>JAVIAB010000092.1:162425372-163057872 GCA_032433765.1 Megaustenia siamemsis
AAAACAAAATTTATTAATGAATTTTAGCTCATCATACAATATTGTTAGGCAGACAATTACTTTCTGTCTTTAAAGTTACCTGTTGTTCATGTGGTTTCATTGTGTATCAAGTTTCTATTTTTGAATTCGTCTTTGCATGTGTTAATATTCCTTTTAATTGTTTAACAATTTTTACAAGGTAGTGGCCATTTGGCCTATTTTTTTTACTGTCAAGGGTTTTCTAACAAATTCGCTACCAAAGGATTTAATATACTGTAACCACACCGCACCGTTTGTCATAATTTTCCTTAAAATTTGAAATTGGTTTAAAACATGCATTTTGTTGGAACAATTTACTCATGAAGTCAGGAAAGTGAATAATAGAATTACAAGGTTAGTGGAAATAATTGTGAATATTGATATGTTAAAAGCAGCAAATCATGGCTTTTGGGCTCAGTACAAAAGCTGCGATTTGCAGTTTGTGGTACGTCTCACGGCACAGAGATCGGTGGGAGATGAGAGGGGGGAGGGAAATCCCACAGAATCAAAGATAAATATTCTGTGGCGGGACTTGAATTCAGGTCCGTCTTGTCTAGATGTCAACATTAAACCTTTAGACCAGCCAGTCCTCCATTAAGGCTACAATTTAGACAATATTTAAACTCATTTTACAACCATAATGGAAAGAAACGCTTACCTAGGCATGTACTTGCTTGTCTGCCTCCACTCAAACCCTGTAACTGCTCTAGGATGG
Source organism: Megaustenia siamemsis (assembly GCA_032433765.1). Lineage (NCBI taxonomy): Eukaryota > Metazoa > Mollusca > Gastropoda > Stylommatophora > Ariophantidae > Megaustenia > Megaustenia siamemsis. Next base: position 162,426,106 of record JAVIAB010000092.1, read on the forward strand.
CTAATGTACACAAAAGAATAGTGAATGGAATGTTTCTTTGGACTCAACACACTGTCATGCCGCATCAGGCCTTGAGACACTAAAATAAAACACTGAAATACTGTGATATTTATTGAAGAAATCATCCTATTTGTTGAAATATTTTAAAAAACTGAAAGTATCCCACAGCATCTGTGCCTTTGAGAAGTGAAGTGTTAGACATCATACTTTTTTAGTGACATGTATATGTGGCCCATTGCTCTCCCCCAAAATGCCATTTCTTCCCAACCAAAAGCCAGGTACACTTGGTTAACCGATGGGTGTATATCAGATCCTAGTGATTTGCATGAAAAGACACTCACAATCAAATACATGAATGGTCCGATATAAAATTAATTTGAAAGTGTTTTGTTTATTGTAAAATAAATGATCATTCTATAGAGAATCAGCTGGTTATGCGGAAGAGATTTATTTTTTTTATATGGTTTTAATCTTAGAATAAGCCAAATTTAATAAAGCAGGAAGTTCAATGACAAATTATATATAATTACTGCCAAGATGAATTCTATGACTGGAGTCATTTCATGTATATAGTTGTACATGGCAGCTCTCAGATCTGATGTTTTACAACTTCTCTTATTTGGTTATATAGTCATTTTTTTTACTACCTTGGAAGTGTATGAATTTACTGATCTGGACATATCGGAGTCCATGGTAATGAAAGAGCTGACAGACTAGGTTTGAAGAAGATGATAACAAGAATAAGAAACATCTACAAAGGAGAAAATAGGTATACCACAAAGTCACTCAAAGAATGTTGTTTTAAATAGCAAGCACACTCATCTGTACTCTCTCAATGTTAACTACGCATAACAAATCACATATTTTGATTTCTACTTTGGTATTAACAATGCATTTTATTATATCAAATGAACACACCTTTTTGGTCTTCATACCAAATTTTCACCAGCCTCTCATTCTGAAAAACAATAAACAACAAAACATGGATAAAGCACCAGATAAACTTAATGCAGACCTAGTTAAAGAAAAAGCTTGTACATCTTATAGGAATTCAAATTTATCATAACCTCTAAAACAAACAATTAAATTGATAAAAATGTATCTAATTTTTTTTAAAGCAACAGCTTTTTTTTCATAAAACAAGGAGAGGTTTTAATTATTCATAAAAGCAAACCTACTATTGTGTCATCATGTATTTCTTAAAAAATAATAATAATAATAATCAATGTACAAATAAGGTTAAAGAAAAATAATCAGAAGTGAAAGACAAAAAAAAATTATATGTGTGTAAATAACATTTCAGAGAGTGCTGGGGTAAATCAGTACTTAGTGAACTGAACTACTAAGACAAGAGATTAGATTCGATTGTGATTGACAGCTCCAAAGTTCATCTAACCTTAAATGGGTACTTAAATTTTCTGGGAAAGTAAGGTGACATGATACGAACAATATCTCTCATAAAATGAGTTGTTGGTTATTGCCAAATATGGGTTTGAACACCATACTCTCCATATACCTGAAGACATGGAAGGAGTCTTCATCAATTACTTGTTGCATCTTTAATCTAACTCAGCAATAAGATATAGATCTATATATTAGGGGGAGGGGGAAGTGCATTTTACTACTAGCAATCACCATCATTTTGAGCAAAAAACTGAGTAACTGAAGTAGTAAATATCATGGATACTTATGATATAAACATAATATCATCATCATCATCAAGTACCATGCCTGTTGGCGTAGGTGATCATGTCTCTCCACAACTTTTGATTTCGACAGTTATTTATCATTTATGTCGTTGACCTTTTGCCAAGCCATTCTCTTAAGTTGTCTCATATCTATTCTCTTTGCTTCCTCTATCTCTTCGTCCCTCAACTTTCCCAGTTGTTATAATATATTCCAGCTGTTCCCTTCTCATTACATGGCCAAAAAATTATGTTTGTTTTATCCTAATAGTGGATATTAGCTCTCTTCTTGCTTTGGCCCTTTCAGAACGTTTTCATTACTCTTCTTAGCTGTCCATGGTATTCTCAATATTCCTCACTGTACATATAAATTGTCATTTAAAAATTCAAAATTAAAATGAATTCAAATAAACACTTCATAGAATACAATTTTTAAAATTGTAACTACATTATATGAATTAATATATTTACATTTGTTTCATTTGTTATTAATAACAACTGTCGTTACATGTGCCACTTTCTGTCCTTATTCAATTTAATTTACGCCATGTTTCATACTCTAAGGGTATGTTTATCTGAGGTTGGGTGGCACTGAGATATAGGAACATTGTAATAGTTCACATGGGTGATTACACTTTTGAAAAACTATTCGTAATTTTATGTGTAAAATGAATATTATTTTTTTAAAAGATTATTTGACAAAATAAGTAGATACTCTAATATATTTTATTATCTACGTGCAGAATAAATTATTATTATTTTACTTTAAACAGTTATGCAATTATCTTGAAATTAATTTGTATTAAAATTAGCTCAGGAGATAAATTAATTCGGAAATAATTCGGCTAAGATAAAAGCAATCTGAAAACCAGGATTCTAATTTGATAACTAGAAGAGCAATTACCTTGCAAGTGAAGCAAATACAAAGCTGTCAGGTGAAAATTTCAGGTGTGTCACTGGTGATGCTGGTCTGAAAAAAGCAAAGATGAGAAAAAAATATATTCCATTTCACTAAAATAGCACCATTTGAAAAAAAAGTAAGCTATGGTGTGTAACAATGCAGCAATTTGAGCAATCTACCTGTTTTAACAGACTAGAAATACGAGGGGAGGTCAAAAAGTAATGCACACCAATTTTTTTCTCGGAAACTATTCGGGCAAAATGTGTGAAATTTTCACAGATTGTAGCTGAACATCCTCTTTACACTACCTATTTTTCAACATAATCTCCGTCCAAGCGTATTGCCTTATGCCAACGCGAAACTAGGTCATGAATGCCTCGTTTGTACCAAGTTTTGTCCTGCTCGCGTAGCCATTTTTAACTGCACGGATCACATCCTCATCATTGTCAAAGTGTGTCACACGCAGGAATTTTTTGAGTGGTCCAAACAGATGGAAATCTGAGGGAGCCAGATCAGGGCTGTAAGGAGGATGGGGCAGTACAGACCAACCAAATTTGTTGATTGCTTCCCGTGTTACCAGACTTGTGTGAGGGCGTGCATTGTCATGTTGAAGCAACAAATCTGCAGATGGCTTATTAGGCCGAACTCTGTGGAACCGATTTTTGAGTTTGTCAGTGTATTGATGTAAGCTGTCGAGTTGATTGTCTCACCTCTTGTCATTACATCAACAAGAATCACACCATCAATGTCCCAGAAGACAGTGATCATCACCTTTCCGGCTGATGGAGATGTTTTGAATTTTTTTTCTTTGGTGACTGCGGATGATGCATTGACTGCATTTTGTTTCAGGCTCATAATAATGTGCCCACGTTTCGTCACCGGTAACAATTTTTGGACAAAAACATTTCTCCTTCAACACCGAAACGCTCCAACAATTCAGAACAGAATGTTTTTCCTTTGAACTCTGTGATCATTTGTTAGGCACTGAGGAACCCATCGAGCGCAAATCTTTGAATATCTGAGAGTTTTAAAATTGCGATTGCACTTCCCTTGCTGACTGTAAGCTGCAATGCCAATTGCTGACTAGTGATACGCCTATCCTTACGAATAATGGCATCAGCCCGGTTTAACATGTCTGTGCTGGTAGCCGAGGCAACACGTCCAGAACGCGGTAAATCATGCAGCTCCACTCGTACACTTTCTGCAGCTTTAATTCTCTGAACCCAGCGACTAACTGTGCTCCTATCGACTGCAGAACATTTGTACACTGCACACAGTCGTTTATGAATGTTTGCCACAGTTTCTTTTTCCGCAACCAGAAATTCTATGACAATTCGCTGTTTGTAACGTACATTGTTGACAAGCTCCATTTTAACGGTTCATAGATTGCGTAATATTTTATCAGAATGCTGTGCAATTTGGTGCACATAATTGGAACATGTCATATTCCAAGTGTGCAAAATTTCATATTCCTATCTTTATTATTAGCCGAGAAAAAAATTGGTGTGCATTACTTTTTGACCTCCCTCGTAAAAAGTATTATCATTATTATATATTTTGTGCCATAGAATTCCTACAGCAAACAAAATATATAGAAGGAAATTTTGTACAGTGTGCAGAAGTAGAGAATAAGCAATTTGTATTCTAAAACAAATGTCTAAAGTAAATACTTTGTAGACAATGGAATGAATTCAAGACTAGTTCAGAAATGTGATATACAGCCATACATACAACAGTATTATTGATAATTTGAAAGAGAAGGTGGGAATATGTAGACCATCTGATGAGAAGAATAACCAAAGAATCACAAAGTAAGCCCTGATATAGGAAACATTGGGAAAAAGGTAAAAAAAAAAAAAAAAAAAAAAAAAAAAATTTTTGAGAGACATTAAGAAGAACACTGTAAAGAGAGGCATAATAGCATGCACCAACCCTTCCACTGAGATGAAACTCAATCAGAATAGGAACTTATGTGATAAGCCCAGTGTGAGATATGACAGTACTGGAAGGACATTAGATCTCAGTAATTTGTTGGATGTGCAGAATAAACTTAATTTTTTAAAATATTTCATATAGCTATATTATACAATGATTATGAATGATTACATAAAACACATTTGATTGAAAGACATTATTTTTTTTAAGATGATAAAATACTTATTTTATATATATATATATATATATATATATATATATATCTGGGAGCCGCGACAGCTCAGAGGTTAGTGAACTGGACTACAAGGGACAAAAGGTCGGGTTTGATCCTGATCGACGGCTTCCGGGTTCACCCAGTTTTAAATGGGTACCAGATTTTTATCTGGGAAAGTAAAGTGGCACATGTGTAGTACTGACCACATTACCTCAAAAATCATGTGCTGACTGAAGGTCTGTAAAAAATTATGTTCGCTAACACCATACTCCCTTATATGCCACTTGTCGTGACAGAACACTTTACTTATTTTAACTTTATATGTGTATATGTATATATATACATATATATATTATGAAGATAAGAAGATTTAAACCTATATGATGAGACATTTGAGGTTATCTCACAAAGTGACCTCTAGGGGTGTTTATAACTGGCAGCACCACTGAAATAAGTGTATCCAATCACAAGTAGACTACTTTGAAAGAAACTAGACCAAAAAGCTGACAGGTCTACTCATCTGTCAACAATAAAAAAGTAATCTCAGATATTTATGAATGATATTTTCCATCTGTGATTTTAACTGTCACGCTTCTATAGGAAACTAGTGAGTATCAAGGGTAAAGGGTTTCTATATGTTAAGAACTGTTAGTCTAAAAAAACTGATCTTTGCAATTATCTTACTTTACTTTCCACACACATTCCCATGAGCCTGCATCTGGCTCTGTGTGATGATCTATAGTGTAGTCTGGATCAGCGATGGCCTGGACCAGGCGATGTGTTACTGGATCATCTTTCTCCAATTGTAGCTCCCAAGTGGAACTGAACTTTCTGTGGTGGTGCTTGTGGAGGTGGAGCATTCATCACAAATTCCCAGATCTGAATGGATTCTCCTCCAGTCAGTAGACGAGTACCTTCAAACACAAATTATATATAAATGGAGAACTTGACTACGTCAAAAAAAACTGTCATTAATTATCTATGTTTTCAACTGTATTGTGTTAACTTTATCACCTCTCCTGCTCTTCTCCCCCATTTACCACCCCCATTTTCTCTTTTTCCTTCTACACTAAGAGACTCCTCCTTTCATCCATCCTCAGGGGACATTTTCTCCTTTACTGAGGCCCCCGAGTTGAGAAAACCACCCAAATGAGCTACCCACGTTCGGACAACCCGTGTTCCATTCCCGCTGGAAGCAGTGTGAATTGTACTTGCAGTTGGAAAAAAAATATCCTCGCGGTCGATCCAGCCGCTGGCAGAAATGGGTACCAGAGTAATGCTCTGGGAAGTGAGGAATGCTGCCTCACATCGTGAGTTTTGATGCCTGAAGCAACCCTATCCAGAAGTCACCGAACACTTCTAGATAGGCGGCCAAGCACATATGGGTGAAAACTTGCATGCTAAGATGCCAATTGAAGTCTTGTACTTCTCCACTAAATTTGCTTCCCTCTTGGTCCTCAAGAATCTACCCGCCCTATTGACTATTATCATGTGACCAATAGGAAAATAGGTGCTGGCCATTGTTTCTCGTCTGTCATTTCTATCTGAGATGCCTTTTGTGTTTGTCTTTGTATTAGTATCTATTATTTTGTACCCAATAAAAGCTTTAGCTGAAATGTCATAATATATCTCATCTTTCTACAAGTTTAGCTGTTTAATACCATTTTATGTTTATTTTACATAATATATTATTAATTTTTTTTTCTAAAATCCACTTTTGTTAAATACAACATATCTATTTACAAAAAAGTGCTTTAATAATGTTTTAAGTTATTGATATCATATCTTATTTTTTTTAGTCACTAGTCAGCTCATAAAATTATAATAAATTAATATACAGGGTAAAGGCATAAAATGCTGTTACCACATCACTTTTTCATTTTTTATTTTTATTTTACATTATACATAAATACATGTCTATGAATATTACACATAAATTATAATAATTTTTTTTATGTATTGGAAAACAGTAAAATATAATATTTTCGGTGCATGTGAATGAGAATACAAGTGATCTACTTTCCTGTTATATATGTTTACCTTCTGTATTCCAACTGAGACATCTGACAAAACAGTCTGCTTCTAGTTCTGCAGTTGGGAACCATCGGTAATCCAATTTCTGATGAAGAAATAGCGAGTTTAAAGATGTTAACATTATATATTAAATTATGGCTCTTTACAAAAGTAGCTATTTCTCAGAAATATATTTTGTTGGTAAAAAAAAAAAAAAAAAAAAAAAAAAAAAAGCATAATTATGCAAACCTTTGAAAAAAAAAATAAATATAGCTAATTAATTACAGGCATTTACTAAAATTTATAAATCAAAAGGGTACCTCGGCAGCCTAGTTGGGAAAACCATACAACTAGATTACCGATGTTTGGACAACCCACGTTCGATTCCTGCTGGTGTGAGTTGTACTCATGGTTGGAATAAAAATACCCCCATGGTAGACCCAGACACTGGCAGAAATGGGTACCAGGGTAGTACTCTGGGAAGGTGAGGATTGACGTTTCGCATTGTGATTTCGAAGCTTGAAGCTACACTATCCAAAAGTCGAAGGAGGGGAAAATACTGGCATAACAAGGACAACCTGGCAAAGAACAGTGGAAACAGAGAAGAACAGTGTGGGCAGGACTTAAGGAAACCCTTCAAATGATGCCAATGGACATTATAAAATGAAGAAACTTTGTTATACTCAAGGCAGCACAGATTACTTTGTCCGTCTGAGGTCAAGAAAAAGATGAAGAAGACTTAGTACTATATTATAACATTGTTTACAGAAATAGTAATTTTCATGAGTCATATCAGTTCTGTTAAACATTTTAGTGGGATATTTGATCATGCAGCTAGTTTTGATAAGCTGTTGAAGCTCAAAGTATTATGAGATGTTTGGGCCATATAGGCTAACATTAGATCAGTGTATACAATTTAAAAAACCACACTTGGGAAAATGAGAACCAAAAAAAACATAATATCTGATTGTGGAGTCTAATCAAAAGTATGTCAGTAACCTCAAATACAATTAACATTACAAATGAACATGATCAATGTAATAATTAAGCTCAATGAGAATGTGGTCAGTGTGTAAAGAAATATTTAAACATTGAATGTTTTTATAGAATTGCTAAATGTAACAACCATCAACTGCAAACAAAGACTATTTCCTTTAACAGGAATGTACTTTATTAAAAATGTGTTATTTGCTGTATAAAAAAAAAATAGTTTACTATAAACATGATGTGAGAGAGTTATACATAATCTTCTCTGATCAAATCACTACGAGAAGGAATGCTTTTCTGTGATGTGTGTTGAATGTGTTTGGTCAAAGCTGCGGCATCTGTATTTACACAATCAGCATATCATGGATGTACATACATTCATTAGGATATGGTAAGGATTTATGGAAATGCTACAGAGGGGAAGAAGCTTAAAAAAAATTGCAAAATACTTTAAATACAAGCTGGAAGAGTCAAAGGTAAGAAAAAAAAAAACATCACAATGTGGGTTGGGAGAAAAATAGCAAAATATGTAAAAATAAATGTATGGAATTTTAAGCTGACGGAACTGTTTATCACAAGTAGGAAAGCAAGCTATTCAGTAGTCAGGTATTGACAAATACAATATGCATGTGTGTGTTTGTGCATGTATATATGTGTGTGTGTATGTGTGCACAAGAAATAAACTGAGTATAGTCAGACATTATATACACTGAACTGTGTGGGTTTGTCTCCATGCCACCAATAGGTTTACAGTTTTGAACACTGGACAGAGGTATCTGTTTTATGTACATTACAAATTACAATTTATAAGTTGTCATAGACAAGCTAATCACCCACTAGTAAAAAAAGTAAAGTACCCCTGTCACGCCTAGTGGCGTATAGGGAAATATGGTGTAAGTGACCCTATATTTTAGACCTTCAGCACATGATTTTTGGGGTAATGTGGTCGGTATTACACCCGTGCTGCTTTACTTTCCCAGAAAAAAATCTGGTACCCATTTAAGGCTGGGTGAACCCGGAAGCCGTCAGTTGGGATCGAACCCTACCCCTTGTCCTTTGTAGTCCAGTTCACAAATCCACTGAGCTATCGCGGCTCCCTTATCACCTACTAACTGCACAAAAATGTTCAACTTAACAATGGTTGACCCAAAAGAAATATTTTTAGCTGTTCAAAAATTTAATATAAATTTTCTGCTGCAGGAAAAAATCAGTCACTAGAAATTGTGATAATATGAGGAGTCAGCATACCAACTGTATTTACTAAAACAATTAATTTGTGTTCAACATTTCCTTTCCCTCCAAAAACAATTTAAGACAAACTGCAATTGAAATTTAAGACAGGAATTAACCTTATTGAAGGATTGTTAAATCAGATTAATTTAAACAGCACAGTCTGTGTGAAAGAGTAATAATTTAATGTTTTTACTTATTTTTAGCCTACTTATCATCTTTCAAACAAACTCTCTCTTAGTATATATAGTGGTGATATTCAATAATTTTGCAGCTAATGTTTTGGGAACTTGTGTGTGCTGTGTATAAGATGTTTCAAAAACTCATTTGTTAAAATGAAGCATTATAATATAGAACTGAAAATTTAAAGAGATTGCATCTATGAACCTGTATTTCTTATCTTCATATTTTTCTAAATTGTGGACGTAAATATGTGGGGTTGATGAAAAACAAATGATCCCATTAGAAAGCTGCACAAATGTTAGTGGCACTAGTCAAACCCACTGCATATGGATTTGACTCTATGGTTACATTGTGCGTAACAATATATCCAGCTCTGTATCTCTTGTGAGTCTATGTGTAAACAATGTCAGAGGGGCAATATATGCAAGAAATATATAAACTAATTTGTCAACGAAAATTAATGTAGCATTAATGTTGAACTTTGTCTGTTCCACTCCTTGGTATTACTTGACTATCATACTGTATATTAATACTAACATAGTGGAGAGAGGATTGAAAGCCTGAAAATACTACAGCAAGAAAAATCATCATGTGCCATACCGGTTGGCATAGGCGATCATGTCCCTCCACAATCTTCTATCTACAGTGCATCATATTGGTTCTGTTGTTGACTGTTTTCCATGCCATGACACCAAGCTATCCAGTATTTTCTCTCTTTGTCGTCCACAATCACTCTTTCCTTTTATTTTGCCAGTTGTAACCAAGTATTCCAACTTTCCTCTTCTCATGATGTGCCCGGAAAATGTTGATTGTTTCTTTCTGATGTTTTTTAAGAGCTCCCTTTTTGTGTTGGCCTCTTTGAGAACTTCCTCATTGGTCTTTTTATCTGTCCAGGGAACTTTCAACATTCTTCTGAGAAATCCCATCTCTGTGGCCTCCAATCGTCTTTTCATTTGTTTGTCTACTGTCCATGATTCGCTTCCATAGGTCAGAATTGGTTCTATATAGCACCAATGAACTCTCTTTCTCGTTTTTATTGACATAGATTTCTTGCATAAGATATTTTTCATTTTCTGAAATGCTATTTGGCCTGAGCTATTCTGCTTTTTATTTCTGTGGTGCATCTCCCATCTGATGTTATTATTGTGCCCAAGTATTTGAAACATTGCACTTGTTTCAGATTTGTCTCGTTTATTTTTATGCTGCATGATGGTGATGATTGTTTTTTCAATATGACCATTACTTCTGTTTTATTACAATTCAGACTGAGACCTTTCTTGTTGCTTTCTTTTACTATTATGTCTATCATTTCTTGTAGTCCGTTCTCTGTCTCTGCTATTAAGACTGTGTCATCCAGAAGAAAAATCAATCAACCTAAAATATAAGGTTACACTATTGTATCAAATATTATTATTCTTAGATAACTACAAACCTTTGAAACTTAAATACAGAATTAAAAAGAAAAATATCATCTACAAGCTTCTGAAATAAAGTAGATCTAGACATTTCATACAGAGACCACATCACATAATCATATGAGAAAGTTCATAAAATCACTACAAGTAACATGGGCTGATACAAATGGCTTTTTACATCGCTAAGAAAAGGGAGGAGGGGGTATGAAGAGAAAAAGAATATGGACACATAGAAAGTTAGAATAAAGAGAGATTGTGAACACTTCATCATATTAGCACCCCAAAACCTTGGAGGAAATAGGGGAATTGGGCTGGCAAGCATCATACACCAAAAATGATGGATATGTGACAAAACAAGCAATGATATATTCACTCAATTTGATTCAAAGACTTAATCACCTAAATAAAACAATGGCTAAACTGTTTGTTAATCAATCAAGAAAATATCAATCACATGACAGTACTCAATCTGACATTTTATCAAACATAGCCAAATTTAAAGATTAATACACTGACAGATTAGAGAATGAAAATATTGGCTTTGCTGTATTTTAGTTGTATATATAAAAAAAAGGGAGCAAGTTTTGTCCCAAACCTGGTAATCACATACATGTACATATACACATAGACATACTTTTTAACTCACATGAACGGTTGAAAATTAAATATACAACATGATGAGTATTTCAAAAAGAATAAACAGTTAAAGGGAAGGTAAAATAACAACAAGTAAAACAGCAAGATAAAAATAATTGCATTTTTTAATATAGCCTAAAAGTTTGCCTCAATGAGTCACTTAACACGTATAACCACACACTTTCCTGATCCTTGCCACACAAAGTACACATCAACTACCTACCACCTTTTGGCACACAATCATACCTCACACACATCCTCCATTATGACATAAATAGCAAATCATTTCTCTGTCATCCTGTACACAAATAATCTTGTTGAAGGATTGTTAAGTCAGATTTAAACAATAATAATTTCATGTGTTCATTTATTGTCAGCCTACTTAATCTATCATCTTTCAAATAAACTCTCTCTTAGCATATGGTGATATTCAATACATTTTGCAGCTAAAGTTTTAGGACCTTGTATATGCTGTGTAATAAGATGTCTCAAAAATACATTTGTTATTATGAAACATTATAATATACAACTGAAAATTTAACAATTTTTAACCAGTATTTCTTATCTTCATATTTTTCTAAATTCTGGATGTAAATATGTGGGATAAACTCATTTTTCAACAAAAAAATTAATGTAGCATTAATGTTGAATTTTGTTTGTCCCACTCCTCTGTATTACTTGACTATCATACTGTACTTCCCTATATTACCTTAGTCACACAAGTCACCACTCCTCTGTATTACTTGACTATCATACTGTACTTCCCTATATTACCTTAGTCACACAAGTCACCACTCCTCTGTATTACTTGACTATCATACTGTACTTCCCTATTACCTTTATTCACACAAGTCACCACTCCCCTGACACAAAATAGTATGTCACTTCTTTGTCACCTTTTGTGACACAAATAACAGTCCACTTTCCTGTCATCTATTCTCACACAAATATCATTCATCTTTCCTGTCACCCCTTTTCACACAAATAACATTTACCTTTCCTCGCACCTCTTGTCACACAAATAACATTTACCTTTCCTTGCACCTCTTGTCACACAAATAACATTTACCTTTCCTCGCGCCTCTTGTCACACAAATAACATTTACCTTTCCTCACACTTCTTGTCACACAAATAACATTTACCTTTCCTCGCACCTCTTGTCACACAAATAACATTTACCTTTCCTCGCATCTCTTGTCACACAAATAACAGTTACCTTTCCTTGCACCTCTTGTCATGCAAATAACCTTTACCTTTCCTTGCACCTCTTGTCACACAAATAATATTTACCTTTCCTCGCATCTCTTGTCACACAAATAACAGTTACCTTTCCTCTCACCTCTTGTTGCACAAATAACATCCATCTTTCCTCTCACCTCTTGTCACACAAATAACATTTACCTTTCCTCTCACCTCTTGTCACACACATAACATTTACCTTTCCTCTCACCTCTTGTCACACAAATAACATTCACCTTCCTCTCACCTGCTGTCACACAAATAACATTTACATTCCCTCTCACTTCTTGTCACACAAACAATATTCCACTTTCATGTCACCTTTTTTCACACAAAGAAATAAAAAATAATAACAACAAAGCGTTTTACAAACAGCTTTAAATTTAAAACTCAATGACATAGAAAAAATAAAACACCACTTCACTACCATCATCCTCACAATCTTCGGCAATTAAAGCTGGTACAAACTATGAAGTCATATGTACAGAACGTCTGGCATGTATGAATTAACACAGAACATCAGTTATGAGAATATTTGTTCCCCAACACCCCACCGGGAAGACAAGTGAAAAGATGTAAATATATTCACATATTCAAAGGAGTTGACAAGAAAGAATAAATCATAGTGTGCTAGACGGCAGCACATGTTTGTATACTATTAATACCAGATATGTGTTCTATACAAAAGTAAGTAAAGAGCACCGTCATGCCAAGTGGCGTATAGGGAATATGGTGTTAGTGACCATAATTTTTACAGACCTTCAGCACATGATTTTCGGGGTAATGTGGTCGGTATTACGCCCGTGCCGCTTTACGTTCCCAGAAACAAAATCCGGTACCCATTTAAGGATGGGTGAACCGGGTGCTGTCGGTTGGGATCTAATCCTACCTCTAGTCCTTTGTAGTCCAGTTCACTAGCAACTGAGCTATCGCGGCTCATGTTTTCTATACCAAAACAATTTATTTTCATTAGTTATTCATGAGCTGTTTTCATGTTTACATTAGTTGACCTTGATAATACACGCCGGGAAAGAACCTAGGAGAACGCGTACTACTTTATAGCTAAAGCAGGATGTGTTGTCAATCTTTTATTTTTATTTATGAGGGCCTCTTTCTCGCATCGTTTACTTTAAGCGTCATTAAAATAAGCGGCATGACTTGACCACGTGATCCATGTCTCTATGCTAAATTTTCCTTACGTCACTAGTATCACAACAAGCCGTAAAATCGAGCCACGTGCAGTTATCTTTAATAAGATTTTTGTTTGTTAGTAAGCATGAACGTAGCGCAGGAGATTAAATAACTCTTAACGTAACAAGTATGTGTAGATATAATCACTTAGTAGGCAAGCACAAAGATTCTTATAGTCAAAACAATTCTATATCAGATGCTGTTAAAGACAGTGAAATTCTAGAAAAGATAACTAAGTAGATACATAGAAGAAGAAGAGGAAGAAGAAGAAGATGAAGAAGAAGAGGAAGAAGAAGAAGAATAAGAGGAAGAGGAAGAAGAAGAGGAAGAGGAAGAAGAAGAAGAATAAGAGGAAGAGGAAGAAGAAGAAGAGGAAGAGGAAGAAGAAGAAGAAGAGGAAGAGGAAGAAGAAGAAGAATAAGAGGAAGAGGAAGAAGAAGAAGAGGAAGAAGAAGAGGAAGAAGAAGAAAACAGCTTGTAAGAAAGTCAAGACTTAGCGAGAACAGCGACGAGGGTTTGTAATGATGGTGTGCATGCAGAAGTCACTAATAAAATGCACCTTGGTACAAATATAACTAATGAATCATTGCTTTTGGTCACTTTCCTCTCGTTCTAATACAGCGGTCAGTTTTCTATGCTGCACGTATATCACACAGAGATAATGAGTTACATCCATGGATTTAGCCGTCTGCAGGTCTTTACCGTGCACTGCGCACAGCTTGTACGTCACTAGCTCTTCGTGGTGGTTAGGTTTCTGCTCTTCGCTCGCTCTACAATGACACATTTGCAGGGCACGAGTTGTAGTCAGTAGCAGGATCATTCCATGTATAATATCTATTTCAGAGTCTTTAAAGTGTCAGTAATAAAAAAAAATAAAAGGAAACGTTCCCTCCGCGTCTTGCTAGGCGTACGGTGAATATGGCGTTAGTGGCCATATTTTTCTATGATCAGGGCACATTTGTGGGTGATGTGGTCGATATCACACCATGCCGCCCTTACGTTCCAAAAAAAATATCTGGTACCCATTTTTAAAGGCTATGTGAACCTCGGAGCATTGTCGATCTAAAAAAAGCAGCCACTTCTGTGAATCGACCCCGGACCTTTCTGATCAGGTTAGCGAGCACATTAACTACTCAGCAATTTAAATGTGTGCTTTGCTGATATTCATGACGGGTCCTTGAAGACATCGAATTTGACCTCCACTTTTATTTATATACCTTAACCTTGTATACCTCGGTATAAGCCGCGATAGCTCAGTGCTTAGTGAACTGGACTACATAGGACAAGAGGGTAGGGTTCGATCCCAACCGACGGCTTCCGGGTTGGAAGCCTTAAATGGGTACCGGATTTTTTCTGGGAAAGTAAAGCAGCACATGCGTAATACCGACGACATTACCCCAAAATCATGTGCTGAAGATCTGTAAAATGTATGGTCACTAACACTACATTCCCCATACGCCACTTGGAGTGACGGGGCTCTTTACTTACTTTTATATATCTCATATACCTTAACCTTATATACCTCATATGCCTTAACCTTATATACCTCATATACCTTAACCTTATATACCTCATATACCTTAACCTTATATACCTTAACTTTATATACTTTATATACCTTAACCTTATATACCTTAACCTTAAGGTCATGGCAGCTGCCAACATCGAGCAGAGGCTACTTATTCTTCTATTCCAGGGATTAGTCCTCGCACCAATCGAGTATGCCCTGGCCATTCTTACTGTCAGTACGACTCAAATTGATAGGCTGGAGAAAATACAAAATGAAGCCATGCGCATTATCCTAGGATGTACGAGGGACACTCCCTGTGTAGCAATGAGGTATCTTCTTGACTTTCCAACCATGGATGACAGAATTAAGATCTGGAGAGCACGAGCATACCTGAAGATTAGTACAGATACAGAGCACCCATTGCACCACGTGCTCAACACAGAGAAAGGTGGCAGGCTAAAAAGAGGCAAATCATGGGTGGGCCGAGCAGAAGATGTCATCAAACAGGTCTGTGGGCTTACCAATATCAGCGTTGGTGAGGAGTGGATACAGGTGCCTACGTCATTCAAGGGAACTTTCTCATGTATTGTCACACTCGACAGGAAAAGTAGGGAACAGAACCCGGTTGTGGTTAATGCTGAGGTCAACGGTCTCATCTGCGATAATACCGACGAGAAAGATGCAGTCATTTATACAGACGGATCTGTAAGACGACACGAAAGAAGTGCATGGGCATTTACAGCACGCTCAGCAGGCAGAATAGCCAAGGAAGACAGTGGTGCATACGCCATGACCACGAGTAGCATGACAATGGAGGTGATGGCAGTGACCAAGGCATTCAAATGGTTAGAGTCACAAGACTACATCCACGCATGTATACTGAGTGATTCGATGAGCATGATAAAAAAAGTGGAGGCGGGCTATGTACGCATGCAATGGGTAGAGTCGTTGCAGAAATCCAAAATACGTAAGGTCACCTTTGTCTATGTCCCTGGACATGCGGGAGTACGGGGAAATGAGAGAGCGGACAGGTTGGCTAGCTGCGCTGTCGTTGAGGACGGGCAACCGATGGATCGGGCGGATATCATCAATGCCCTTCGAGATGTTGGAAGAGCACAGGACTTCGACAAACACAGATCAACGTCACTTCTTAGGATGATGGAAATGGGAGTTAAGATGGGCACGGCCAGAAATGAGAAACTTGGTGGCCGTGTAAGAAGACTTATCAACCAACATAAAACTGGAGTCGTCAGTCGCTGGACACTGAGGGAATTGCTGAGGAGGGGATCTGAGCACCTATGGACATGTTCGGAGTGCAATGATGATGACCCGCAAATAACTCAATAACCTTAACCTTATATACCTTAACCTTATATACTTCATATACCTTAACCTTATATACCTTAACCTTATATACCTTTGTAGACGAGGAGGAAGAAAAGGATAGAAAGAGTGAAGGAGAAAGGAGAAAATAGAGAGCAGGTCAGAAAGAACGATCCGGAAGTGAGGGGGCGAATAGGCGAGACAAAATGTGTAAAGATAGGTCAAGGAAAAATAGATAAAAACATAGTCAAAGTAATAACAAAGAGGATAGGCCAGGAAAAAGGCGTGCAGAACGTGGGAGGTCATCTCCAGACACTAACGGGACAAAGCAATGCACGGATATAAGGAGAGAATTAAATAAACAGAGGCCAGGTCCAAAAGTAGAACAATGTCAAGGGAACCAGACAGACAGACGCGGGGGTGTAATAAAGAGGTCGAAATTAACATGCAAAAACATGAAGGCCATGTCCATAAGTGAGTGGGTGGTCAGACGTACGTGGGCAGGAAGATGCTGATTGGATGGATAAGCCGAATTTAAGGGAAGACACATAACATAGGGTAAGTCAGGAATTGTTAGTCATGGATGATTAGAGAGATTCGAGAGATTGGAAGAACTCGAGATTCAGAACATGAGGAAACAGTGGGACATTCGAGATTATTGAGAGAAGTTATTCATAGGGCACACGCGCTTCTTAGGAGCCAGTCGGGCCATAGAGAGGCTAACACCAGCTAATAGAGTTAGCAGTGATATAGCGTAGTTGTGAGTAGATTATTAGTCAGGGATTATTAGTCAGATTCGAGAGAAGTTATTCATAGGGCACACGCGCTTTTTAGGAGCCAGTCGGGCCATAGAGAGGCTAACATCAACTAATAGAGTTAGCAGTGATATAGCGTAGTTGTGAGTAGAATGGTCAAGACCTATCATGATCAACAGGCAGACGACAGAATAGACCGATAGATAGTAATTAGCGTAAGGGAGGCGCTCGATGGGAGCGTCTCAATTTAATTTAGTGCCAGAGTGTGATGCAAGTGTGGCCCTGACATTTACATATGTATGGAGAGTCTGAAGTGGCATGAATAAAAGCCAGCTAATTTACCATCAAAAGGTGTTGTTCTGTGTTATACAGTTTCATTATCTAGCCTAAGTGTCACGAACCATTCCACCAATAGAGTTGTCGCGGAACACAACGCAACGGTCATCTTAATGAACCAGAAGTACTACCAGATGGAACACAACGCAACGGTCATCTTAATGAACCAGAAGTACTACCAGACGGAACACAACGCAACGGTCATCTTAATGAACCAGAAGTACTACCAGACGGAACACAACGCAACGGTCATCTTAATGAACCAGAAGTACTACCAGACCGAGCAAGGGTCAAGCTAATAAGAATCAAATAGTCCGGGGATGGGTATGTGACCTGATTACAAACATGAGCCTAACGCGGGGGGCAGGAACACAGCCATCGCATTCCAGAGAGGTCACACTAACATGATCTCAAGCTAACAGCTGATGAGTAGACACCACAGAGAACGGCTGATCGAATAAACAACAACCAGCTGACGATCTGTTCAAAGATCCTCAAAGACTCGTTCAAAGACTCGCTCAGAAATAAATCAAACATCGCAAATCAAAGTTCGCCCCGCTACACCTTAACCTTATCTTTATATACTTTATATACCTTAACCTTATATACCTTAACCATATATACCTTAACTTTATATACTTCATATACCTTAACCGTATGTACCTTAACCTTATATACTTCATATACCTTAACCTTATATACCTTAACCTTATATACTTCATATACCTTAACCTTATATACCTTAACCTTATATACCTTAACCTTATATACCTCATATACCTTAACCTCATATACTTCATATACCTTAACCTTATATACCTTAACCTTATATACCTCATATACCTTAACCTTATATACCTTAACCTTATATACCTTAAACTTATATACCTCATATACCTTAACCTTATATATCTTAACTTTATATACCTTAACTTTGTATATTTCATATACCTTAACCTTATATACCTCATATACCTTAACCTTAACCTTATATACCTTAACCTTATATACCTTATATACCTCATATACCTTAACCTTATATACCTCATATACCTGAACGATTTTAAACTTCTGTTACTGACACTAAATGATGGTTCGACATCCTCAATGTTCCCTCTATGCCATTGCACAATGGCAGGTATTCACACTGTGTAACGGATGATCAAATTCGTTGACAATTAGATAAAATACTCAGAGTACATTCCCAACCTCGGTGGCTGAGTGGTTAATGTGCTCGTTTCCTGATCAGAAAGGCCCGGTTTGATCCCCAGAAGTGGCGAATTTTTTTTCTTCTTCTGACAGTCAAGGTCGCAGGGTTCACCCAACTTCTAAAAAGTGGTACCAGATTTGTTAAGGCAAGTAAAGCCGGCCTTGCGTGATACCGACACGTCACCCAAAAGTGCGTTGTGATCATTGTAAAATATAGTCATCAACAATATATTCCCCCACACGCCTAACAAGGCGTTAGTGATCCTTTACTTTGCAGTTCTCAGATATGACAAGCAACAACAACAAGATAAATATGCGTAATGGGGCAGACTCTCTAAATTAATAGATCATGTGGTGAGAAGAAATCCTGATACAATCACAAGAGGCGTGGACTTCACCAGAGAAAAGACTAAATGGAGGCAGAGCAAGGAACAAGTTGGCACAGAACAAATGGAAGAAAGGATGAACAGTGTGGGCCAGACTTGGGGCAGACTCTCTAGATTAATAGATCATGTGGTGAGAAGAAATCCTGATACAATCACAAGAAGCGTGGACTTCACCAGAGAAAAGACAAAATGGAGGCAGAGCAAGGAACAAGTTGGCACAGAACAAATGGAAGAAAGGATGAACAGTGTGGGCCAGACTTGGGGCAGACTCTCTAGATTAATAGATCATGTGGTGAGAAGAAATCCTGATACAATCACAAGAGGCGTGGACTTCACCAGAGGGAAGACAAAATGGAGGCAGAGCAAGGAACAAGTTGGCACAGAACAAATGGAAGAAAGGATGAACAGTGTGGGCCAGACTTGGCTTATGCTGATAAAAATGAACGCAACATTTTGTTGCGGATCACTGAGTTCTTTGTTGGAAAAGCGAAAACTAAATATTAGGGCGATGTGGGTAGCTAAGAACAGAACGTATACATGACTAATCACTGGAGATTGTGGGCTGGTATGATTCATGAGTGCCATCACTAGTTGACACGACACATGGTGATGATGAAGATGAGGATATTAATGATTATAATGAATCATGATTACCATGACGACGGCAACATTGATATTTCTTTTTTAAGTTGCCGTGCCACTTCATTGAACTGTTTCAAACTGTTATGAAAATCACATTGCCGTTATAGCTGCCATAACACAGTACATTTAACCTATACACGGGAATCAATGATGTGTAACGATGATCTTGGGCTGCCTAGATTAACACCAGTATCTGATTGATTGAAGCCTGCTGAGCAAAGTGCACAGGCGGGATATTATGTAGAGGTAATATTTATAAAGTTTAATAGACTGATATTCTGGAGTTACCCATATATGCATCGGGGATAGATAACATACCAATAGAAATAATAGCAGCAGCAGGAGAAACAGGAATGCAATTGCTGCACAGAATATTTAATGCAGCATGGCACCAACAACAAGCCCAAGAAGAATGGCAACACCCAATCATCATACCAATATGGAAAAAGAAAGGTAACAAAAGAAACTAAAATCAATATAGAGGTCTCTTCTAAGCCAAAATCTTGGGAAAAAGGCTGAGATCAATAATAAAACTACGGTTAAGCGATTCTACATAAAAAAACAGAAGTCATGAATGTCGCCAAAAATAAACAGAACATCAACATAACTATAGAAGGCAGACAACTAAAACAAGTAGAGGAATTCAAATACCTAGGAAGTCTAATGACAAACGATAATTCTCAAACAGCAGAGATAGAATCAAGATGCAACAAAAGCTTGTCAAATCATCGGACAGTTATCACCACTATTGTCCAACAAGGAAATAACTCTGGAGGCAAAACGAGCACTATACAATACAATCTTCATCCCAACGTTGTGCTACC
Organism: Megaustenia siamemsis; assembly: GCA_032433765.1. Taxonomy (NCBI): domain Eukaryota; kingdom Metazoa; phylum Mollusca; class Gastropoda; order Stylommatophora; family Ariophantidae; genus Megaustenia; species Megaustenia siamemsis. Next base: position 162,446,721 of record JAVIAB010000092.1, read on the forward strand.
AATACCAGACCTGGACCCTAGATGCAAGAACAATAAGAAAATAACCTCTACAGAGATGAAATGTGTTAGACGAAAGACAGGAAACAGTCTGAGAGATAAGATCAGAAATGAAGAACTGAGAAAAAAGCTAAGAATAGCCCCCGCCATAGAAAATATAAAGAAACAACAGATAAAATGGTTTGGCCACGTGACAAGGCAGAAAGAACAAAACACAACACAACGAGCCTTCATCAAACGTTGTGAGAAAACCAGACCCAAGGGTCGACCACGAAAAAGATGGGTCGATGGAATATTAGAAGCACTAGGAAACATAACAGCAGCAGAGGCGAACAGAAGAGCAAAAGACCGCAAATTATATCTCTCCTCGACGCTGAAAGGCAGATGAGAAGGAAAGAAGAAGTCCCATATATGAATAAAACAGGGAGAAACAATTATTATTTCAAAGGCATTAGATGTGCATTTACGGCCAACCAGTGGAAAGAATGGAAGTTATTAGCACTCTATGCCATCTATTGTCTGTATCGTCTTTTCTTACTTGCGATTGATTTGTTCAGTTTAAACAAAAATATGATATTGTGTTCAGGTTGCAATACCGGGGCTTGTTTACATGGGAAATGTGTTAGCAGGTAAGATGGGTAAGTTGACGGGTGATTTGGTTGGTGGATGGTCGGACGAACGATTGTGTTAGTGGTGTGGATCAACCATAGCCATCTCTAGATTTACAAAAGCCCGAGGGCAGAAAATAAAACCGGAAAATCTCCAGCTAGCGTTATAGGAGCTATAGACGGCTGATGTTTATCCACAACCGCCCCTGCTCGCAAAGCTGAAAATATCACGTTATGTGGAGGTTTTCTAGGAATTTCCTGTCAGCCGGTAGGCCTTTGTAAATCTATAGATGGATATGAATCAACAAACAGACGGATTGATGATGACTGGGTTGGTGAACGGGTGAGTGGATCGAAAAACGAATGGATGGATGTAAGAATGGGTAAAAAGACAGATAGCTTCGGTGATCTGAGATAGTACATGCTATAATTAAAGATTCACAAATACTCACAAAACAAGTGCATTTACAACTCAAGAACGAGGCAAAGAAAAACGAATATAAACATATTAGGCAGTATTGATCAGAGCTTGGCTTCATGGTCGTCATTTCAGACACAATAATATAAGGCAGTGAATGTGTTGTTTTTGTTACTAAAACTGTACCAGCAAGACATTTATACAAGTGTGTGTCATATCAATCAATATGTATGCACCTATACAATACGCGGTTTGACGGGAGATCAGAAAGAGGCTAACAATGGGGGCAATACGTTCCCAGCGCCTTGTTACTTAGCCTTCACCTGTAGCTACAAGCAACAGTAGCGACTACACCCAAGTAAACCATTTCGACTAACGGACTAAACCAAACATAGGTCAAATAGAACAGTGTCTATGGGGAAATGGGAGAGACTGTGTGGTCTAGATGTAAGACGTCAGCCTCTGAACAAGAAGGTTTCTTCCCAGGAGGTGCACATTTTTCTCTTCAAATCGATTTCTTCGTGGCTCTATGTTTGCGTTGCTACGGAGTTGCCAGCATCTTAGCCGATGCCATCTTCGATGCTTTCGCTAGCGTGTGAGGGCGGTGGCAATTACCAGGAAGTGTAGTAGTTGATGTTGCTACACACTGATAGGGGTAATGGGAAGGCAGGCTGATCATTAAGAATTTGTTGAGTACAAACCTGTCGACTAAACTAAAGAGCAGAGGCAATCTTTGCATGCGAGGACTAGATTCAATGCATTGAGCGGGAAACAAAACTGAAAGGTATCTTGGAAGGGAAGTACGTACAAGGTAGACGTGACAGAGACAAACCAAGACTAAAGTTTACTGAAAACATCAACAAGTGGATAGGAGAACCTATGACAACATGCACCATCAAGACAAGAGACAAAGTAAAATGACGTTCCATGACAGCCAAGCTTTGATGTGGAAACGGTACTCAATGAATGATAAGCTGAAACGATTATGAAAGGTGTTCCTCGAAATAAGCTGTAGAATGCGAAACTCTCTCTCTCTCTCTCTCTCTCTCTCTCTCTCTCTCTCTCTCTCTCTCTCTCTCTCTCTCTGCGATCAGGTAATGCGAAACAAACAGCATGTTCTAGTCGTCAATCATATCCATACTCCGCGCAACCCGATTGTCTTCATGATGTCATGTCACAGAATTCAGCGAAGAATGAGGAAAGTGCGAGACTCACGTTGCATACCACCCGTTATCGAAATCAAATTCACCAGCACATTACCTTGTAATTAAATACTTTCATCAGTCATCAACTCCCTCAACGCAGAAAGACAAAAGAGGAAGAGAAGAAGAATAATAATCAACGGTTATTCAGAACAACCATTCATTATATACGGCCAAGTATTTAAAAATGTCAATAGGTTCACATATCTCACTCAGACCTCAGGCAGTGCACGCTGATGAGATGAATGTAAGAATTGCAAGGACAAGTGATACACTTTCGAGACGTTCAATTTAACACACGCACACACAAACCCACTGTGATAGGCGTGGTATCACTTCACCAAAATGTACATTTAACTGCGGTTCTTTGGTTCACCAAAATAACTTTAGTTTCATTTACCTCAATTGCTTTCAGTGTCAAGAGAAAATTAAGTGTTCGGTCAATGCACTTTAGTGTGCCTTCTACAAGATGTTCTTCGTGATGTATGCTCTATCATCAGCTCATTGTTTTATATGCACATCTTTTCCAATCTTTTCGTTGCTTCGGATGTTAAAGGGTTCTGAGGAGTGATTTGCCACAATATATGCATGGTAACCAAGCACAACACAAACTGACAATGAAATGAGGATAAAGTTTCTTCATTTCATTGCCCAGTTCTGTTGTCCCAGCGTTCTGAAAAAGGCCATGTGTAGGCCGAAACGTCAATATTTTGTTTTGCCCTTTTTTGTAAAGCTGTCGCCAGATTTTGTAACTCAATACATGCATGATAAACATGGACTTTTATAGTCAACATATTGGAAAGATAACTACTTATAAAATGAAGTGCCGGCAAATACTGTTAAAGATACAGTGACATGATACGTTTATACCTTGATGGATGTAATTATACCTTATGATGTTATGCCTTGTGTTGTATAGAATGAGGAACATAGACGCCATACAGCAGCTTACATGGGTTGTTTGTGTGATCGGCATGCACGGTCACGGTCTAACAAAGAAGACACTTTATTGTGAACTACAACACGGCAGAACGATCACAAGGTGGACTTGGGAGCGAGTGTGAAGTCAAAGTGTAAAGATATCACTTTTGTTGCTAATCGTGTGGGGGGGGGGGGGGAAGAAAGTTGCTGCTAATGATAACTCGATCTGGTCTTGCAGGAAAACTCTTTCTCTCTCTCTCTCTCTCTCTCTCTCTCTCTCTCTCTCTCACTCTCTCTCTCTCTCTCTCTCTTTCTTGTGTATCCGTTCATGTGTCGAGGGAGATACAAAGTTCTGGTTCTCGCCGCTTAGACGGCTTCAATTATTGCCAATTGATGTAGCCTTTTTTTAATGTTGTCTGTCCATCATACTCCAGGTCTGCCTCTTTCTCGTCTCGCTTTTCCTCTTTAATATAAGCTTTGTATGGTGAGGGATCTGACGCATTATTACTATATGAGCAAACCATTGTATGTGTTGTCTCTGTATGTAGCCTAGGATTAATGCCCAATTTTCAGTGCCCACTCTTTTTCTTAAAGCCGCGATAGCTCAGTGGTTAGTGAACTGGACTACAAAGGACAAGAGGTAGGGTTCGATCCCAACCGACGGCTTCCGGGTTCACCCAGCCTTTAATGGGTACTGGATTTTTTCTGGGAAAGTAAAGTGGCACGGGCGTAATACTGACCTCATTACCCCAAAAATCATGTGCTGAAGGTCTGTAAAATTTATGGTCACTAACACCATATTCCCTATACGCCACTTGGCGTGACGGGGGTACTTTACTACTTTTTTTTAAACTCTTTTTCTTATATCATTTCTTTTCTTTTTTTTCCGGTCACAGCATGCGCTTTTCTCAGAAATGTCATCTCTGTGGTGTCAAGCTTTCTTTTATGCCTAGTCGTAAGTGACCATATATGGAATTGATAACACAATGTGGAAATTAATATACTCTGTATAATGTGTTTCTTGGTGGTGATACGTATCGCTTTGTGTAGAAGTTTATGGGATAGTTGACCCAATATTTAGTGTGCCTTGTTGAATCAGATGTCTATTTCTTTAGCGATATAGACAGGAGAGCTATGGGTCCAAAAGTTGAGGTGTTCAAATACAATTTTAAAAAGCGCTACACAGAAACGATCAAGTCACCAGCCAAACCCTGTAAAGAAACATCGCCACTGGCAGATTATTTATCATTGATTAAACCATGAACGTTAATTACCGCAAAAGCTTCGTGCTCATGGTGGCCTTATCAGTTATCACTGAACCTAATCGAATAGAGAATGACGACATTTGCAGTATTCATCGGCGCTGATGGACACACACAAAATACAAATGTTGTAGTGAATCGGACTGAATACAATAAGAGGAGTTCAGACATAAGATTCTCAAGATTGATTCACTGAAAATTGATAAAGCAGCAGTTCTTCAGCGATCAGATATTGCTATGCACTTAGACCAGCCTGGGTCACGAACAAGACAGTGTGTTTAGGGTCATCACCGGTTCCCCATAGATTATCATGTAGGATTGTTTCTGTGAGCAATATTTGTGTTCTTATGGCGTTTAGAGCGCTGCAGTCCTGGAGTGTATGCTCTGGGGTTTATTTGGCTGCTCCTCAGTCACATACTGCAACGTCATGTGTCCTATCTTGTGTAGATTTGTTCTGAGGCCACAATGATTTGTTCTGAGTTTGCATATCTTGGTCTGCTCATGCCCACTAAGTTTGTCTAGGCTTTCATGCTCTGGCGCACAGTTTCAATGCAACTTCCTTCATTCTGTTTTCCAAGTTTGCTTCAGGATTGTTTTTATTTCTTTGAGACCCTGGAGTTGGTTGGACTGCTGAAAGCTTCCACGTTCTTTTGTGAGTTCATCTGATTTCTCATTTCCATAGATACCACAATGTGCTGGTGGATAGGACTGCAGGATTATTTCAATCTTTTCTGAAAGCGAACATATGGCGTTCTTTATTCCTTGTATGAGTCTGTCCTGTTTTTTGGGCTTGACATTGCCTGTATGACTAACTTTGCATCGGTGAGAATGACAAGCAGCAATTATATTTGTACAAACTAGTTCAGACTGGTTGTTTTATGTTGAATTCTCTTTTCGTATATGTCTACATTTGATCCCTTTGTTTCTACGTTCGCCAAGCTAGCGGAGTTGCACTGCAATGTGGGTCCCTGCCATTCTAAGAATCCGTATTAATCGTGCATTTAATCTTTACAGTCACGATTTCTTGTATGTGATCACAAATGTTTTTCTCCGTTCACATATGAACTATCTGATGCTGCCCAAAGAGCATACATCTGTCATCATATGTAATTAATAGACTTGCTACTTACTGATAACAAGGGCCAGGGTTCAATTCACAGTTGTAGCTAATTATTTTCCGACTGAACGGCTTCGGTGTTTACCCACCTCTGAAATGTACGAGAAATGTTTTCTGGGAAGTAAAGGCGGCCTTGTGTAATAATGACCACAACGCCAAAAACAAATACAGGTCGGTTTATCATAGAAAAATATAGTCATCAACAATAACAATATATTCTCGATAGATTTATAAAGGGATGGAGGGGATCTTTGAAACAATAATCTGTCTCGCTTAGGTGCATATATATATATATCCGCGCGCACGCACGCACGCACACACGCACACACACACACATCTTTATGGAATTTTCCCATTTCTGGGGTCAGCCGGGCTGACTTATGGGAAACAAAAATAAATAAAGGTCACGACGTGCTCGATTCTGAGTTTCTGGGTAGTGAATTTAAACTGAGTAGGCTGTAACAGATAGAAGTATCACCGTGTAAACAAGCTAACAGAAGGAGAAGGAAAACGCCTACGTCAAACAAAGATCGAGCCTGCCGAAGACGGAGTGTGTCAGCCACGGCGCAGGTTTAGGGTAAACAATCAGGACGCACACGCATATACGTGTGCTGATCATGCGACCAGCGCATTGTGTCCTCATGTTGTCCCTACACCTCCATCACGAAACAGGACGACAAAGAGTCAAGTTCGTATTATCACAAAACTCGAACGAGGAAGAAGAAGAGGAGGAGAAACAACCTAAAGATAGGGCATCTGATGGATATGACTGGCACAGACAAAATGACTACTTGACATTTGCTTCAGCCGAGTCCACCATTAATACATAACAAAGGCTATTGTGGCCATCACGGGTACTAACTTGAACAAACTTGTTAAAGATATTACCAACCCTGAAATACCAAATGCTTTCTTTCAACTTAATTGCTTCTAAAATGAACCCATGAAAAGAAGAAACTCACTGTAAAGAGGCAGTACATTTGGCAAACTTCTGGTCATAAGCCACAAGCCTAAAAAAAAGAAGCTGACATAACCAGCAAACAACTGATGGTGCGGAATAACCCGGTGAATCTCAGCTCAAATATGCAAAGAGTCAAACAGTGGCATGACATTTATTTTCTGCTTCCACATATTCATCATCATCATCATCATCGAATGCCGTCTCCGCAACGAAGGTTGGCTACCGTGGATCGCTATTCCACTCGGTTTCTTGTTTTGATGGTGCAGGTTGTCATAGATTGACTTGTCCATCTTTTGATGTTACTCGTCTATGTTAGTCTTGGTCTGCCTCTGCTTCTTTTACCTTGTATTTTCCATTTCAATATTACTTTAAGTAGGCTGTTGTGTCTTTTTGTCTGTGTCCAGATATTAGGGGAGATGAAATTCGTAAACACAATTTTAGACAAAGATGTATCTGCTTCCTGTTAAACATGTCATGTTAAATCACAGATAAGTTCTTCAGATTTAATTTAAACTTTCTTATCTGCTGTTCTCTACTATTCTCTTCTACACCTCTGGCTGCTGTGCGCTATGTCTATATTGACTTTGGAGAGCAAATAAAAAAAAATCAGAGATTAGCGAGACACGAAATAATAAGAGCCAAACAGTTTAACATGACTCTTTTATTCTATTCCATAAAATGAGAAAACTATAATAAACCAGGCCTCTAAAACTTTCGTCAGCTTACATTTGTCGAATAGGTTTATACCTAAAGTATACTGGATGAAATACCCAATCTGTTTATATTATTATATTTATTTCAAATGACAATTTACAACGAGGCAGTGAGTGAGTTGTGAAGTTCAGTGACCGCTAGCCATACAAATTTACCGGGAAAAAAGTCCAACACAGGTGACAGGTATTCCAGGAAAATAATAATAATTTTTTAAAAAAAGGAAAAATAAGCAGTGATCAGAATACGGATTTGAAACATTGAGTAATCAGACGGCTGCCTAACCACCACACCAGAAAGCTACCAACTAAGTAACTAGGTTAGGTTTTTTTTCTTTTTTATTTATGATTTTTTTTTTTTTTGGATGGGTTGGGGGAGGGGCGGGGGACGTTTGACGTGTTATTTTTCGGAACCAAGAACAAAGACATAAATTTCTTTAATGTTCAATTTTGTTAAAACAGGAAAAAAGAAATAACTACCAAATTATTTTCTTCAACTTTTAGTAACAGAATAATTATATAACTGCAAATATTTGTTTCACAGATATGAATCTTCTGTTTTAATTGGCGAACACATCCATACACACAAGCAGACACGCATGCACAAACACATCCATATACACAAGCAGACACGCACGCCCAAACAAACACATCCATACACACAAGCAGACACGCACGCCCAAACAAACACATCCATGGACACAGGTGTGATAAATTTTTATTTCAATCTTCTTCTTCTTTCCTTCCTCATCTGCCTTTCAGCGTCGAGGGGAGATATAATTTGTGGTCTTTTGCTCTTCTATTCGTCTCTGCTGCTGTTATGTTTCCTAGTGCTTGTAATATTCCATCGACCCATCTTTTTCGAGGTCGACCCTTGGGCCTGGTGTTCTCACGTTTGTTGAAGGCTCGTTGTGTTGTGTTTTGATCTTTCTGCCTTGTCACGTGGCCAAACCATTTTATCCGTTGTTTCCTTATTTATTCTATGGCGGGGCTATTTCTAGTTTTTTTCTCAGTTCTTCATTTCTGATCTTATCTCTCAGACCGTTTCCTGTGATTCATCTAACTGATCAAATTGTTCTTGCATCTAGGGTCCAGGTCTGGCATTGGTAGCACAACGTTGGGATGAAGATTGTATTGTAGTGCTCGTTTTGCGTCCACAGTTATTTCCTTGTTGGAAAATAGTGGTGATAACTGTCCGATGATTTGACAAGCTTTGTTGCATCTTGATTCTATCTCTGCTGTTTGAGAATTATCGTTTGTCATTAGACTTCCTAGGTATTTGAATTTCTCTACTTGTTCTATTTGTCTGCCTTCTATAGTTATGTTGATGTTCTGTTTATTTTTGGCGACATTCATGACTACTGTTTTGTTGATGTTGAGTTTCATGTTGTATTTTGTGCCTGAGATGTTGAGTTTGTTTAAGTGTTCTTGTAGGACTTCTATTGTTTCATGTATTAGTGCCTGGTCGTCTGCAAATAAAAGCTCGTTGATCTCCTCTGTCTCTGATGGGTTGGCTAGCTTGCATATATGGTCCATTTATGTAATAAACAGTAGGGGGAATAGTACGCACCCCTGTCTTACACCTGATCTAACTTCGAAGTGGTCTGTGTAGCCTGCTGCTGTTCTGACCCTGCAGCTGCTGTTGATGTAGAGACTTTTAATTAGGTTGGTTAGATGTTGGCTTATTTCAACTAATTACAATAATATTGTTTACATGTATATAAAGGGGTGTCCGGTTAGCGCAATCGATAGGCGGTTGGCTTACCACGGCAACAGCCGGGGTTCGTACCCTGGCGAGGACACCTGGGTTTTACTAATTCCCTAAAAATTAGTAGGAGCCGCGATAGCTCAGTGGTTAGTGAACTGGACTACTACGGACAAGGGGTAGGGTTCGATCCCACCGACGGCTCCGGGTTCACCCAGCCTTAAATGGGTACCGGATTTTTTCTGGGAAAGTAAAAGCAGCACGGGCGTAATACCGACCACATTACCCCAAAAATCATGTGCTGAAGGTCTGTAAAATATAGGGTCACTAACACCATATTTCCCTATACGCCACTCGGCGTGACGGGGGGTACTTTACTTTACTTACTTACATGTATATAAAACCATGTTGATACACAATTTATATTTATCGAAAAACACACCAAATAACCAAACGAAATGCTGGACGTTTCCCCTGCTTCCTCCTTACTGTAGACACACGGAACAAGTTGCCAATCTCTCTCAACATTAATGTCTCTCAAGACCAAGTCCCTCCTTTCTAACACAATCTTTCGCTGTTAAATTACCTAAGTCGTTGATCTTTTTGGCTCGTCTTACTGTCCAGGTCTTAGTGGACTTGGGCATTTGAGTGGCACTTCGGTTCCCTTGTATCCTAATTCATTAATTTTAGATTAGCTCGTCGACACGATCCTGGCCAGAGTTGGCCACCGCGTAGACAAAACTCAATCCAAGCAGACGTGCATGAGCTGCCAGTGAGATTATAACGACGGTTGATAATAATGATTAACGAATGGTTGTCTATTTGCTCATACTACTCACTCTGTGTGTGTGTGCGTGTGTGTGTCTGTCTCTCTCTCTCTCTCTTCCTTGGGACAATGCTTTGAAACAATAATTGAAAACAATTGTAGAAAAAAATAAACTATGAACAACATTTTAACAGTAGTAAAAGGCAAATGTTTACAAAGTGCATTACAAAATATATAACACCTGATCACCAGTAGGTGTAAGTGATTCAACTCATTCCCTTCTTTACGTTAAACTAAAGGAAAGAGACACAATGGCAAACAATAATAAACATCGCCATGAACAGACACAATATACGTTAGACGCTGGTGTCTATCTATACTTGTCTGCCTGCAAATACAACAACATACAACACGACGAATGCAGTTGTGTACACAAACAGTCTCGCCCAGGGCGCGTCCTGGCAAATGATTTAAACAAACAACTTGAGTGACATATGAGAATGATATCACGGTACAACCTCAAAAAGTCAAAAGCTTTGATGGTGCAGGTTGTCATAGGCTGATTTATCCATCTTTTGATGTTACTCGTCCATGTTAATCTTGGTCTGCCTCTTTTACCTTGTATTTTCCCCTCCAGGAGTACTTTTAGTAGGCTGTTGTGTCTTTTAAATTAAATATGGTGTGTGCGCTTATGTGTGTGTGTGTGTGTGTGTGTGTGTGTGTGTGTGTGTGTGTGTGTGTGTGGAAGAGATAAACATTTTCATACGCGACTTTATATTGGACAAAATCCATTCAGAAGAAATTGTATATATATCATGCGAAGAGTACGAAACAAAATCTGTCCAGAAATTAGCGATGAACAGTGTGGTTTTGTTAGAGATAAAGGAGCAAGCAATGCCATTTATATCATAAGATCTTTAGTAGAAAGAGTCATAGAGGTGAAAACAGATCTATACCTATATTTCATAGATTACACCAAGGCATTTGACAAAGTAAAGCACCAAGAAATAATCAACATTTTAGAAAGCATAAACGTAGACAGCAAAGATCTAAGAATAACAAAGAACATGTACTGGCAACAAACAGCGGCCATAAAAACTGGAAACCAATTGGGAATGTTTCAACAAATAAAACAGGGTGTTAGACAAGGTTGTGTGCTGTCACCAGATTTGTTTAATATTTATAGTGAGATTATGTAAGATCCATAAGGGGCATGCCTGGAATAACAATTGGAGGTCATAATATAAATAATCTAAGGTATGCTGATGATACAGTATTAATCGCTAAGAGTGAAAATGAGTTACAAGAAATGTTAGACATTATAGTGAAATAAAGCAAAAATAAAGGACTCCGCCTTAATAGCAAAAAGACAGAGGTAATGGTAACAACAAAGAAAAAGACATCACCTCAGTGCAAAATAAAGACGAGTGGAACAATATTAAAACAGGTAAATGAATTTAAATATTTGGGAACTTTGTTAACCTCAGACGGAAGATGTACACAAGAAGTGAGATGCAGAATGGCTCAGGCAAAAGCAGCTTTCCAAAAAATGAGGAAAATACTATGCAATCCATTTTTGACAATAGAAACAAGAAAAAGAGTTCTTAAATGTTACGTAGAGCCAGTCTTAACATATGGATGCGAGTCATGGACAATAGGACAACAGACAAGAAAATCACTGGAGTCTGTAGAAGTGTGGTTTTACAGAAGAATGTTGAGAATACCATGGACAGCTAAGAAGAGTAATGAAGAGGTTCTGAGAGAGGTCAAAGCAAAAAGAGAGCTATTTTCCCATGTTAGGAAAAAGCAATCATCATTTTTTGGCCATGTAATGAGAAGAGAACAACTGGAATATATTGTAACAACTGGAAAAATTGAGGGACGAAGAGATAGAGGGAAGCAAAGAGAAAAAATAACAGACATCTTAAGAGAATGGCTTGGCAGAAGGTCAACAACAGAAATGATAAATAGCTGCTGAGATCGAAAGTTGTGGAGAGACATGATCACCTACGCCACTAGGCCTGGTACTTGATGATGATGATGATATATTTGTGTGTCACAAGTACTATTTACCAAACAGCTTCAACCAGCGAGACTGTGCCTAACATACTTAATGTATCGATGCTTGGCGGCTATTGATCTCAGCAATAGACTTACAATATTGAGCACTCAGTGCTTAAAAATGGCATGTATAGGCTTCAGTAAGAGTACTAAATATAGGATTTAGTACAAGTGCAACGAAATATACGTACCAGAAAACAACAGAAGAAAGGACGAAATAAATGAAATACTATTTGCAGACGACCAAGTTCCGATAATGAAACAACTGAGAACCTGCATGAACATATCAACAGGCTAAACAACACTTGTAAACAATACAACATAAATATCAACATAAACAAAACCGAAGTAATGGCAATAGCGAGAAAGAAAGAAAAACTAAACATCATAATAGATATACGACTCTGAAACAAGTAGACAATTTTAAATATCTGGGGAGCACATTAACACAAGACAATAACCAACAGACAGAGATAGATATAAGGTGTAACAAAGCATGCCAAGTTATAGGCCAAGTATCAACACTATTGAAAAACAAAACAATAACTACGGAAGCAAAAAGGGCAATATACAAATCAATTTTTCTACCAACTCTGTGCTATCAGTGCCAGAATTGGACGCTGGCCTCTAGAACAATAAGAAAGATAACGACCACCGAAATGAAATGTGTCAGAAGAATGACAGGAAACGGCTTAATGGACAGAGTAAGAAACACTGACCTGAGGAAGAAACTCGAAATTGAACCAGCCATCGAATACATAAAGAAACAACATATAAATTGGTTCGGCCACATAACAAGACAAAAAGAACTAACAATGACTCAAAGAGCCAAAAACAAACGCTACGAAAAGACCAGATTAAGAGGAAGACCGAGAAAGAGATGGATAAAGGGAATACTAGAGTCGCTTGGAGGGATAACACCAGAAGAGGCCAACAGAAGAGCAAAGAATCGCAGATTGTATCTTCCCTCGACACCAACGGCAATGGAGGAAGGATAGAAGAAGAAGAATAAAAGTGCTAAATATAGGATTTAGTACAAGTGCTAAATATAGGATTTAGTACAAGTGCCAAATATAGGATTTAGTACAAGTGCTAAATATAGGCCTTTAATTAGGGGAAGAAAGTTGAACGCACTTTAAAGATTCAACAGCAGACGAAAACAACTGCAGCGTCATGAAGCGATTATCTGAAATGTTCTGGTAACTTATGTTGCCCTATAAAACATCCAATGGGATGTGGGTGTGTGCGAAGAAGGGTCTTGGTGGAGATGCTCTGTGCCGCTAAATGAATAGCAACGCTACACATGTAGTGAGACAAGTACGTTGTAGACGCCAGTCTGTCCGCAGTCTGTTTCGTGTGTGATGTCTGTCTACATTGTTCTGCTTGTTCTTGTAGTACAACGGCTGTATTGAGTTTGTATGTGTACGCAATCATTGTGCGCGTGTGTGGGCGATGTTCTACTACATGATGCACATATGTATACTACGAATGTGTGTATGTTTGTCAACAAATTGGCGTCTAAAACTACTCTATGTGTGAACTAATTCATTACATAATTCGCTGTATATGTTGACGTGATGTGAACAACTTTGTGTGTTTGCAAACAATGTGCCCTGATATTACTGTGTGTGTTTAAACTACGCTATGTACGTGTGCGATGTAAACTATTTATTTATTTTAGATACGTGTGTGTGTGTGTGCGCGCGCGCTTGCGTGCATGCATGTATAATATTGTAAACTATTCGGATCTTTCGGATGAGAAGATACACGTACTTTTTTTTTTTTTTTACTATTACAATTCTGAAGTAGCCCGGTCAGATGATAATAAATGAACTCTGTAGTAGACAATCAAAGTACAATGAAGTAACCCGGTAAGATGATAATAAATGAACACTGTAGTAGACAATCAAAGTACAATTACTTATGAAGTAGCCCGGTCAGATGATAATAAATGAACTCTGTAGTAGACAATCAAAGTACAATTACTTATGAAGTAACCCGGTCAGATGATAATAAATGAACTCTGTAGTAGACAATCAAAGTACAATTACTTATGAAGTAACCCGGTCAGATGATAATAAATGAACTCTGTAGTAGACAATCAAAGTACAATTACTTATGAAGGAACCCGGTCAGATGATAATAAATGAACTCTGTAGTAGACAATCAAAGTACAATTACTTATGAAGTAACCCGGTCAGATGATAATAAATTAACTCTGTAGTAGACAATCAAAGTACAATTACTTATGAAGTAGCCCGGTCAGATGATAATAAATGAACTCTGTAGTAGACAATCAAAGTACAATTACTTATGAATTAACCCGGTCAGATGATAATAAATGAACACTGTAATAGATAATCAAAGTACAATTAATTCTGAAGTAGCCCGGTCAGGTTAATAATAAATGAACTCTGTAGCAGACAATCAAAGTACAATTAAGTAATTCTGAAGTAATCAACGACTAATCAGCCTGAAGAAGCAGCCAATCAGATCACGATTAATCAACTCTGTACTGTTTAACGTGAACCAGGTAGAATGAACGACCTATGTATTCAATGAACTATAACATGCATAACTACAACTTTCAGTCCACAGTCAGACTACGAAATAGAAACTTTTTTTTTTTAATGGAACTATAAAATAAAGAGCCCACATCGTGAGTCTTATACATTTCCTAATACATGTAATCTTTTATGATACTGCTTGTGCCGTGTAGCGTCACAGAGAGGAAGAATGTGTGATTTTCTAGTCTTCGCTAGTTTGCAGCTGGAATTGCTCAAAGCCACCTATATCTCTCAAGCCTGCCCGATGAGGGAGACCACACAAAGCGTGTGACGTTTTCAGCATTGCAAGCAGGGGTGGTTGTGAGTAAAATGATGTCAGCCGCTTATAGCTCGCATAGTTCATGACGTCACAAGCATTGGGATGTTTTCAGTAAAACCGCTCCTCACCGATAAAGCCTGAGAAATGTAGGTGGCGATGAATTGCTGTCATGAGGAATTTACTTATTCCTCTTTTATTCCATCTATCCACCTCTTTCTGTGTTTCTCTTTTGCTTTATGCCCTTTTTTCCCATGTAGTACGCTCGAGCTGCATGTATTCCATTCTGGGGGTCAAATGTCCAAACCATTCTTTGATGTTCAATATAAGACAAAAGCAGATATGCCCACCATTTTTTCTCAGTCATTTCTAATTGTATATCTTCTAGTTTCAGTTACAACTTTTCTTATACATTTCATTTCGCATGTTATTATTTGATACTTGTATCTTTCAAGAAATATCCATGTCTGGCATTACTAGAACATATGTTATAATGCATAAAGAATGTTTCTATCAGTTTGTTTGTTTTTTTTTGGTTATTTTTGTATGTCCGTTTTTGTCATTATTTGGATTATGGCTTCTACGTCTTTATCTAAATTTCCGTCGTCGGTACAAATATATAGGAGCCGGAGGGGAGACCCTAAGGCAGTTAGTGATCTATCGCATATCCTTTCTGGCATCTTTGTCAGACTGGTACCGAAGCACAACTGTGTTAACTTGGAATGAGCCAACGAGACTGAAAAGGGAACTATGAGTCCTGGACAACACAGTATCTCCGCACACTAGCTCCGACTTGTGTTATCGAAAGTTCGTTTCTTTTTAGTGCTCACTCCGGAGTGACCTTCTACGTCACATCGACTTGTCTTTCGTGACACACGCACACACACACACACACAGAGATGTACAGGTGGTTTTCATTACAAGCCACAATTGCACACACAGTTCCGTTGTTATAGTTCGCTTCAGATTTTTTTGCCTCACTTCAAAAAACCACAGCTCAGCAACCATTTGTGCTACAGTGCTGATATTTTGCATGTAACCTACTGAATCTCATAACGTAATAGAAAAAATAAATTCATTGCAAACAACTGCTGGTTTTTCTTGTGCGCTTGCTTACCAGGAGGATAAAAGTATGATTAAACTTGGGCACATTTGAATCAAAATTTAAGAGTATTTACCCCTTCCATATCACTTCAAGAATGATTTAAACATCTTCATTTGGAAATTTCCTTTATATGTTGGTGGGTAAAGGCACCGGTTTACACTATTGAATTGCAAATGTCAGATTTTTGTCAATATTTGCACATATGTGTAGCAAATTTCTCTTATATTCGGTGCGCAATTCTGGTTTTGCACTTACTGGATTAAAATTGTCAACTTTTTGTATCACGTCATTAGTATAACGTCACCAAAAATACAAAATCAAATTATTTACATAGGCGTGTTTTGTGAGTTGTGCCCTTAACAATGAGTTTAAAGTTGAAATTTGTTACTGAACAAAATATTACAAAGAAATTATATTTATATTTTTGTAGAGAGGCAAAACGAGGGAGTCTATATCACAGCATATCAAATCCTGAAAAGAGAACGATGCACGTGTTAGGTTTAAGTAAACGGTCGTTTCATAGATCAGTGAAAAATGTTCAATGTGAATGTTCAAGGAAAGAAAGAAGTCGAGGAAGAAAACATTTGTTAGACAGTTTTGACAGAGAACTTGTCCGCAGAGAGATTTGTAAAATGTTTGACTTAGGGGAAGAAGTTACCATAAGGAAACTTAAGATTTGGCTTAAAAAGAACACCAGTATTGATGTATCAAAAACTACACTATGGAGAAGTGTGCGGAGTTTAGGCTTCACTTTTAGAAAATATTCTTGTGGAAGAAACATCATTTGCGAGAAACCTCATTTAGTAGCTGCAAGAAGCAAATATTTACGTGAAGTTAGACAAATGCGTAATGAAGATTATGACATTGTGTACTTGGAAGAAACATGGATTAATGCCCACCACACAAATGAAAAAGAATGGCAGTCATTAGATGGGACTATTAAAAGGTATGTACCTAGCAGCAAAGGAAAGCGACTTATAGTGGCACATGCTGGGAGCAAAAATAATGGCCTGGTGGAGAATGCTGAACTTGTTTTTATTGCAAAGTCAACTGATAACCAGGATTATCATTCAGAGATGAACAGTCATATGTTCAGAGATTGGATTAAAGACACTCTTTTGCCTTTATTAGATCGACCATCTTGTTTGATCATGGATAATGCATCTTACCATAACAAAGTGGCACAAGAAGATAAAGTTCCAACATCATCAAGCACTAAAGCTGAAATAAAGAAATGGCTGACAAGGGAACAAATACCATTTAACGATATGTATCTCAAGCCTGAATTACTTTCACTTGTAAAACAGATACAACGGCCAAAGATATTTCAAATAGATAAATTAATTGAAGAACATGGTCATAGATGTTTGAGGCTGCCTCCATATCACTCACACCTAAATCCTATTGAATTAGTTTGGGCAAAGATCAAAGGGCAAGTAGCATCCGAAAATAAAACTTTCAAATTATCTGATGTTAAAGAGCTTACCAATGTTGCTATTTCAAACATAGACAAAGATTATTGGGCTAGTTGTGAAGACCATGTTATGGTTGAGGAAGATAAGTATTGGAGAAACGATGGTCTGTGGGTTATTCAACCAAAAATGGTAATACGTCTATTAGATTCGGCAGATTCTGAATAAAACTCATTTGTTTGAACTTACTGAAGTGACTTTGTTGGAGTTGGAAACTCTGGATACGGACCACTTCAGGAACTGTTTTTTTAGTGAGTTGACGATGTATTCTGTGTTCTTAAAATAAATAATTTCTATTCGGTGAATGTTCGGCCTATTTTGATTTGATTCAATATTAGTTGTATAATTAAAAGAGCCCAATCCAAATGGGTAGCATGTTGTGAAAAAGTGCAATTATGGCGGTTTATTCCCCTATACACCTTCAGGCATGACAGGAACACTTACTTACTTACTCTCTTATTATAAAGTAATAATGTCCCTTATATAAAAATAAAAGTTACGCCTTTTCCTCTAAAAAGTGTAAAAGATGTTCATTTACCGTACATTCTGTTTTTTGTGTCAAAATAAATACAAATATGAAGGAGATCAAAGGAAGTTGCCGCTTTGAGGAAACGGTAACACATACGATAATTTAAATGATAAATTCGTTACGTCATTGAAAATCTAAGGTCGCATGCAAAAAATCATGGTATTCTATCAGACGGTTTTCGAGATATTACTGGAATTAGGGAGGCAAACAATCTGAAACAAACTATAGTTGACGATTTATTACAAGATTTTGATTTGTTATAAATGCTGTATTTGTTTATTCTTTGATTCTCAGACGGGAAATTTATGGTATGCAAATTTTACATTATCTTAATAGCTTACGTTCTCTTACCCGGAACCCACATGGATATGGAAAACAGGAACAACATAGAAATACAATAAAACGAAAAATTTGAGACTAAGATCATAGCGAGAAATTATGTCTGGGGAAGATTAGAAGAGACAGCAAAGGAGAGAAATGGTTGGAGAGCTTTTGTTGAAAATCTATGATCCAATTGGAATTTTTTAAGGGGTGGGGGCAAGAACAGAATGGAATAATTGATGTCAAAGAATCGATAATGTGAAAATACAATTTTTAAAAATTAGATAGGGAAAAAAAGAAATAGGAAAATAATAGCAGTAACAAATTATGTATCTTGAGCATAAAAGTTACTAGTATACAGCCTTCCACAACATGTCCGAGATATAACAATGCAAGAGGTAAAGACAGACATGAAAATTGATGGATAAGTGAAATATCTGACACTGTCCACAGCACTGCATATGATTAAAGAGGGTGGGAGCACTTTCACGCACACTAATTTCCCAACGATTCTGAAATACAAAAGATGGCAGAAAACAAGAGAAGAACACGACAGTACCATCAACATCGTATACCATACCGGTTGGCGTAGGCGACCACGTCCTTCCACAATTCTCTATGCACAGTACATCCTATCAATTGTATAGACACTGACCAAAAAGAAATACTTTCTAATATACTTTTGTATTGTCTAGGATATTTGTTTGTTGCTCTGGAAACTAATACAGAATCTGTACAATTTTGTTTCGATTAAACATAAAGCAAATGCGAGCAGTCATAAAGCATCACAGTAAATAAAATCGTATCGTGCTAGAGTTGTAATTATAAGCCTAAAGCAGACTAGATAAAGAAACGGTTAGCCAAGCAGCAGCGATAGTGTTAGTTTTGCTAATCCTAGCGGCAGAAGTGCTTTAAGCTTATCGTAAAGGCTCTTCACTAGCATTATCCTCTTAAAGCTTTCTAAAGCCGATTGCGACACGCAAACTTTATACTTCTAAAGGCAGTAAAACTAGTGTGATCGATGCAGTTCCTGCATTGGGGCATCTCTTGGTTATATAGATATACTCTTTTCATAGATATCACAGTTTACATACATGGTCACATACTAGAGCAATGCTGCGAGTGGAGTATTAAGGCGTGGTTGTGAATACAGAATATGAACAACAGCAAGCAAAAGAGTAGACATTATTTGGTACCAGACAGACATAAAAGGCTCTGGTTAGTAAACGAACTAAGGGTGTGGGGAATGGGTACAATAAATGAAAATCAAGAATCCTGAGAGCTACATTTAAGGTGCAACTAGCTCTACTGTAACTTTCCGGGCAGTAGCAGCATTCCACGACAAGAATGAAAACACGTAAAACTCACAAACCTTGGCATCGTTAGATTTATTCCTACAGGAAGAGTGCTAAGAAAACAAACCATGTTAGAAACAAAATCAAAACGTGCACAATAATGTTAACAAAATTAGTAGCTTTCAATACCACTACTGATTAGTCTAGCCGAAATGCCAAAACAAAAATTAACTCAAGCCGGAACTAATCTTTACACACTTATTTAGAAGGAAAAAAAAATGGTTATTCTATAACAATTAACCAAAATCCGACTTATGAAGCTCAAAGTCTGCAAACTCATATATACAAAATTATATCGATATAGTAACATTAAATGAAGTATTTGGTGCTGCTTTTATCTGATATGCCATTATCATCATCAGGTACCGTGCCTGCTGGCGTAGGTGATCATGTCTCTCCACAACTTACAATCTCGACAGCTATTTATCATTTATGTTGTTGACCTTCTGCCAAGCTATTCTCTTAAGCTGTCTAGTATCTTTTCTATTTGCTTCCCTCTATCTCTTCGTCCCTCAATTTTCCCAGTTGTCATTTTATTACAATTTCTTTATTTAATTTGTTATACTCATCTTTGTTGTCTTTAATTCTTCTCATTGTATCCATTAGCCATAAAATGTCTGCCATCCATTTCTTTCTTGAATTTGTCCTCACAGGTGGTATGAACTCTTTGATATTTGCTTCATTATTTCTTTTAGCATTCCCCACTGTTCATCAATTATTTGTATCTTCTCTATTGCATTGTACTGGTTCTGAATTGTGATTCTATATTTGTCTTGTAACCTCTTGTCTGATTTGAGTAAATCTAAATTTAAATTGATGTTAACTTAGGCTCATTTTGCTGTTTTAATTTTACTATAAGCTTTCCACAACTGGTACATGATCACTATTGCAAACTGCCCCTGGTCTAGTTTTCACACTTACCAGATTGTTTCTAAATCTGTTGTTATCATTATGTAGTCAATTTGGACTATATAAGTTGGAATACTTGGTTACAACTGGCAAAATAAAAGGAAAGAGAGATCGCGGACGACAAAGGGAGAAAATACTGGATAGCTTGGTGTCATGGCATGGAAAACAGTCAACAACAGAACTGATACGATGCACTGTAGAGAGAAGATGTGGAGGGACATGATCGCCTACGCCAACCGGCAGGGTACATGATGATGATGATGAGTCGATTTGATTACGTGAGTTGTCTCCTGGGCTTTTCAACGTCCACAAACGTCTAGCATGTTGCTTATACCAGGTGTTTCCAATCATCATGTCGTGTGTTCTTGCCCAGTCAATAAGTTATCACTTATTTCATTTCTCTCCAACGCCACATGCCACTATCATCATTATCATGTGCCATACCGGTTGACGTAGGCGATCATGTCCTTCCACAATCTTATATCTACAGTGCATCCTATCAGTTCTGTTGTTGACTGTTTTCCATGCCATGACACCAAGCTATTCAGTATTTTCTCTCTTTGTCGTCCGCGATCTCTCTTTCCTTTTATTTTGCCAGCTGTAACCAAGTATTCCAACTTTCCTCTTCTCATGATGTGCCCGGAAAATGTTGATTGTTTCTTTCTGATGTTTTTTAGGAGCTGCCTTTTTGTGTTGGCCTCTTTGAGAACTTCCTCATTTGTCTTTTTAGCTGCCCAGGGAACTTTCAACATTCTTCTGAGAAATCCCATCTCTGTGGCCTCTAATCGTCTTTTTATTTGTTTGTCTACTGTCCATGATTCACTTCCATAGGTCAGAATTGGTTCTATATAGCACCGATGAACTCCCTTTCTCATTTCTATTAACATAGATTTGTTGCATAAGAAATTTTTCATTTTCGATGTCATTATAGTTACTATATAAATAGTGCTTGTTCTTCTTCTACACGCCACATGACTTCCCACCCTCCCCCCAAACAGTGTTTAGCTCAGTTTGGGTAGCTAATAAACAACCAAAGAAGTGTACAAATTATTGATACATTTTTTAAAGGACTAAAATTATGTACTGTAATATTGTTTAATTGATTAGGCGATAAAACATATTTATATTTTATTACTTAACTGAAGCAAATAAGGAAAACCAAGCAGTGAATAAAAGTAATTTAACATTAAAAAGACAGAAACTTATTTTGCATCCTATTTTTGTTTTTACTCAATTAAAAAAAAAGAAAACGTGTAACAAATATTCCCACCCGAATATTTAAATATTAAAACACTGACTAAACAAACATGATTTATAACTGGACTTTATAAATCAAATTTATTTAACTAAACAAACAATAATGTACGAATCACAGACGCATGATAATTCATTTTGTTAAGAATACAATGATCAATAAGTTTAAATAATTAACAAGCACTGAATTAACAGTCGGATAACAAACAATGTCAAGCAACAGTAATGACATAAAATAGAGGTACCCTAGGGATCTGAACTACCACCACTCACGTAATACCGTCACCAGAATAACAGTCCTGCGAAATACTTTCAAACTGTCCTATAGTTTTATTTGTGTGTTCGCACCACGTTAATTTATTATTGATGTTAACCCGGCGTCAGAGTTCTCTCATGTTACTGAATGACAAAGATCAATACAATCTTACAATCTATCTGTTTTAACACATGCATTGCTGTCTGACAGCTACACATTCTTTTTTTTAAAAAAAAACAAGAATAAATAATTAACTGAAATCCCATAGAAATGAAAGATATATAAATTAATGGGATCAGAAACAAATAAATAAATACACACGGGACAAAAGATTTAAATCAAATGTGATAATTAATGTTTTAATGTTAAACATGTCATAATAGGACAGAAACTATATGCAACGCTATTTCTCTTGCATTCTAAAACATACGACATGATGACTAGCTGATTACCCACGACAAACTGGTTACAGGGTAAGTATTGTCTGTTTTCTCTTGAAATAAATTTTCAGAATAATATTAATGTTAAAGGCAATTCTACACGAAATCTGACAGTCTGATCTTTTACTTTATAAGTAGATAAAGGAAAATAGTTTCATTATCTTAATTTAACATCATTACCATTCACTGGTTATGTAAAATATGCCATTTTAATGATCAATACTAGGAGATCAAATGTGATTTAACTTATAGGTTAAGTATGTGAATTTTTATATTTTCAGTTTTAATTTTAGAAACAAAAAAATTAGAAATAGAAAGAAACGAGAATGTGATAAATAATCAAAGGTTATATGCATCAGAGATAATAGTTTCTGTCCACACTTTCCTGCCGTGCTGAGATAAATGAAAATATAATTTAAAATAAACAATGTCTATATTTTCTTTGCTTCATTGAAAAAAAAAATAATTAAAAATACAATTAGTCTGTTCACTTTTTTGCTATGGGGAGGGGACTCTATGACAAGGTCCATATTTTCTTAGTTAAGTTGAGAAAGAAAAGTAATAAAATAACATAGCATATACATAAATAAATATATGAGTCAGCTGTGAGGATCTGTAACAATGATCTATGCTATTATGATTAGTCCAAAATAATCGCATGACAATTTATTTTACTTGTGACTCACTGCCCACTCTTGACTGCCATAATCAACATAGAATGTGACTCCTCATTGTGTGACTATTCAACAATGACACAACATAAAATGTGGCTCCTCATTGTGTGACTATCAACAATGACACAACATAAAATGACACGTAATATAATGCATACAAGGAAAAAGGAAATCAACTTACATGGCTACTTCTGGTGCTGGAAGGTGTAGGCTCAAATATGTGTATTTTTCTTCCAAAACTTGCAGCAATCTAGAAAATAAAAACATACAGAGGATGTCTAACTGAGGTTGTTAGTAAAGCATTGTTTGAAGTCTCTGATTTTCTTTTCATTCCATTATATTTCCTTCTTTTCTTTTCTTTTTTTTTTAAATTGACTTCTTCTTCAGCATTCACCCATAAGTGGACATGGATACGTTGTTGCCAGTTTGCGTCAAGTCACAATATTTGTGCCTTTCGAGCCAACACATCCATCTCCAGCATGGGTAGACTGCTTAACAATTATGCCCAGGCAGCGGCATTAAGGCCTATTCTTTTCTATTTGTAACTGACAACGGTTCTTTAACGGGTGCAGAGTGCACACAGGACATCCTATTTTTTCCCATTATTCGAGAGGGTTAGATATTGAATCTCACTAGTCAGAGACTGAGGTGGTGGTTAAACCATGAAAAGAAACTCCCACAACTTTAAACTGGGATCTTCTTGTAGAGAAGTAAAAGTCTTATGTCTTGACCACCAAGTCCACTTTTCTTTTGTCAATTTTGGTGAGGGCATTGTTCAGTTCAAAGCTCCTGATATTTTCAGTTTTGTACATTTATCATTTTAAAAAATAAAAAAAGATATTTTCATACTTTTGTCCACCCATTATGTCTGACACTGTCATACAATTTTATCCACTCATGATGTATGAGATTATCATTGTATATTCACACATAATGTGTAATATTTCCATAGTTTTGTGGTGCCTCATATTTCTACTCAATTTTGTTTACTTACAATGTGTGATATTTTCATTTGCATGCTTAGTTTATTTCATATTTCCATGCAATTTTGTATACCTATGGCATGATTCTTAATTGTTAATAAACTTTTACATTTCTTGCACCATTTTAAAATAACATGACACTGTTATAAGCAGTACTTTCTATTTGTCTTCCACTAAAATGAGTTATAACATACAAAAACCTACACATTTGTTAGTGCTGAGGTAGATTAATTGGAAGACTTAAGAAATATTTCAAGAATATCTAGTCTTGGAACAGCTAAAAACGAAGTACGGAAGGAATATCTAGCACAGTTTAAACAAGACAAATGACATTTGTTGGACACAAAGTGACTGAAAGTCACCTTGGATGGGAAAATATAAGGTTAACTGAGGTAAAAGTAGACAAAGCTTAAAGTGGAACGACAAGATAAAGATACAGACAATAGAACCTATGACAGCATGTGCCATCATATGACAAAGGATAGAAATATGACATAAAAGAAATAATGCCAGCTATGGGAGCCAGTCTATCATTTCGAGACTTCACAAGATATTGATGAAAATGGCTTACTGAAATATTGACAATTAGAATTTATTTACAATTTATTATTATTATTATATTATACTTCCGTCCGTTCGCCCACCCATCCATCCATCCGTCTATCTATCTATTGTCCTTTCGAGCCAAAGATGGCACATAGGGCAGAACCACAATCTCAAAAACAGAAACCTTGCGTGCCAAAGTGGCACATATTGCGGAGATCACTGCTCTAAATTATATGACACTGTTTCCATAACAATACTTTTTACAATGACAGCTTGTCAAGCCATCAATCAACCTCCTTAGTCGCCTCTTACGACATGCCTGGAAGGTCACAGTGTCACTATTCTTTACTTCCCTCATAATGAGACCCCAGTAACACACAGGAAATACTTACAGTATACAAGAGGAATATTAAAACAGGTAAATGAATTTAAATATTTGGGAACGTTGCTAACCTTAGATGGTAGATGAACAACAAAGGTGAGAAGCAGAATGGCTCAGGCAAAAGAACTTTCCAAAAAATGAGGAAGATACTGTACAATTCATTTTTGACAACAGAAACAGGAAAAAGAGTTCTTAAATGTTATGTAGAGCCAGTCTCAACATATGGATGTGAATCATGGACAATAGGACAACAGACAAGAAAATCACTGGAGGCCATAGAAATGAGGTTTTACAGAAGGATGTTCAGAATACCATGGACAGCTAAGAACAGTAATGAAAATGTTCTGAAAGAGACCAAATCAAAGGGAGAGCTAATATCCAATATTAGGAAGAAACAATCATAATTTTTTTTGCAATGTAATGAGAAGGGAACAGCTGGAATATATTGTGACAATAGCACTGCATTTTTAAATGTTTAATAATTAATTTACTGGAAAATACTGGAAAAATTTGTTTAAAGGGATTTTTAAAAATTTCTATTAATTTTAAAATTAAACATAACATAAATGAAAATTTTTTAACAAATCTGATGATTATGGTGACGATGTTGTGTCCAGTCAATCAGTCAGAACTTCTTGCAGAAATTATTAATTTATCATTATTATTTTATTATTATTAGTAGTGTTTATTATTGTTTATTATTGTTTATTATTGTTTATTATTATTTCTTTTTATTTAATATTATTAATATATAATATTATTAGTAACATTTATTCTTATATATTAATACTTAAAATTGACATGTATGTTATTTTTCTCCATTTATACAGGTTTTTTTCCTGTACCAAAAAAAAAACAGCTGGAATATATTGTGACAATTGGGAAAATTGGGGGACGAAGAGATAGAGGGAAGCAAAGAGAAAATATACCAGACAGCTTAAGAGAATGGCTTGGCAGAAGGTCAAAAACATAAATGATAAATATTTGTCAAGATCGAAAGTTGTGGAGAGACATGATCACCAACGCCAGCAGGCATGGTACTTGATGATGATGACTTACAGTATTTTAATATCTTGGCAATTTCTTATATTTCAGGAGAATTACACATTGTATATAAAATTACACAAAGTTTATTTACGCTAGTAAAGATTATTCTCTCTCTCTGCGATCAAGACTCAATCAGAGTAGGATTCCAGACTCTCATGAAGTCAGCTGTCTGTTTAAGCAAATTGATTGCCCCATATAGTTTTTCTTCCAGGGAGGTGTGCGTGGACCACATTGCTCTTCTCAGGTCTGTGTACCGGGAGCAATCCTGTAGAACATGTTTTGTAGTCATATTGTTCTAATTTTACTGATTAAAGTGTATGTACATCATTCTCAGACAGTCTCTCGCCAACTTGACTAAGAGAAGTCAATGACTTACAGCTGACTTCTTGCATCAGGATCAGTCAACAAGAGAACTGATTGGGCTCCACTCCACCTTCAAGTGGTGCTCCAAGGAAATCAGTGTGACAAAGTGACTAGGAATCAAACAGGGAAGGCAAGCCAGCACTCAAAAGTGCTGTTCAGAAGAATCTGCCGACTACAACAAGCCCAAGCATATGGACACTTTAATGTGTTTCTGTGCTAGACATGGTTCATTTTTTGTGTTTTTAGTGAAGCCATGGCTCATATCTTGCTGTGTTTCTGTCCTAGCCATGGCTCATATCTTAGCTTGTGTGTGCTGGCCATGGCTCATATCTTGGTGTGTGTCATGTTAGTCATGTCTCATATCTCGGTGTGTCCGTGTTAATCATGTCTCATATCTTTATGTGTGTCTGTGTAGTCATATCTCATATCTTAGTGTGTACCAGTGTTAGTCATATGTCATATCTTTGTGTGTGCATGTCTGGGTTAGTGATATCTCATATCTTTGTGTGCATGTTTATGTTAGTCATGTCTCATATCTTTGTGTGTGCATGTCTGTGTTTGTCACATCTATTATCCTTGTGTGTGCATGGCTATGTTAGTCCCATCTCATATCTTTGTGTGTGCATATCTATGTTAGTCATATCTCTTATCTTTGTGTGCATGTCTATGTTAGGCATGTGTCATATCTTTGTGTGTGCATGTCAATGCCAGTTATATCTCATATCTTTATGTGCATGTTTATGTTAGTCATGTGTCATATATCTTGATGTGTGTCAGTGTTAGTCATGCCTCGTATCGCTGTGTGCATGTCTGCATTAGTCACACCTCATATCTTTGTGTGTGCGTGTCTGTGTTAGTCACATCTCACATCTTTGTGTGTGTATGTCTGTGTTAGTCACATCTCACATCTTTGTGTGTCCGTGTCTGTATTAGTCACCTCTAGTGACTCGGGCAGATGGTGCTCGTAAACCTGGGAGGCCTACCATCTAAGGGCAGAATCCCCCTACAGAAAAGATCATCTGCTGCCTTGCAGGAAGATTGGGGACAATCAAAGGCTAGGGAAAGCAAACCCGAATAAAATGCTGGCTGAAATCGGATGCACTGGGCCACTGGCGCAGAACACAGTGCAACGTATTAACGGGTGTTCAGTCAGAGTGGATCTGACAGACTCTAATTGTGATGTTCTGTCTGTGGGGGCGATCAACACACTTAGCCTGACAGCTGACTTCACATGAGAGTCTGGAATCCTTACTCTGATTGAGTCCTGAACGCAGAGAGAGAGAGAGAGAGATAAGTTGTGAAAAGAGGAGCAAATATCACTACACAACAAAAAGCATCTGCACCCACTTAATGTCCTTTTTGGGTGGACAGTTAAGAAGAGTAGTTGTCAGGTAAACATCAGAGTGAGAGAAAAGAGAGAGAGAGAAAAGAGAGAGAGAGAGACAGCCTGTAAACAGATTATGTGCATCTGCAAGTAACAAATATATAAATACAAATAATACTTACCACTAAAATGGAAACAGCCTTAATAAGGAAAAATGACATGCTCACATACCCAACAAGCGAACTATGCATATACTCACACATTAAATACACAAATCAACAGTCATATATACAAAGAGAAGAAAGTTTGCATAAATTGAATAATAAAGCTAGATACAACATGTGTAAGAACGTTAAATATATGAACAAGACAAAGTTAAAGAAAATGATAATGACAATCATAGTGTCAAGTAGTAGATGTTTACTATTTGTTGCAATGCATTATTTATACATAATTTATGCATTGCTTTTTTTTTTTTTTAAATTTACAACTACAAAAAAGCCTGTGGAAATTAACTAAATAAAAAAAGTGAGTTTTATTCCAACATAACATTTGATAAATCTACATTTGGTAGCAGACACATTTACCTGTGTACACAAATGTGTCTTATTATCAGTCAAACAAGTGTTCACTTTTAATTTAACAGCTGATGTGTTTTTTTTTTAATGTTTATTCGGTTCTTGAATAAATTGTTTTTATGTCTTTGTATGAGGTCTAACAATTTTGTTGATAAAGTTGATGTGTATGTGTTCAACTAAAAAATGATTAAGCATATATATAGATAAAATAGGTTGTGGTAGTTTCCAAAACGTAACATTTGTGAATCAAACTCCTAATTTTAAGTATAAAAGCACATAAGGAATAAAAAAAATATATAATATAAAACAGTGTCAAATCCTCCTGTCATCTAAAAAAAAGTGGAAAGAAAATAATGGAAAAACTTTAGCATATCTCTGTCCTTGGTCATGAGTTAGAATAACCAGTAATAATTAAATATGCAAGAATATCAGTGTAGAACATGGATGTTGTTTTAAAGAATTATATTTAGAATCATGTGCATAGCAAAGGTTGTTAGTGAAGGATATCCAGTACAAATAAGAACTTAAAAATAAACCGGTTACTGTGACATATGGTAAAATTAGGTGCTTGTTGCAGATTCAGAAATATTGGTTTCAAAATCAGCATGAAGCAATTATTTCTATTTTTTTTTTTATCTTTGATCTCATTGTTACTTTTATCTGTGATGACTGATGTTAAGTCCTACCAGAAATGGACAACTATATAGGTCTGTTGTCCAGCGTGAGCACATAAAATATCATTCTTGTCCTTATAGCTAAGCAGCAAAGTGGCTCACACTGATCTTGTGCTGTTTTGTAAGACACTAACAAAATCTCATCACATTATTCAGTTCATGGTAAACCTTACAAGGTGTCACAAATATGGCATAGACTGTGTATCTTGCCATTCACCACTTACAGTTACTATCTGGACTAAAATAACCCTTGACAAACAATAATCTAAAAGAGTAAGTTGCATGCTCTTTTGCCTGCGCAATATTAAATGATCCTTCTCCCTTAAATGTTTGTCACATGCATGTCCTTTTGTGGAGAAAGAAAATGGATGGGTCCACACATACCCACAGACTCCCCAGCAACACAAATGCATCAAGCCAATGAGGGGAAGACATGGAACAATCTTAAAAGAATGGCAAGAAAATAGTTTAATAGTGAGGCAAAAGTGAAAAGTGTACGATGATAGGAAATCATCAGTGAATCTTTAAAACTCTATTTAAGGCAGAAAAGGGACAATTCCTTCAATAAAATTATAGATCTTACAGGAATCATTCCCACACGCCATTTAAAAAAATGGGAAAAAAAAACATCAAGGATTGTCAGCTTATTATTTTTGGTTTGAGGGAATTGAGGGAAGATGAACTTATTTTGTTACAAGCTGATTCTATCAGAGAACTTTGTTTCCAATAAACGAAAAAAGTTTGTTCATTTAAATTTTCATTTAACATATGTCTCTTCTCTTCAACTGCACATATTTCTCTGAGTTTTTTAATTCTGTGCAACAGTACAATTTTCAACAGATGATACAAGAATCCGATATATCTATCATGGGTGACACAGGAAGAAAGGGGACCCAGAGCAGACTATTTCTTGTCACATGCCATGTTGACTGGTGTAAAAGATGATGAATTTGATTTTTCTTCTTGTTGAATTCCTTCCAAATCCTGAAATCAGACTCCCAAGAATTCCTATCAGTTTATTATCAAAATATTTTCTGCAACTCCCCTTCATTGAGCATAGTCAAAAAAGAACAACTACTTCTTTCTGACATTATGATTAATCTTCTTGAGCATTGACTCTCTTAGCCGCTACTGACTGAAGCATGCACAGAACTCTCAATATTCTTCTAACCACAACTCTGTAGACTTCAGTACTATTGTCTACTTACTAATGAGACATGAATCATGTCATATGTTAAAGCTCGTTCTATATAACAATTTAAAGAACACTTTTTCTATCTCCCACAGACATAAAGTTTTACACAGTTAATGTTTTCATTTGCTGAAATTATGCTTTCTACTGTCTCATCTTCGCCCCCCCCCCCTTCCCCAAAGTTATATCTCCTATTCATTGTCATCACAACAGTTATCAGATACCTAGGCTGTTGAAGCCTTACAACGAATACATGTCATGCAGGTTTAATAAAAAAACAGCTTACTTTTCCTGTGTCCGTTGAGCAGTCCACACAGCTTACTTTGATGTTTCCTCTCAGGACACCTGGAATTGTGACAACTCTTTGGAAATTGCTGGCCAGAACAACAATATCGCTACCCGAGGCATATGCCTGAAATAAGACCAAAAAAGTAAATGTGTGAATTTGCAACAAGAAAACAATTTGTAGCTAATTCTTTACAGTGAAGAAATAACTTTAAGTGAACAGAGACATTTCCAACATGGTATACAGTTGATTTCATTAATATGTTATGTTTTTAGACAAACTTCATCCCAATGACCTAAGAGAAACTGAACTTTTAATCTATGAGAGCTCGTCCTTTGAAGATAATTCATCTCCATCTACAGCAAAGTACCAAGCATGTAAGGAAAATACTGCCAAAGTCCACCAGACATGAAAACCCTGAGCCTAGAGATAACAGGCAACAACCCATCTCAATGGACAAATATATACATAGACAGGTCTGCAGAAGAGGATGTCATAAATAAAGAAGGGGACATTTACACAGAGTACAGTGATCATCATCATCATCAAGTACCGGGCGTACTGGCGTAGGTGATCATGTCTCTCCACAACTTTCGATCTCGGCAGCTATTTATCATTTCTCTTGTTGGCCTTCTGCCAAGCCATTCTCTTAAGATGTCTGTTATTTTTTTCTCTTTGCTTCCCTCTATCTCTTCGTCCCTCAATTGTTCCAGTTGTTACAATATATTCCAGCTGTTCTCTTCTCATTACATGGCCAAAAAATGATGATTGTTTCTTCCTAATATTGGAAATTAGCTCTCTTTTTGCTTTGACCACTCTCAGAACATCTTCATTACTCTTCTTAGCTGTCCATGGAACACTCAACATTCTTCTGTAAAACCACACTTCTACAGACTCCAGTGATTTTCTTGTCTGTTGTCCTATTGTCCATGATTCGCATCCATATGTTAAGACTGGCTCTACATAACATTTAAGAAATCTTTTTCTTGTTTCTATTGTCAAAAATGGATTGCATAGTATCTTCCTCATTTTTGGAAAGCTGCTTTTGTCGGAGCCATTCTGCATCTCACCTCTTTTGTACATCTTCCGTCTGAGGTTAACAAAGTTCCCAAATATTTAAATTCATTTACCTGTTTTAATATTGTTCCACTTGTCTTTATTTTGCACTGAGGTGATGTCTTTTTCTTTGTTGTTACCATTACCTCTGTCTTTTTGCTATTAAGGCTGAGTCCTTTATTTTTGCTTTCTTTCACTATAATGTCCAACATTTCTTGTAACTCATTTTCCCTCTTAGCGATTAATACTGTATCATCAGCATACCTTAGATTATTTATATTATGACCTCCAATTGTTATTCTAGGCATGTCCCTTATGGATCTTAAAATAATCTCACTATAAATATTAAACAAATCTGGTGACAGCACACAACCTTGTCTAACACCCTGTTTTATTTGTTGAAACATTCCCAATTGGTTTCCAGTTCTTATGGCCGCTGTTTGTTACCAGTACATGTTCTTTACTATTCTTAGATCTTTGCTGTCTACGTTTATGCTTTCTAAAATGTTGATTATTTCTTGGTGCTTTACTTTGCCAAATGTCTTGGTGTAATCTATGAAACATAGGTATAGATCTGCTTTCACTTCTATGGCTCGTTCTACTAAAGATCTTATGATATAAATGGCATTGCTTGCTCCTTTATTTCTAACAAAACCACACTGTTCATCGCTAATTTCTGAACTGATTTTGTTTCGCACTCTTCGCATGATGATTCTTAGTAATATCTTAGTCATATGACTCATAAGGCTTATTGTGCGATGATCATCACATTCAATCGCACCCGATTTCTTTGGTAGGGCTATGAATATTGATTTGAGCATGTCGTCTGCTATATATATATCCGCTGTTGTAGATATCATTCAATATTTTTGTTATTATTTCTACAGTACAATGATAGAAGGATTTAAAAGGCCTTAGCAATATGCAAAATATTCTGCAACCAAGGAACTGAATCAAGAGCACTACTTGAAGCCTTCAGTGACCCAAACAAGAAAACTGTGAACGCCACCTAAAATAGACTCCTTTACAGACTGCAAGTAACTCCTAGAACTTCTGACATCATTAAAAAAAATCCAAAAGCCACCACATAAGACATCTTTTCTGAAGCTTGTACAGTATAAGAATAACCCATACTAATGAATGCCACAGTGGGGTTTGGGGGTAAATTCCAGATTATCTGCTTTAGGAGTTTAATACCCATACTTAGCTTCAACGTCAAACCTCGTTCAGTGATAAGCACATACAGCAAAAACTTTGGAGACACTGTGTGGATATTGAGACTATTGTGAGCTTTCTTCTAGTGACTGAGGAAAAATCACAGTGTGGCCAAAAAATTCTTAAAAGCGGGAAGAGATTGAGAATAAATAAAATGGACAAAGGAAATCAATCAAAATATTCTTTATTTAGAAGCAACACAAAGCAATTACTCTCACAAAACTATTTAAACCAGACTCTGCCTGTGCATAACTTCTGGCAGTTTGGAGAGGCTCCTAGAATCTCCCAAATCTATCATGGAACTTATTTTTAGACTGCCTGTAAAAGATGTCATTATATCATGATTATATCTTTTCCACTGTCGACTCAATGACGACTATTTTTCTGCTTTCGCAAAGCTTTTCTTTCTTTTCCTAAACAGCGAGCTTGCTCATTTTCATTGATTAAATGAATGAACATCAAGTCTATCAGTTTGACTGTTACATAAAAAGCAAAGAGCCTGATATAACCACAACAATTGAAAACATCATTTGGTTTATATATACAATTAATAATTTTCTGCATGAAAAGGAAAGAGGAAATCAACCAGTGAGTTATATATAATACAAGGTGAATCAAGAAGTAACATTTTTATAAGAATAAAAAACAGAAACATTGCACCATTGATTTCTAGGTTGACAGAATTGTTATCAAACGCACACACACACAAAGTTGTCACTTTTTTCTCATCAATTTGAGCAGTTATAGATAGATAATGAATGATGTACTGATTCTTGGCTAATTTTCCTAAAGACAACTATTGTATTCACCATTAACTGTGATTTTCCATCACTAAACCCTTCAATGATACAGCTGACACTTACATCACAATCCAGCGTGTGAGATTTATTTGTGAAATATTTGTCACAGAAGTTATTCTATTTAAAACTTTCTATTCTAGACGTGCACATGCTTCAGTGACACCATGACTCAATTCCTTGATAACACAACTGATTTCACCGCTTCACGACAAACAAAATTAATGAAGAAACACTGCTCCTCTTTGATGCATTTTTCAAGTAGGGTGATCATCTATGAACAGAATTACCAGACGCTAAAGAAAAAAAGTCGGACATGATGTGGTGCTTAATTTAATACTTTATATAATAAGGTATATTATGCAATGCCTGGCCAGATGTAAGACATACACCTGAAAGACAAGTCATGCCCTGTGAAATCCTGATATCTGGTAATCTTATATCTGCTACTTAGTGGTGTGACTGCAACTGGTAGAACATTTTTATGTTATTGGTAACAGTTCTCTCAACACAAAGGAGAGTGGAGTGATTTTTTGGTTATCTTATCACTACATTAAGCTGATAGACATAACAGTGAAAGAAAGCAACAGGAAAGGTCTCAGCCTAAACAGTAAGAGAACAAAAGTAATGGCCATATTGAACACCATCATGAATTATTAAAATAAGCAGGGCAAATATGAAACAAGTGTAGAGCATCAAATACTTGGGTACAATAATAACATCTGATGGAAGATGCATAACAGAAATAAAAAGCAAAATAGCACAAGCCAACAAAGCAGAAAATCAAAAACATCTTATGAAATAAGTCTATGTCAATAGAAGTGAGAAAGAGAATCCATTGGTGCTATATAGAGCAAACTCTGACCAATGGAAGTGAATTATGTATAAAACAAGAGGACAAACATAGAAGATTAGAGCCTCAAAGATGAGATTTCTCAGATGAATGTTCAGAGTTCCCTGGACAGGTAAAAAGACCAATGAAGAAATTCTCAAAGAGGCCAACACAAAGATAGAGCTCCTAAAAAACATAAGAAAGAAACAATCAACATTTTTTGGGCACATTGTGTCATCATCAGGTTGCAGGTTTGTAAAACATTGCATTTATTACAGCTCATCTGAAAGTATCTCTGTCTCTAGTCTTCTTGATGTCTTGAAACAACCTTCTTGGTCTGCCCCTCACGCGCCACCCAGGAACCATGCCCCCCCCCCCCCCCCCCAGTATTGTTCTTTCTAGCCCTCTGTGTCTTTTGATTATTCCTTTGATGTTATTTCCTTGATAACACAACTGATTTCACCGCAAAAAAAATTAATGAAGAAACACTGCTGCTCTTTGATGCATTTTTTAAGTAGGGTGATCATCTATGAACAGAATTACCAGATTCATTCTATGACTTATATTAGAAGAACACATTGAAAAGCAAAAACCTTTTGTACTTAACTTCATCGACTTCAAAAAAGCATTTGACAGTATTCATAGAGATTCTTTGTAGAAAATTCTGAAGCAATACGGCTTACCATAAAAAATCATAAATATTATTAAAGACATGTATGATGGTTACACATGTGCAGTTTGAACAGAGGAAGGACTGAGCGAATGTTTCCCAATAGAAACTGGGGTTAAACAAGGATGTATTTTATCGCCCTTGTTATTTGGAGTTGTTATGGACTTCATAATGAAGAAATGCTGCACTGGTAATAAAGGCATCGAATGGATACAAGGTGACCATTTGGAGGACCTTGACTTTGCTGAAGACATAGTTCTCATCAGCAGTCAGATAAAAACGATGCAGGAAAACACAAATGAACTATCATCAATAACCAGCAAAATTGGGCTTGAGATCAATCATGAAAAGACTAAAGTCATGAAAAGCTTAATTCCAACAGACGACAAAATACACATGGAAAAAAAACCAGTGGAAGAGATCGATCACTTTATCTATCTTGAAAGTCACATTGATCGAGAAGGGGATACAAGCAAAGAAATTAGAATCAGAATAGCTAGAGCAGCAATGTCTTCCAGAAGCCTTGAAAAATTGTGGAAATCAAAACTCATCAGCACAAACACAAAACTTAGACTATTAAAATCAAATGTACTATCAACCCTTACGTATGCGTGTAAAAGCTGGAAAACAACAAGAGATATAGAAACAAAGTTGAACGCATTCGAAAATAAATGTCTAAGGAAAATACTTGGTATAGCATGGAACGAATTCAAAACAAACGAGGAAATTAGAGAAATCGCCAATCAACCACTAATATCTTCAGTAATAAAGAAAAAACGATGGTCATATGTTGGACATGTGATGAGAAGAGATAATAACTGAATAGCAAAGCAAGCCCTCATGTGGGAAACAACAGGTAAGAGAAAAAGAGGAAGACCCAGAGAGACACTGAGAAAAACATTGCTGAGAGAGGCAAAAGCAGCAGGAATTGGCTCCCTCAATGAGATAGAGCTGCTTGCACAGAACAGAGACAAATGGCGAGATTTGATAAAATATCTTTAAAAGAATTGAAAACTGCTAGAACAAAAATTCAGATAAGAGAAGGAGTATCTTAGTCTACGCCCTATGGGCTGGCTACGGCTCGAAAGGTCAATAGATAGATAGATAGTATTTAAATTTCCTCTGTTGAATGGTGTTTCCAAGACAGTTCTTTTTAATGTTCAAATCACAAGAGAAAAGAAAAATCGGAATACTGTTATAACCGGCAAAATACAAAGAAAGATAGACCATAGACAAAAAAAGAGAGAAGATACTAGATAGCTTGGTGTTGCGACACGGTAAACAGTCAACACATTGCGGATAGAGAATTGTGGAAAAACAGGATTGTCTATGCCAGCTGATATGGTACATCATGATAATGATTAAAGTTACTTTTTAACTCACTCTCAAATTAGATTAATAATAATAATCCAAAATAACTTGCTAGTTTATATTTACCATTTTAAAAATGACTGGCACATGGGTAAAATAAACACTTTCATGTTCAAACTTCAACATAAAAAGTTTCAGGCTTCTTAGTACAAAGTTGCTACCATCTTCTTGACTCTATTAACATTTTTCAGTACAAAGCCACGCTTAAAGAATTTGTCAATATTTTTGTTTCAAACTAAGCTTGTCCTCTTTACTCTTCATCCCAAGGGTTATAATGTGTATGTAATCTCATTCTTTTTCAAACTGCTGTTATATCAACCCAAATAAAATAATTGACGAAAGATTAATAAAATTAAATCACAACAAGCACTCAGTACAAACCATCAACCAACAGAAAAGAAAGAAAGAAACAGGCAGTCTCGAATAAAGTTGAACCTAAAGTATTATATGATAAAAAACACATGGAACATTCATCAAAAATGGGTGCAAATCCAGTCACGGCTTTCTATATATATGTCCAAGTTCCTTTTGAATGTAATGTCATAGTCATAATACTCTATTGTCCACTTTGTCTTTCATTAATCTGTTTACCTTTGTTTCACTTGAAAATGTGCTCAACAAATCAAATCAACTGTTGCAGACTTCAGTTGTCTCTTAAAATTTGTTTCATTAATTAACATAAAAAGTAAAAAAGTAAGTAAAGGTTCTCTCCATGCCTTGCTTGGTGTATGGGGATATGGTGTCAGTGACCATGTTTTTCCATGACCATGGCACAATTTTAGGTGATGTGGTCAGTATCACATCAGGCTGTATTTACTTCCCAGAAAAATCTCTGATACCTATTTTTAGAAGCTGTGTGATCCCTAGAGCCTTGTCAGTCCGGAAAAAAACCACCACTTCTGGGTAATGAACACGGACGTTTCTGATAAGGAAGCTTTTTATTAAAGACAACACTTCTATTTCTCACCTATGAAGCATGAGCCCCCTTAACCCCAAACTTTATCAGCATTAGTTTAACAACATTAATCATATAATGAACAAGTGACTTCACTCATAATGTATTCATTTATGCTTCTGCTGAAACTGCATGAACCACTAGTCGACACTGAAATTATAACAAAATAATGAGAAACTAAGGGAATTGCAAGAAAAAAAAAGTGGGAAACATAAAAGAAATAGCAATTGAAAAAATGTTATCTGTTGCTGCATCTATATGTATAAATATATGTATGTATGGCTTTTCACAGTTATAGACAGTTGGAAAATCTATAATGAAATAGTAGCTTAAGTAAAATAATAACCTAACACAACTTAGCTGATGAAGTGAAAGGAAAGAAAATGGAGACAAGTGGGGCACATTTATATTAAACATTCCTTTTGTTTTCACCAACCTTGTGTGTGTTGTAGGATGATATAGTATGCAGATAATTATGCGCAAAAACTTTGTTGTTAGCTTGTTCAGACAAAAACATTTTGTTACAAATGTGCTGCTCTCATTTATTCAGACCTTAACACGGAATCTTCAACTGAAACTTCATGTTTGCCATGTACATAGGCAAAACAGCACGTTTTGTACATACAGTTATACGATATATATATAAACAGTAGCCTGTCATATAACTGAATCGCTGCTCTAACATTAAGAATACATTTCTGCTTCCTTATTTATTTTTAATTAACATAAAGTAGCAATAATGGGGTGGTTTCCTCTCACTCAATTTTCTCTACAGCTGGCTCTAAATGCGTAACTATAAAGATCGACCTTATAAAGATGCTTCATCACTGCAAGTGCCACAAGACAAGAGTGTAGTATGTGACATAAGACAAGAGTGTGGTATGTGACACAAGACAAGAGTGTAGTATGTGATACAAGACAAGAGTGTAGTAAGTGACACAAGACAAGAGTGTGGTATGTGACACAAGACAAGAGTGTGGTATGTGACACAAGACAAGAGTGTGGTATGTGACACAAGACAAGAGTGTAGTAAGTGACACAAGACAAGAGTGTGGTATGTGACACAAGACAAGAGTGTGGCATGTGACACAAGACAAGAGTGTGGCATGTGATACAAGACAAGAGTGTGGCATGTGAGACAAGACAAGAGTGTGGTATGTGACACAAGACAAGAGTGTGGCATTTGAGACAAGACAAGAGTGTGGTATGTGACACAAGACAAGAGTGTGGCATGTGACACAAGACAAGAGTGTGGCATGTGACACAAGACAAGAGTGTGGCATGTGACACAAGACAAGAGTGTGGCATGTGACACAAGACAAGAGTGTGGCATGTGAGACAAGAAAGAGTGTGGTATGTGACACAAGACAAGAGTGTGGCATGTGACACAAGACAAAAGTGTGGCATGTGACACAAGACAAAAGTGTGGCATGTGAGACAAGAAAGAGTGTGGTATGTGACACAGGGTAAGAGTATATGTGTGACAAGACAAGAGTGTGGCATGTGACACAAGACAAGAGTGTGGTATGTGATACAAGACAAGAGTGTGGTATGTTTCACAGGGTAAGAGTATATGTGTGACAAGACAAGAGTGTGGTATGTTTCACAGGGTAAGAGTATATGTGTGACAAGACAAGAGTGTGGTATGTGACACAGAGTAAGAGTATATGTGTGACAAGACAAGAGTGTGGTATGTGACACAGAGTAAGAGTATATGTGTGACAAGACAAGAGTGTGGTATGTGACACAGAGTAAGAGTATATGTGTGACAAGATAAGAGTGTGGTATGTGACACAGAGTAAGAGTATATGTGTGACAAGACAAGAGTGTGGTATGTGACACAGAGTAAGAGTATATGTGTGACAAGACAAGAGTGTGGTATGTGACACAGGGTAAGAGTATATGAGTGACAAGACAAGAGTGTGGTATGTGACACAGAGTAAGAGTATATGTGTGACAAGACAAGAGTGTGGTATGTGACACAGAGTAAGAGTACATGTGTGACAAGACAAGAGTGTGGTATGTGACACAGAGTAAGAGTATATGTGTGACAAGACAAGAGTGTGGTATGTGACACAGAGTAAGAGTATATGTGTGACAAGACAAGAGTGTGGTATGTGACACAGAGTAAGAGTATATGTGTGACAAGACAAGAGTGTGGTATGTGACACAGAGTAAGAGTATATGTGTGACAAGACAAGAGTGTGGTATGTGACACAGAGTAAGAGTATATGTGTGACAAGACAAGAGTGTGGTATGTGACACAGAGTAAGAGTATATGTGTGACAAGACAAGAGTGTGGTTAAGTGCTATATAGCATCTTCTCTATTTATCACCCATATTTCTTTCCTTGTATATTCCCAGTTGTAAGCACATATTCCAACTTCATTATACTACACCAATTACAGTGATTCTCTTTGTTGTAATGTCTTTATTCAGTCAAATAATAGAATTACAAAAGGCAGTAAAATTTATATCTCTCTGTGATCAAGACTCAATCAGAGTAGGATTCCAGACTCTCACATGAAGACAGCTGTCTGTTTAAGTGAATTGATCGACACCGCAGACAGAACATCATAATTAGAGTCTGTTAGATCCACTCTGATTGAGTACCTGTTAAAACGTTGCACTGTGTTCTGCGCCAGTGGCCCAGTGCATCCGATTTCAGCCAGCATTTTATTCAGGTTTGCTTTCCTTAGTCTTTGATTGTTCCCAAATCTTCCTGCAAGGCAGCAGATTGGCTTTTCTGTAGGGGGATTCTGCCCTTAGATGGTCTGCCCTCCCAGGTTTACTAGCACCATCTGCCCGAGTCACTAGGGGTGACTAACACAGACATGCACACACAAAGATATGAGATGTGACTAACACTGACATGCACTTAGCGACATAAGGCATGACTAACACTGACACACACACACACACACTAAGATATGAGGTGTGACTAACACAGACACACTCTAAAATAAGATAGGAGATGTGACTAGCATGGAAATACACACAAATATATGAGACATAACTAACATATACATGCACACACAAAGGTATGAGATGTGATTACCATAGACATGCGCACAAAGATATGAGATATGACTAACACAGACATACACACACACAGACATGACACATGACTAACACAGGTATATACTAAGATATGAGATATGACTAAACACAGACATACACGCACAAAGATATGACACATGACTAACACAGGTACACACTAAGATATGTGATATGACTAAACACAGACTTACACAAAGATATGAGACATGATTAACATGACACACACCAAGATATGAGCCATGGCTAGCACACACACACAAGCTAACATATGAGCCATGGCTAGCACAGAAACACACTAAGATATGAGCCATGGCTAGCACAGAAACACATTAAGATATGAGCCATGGCCAG
The DNA here is from genome assembly GCA_032433765.1 of Megaustenia siamemsis. Classification (NCBI taxonomy): domain Eukaryota; kingdom Metazoa; phylum Mollusca; class Gastropoda; order Stylommatophora; family Ariophantidae; genus Megaustenia; species Megaustenia siamemsis. The sequence continues at coordinate 162,487,269 of JAVIAB010000092.1, forward strand.
CACAGACACACACCAAGATATGAATCATGGCCAGCCCAGACACACACCAAGATATGAGCCATGGCCAGCACATACACCCACCAAGATATCAGCCATGCTATCACAGACTCCCACTAAGATATGAGCTATGACTAGCACGGATATACACCGAGAATTGAGCCATGGCTATCACAGACACCAACCAAGATAGGAACCATGACTATCACATACACAAACAAAGATATGAGGAAGTCTTGGGTAATGATGGTTCTCATTTAGATAACTATTGTGTGTTGAAGTCTTGGGCAATGATAGTTCTCATTTAGATAACTATTATGTGTTGAAGTATTGGGCAATGATAGTTCTCATTTAGATAACTATTGTGTGTTGAAGTATTGGGCAATGATAGTTCTCATTTAGATAACTATTGTGTGTTGAAGTATTGGGCAATGATAGTTCTCATTTAGATAACTATTGTGTGTTGAAGTCTTGGGCAATGATAGTTCTCATTTAGATAACTATTGTGTGTTGAAGTATTGGGCAATGATAGTTCTCATTTAGATAACTATTGTGTGTTGAAGTATTGGGCAATGATAGTTCTCATTTAGATAACTATTGTGTGTTGAAGTATTGGGCAATGATAGTTCTCATTTAGATAACTATTGTGTGTTGAAGTATTGGGCAATGATAGTTCTCATTTAGATAACTATTGTGTGTTGAAGTCTTGGGCAATTTTAGTTCTCATTTAGATAACTATTGTGTGTTGAAGTCTTGGGCAATGATGGTTCTCATTTAGATAACTATTGTGTGTTGAAGTATTGGGCAATGATGGTTCTCATTTAGATAACTATTGTGTGTTGAAGTATTGGGCAATGATAGTTCTCATTTAGATAACTATTGTGTGTTGAAGTATTGGGCAATGATAGTTCTCATTTAGATAACTATTGTGTGTTGAAGTATTGGGCAATGATAGTTCTCATTTAGATAACTATTGTGTGTTGAAGTCTTAGGCAATGATAGTTCTCATTTAGATAACTATTGTGTGTTGAAGTCTTGGGCAATGATAGTTCTCATTTAGATAACTATTGTGTGTTGAAGTATTGGGCAATGATAGTTCTCATTTAGATAACTATTGTGTGTTGAAGTATTGGGCAATGATAGTTCTCATTTAGATAACTATTGTGTGTTGAAGTCTTGGGCAATGATAGTTCTCATTTAGATAACTATTGTGTGTTGAAGTATTGGGCAATGATAGTTCTCATTTAGATAACTATTGTGTGTTGAAGTATTGGGCAATGATAGTTCTCATTTAGATAACTATTGTGTGTTGAAGTCTTGGGCAATGATAGTTCTCATTTAGATAACTATTGTGTGTTGAAGTATTGGGCAATGATAGTTCTCATTTAGATAACTATTGTGTGTTGAAGTATTGGGCAATGATAGTTCTCATTTAGATAACTATTGTGTGTTGAAGTATTGGGCAATGATAGTTCTCATTTAGATAACTATTGTGTGTTGAAGTATTGGGCAATGATAGTTCTCATTTAGATAACTATTGTGTGTTGAAGTCTTGGGCAATTTTAGTTCTCATTTAGATAACTATTGTGTGTTGAAGTCTTGGGCAATGATGGTTCTCATTTAGATAACTATTGTGTGTTGAAGTATTGGGCAATGATGGTTCTCATTTAGATAACTATTGTGTGTTGAAGTATTGGGCAATGATAGTTCTCATTTAGATAACTATTGTGTGTTGAAGTATTGGGCAATGATAGTTCTCATTTAGATAACTATTGTGTGTTGAAGTATTGGGCAATGATAGTTCTCATTTAGATAACTATTGTGTGTTGAAGTCTTGGGCAATGATAGTTCTCATTTAGATAACTATTGTGTGTTGAAGTCTTGGGCAATGATAGTTCTCATTTAGATAACTATTGTGTGTTGAAGTATTGGGCAATGATAGTTCTCATTTAGATAACTATTGTGTGTTGAAGTATTGGGCAATGATAGTTCTCATTTAGATAACTATTGTGTGTTGAAGTCTTGGGCAATGATAGTTCTCATTTAGATAACTATTGTGTGTTGAAGTATTGGGCAATGATGGTTCTCATTTAGATAACTATTGTGTGTTGAAGTCTTGGGCAATGATGGTTCTCATTTAGATAACTATTGTGTGTTGAAGTATTGGGCAATGATAGTTCTCATTTAGATAACTATTGTGTGTTGAAGTATTGGGCAATGATAGTTCTCATTTAGATAACTATTGTGTGTTGAAGTATTGGGCAATGATAGTTCTCATTTAGATAACTATTGTGTGTTGAAGTATTGGGCAATGATAGTTCTCATTTAGATAACTATTGTGTGTTGAAGTATTGGGCAATGATAGTTCTCATTTAGATAACTATTGTGTGTTGAAGTATTGGGCAATGATAGTTCTCATTTAGATAACTATTGTGTGTTGAAGTCTTGGGCAATGATAGTTCTCATTTAGATAACTATTGTGTGTTGAAGTATTGGGCAATGATAGTTCTCATTTAGATAACTATTGTGTGTTGAAGTATTGGGCAATGATAGTTCTCATTTAGATAACTATTGTGTGTTGAAGTCTTGGGCAATGATAGTTCTCATTTAGATAACTATTGTGTGTTGAAGTATTGGGCAATGATAGTTCTCATTTAGATAACTATTGTGTGTTGAAGTATTGGGCAATGATAGTTCTCATTTAGATAACTATTGTGTGTTGAAGTATTGGGCAATGATAGTTCTCATTTAGATAACTATTGTGTGTTGAAGTTTTGGGCACGATGGTTCTCATTTAGATAACTATTGTGTGTTGAAGTCTTGGGCACGATGGTTCTCATTTAGATAACTATTGTGTATTGAAGTTTTGGGCACGATGGTTCTCATTTAGATAACTATTGTGTATTGAAGTTTTGGGCACGATGGTTCTCATTTAGATAACTATTGTGTGTTGAAGTTTTGGGCACGATGGTTCTCATTTAGATAACTATTGTGTGTTGAAGTCTTGGGCACGATGGTTCTCATTTAGATAACTATTGTGTATTGAAGTTTTGGGCACGATGGTTCTCATTTAGATAACTATTGTGTGTTGAAGTCTTGGGCACGTTGGTTCTCATTTAGATAACTATTGTGTATTGAAGTTTTGGGCACGATGGTTCTCATTTAGATAACTATTGTGTATTGAAGTTTTGGGCACGATGGTTCTCATTTAGATAACTATTGTGTATTGAAGTTTTGGGCACGATGGTTCTCATTTAGATAACTATTGTGTATTGAAGTTTTGGGCACGATGGTTCTCATTTAGATCACTATTGCGTGTTGAAGTCTTGGGCAAAAAATTTATATAGGAAATGGCATTACAGATATAGATAATACTACAGACAGGCAGGCAGGCAGACAGACAGACAGACAGACAGATAGATAGATAGATAGACAGATGTAATAGGGAGTGTAAGGAGGTGGAGATAATATTGATGTGTTAAGAAGGGATTGAGACTCATGGGGGTAGGGCAAAAGTAAGGGTCGTGCATGAAGTTTGGGAGTGAGAGAGTTGGTGAGAGCGGTCACTAGTTAAGAGTGACAGGTGAGTAGAGTTAAGACGTAGGTAGATCTCTGGAATATCAAGAAAGATGTGGGAGACAGGACGAGTGATTGAAATTCAGAAAGTGAAGTGGGATCGAGGCTGAGTCTGACGTGGTGAAATTTCATAGGTTGGGACAGAGGGTTTTTAAGGAGAGGGAAGAGACAAGTCACATGCTGAAATACTAGACGATGTACATTTCCTTCAAGGAGTTAGTGATACGAGAGCCTTAGTGAGGTGGTAAGAGGTTACAGGTTCGTTAATACTACCAGTTACTGTGATAGGAGGTAGACTAGGAAGTGAGTGGCAGTTATGATAGATTCATGATAGAAGTTCTGATGTGGATATTAGGATGTTTACTAAGTGTGTAACATGTTCAGAGAAGTGGACGGGAGGTGGTTGGCACATTGTGTGTGACAAGAGCTATGAGATTAGTTAACATTAGTAGGAGGTAAAGAACAAAAAAACGAAAATGGATAACTAACACCATCTTAGAAAAAATGGAAGAAAGGAGAAAAGGGAAGAACACTGCACAATACAATAAAATAAATAATGAAATACGCAAAATGTGCAATAAGACAAAAGAGGACTGGTTCAGCCAAAAATATATAGAGATAGAAACTATGGAAAGCAAACAAGACGTAGGAGGAATGCACACAGAAATAAAGACAATGCCTAATACAAATTTAAAAGCCACAGAAGGTGGATGCATTGCAGACAGAAAAGGAAAAATGCTAACAGACAATAAAGATATAATAGATATATGGCAGGAATATATAACAGAACTATTTCATGATCAAAGAGACAAGAAACAAATTATAAAATGTGCATCAAGCTATAAAATCTTAAATTATGAGGTGGAAAAAGCTATACAAACAATGAAAAAGGGAAAAGCAGCACGACTTGACAGCATACAAATAAAGATTTTACAAGCACTAGATGATTTTGGCATTGAAGTGATCACAGACACATGCAACGACATATACCACACAGGGTACATACCAAATGAACTAAAAACATCAACTTTCATTGCATTGCCTAAAAGGAATGGTGCGCTTGAATCCAGTGCCTTTAGAACAATAAGCCTAAAGAGCCATGTTACAAAAATCTTGCTAAAAGTTATATAAGGATTCAGAATAAAATCAATACTGAATTAGATGAGCAGCAATTTGGATTTAGGAAAAATAGTGGGACAAAAGAAGCCATATTCTGCATGAGAACATTAATCGAAAAGTACACAGAAGTAAACAAACCAATATATGCCTGCTTCATAGACTACAAAAATTTTGATAGAATACACAACAAACAACTTATATAAATCCTAAAAGAATACATCTAGATAACGTGGACATACGACTAATATGTAATTTATACTGGGAGCAAACAGCAATAATAAAATATAACAAAGAGAACTCTACACCCATTGATATAAAAAGAGGAGTAAGACAGGGATGCATCCTATCACTAAGCTTGTTTAATATATACACTGAGCAAATCTTTAAAATCATCACAGAGATACCAGGCCTAAACATTAATGGAAAGATAATCAATAACCTAAGATATGCTGGTGATACTGTACTACTAGCAGAAAATCCTAAATATCTACAACAATTACTTAATGAAATAAACATGACAAGCAAAAAATATGGACTAGATATGAATATCAAAAAGACTAAAACTATGATCATAAACAAAGAAAATACTCAAAAACCACAAGTGGATATCATAATTGAAGGAATAGATTTGGAGACAGGTCAGAATTACAACTATCTTGGAAATACTATAACCAGTAATGGAAAATTAAAAACTGAAATAAACAAAAGAATAGGAATGGCAAAAAGTAATTTTAATGCCATGAAAAATATACTAACATCAAAACAAATAACACCAGGGCTAAAACTAAGAATAGCAAAATGCTATATCTTCTTAATATTCCTATATGATGCAGAAACATGGACACTAGACAAGAAAACAGAACAGAGAATTGAAGCCTTTTAAATGTAGATATATAGAATAGGTAGAATTGGATGGAAAGAAAAGAAAACAAACGATGAATCTTAAAACAACTAACAATGAAAAGAGAACTACTAATCACAATTCAAACAAGACAAATGTGATTTTTGAGCCATGTTAAAAGACACAATAGCGTACTAAAAGTAATCTTGGAGGGGGAAATACAAGATAAAAGAGACAGAGGGGACCATGACTAACATGGACGAGTAACATTTAAAAAATGGACAAATCAGCCAATGGCAACCTGCACTATCAAAGCAAGAGACAGAGCAGAATGGCGCTCCATGGTAGCCAACCTTCGTTGCGGAGATAGCACTCGATACTGATGAGTATGAGGTGGTTAAAAAAAAAAAACCTCCTTGTCACTACTTTGATACCTGAGTGGTCATCCATGCTGCCTGGATTTTGTATTGGGATCTTATTGTATAAATGAGGAATTCTATTCTTATGTTACATGAGACGTGTGTGTGAAGTCAGTTATATATGGATATGTGTGTGATGTATTCCAACCTAAAAGATGAACCAGAACACAACGTGAAGTACCAATATTGATATTCAGGGGGAGTATACGATTGCAGCATTAGATACGTAAGAAGTATGCATATATTGAGGAACATTATCCAACTGATCTCTCTTCAAGCAGTAACTGTCTGCTGCAGGCTAACATGTTCGAAGAAACTCCCTTTACCTTTGAATGGTGTGAATGTGTGCCGTTCACATGTTACCAGAGTTCACATGAATAGATAAAATGCTGATCAAATAGCAAATCCCATGTTCATTGGAAAGTCATAAATCTTGTCTAAAAGTTGCCTATATTCTTCACTACGCTACTAGAAGCCACAGTGTCGCGTGCAATGAGATTAACGTCTTTCAGTTAGGGGACTGTGCAGGCGGCGTAGTGAAGTTAGCAGTCTAGTACGGCACTTCATTTATGGAAACGCATAAAATTATATGCAAATCTTGCAGGGCTTCATTTTCTCATTTAAATGTCCTTCTATACATTATCAGGGAGCCGCAATAGCTCAGTGGTTAGTGAACTGGACTACAAAGAACAAGGGGTAGGGTTCGATCTCAACCGACGGCCCCCGAGTTCACCCAGCTTTAAATGGGTACCGGATTTTTTTCTGGGAAAGTAAAGCAGCACAGGCGAAATACCGACTACATTACCCCAAAAATCATGTGCTGAAGGTCTGTAAAATATAGGGTCACTAACACCATATTTCCCTATACGCCACTTGGCGTGACGGGGGTACTTTACTTTTTTTTTTTACTCTATACATTATCAGCTACTCTTTTCCTTTTTCAGCATGAATGGTGGGATGACAGTGTGTCTAAGAGTAAAAGATGGAAGTCGAAGTTTGGCTTATCTCACAATTGTTCGTCATTGATACTTTAGTCCAGGGGTGGCCAAATGGCGGCCCGCGGGCCGGATCCGGCCCGCCAGCCTAGTTTTCTTGGCCCGCGAAGCTCCACGGACTTACTTCATTTTTTACCCCTAATAGCGGATTTCTCCTGGTTTTAATCCGTGTCGGAGTTAACTCTTCTATCGTTCAAGAATACACAATTTGAAAATCTCTGTCAATTTCTCGCAACAGCTAGATTGGCAACATAATTTCAAATAACACACACACACACACACACACACACACACACACACACACACACACGCACACGCACACACACCGTGCCGACAATATTCAAAGTCTTTGCTTCGAGTTGGCACCGCAAAGTTGCTTTATTGTCAGTGCGGTGATAGCGTCAGATCTTTGACTCAACATTTGTCGTCTGGACTTGTGGTGGCTCTTTCATTTCGCGGTAAGGGGTTAATGAGGTTGGGAGGGACAGGGGTGAGGGGACTTCGTAGCTCTAATTCTGTCTTTGAAGTTACATTCAAAATGTTTCACTGTTCGCCTTCATTCCCTTTGATCCCATCGTCTTGTCTTGTCCATAAAATGACTGCAACGTGTTTATTTGGTCACAATCTTTTGATTTCATTGTCAAACACAAGTCTGTGTATAACTGTCAAATCTGGACTTATTTTCGATAGTGGACCAACATTCTGTGACTTTTAACTTTGATGTGAGATTTTGTATTAAATCATGTTAAAACGTAGAAAAGTTGATTGTGAAAATCGCATATTTAAACCTGAATGGGAATTAGATTATTTGTTCATCTTCAATAAGGATAGTAAACCTCAGTGCTTAATTTGCGTTCAAGTGTTAGCCGTTTTGAAGGAATATAATTTAAAACGGCACTATGCCACACATCATCAAAACATGTATGAGAAACATAGCATTGAAGCTAGGAAGCTTTTGGTTGAACAGCTGAAGACAAAGTTGAATCAACAGCAAAGTATGTATACAAAGGGCAATAAAATTAAAGAGTCATCGATCATTGCATCATATACAGTTACCTATGAGCTTGCAAAATCTAAAAAACCCTTTACTGACGGAAATTTTGTGAAGAAATGTGCGATTCAAATGGCAAAGGCATTCGGTCAAGAAAAAATAGCCAAAGAATTTGAACCTGTGCCTCTTTCAAAACAAACTGTAGCCAGAAGAACAGAAGACATCAGTCTGCAACTGTCTCAAAGTTTAAAATCTTGTATTGAAAACTGCTCATATTTTTCGCTCGCGATTGATGAAAGTACTGACATCACTGACACTTGCCAGCTTCTTATTTTTGTTAAAGTTATCCAGGAGGATTTTACTGTTATTGAAGAATTGTTGAAAGTTTGCTCTTTGCATGACACTTGTAGAGGGACAGACATATTTTCTGCAGTTCATAGTGCCGTAGATGAAGTAGGTGGTTTTGGAAAGTTGTCTGCAGTGTGTACTGATGGTTGCAAAGCTTTTATTGGTTCAAATACTGGTTTTGTTGGACTTCTAAAGCAAAACAAAATTAACGTACCTACATTGCATTGCATAATTCATCAAGAGGCCCTTTGTGCAAAGTCCATAAATCTAAAAGACACCATGGCTACTGTTGTAAAAATAACAAATTTGATAAGAGGAGGACACCAGTCTTTAAATCACAGGAAGTTTTTATCATTTTTAGAGGAAGTAGATTCTAGCTACGGTGATCTCCTGCTTTATACAGAAGTAAGATGGCTTAGTCGAGGGAAATGTTTAATAATATTTTTTGAACTGAAGAATGACATTTATGACTTCCTGCGAGAGAACTTACCATGCTCCATTGATCTTCAACATGCACTCAAAGACATTAATTTCCTTCATAATCTGGCATATCTCACAGACATCACACAACATTTGAACATATTGAATTTGCAGCTACAAGGGGAAAAGCAAACCATTTTTCAATTGATGGGATATGTTGATGGTTTTAAAAAGAAGCTGAATCTATTTAGACTTTCTTTGCAAAAAAATGATCTGTTCCATTTTTCAAGTTGTAAGTCAGAGATAGAAAGTGCAAACTTCAGTAAGTACGCAGCTGACATTGAACATTTGATTTGTGAATTTGATCGACGATTTCAAGATTTTGAAATGTTTCGTCCGCAAACGGAACTTTTTAATAACCCAATTAAGTGCACAGTGGAGTGCCAGCCATCAGATCTTCAACTAGAGTTGTGTGACCTTCAGTGTGACCCCTTCCTCAGTACTGTAAAGGCATTAGGAGCTGACTTCTGGAAATTGCTACCAAATGAACGTTACCCGTGTCTGAGAAAATGGGCACTAAAGATGTGCTCTATATTCGGCAGCACATATCTCTGCGAGACAACATTCTCTTCCATGAAGTTAATTAAATCTAAGACCAGGAACAGAATGACCGATTCGACATTGTCCCATACTCTCCGAATCGCCACGTCAAAAATGGAAGTGGACTTCAAATCTCTGGTGGAAAGCTGTGACAAGTCACAATCGTCGCACTGAGACATTAAAGGTAATTTTAAAATGAATAATTAATGGATTTGTTACAAATCAAATATGTAGTCAAAGTGCAAGCATTATTTATATATTACTATATCGCATAGGTCCCTACTGTCATTTTTGACGATATTCTTAAGTGTGGCCCGCGGGTCTTGGCCTTGGCTTTAATCCGGCCCTCGGGCAACCTCAAGTTGGCCACCACTGCTTTAGTCGATTTGCTTATTTCTAGGAATATAACATGCACATTCTTCTTCTATTATGCATTCGAATTGATTAGAAAAAGTTGCATTTTTCAGTTGTCAAATATTGGTGGTTAAAATTTGAACATTTCGACCCCAGAAACTCTCATTGTGTCATCCTTCGATCATATTGTTATAAGCGTTGAGTGCTAAAACTGTATTCATATATAAATATTGACTTTAGTTAAAAATATTGCATTCACAAAGTGAAACCACTTCCATTAATATCACTTTTAAAAATGGGTAGAATGTACTAAACTCAGGACATCTTCATCCATAAAAATGCTGCAAACTTTCCATAATTAGAACTAAAACGTCATCTGTAGATGGAAATAAACAGCTGTGATATACCCAACGGAGCTGGGGCATACCCAACGGATCTGTGACATACCCAACGGAGCTGTGACTTACCCAACGGAGCTGTGATATACCAAAGGGAGCTGTGACTTACCCAAAGGAGCTGTGATATACCAAACGGAGCTGTAACATATCCAACGGAGCTGTGATATACCCAACGGAGCTGTGACTTACTCAACGGAGCTGTGATATACCCAAATGGCCACAAATAATTCTTCTCCGCCCAAACAATCGTTTTCACACAAGAGGTCAGGAAAATATCGTCACATTTCTCCACGCCCTAGAGACATACCATCTCCCCCAACCTCCTCCCAACAAGAACGTGTTTATTGGTGAGTTTGACAAACGGCTGAAGGATGGCACGAGATCTGGACACGTGCCAATAAGAGCTATCGAGACTGAGTCGCGTGTCTAAATATAGGAGTATATTGCTGGCACATCTTCCTTCACTCTGGATACACCTCCCGCCCACAATGACTCGCTCTCTTCAAAATAAAGTATTCGCCATCGCTAGCGGCATATGAATAATACGGTGTATAGTGCCAATATTTCCAATAACGATCGGCACATTTACTTATGGTGAGGTTAGTACCACCTACGGCATGCCGTCAAACTCCCCCAGAGAAAATCTATAGCATCCAGGTCGGGTGGATCCCACATCAAAGCCTGTCCGTAACGTAAAAATAAAATGAAAGCGGTTGGTGAATTGAACTCGGATCCATTTGAACAGTTAGACGCGCTAAATCTGCCTGCGCGGCTTCTTGGACTCAGCGTGTCGAACTTAAGAAAGCTGAAATAAATAGGCAGATTTTGACTCTCCTATCAACTACGACAGACAGAAAAGCATCGAAAGCAATTGACATCTAGAGTAATTAAACGGTGATTGCTCATTATAATTATCCACACAAAACTATTACAATGTTTGCCTCATTTGCCTGTTTTAACAAAAGAAGTTCCCCAGTGATAAAATGTGTAATGTATTTTGCGTTAATTGGCACAGACAGAAAAGAAAGAAAGCAATATAAAAAGTCAAACTCGACAGTCAATAGTGTGTTTTCATGTACATTTCCCCATGGACAATACTGCACACAAATGTACCCAGCCAGTCGTCATATTCCGTTATACATATTTTAATCCACATATTTTTTTTAACTCCCATGATGGCTGGTATTGGAGAAGCATGTAACAAATATTTCGCTTTAAATAACGGCAGTGCGCAAATACAACTTGTTATTTTCCTTTTGTAAAAGAGCATACAAACAATAATAGGTGGTGGCAGAAAAACCTTCCCGGAAAATGAAAGGCGACCAGTATCTTTGCTTTCGCATGACAACCTTTCTCCAGAAATGCCGTACACAAAAGTTTAACGCAGCTCTTATCTACTGAGTTAAAGTATTCCATTGACCTGTGATAACAGACGCTTATGTATTTTACCATTCAAAATGACGTCTTATATTTGATAGTTTCGTTTTGCAAAATACAGTATGTACCAGATTTACATTGATCACAAGGAGTGTGGGGAGCGGTTAGGGTTTTGTTGCGTATTCTAATGGAAAGTTGATAGATAAAGGTGCAGAAACCTAAAAGACTACTACTTCCAGCACACTCATGGAGATCGAGGCTGTGACAGAAGCTACCGCATAGCTGGTTTAAAGACCAACAACACATGCGATCATAATGACTAACTCACAAATCATGCTTCGTCGGATTGACAAGAGCACACTCCGCATGGAGTGGGCGCACCTCCTGGCTAAAGCCTAATTTGGATATATACATAACTTGGCATTGAAGTGATCACAGACATATGCAATAACATATACCACACATGATACATACCAAATGAACTAAAAACATCAACTGTTATAGCATTGCCTAAAAAGAATGGTGCAGTTGAATGCAGCGATTTTAGAACAATAAGCCTAATGAGCCAAGTAACCAAAATTTTACTAAAAGTTATACAAGGAAGGATTCAGAATAAAATTAATAATGAACCAGATGAGCAGCAATTCGGATTCAAGAAAAACAGTGGGACAAAAGAAGCCATATTCAGCATGAGGACATTGATTGAAAAGTACATAGAAGTAAACAAACCAATATATGCCAGCTTCATAGACTATACCAAAGCATTTGATAGAATATACCATGAGCAACATATAGACTGCCTAAAAGATATAAATCTGGATGACACAGACATACGACTGATATGTAATTTGTATTGAGAGCAAACAGCAATAATAAAATATAACAAGGAGAACTCTACACCCATTGATATAAAAAGAGGAGTAAGACAAGGATGCATCCTATCACAAACTTGTTCAATTTATGCACTGAGCAAATTTTAAAAACATCAATGAGATGCCAGGCCTTAACATTAATGGGAAGATAATCAATAACCTAAGATATGCTGATGATACTGTTCTACTAGCAGAAAATCCTAGAGATCTACAACAATTACTTAATGTAATAAACATGACAAGCAAAAAATATGGACTAGATATGAATATCAAAAAGACTAAAGCTATGATCATAAACAAAGAAAATTCTCAAGACTTACAATTAAATATCAAAGTTGAAGGAATACATCTAGAGACAGTCCAGAGCTACAACTACCTGGGACATACTATAACCAGTTATGGAAAATGTACAACTGAAATAAATAAAAGAATAGGAATGGCAAAAAGTAATTTCAATGCCATGAAAAATATACTAACATCAAAACAAATAACACCAGGGCTGAAACTAAGAATAGCAAAATGTTACATCTTCTCAATATTCCTGTATGGTGCAGAAACATGGACTTCAGACCAGAAAACAGAACAGAAAATTGAAGCCTTTGAAATGTGGATTTATAGAAGAATGGGTAGCATTTGATGGAAAAAAAAAATAAAACAAACCATGAAGTTTTAAAACAACTAAAAACGAAAACACAATTCAAACAAGACAAATGAATTTTTTGGGGCATGTTAAAAGACACAACAACCTAATAAAAGTAATATTGGAAGGGAAAATACAAGATAAAAGAGGCAGACCTAGACTAATATGGACAAGTAACATCAAAAGATGGACAAGTCAACCTATGACAATCTGTACCATCAAAACAAGAGATAGAGTTGAATGGCGCTCATAGGAAGCTACCCTTCGATGCGGAGACGGCACTCAATGATGATGATGATAAAGGAGTGGTTGAGAAATGCAGAAGAGGATAAACATGACGAATCAAAAGTTTTCATTCATTCCTCTGGAGGTGGTGAAAAAATCGAGAAATATAGAGAAAGGGAGGGGCTAATAAAATTATTTGAGCCATTGTATCTCATTTTCAGTTCCCTCTTGCATGCAATGAGCAGCTTATTAAAAATTACTCAGGTTAGAGACAGGCCATCTATAAAAGTAAACCTGAGCACTGAAAGGAATTCCACAAAACAGCCTGTCTATCGTGGTTTTCTTCAGCTATTGGAGATATATATATAGCTAAGACATTCTACCTACAACCGCCCTTTGCTAGCAAAGATGAAAACGCAACACTTGTTTGGGTGGGGAGTGGGTGTTCCCTCAGCCCTCCGGATTACTTCTATAGAAGGGGATGCGTCAATTTATTGAACATTTTCCAAGAGTAGCTTCACATGACAGCACTGCTGTAAACAACATCGAATTACCATCAACTACATAACCTAAGATATCAAGAAAACATCTTGGCAGTATTCCCTGTTTTTAATGGGCGGTGACACATAGAGAGAGTGAAGGACGGATTGTATTTGGAGTACAACATATCTCATATCCATAAATATTCAACCAATCTCTCATTCACAGCTAATCCTAGTGTAATCTAAATGTCTATGAGAAGCTCTTTTGCATTTCAGATATACATTTCATGTTTTTGGCCGCCTTGCTCCTAAACATCGATTACCATCATAACCAGCACAAACCTTATTTCACATCAAATAAATGAGATGGCAAGGCTACACACTAAAATGTCTGCACCAGAATGACGGTAGTAAAATACTAGAGTCGAGTGTACGATTGCAGGCGCATCGCATTGAGCAGGGAAAATGACGAAACTCGATACTGCAGAATAGGAGATTTACTGAAGAACTGTAGTGTCTATTGATTCACGTCGTAGATCTTTACCTAATTCGTATTTCTAAAACACTTCAATCTTCTATAGCCCTTCTGTCAATTATACTTGTACACGTCTTTGGTGGTGTCATTATATCTGGGGGAATTTTTTTTATGTAAGGCAAGCATGCAGTGTGTGACATAAGATAAGACGGCAGTTTGTAATATAAGATAATATGGCAGTGTGTGACATAAGATAAGACGGCAGTTTGTAATATAAGATAAGATGGCAGTGTGTGACATAAGATAAGACGGCAGTTTGTAATATAAGATAAGACGACAGTTTGTGATATAAGATAAGATGGCAGTGTGTGATATAAGATAAGATGGCAGTTTGTGACATAAGATAAGATGGCAGTTTGTGATATAAGATAAGATGGCAGTGTGTGACATAAGATAAGACGGCAATGTGTGACATAAGATAAGATGGCAGTGTGTGACATAAAATAAGACGGCAGTGTGTGACATAAAATAAGACGGCAGTGTGTTACATAAAATAAGACGGTAGTGTGTGACATAAAATAAGACGGCAGTGTGTGACATAAGATATGACTGCAGTGCTGGACACAGAATACCATCATTTCACACACCCTTATCTTTTGTTCATGACACTTTCTATATATATATATATACTTGTTTTTTTTTTTTACTAATTACAATTACTTTCTACAAAGGTGACGCTTTCAAAGATCTACATTTTTCAGCAACAACTGCTTATACCTCTCTGCTGCTTAATTCAAATAAAACATTCAAATATACACTAAGCTTATCTCTAATTACAGCTAATAGTAGCAAATACAATTGTACTATCCTTCAGAAAGCCTCTAATTTTAATTAGCGTTTAAAGAAAGCTCCAACAACCAACACAGTCAGTATATGCTCATGGAAGAGAAAGGGTGGTACAATGATGCATATAATGAGAGAATGGGTGATACAATGATGCATATAATGAGAGAACGGGTGGTACAATGATGCATATAATGAGAGAACGGGTGGTACAATGATGCATATAATGAGAGAACGGGTGGTACAATGATGCATATAATGAGAGAACGGGTGGTACAATGATGCATATAATGAGAGAACGGGTGGTACAATGATGCATATAATGAGAGAACGGGTGGTACAATAGTGCATATAATGAGAGAATGGGTGGTACAATGGTGCATATAATGAGAGAACGGGTGGTACAATGATGCATATAATGAGAGAACGGGTGGTACACTGATGCATATAATGAGAGAACGGGTGGTACAATGATGCATATAATGAGAGAACGGGTGGTACAATGATGCATATAATGAGAGAACGGGTGGTACAATGATGCATATAATGAGAGAACGGGTGGTACAATGATGCATATAATGAGAGAACGGGTGGTACAATGATGCATATAATGAGAGAACGAGTGGTACACTGATGCATATAATGAGACACTGAAGAGTGTAAGGGTGGAAAAGGGATCTGTTCGATTCGGAGTGCTTAGTGGGAAAAGCGGGTGTATCTATAATCAACAGCTTACAGGAACTATGAGTCCGCATACGCTTCGAGAAATGCTGGGAGGGGCGGTTGAGCGGATATGGGGACGACCCATCTGCAATAAAACTGTTTCCATGATCCCGCATATGTATAAAAACAACTATTTCCTGGAGAATGTCCTGTATACAAAATATATTATATGTCATAAGTGGGAAATATCATCAAGGTAGTCCCACTTGCTTTTCCACTATAGCAAATCCAGTCATTGGCATCTTGAATAAAGGCGAACTCAACAAAGCTAAATGAAAACAAACAAAATGGTACTTCAAAATAACAAGAGTATTGATTTCATTCTATCTTCACTCCAAAAATGCAATAACTTCAGACTCTGGGCCCACATCTTATTACTACGATACCTTTTATTATTTTAGTTTGTTTTATAGCGAACTTGCTGAACAAATAACCTGGAGCGTGAAATAATACACACAGTTCTCTTGCTCCTGTATTTTAAGCGAGCTTTTTCTTCCTCCACACAGCTTCTAATGGCTATGCAAAGCCAGTCAGAGACCCATAATACATTACATTACATTGCTATAGTATATTATGTTATGTTATGTTATGTTGTGTTGTAATGTACTGTACTGTACTGTACTATACTAATATTATATTATATTATATTATATTATATTATATTATATTATATTATATTATATTATATTATATTATATTATATATTATATTATATTATATTATATTATATTATATTATATTATATTATATTATATTATATTATATTATATTATATTATATTATATTATATTATATTATATTATATTATATTATATTATATTATATTATATTATATTATATTATATTATATTATATTATATTATATTATATTATATTATATTATATTATATTATATTATAATATTATATACATATTACAATCTGCACCATCAAAGCAAGAGACAGAGTGGAATGGCGCTCCATGGTAGCCAACCTACGATGCGGACACGGCACTCAATGATGATGATACACTTATTATGTATGTAGCCCCAAAAAAATAAGAATGATACAATATGGTGCTGACCAAAAGTTGCGATATCACGACTACTAGATATAGATCGTGAGTAAAAAGTCGTCAAGTTGGGACAGCACCATCTGTAGTAGAAATCTAACGGCTCCTTAGCTGAGACGTCTCCCACTCGCCAACAGATCAATACAGCAGCTGCTTCACGTAAAGCTGTTTGATGGGCTCGAACGGTCCGTACCCTAGTGAGTGTGCTGGCTTTTCCGGGCTTTTCGTAATCGTGGGAATACATAAAGGTTATCAAATCTGTCTGCCAGCTTTTTTTTTGTGTTTCATTCATGCGGAGGGGTGATGATTGAACGCAATGAGTATGGGAGAAAGAGGGATGCTCTTAGTGGTGTGTCAGATATCATATCCAATACTACATATACGTATATTATGTATAGATACACATCTAAACATGATTTCACTTCAAGATACAGATAATGATGACTCCCGCCCTATTTTTGTCTCCATCCTCTCTTCGATGAGCATACATAAAAGTGCACGTACTCTTAGAATAAATTAATCATACATAAAAGTGCACGTACTCTTAGAATAAATTAATCATACGTGAAAGTGCACGTACTCTTAGAATAAATTAATCATACATAAAAGTGCACGTACTCTTAGAATAAATTAATCATACATGAAAGTGCACGTACTCTTAAAATAAATTAAACATACATGAAAGTGCACGTATTCTTAGAACAAATTAATCATACATGAAAGTGCACGTACTCTTAGAATAAATTAATCATACATGAAAGTCCACGTATTCTTAGAACAAATTAATCATACATGAAAGTGCACGTACTCTTAAAATAAAATGATCATATTTTTTTATTATCCTGCAACGATATCGCAGCCAAACAAATACTTAAAAAAGGACAGCAAGTGCGAAATTCAAAGTGCACATGACAACGTCATTGCAAGGGTGTCCGAACTTGCATAATAATATAAAATCCATAGTGCCAACAAAACATCTAAGAAGTAGGCGTTGGAATTATATCGGTCATGTGATCAGAAAAGACGAAGAAAGACTTCCCCACCAGGCATTCATATGGAAACCATCTGGTTAAAAAAAAAACAAAAAAAACAATGCAGACCAAGTGAATCGCTACGCAGGACAATTATTAGGTAAGGCTAAACCATGGGACTAAGAATCAACCAAGACTTACAAGAATTAGCAACAAATTGTTAATCGTGGAGAACTATGAGTTCTGCCCTATGTGTCGTTTAGACTCGAGAGAAAAATGATGATGCCGATGATCAACAAAATGTATGAAACCATACTTTTCTTCAGTACATAACACATTTGTCCAATTTATGTGATGAAATGTATGATAACAAAACTGCAATATGTACTAAGAAAACAACGATAATGCATGATAAAGATTGCAATGCAGCAACAAAATTAAGTGAAACGGAAATCTAGTGGTTGCGTTCAATGTCCGTCACAGTTTCCCTAAAGCTACCACCAGAACAAAGCTTCATTTTCGCAGCGGTCCCCAATAAACAGAACAAGGTTGAGGAGCTACCCCAAGTACACAATCATTTTCAACACTACCAAAAATAGTTACACTCTTGATCAACATTACTGTCCACGTCGTCGAAAGTAATTTGTAAAAATCGTGTAATCTCTACTCATGTATAATAAATAATTCATATATCGCCATAATTCTCCATTTCATTTCAATCACAGAGATAAAATGTGTTAGACGAATGACAGGAAACAGTCTGAGAGATAAGATCAGAAATGAAGAACTGAGAAAAAAGCTAGGAATAGCCCCCGCCATAGAATATATAAGGAAACAATAGATAAAATGGTTTGGGAACGTGACAAGGCAGAAAGAACAAAACACAACACAACGAGCTTTCAACAAACGTTGTGAGAACACCAGACCCAAGGGTCGACCACGAAAAGATGGGTCGATGGAATATTAGAAGCACTAGGAAACATAACAGCAGCAGAGGCGAACAGAAGAGCAAAAGACCGCAAATTATATCTCCCCTCGACGCTGAAAGGCAAATGAGGAAGGAAAGAAGTAGAAGAATTTCAATGAAAAGTTTGCATTTGTTACCAATGCACGCTGCATGAGCAGAAGGGTTTAATAAGGTGTTACAATTATAGCTATGTATTATCTATTATGATAAAAATAATTTGACTTAGGAATAATATGCATACAATATGAGAATGAGTAATAAAATTGGGATCTACGTGAAAACTATGTACACAATTAAAATATCAATCAGTTAAGTTTATTAACGGAAGACACCACAATTACTAAACAGCGGAACTGATGAGTTCTTATAATGATCTTCTTCTTCTTCCTTTCAGCTCCCTGTGGAGCATAGGTCTCCAACAAACACTTTCCAAGCCGTTCTATTTCTTGCCAATTCTTTTAAGATCATCATATGTCTTCTCGGTCCTCTTCATCTCTGCTTCCACCTGTCTTCTCCAAGAATATTTTATTTTTCCTCTTTGTCTCTTACCCTGGGGATTAAAAAAAAGGGGACATCTCGTCTAATACACTGCTGGCTTCCGCAGTGTGTGTCCTATCCAGTGCCATCGCCTTTGCTGTATCTCTTTATCCACCGGTGTTTGACTGGTACATTTCCATAATTCCATGTTAGTGATTTTGTCCTGCCATTTCCAACCTATTATTCTGTGCAATCACTCAGTAATGAAGGTCTGTATCTTCGTGATTGTCATATTTGTCCTCCATGTTTCACAACCGTTTATAATAATAGTTTCTGGATTAATATCGCCTAGATGTAATTAATTCAACTTGGAATAATAAGCTTCTAAACACACGATAAATTGTAGTAAAACTGAGGATTAACTTGAAAACACCGCACACAATTAAATCACATATCTAGTTTTATAAATGGAAAGGATATCACAATTAACCAATTATGCTTAAGTAAGACCTATGTGTCTTCTTTACCGTAACGTTGGATTTATTACATGTGCTGTTATATTCACTTTAAAAAACTATACTTTCATAACTTATTTGTTGTTCCATTCCATTAATGTATCTACTTCAATAGTGAACAAGAACCATTAGGCCCAACTCCCATTCATGGTCTCTGTTGTTAGATGCTTGAGTGGGAGGGGAAGGTTGATGCTGGTCTATTCTTTCATACCTAGATCGTTACTAAGAAGGTTCTTTTTTTCTTGCGTTCACCCGACAACTATAGACAAAATACCCCCCTTAATAGTCTGCCCTCTGAAAGGCATTAAGTTGACGTAGGTATGGTGTGAGTGGTTTACATTAAGTTGCGATGTTTCCGCTTTTCGGCCAAATTCATCATTACTCACAGGGTAATATTGGAATGTCCGATACTAGAACCGCCATGTGGAGGTGGAGTAGGATCTGAAAGGTGGTTCACAAATAACGGCGCAAGTAGTCAGCTATGAGTCGTTGACCGGTTTCAGTCATGGTGCTGGTAGGGTTTTTCATAAGGTACAATAGTCTACGATAATTAACTGACATGTTCCACTTGTGATTGTGCACTTTATTGACACACTGATACACTCTTAAACAAAAATATTTATATCTATCGCAGTGTGATATCTGCATTATCAGTGAAAGAAAAGCACACTGCCACACCACGGGGCATATAGAGGATATTATTTTAGTGTCCATACATAAAGGATATTGTTGTAGTGTCCATATATAGAGGATATTGTTGTAGTGTCCATATATAGAGGATATTGTTGTAGTGTCCATATTTCTTTTTACTGATCCCCGGCATCTTATTTTTAGCGTAACGTGGCCCGTACCGCTTTACTTTCCCTGAAAAAAAAAAAAGGTACCCTTTTTATGCCAGGTTGAACATCTAACCACTGAGCTATCGCAGCTCACTCATCATTATCAAGTGCATCTGAAAACAATAAGAGATCAAAGATATACCCGAACTAGAAGTAGTACATCAAACAAATAAAAATTGCACAAAATGTATGCTTATAAATTTGCAGCGAACTGTATTAAAGCTAGCGGTAAATGTTGAGAAATGAATCTTCATAAATAAGAGAAATAGTTCATATTTACGGTTGTAAAAAAAAAAGACACCCACTTTATATAAATCCCAAAGTTTTGGTATAAGGCCGTTTTCTTCGGAGCGGAGATATGAAAAGACAAAAGTTTAACAAATAAAAATATGAAACAGGATACCATAGTATCTTAGTGGGAACCAGATGTGATTTGACAACAAAGTGATTGATAAAACAAAACATCAGAGAATAAGGAGCAAGTGGTGGAAGTGGTCGGGTGTAACATACACTCATATAAGGTATGGCGACAGCTATACAAACAAGAACACAACAAAATACTGACGTTTCGGCCTACACGCGGCCTTCTTCTGAGAACGAGAACAACACAAACGGACAACGGAATAAAGATAAATTCTACAACATCTGGAATGGGTAGGACAAGTAAATCAAGGAGAAGTAAAAGGAGGAATAAGAAACGAAATAAGAATATAAAAGGATATGCCTTTTATAAGAACCGATGATATAGTAAGAGTCACAACGAGGCATAGTAAATAATGACGATAATATTATTGTATTTGTATCAGTGCGCCGTTTAAAACAAATGGTATCATGAAAGGTTGACTGTCATTAAAACAGCGCACAAATACTGACTTATAAATGGTTCCTGACTGAGAACGATCATGTGCTTTGCAGACCCTTACCACTCAATTTTCCACACGCCGTGTCAGCTGTCGAGAAGCTCACGTCCAAATTCCGGTTTCTTTAGACTGAAGTTTTCATGATGTCACACCCTCCTCCTGATGAACTAACCCTCTTCAACGCCCGTTTAATACTCTTGGATCAATCACCGGGTTTATTTCCCTGACTAGCAGGAAGGCCGACCAATTAAAAAAAAAACAACAACCACCCGTCTATTGGAAGTGTTATTTGTTATTTTGGCTAAAATAACCGAAACTAGCATTTTTTGTTTTGTTTTACATTGTCATACATTGATAGTATTATTACTCAGTTTTTTTTTTCTTGCGAGGCGCGATAGTTCAGTGGTTAGTGAACTTGACTACAAAGGACAAGAGGTAGGGTTCGATCCCAACCTACGGCTTCCGGGTTCATCCAGCCTTTAATGGGTACCGGATTTTTTTCTGGGAAAGTAAAGCGGTACGGGCGTAATACCGACCACATTACCCCAAAAATCATGTGCTGAAGGTCTGTAAAATATATGGTCACTAACACCATATTCCCTATACGCCACTTGGCGAGACGGGGGTACTTTACTTTTACTTTTTCTTTCCTTTCTTATTTATATTTCAGCATCGAAGTGAGATATAGTTTGCGGTCTTTTGCTCTTCTCCTGGTCTCTGCTGCTATTTTTTAAAGTGTTTCTAATATTCCATCAATCCATTGTTTTTCTTATTGTTATTATTACTTCGGATTTTTTAAATGTCATTCTAAGATCGGTAGCATGTATGTTATAAATATTTGGGATCTGTAAACTAACAATGGGGACTGCCAGAAAGAGATCAAAATACATTTAGCAAAAGCAACACAGACATTAAATGTCATGAAGAATACGTGGCACAATACCAGCCAGGTAGTCAAATTAAAATTACTGAGGGCATGTGCCTTCTAAATAGCAACATGTGGCTGTGAATCGTGGACAATCCAGCAAACAGCATGGAAGAAACTTGATTCCTTCGAAACAAAATGCTATAGTCAGTTCCAAAAATCATGTCTCTCTTCAAAATGCTATAACTTAATAATCATTTGGTTTTAATTGTTGAAATTGTGTATGTAAACTGTTGCCATGAAGTTATATATGTATATATATAAAAGCAATTGGAAATATATTGTTCTTTCGAGCCGAAGATGGCACATAGGGCAGAACCACAATCTGAAAAACAGAAACCTTGCGTGCCAGAATGGCACATATTGCAGAGATCACTGCTTCTAAAATCTATGGTTCTGTTTCCATAACAATACTTGTTTACAATGACAGCTTGTCAAGCCATCGATCAACCTCCTTAGTCGCCTCTTACGACATGCTTGGATGGACACAGTGTCACTATTCTTTACTCATAATGAGGCCCCGGTAACACACGGAAAATTGGAAATAGTTGTCTTTTAAAGTCTTATTTGCGGTATATTAAAAACAAATACACATAATGATACTTGTTAAATAGTGTTTACAGTTTCTACTGGACAACATTAGACACGTAATTATTTAATATAAAAAAAAACACACACACACACAAAACTTAATTTGCACGGGATTTCTCG
This sequence comes from Megaustenia siamemsis, assembly GCA_032433765.1. Classification (NCBI taxonomy): domain Eukaryota; kingdom Metazoa; phylum Mollusca; class Gastropoda; order Stylommatophora; family Ariophantidae; genus Megaustenia; species Megaustenia siamemsis. Next base: position 162,510,279 of record JAVIAB010000092.1, read on the forward strand.
TACGGATTCGTGGTATCTAACTACCGTTGCACTTATATTGAAAACTGCCGCTGGTTCTAATTCATTTCAAAGGAGTAGAAAAACTTGGCAGTGGGCTGGGATTATTTTACGAGTCTAAAGATGAAATTCGTTACACTTCAAACATCTCATTGCAGATTTATCAATATTTCTTACACAGAGAGGTTAAACCGGGTAGTCTTTATTGTTCTATATCAAACCATGATAAGAGAACAATGCACATGTTGTGGTAAAATAAACAGTCATAGTATGGCTGTGTTCACGAATATATATGTATGTTCAGGGAATACAAGACAGCATTAGACATTTTCGAAAAACAACTTATATGAAGAGTAGTTTTTCGAATGTTTGCTCTGAGCAAAGCAGTGACGCTAAGGAAATTGAAAATGTGACTGTGAACGAACAAAGGCATTGAAGTTTCAAAATCTGCATGATGGAGAACTGAGGTGTATAGGCTTCACCTTTAAAGAGTTGCTGTCGGAAGAAACATTATTTGTGAGAAGTCACATCCAAAACTCAAGCCCTCAAACTTCATCAAATTTCTCGGAAACCCAGGATGGTTTACCATGAATTATTGCACGCGGTCTTACATTGTTTGACTTTGCAAATTTATAACTTAAAATAATGTAGTTGATATAGTTTACTTAAAGTTGGTGGTTCCTTTGATCTTTGTCAATGCAACATGTACTATGCCCCTAATATAATAGAATTGACAGCAAAGCGTAACCATTTTTTTTTTTTTACTTTTGATAAGCCATAGATATGCGTATCATCAAAATGTGGGAAAACTGTTACAAACAGTACTAAATTATATGCGGTGGTTTCATCTTGTGGGCTACACGTTTCAATGAAACAGTAATCAATGTCAGAAGGAATCAAGCGAGTAAATAGTAAAAGCAGAAATTATATTAAATATTTCTTAAGCTGAACAAATTATCTTCTTTCCTTCCTCATTTGCCTTTCAGCGTCGATGGGAGATATAATTTGCGGTATTTTGCTCTTCTGTTCGCCTCTGCTGCTGTTATGTTTCCTAGTGCTTCTAATATTCCATCGATCTATCTTTTTCGTGGTCGACCCTTGGTCTGGTGTTGACTATGCGTTTGTTGAAGGCTCGTTGTGTTGTGATCTTTCTGCCTTGTCACGTAGCCAAACCATTTTATCTGTTGTTTCTTTATATATTCTATGGCGGGGGCTATTTCTAGCTGTTTTTCTCATTTCTTCATTCCTGATTTTAACTCTCAGACTGTTTCCTGTCATTCGTCTAACACATTTCATCTCTGTAGAGGTTATTTTTCCTATTGTTCTTGCATCTAGGGCCCAGGTCTGGCATTGGTAGCACAACGTTGGGATGAAGAATGTAATGTATAGTGCTCGTTTTGCCTCCAGAGTTATTTCCTTGTTGGACAATAGTGGTGATAACTGCCCAATGATTTGACAAGCTTTAATGCATCTTGATTCTATCTCTGCAGTTTGAGAATTATCGTTTGTCATTAAACTTCTTAGGTATTTTAATTCCTCTACTTGATTTAGTTGCCTGCCTTCTATAGTTATGTTGATGTTCTGTTTAATTTTGGCGACATTCATGACTTCTGTTTTGTTGATGCTGATTTTCATGTTGTATTTTGTGCCTGAGCTGTTGAGTTTGTTTAAGTGTTCTTGTAGGTCTTATATTGTTTCATGTATTAGTGCCTGGTCGTCTGCAAATAAAAGCTCGTTGATCTCCTCTGTCTCTGATGGGTTGGCTAGCTTGCATATATGGTCCATGTATGTAATAAACAGTAGGGGGGATAGTACGCACCCCTGTCTTACACCTGATCTAATTTCGAAGTGGTCTGTGTAGTCTGCTGCTGTTCTGACCCTGCAGCTGCTGTTGATGTAGAGACTTTTAATTAGATTGGCTAATTGTTGGCTTACTCCGTATGTTGTTAGTATCTCCCACAGTTGTTCTCTGTTTACTCTGTCGAATGCTTTTTCCTGGTCAATGAAGGCTTTGTATAAATGTTGATTGTGTTCTGTCGTTTTTTATGCAAGATGTTTTAATATTGGTTATATTCAGTATGAAAGTCAAATCTTCTGGATTATTGGAATGGTCATGGAAAGCATCTGCTTTACAATTTGATGTCAACATGCTGACAAGCCAATTTATTTCGCGGTATACTTCTTTAAAGTAATGATTCTCACTCAGAATCAGACGAGTCTAACAAATTAAATTACAGTTTTCGGCTGAATAAACCACAAACCATCCTTCTTCCAATATTTATCAACTTCGAGTAAGATATGGACCTCACATTTTACCCAGTAATCTTTGTCTATCTTTGAGATAGAGGGCATGGAAGGGTTTGGTGGGAAGGAGGAATATTTATAAGATGGCAAATAAATACCAACTTAGGCTATTCAAATCAAATGTACTATCAACCCTTACGTATGCGTGTGAAAGCTGGAAAACAACAAGTGATATAGAAACAAAGTTGAACGCATCCGAAAATAAATGTCTAAGGAAAATACTTGGTATAGCGTGGAACGAATTCAAAACAAACGAGGAAATTAGAGAAATCGCCAATCAACCACTAATATCTTCAGTAATAAAGAAAAGACGATGGTCATACGTTGGACATGTGATGAGAAGAGATAATAACCGAATAGCAAAGCAAGCCCTCATATGGGAAACAACAGGTAAGAGAAAAAGAGGAAGACCCAGGGAGACACTGAGAAGAACATTGATGAGAGAGGCAAGAGCAGCAGGATTCGGCTCCCTCAATGAGATAGAGCTGCTTGCGCAGAACAGAGACAAATTGCGAGATTTGATAAAATATCTTTAAAAGAAAACTGCTAGAACAAAAATTCAGATAGGAGAAGGTGTATCTTGGTCTACGCCCTATGGACCGGCTACGGCTCGAAAGGTCAATAGATAGAAATAAATACCGCTTGCCCAGTGCTGTAGGCACGAGAGTGAGTTTTTAATTTTACCACGCCTCCCCCCCCCCACAAAAAAAATGACCATACCTCAAATCAGGCCCTGTACTCGTGATGTAGAGCACGACTGACGAACTTTCACTCTTAAGTAAAAAAAAAAGAAACTGGTAGAAAAGATCATTTAAGTAAAATCCACATGCAGCTTTTATATACCAAGAAAAAACATTTGATCGAATAAAGAGTACAATTATAGGAGATACTAATAATTCACAGAGTAGGCCAACATCCTACAAACCTCTGTAAGTCTCAACATCAGCAGCAGCTGCAGCCACAAACACGATACACAGACCACCTTGAAGTCAGAACATGAGCATAACAAGGAAGAAGAATATAATTGCTCTTTAGTTTATTGCTTACATGGACTACACATGTAAATTAGCCGACACATCTGAGGCAGAAGAGATTAACGAGCAGGCGATTAAAAAATCCACAGGGAAAAATACAAGATCCACGAGAACTAATACATAGATTTAACAACACAGGATACAATGTGAAAATTAACATCAACAAGACAGAAGTCATGAACATTGCAAAATAAAAAAAAGAACATCATCATAACAACAGACAGAAGATAATTAAAACAGGTGGCAGAATTTAAATACCTAGGACGTCTAGTGACAGACTACAATTCATAAGCAGTAGAAATATACTCAAGATGCAACAAAGCTTGTGAAATTATTGGACAGATGTCACCCCTATTGTCCAACAAGGGAATACTATATTTTTTTTTTTTATAGATGCAAAAATAGCATTTCAGAAAATGAAAAACGTCTAATGCTACAAATCTATCTCAATAGAAGTGAGAAAGAGAGTTCATCTGTCCTCTATAGAGCAAATTCTGACCTATGGAAGCGAATTATGGACAGTAAACAAACAAATGACAAAACGATTAGAGGCCAAGAAGATGAAGATTTCTCAGAAAAATGTAGAAAGTTCCACGGACAGTTAAAAAGACCAACGAGGAAATTCTCAGAAAGGCCGAAAAAAAGTGAGTTAAAAAAAAAAAAAAAAAAATCAGAAAGAAACAATCGACATATTTCTGGCATATACAGGGAGAGAGAGATCGAGGACGACAGAGAGAGAAAATACTAGATAGCTTGGGGTCATGGGAAGGAAAGCAGTCAACAACAGAATTGATACGATGCACGGTGGATAGAAGATTGTGGAAGGATATGATCGTCTACGCCAGCCGGTATGGCACACTATGATGATGAGATACAAACGGGCAGTAAACAACACAATCTTCATTCCAATGTTGTATTTTCAATACCAGACCTCTACGCTAAACTCACAAACAATAAGAAAAATAATCATGTCGAAATGAAATGTGTTAGATGTATAACAGGAAACAGCGTGAGAGATAAGATCAGACATGAACAACAGAGGTGGAAAAAAAAACTAGGAATAATTCTGCCACTTTTAACATAAAGAAGCAACAGATAAAATGGTTTGGTCAGTGAGTATAGAAAGAAAGATCAAACTACGACACAGCAAGTACTCAACAAGCGCTACAAGAACACTAGACACAAAGGCCGGCCACGAAAAAAGATGGATTGAGGAAATATTCTCAGGCTACAGTAACAGACTAACCTGTCTAGTCTGGCCAAGCGTGCAAGGATCGAAGAGGGAAGACAACTCGGTACTCAAAAATGTCGTGTTGAAGTCGGATGTGTTGGGTCGAAAGGCGCAAATATAACAGTTTAACTGCAAACCACAACACAACGCAGACACGACCACTTAACGTCATTTTAATGGCGGATGATCAAGTGGTACACTCCTTTAGTCATCGGGCGAACGCAAGCAAGCAAACCCTCCACGAGTATACCATCAATACCACCCAACCTACTAGTTAATTCTGGTACAGAGACCGTTTTACTACCAATCCACGTCGCCATACAAACAACAAATATTTCTTCAAAGACACGCGAACTATTGTATCGTTAACACTTTATGCTGCTAATTGGAACTAGAACATCGTACACGTTCTGTACCTGGTCGTGGCTAATGCTGAGCTCAACGGTCTCATCTGCGATAACACTGATGAGAAAGATGCAGTCATCTATACTGACGGATCTGTAAGACGACACGAAAGAAGTGCATGGGCATTTACAGCACGCTCGGCAGACAGAATAGTCTACGAAGACAGTGGTGCATACGTCGTGACCACGAGTAGCATGACAATGGAGGTGATGGCAGTGGCCAAGGCATTCAAATGGTTAGAGTCACAAGACTACACCCACGCATGTATACTGAGTGATTCGATGAGCATGATAAAAAAAAAAGTGAAGGCAGGCTCTGTACGCATGCAATGGGTAGAGTCATTGCAGAAGTCCAAAATACGTAAGGTCACCTTTGTCTATGTCCCTGGACATGCGGGAGTACGGGGAAATGATAGAGCGCGGACAGGTTAGCAAGCTGCGCCGTCGTTGAGGACGGGCATCCAATGGATCGGGCGGACATCATCAATGCCCTCCGAGATGTGGGAAGAGCACAGGACTTCGACAAACACAGATCCACGTCACTTCTTCGGATGATGGAAATGGGAGTTAAGATGGGCACAGCCAGAAATGAGAAACTTGGTGGCCGTGTAAGAAGACTTATCTACCAACATAGAACTGGAGTCGTCAGTCGCTGGACACTGCAGGACTTGCTGAGGAGGGGATCTGAGCACCTATGGACATGTTCGGAGTGCAATGATGATGACCGGCAAATAACTTAACTCAACACGTTCTGTCTTCCACTGATACTCAGCGTCTGCGCTACCTGATAAATGCAGCTGTCAACAGTTATATGATTCTTATATTGATTATATTTATATAATCAATATAATAGATAGATATAACAGATATATGATTATACTTAATTACATGCTAAGAATGGGATTAATATTTTGTTGGGGTATATAAATGCAATCCACAACAAAGACTTTTTTTAAACAAAGAAGTCCCTATTTGTTAAGTTCTCAATATCCACATATTTCCAATATTAAATTGTAATGATTTCGTTTCAATTTGCTCCACCTTCTAGAGTCTGAGCATTCTAACTTACATTGCATAATAGCAAAGCTATTAAAATTCTTATATATGGCCTTTGGCATCTTTACAAACGTTTGGCAGCAAGCAATCATTATTTGTCAAGATTCTTATAATAATGGTAATAATATATACAGTTTTTTTTTCGATCGTCTGGCGAAGCAAACACCATTCTGCAAGGAAATGTGAAAGAAGCGAGGAGGAGAGGTAGGCAGAGAAGAGGATTGGAAGATAACAGCAAAGAATGGACAGGTCTCGACTTGGCAGTGCACCTAAGAATGACTTTAAGATAGAGATTCCAGAATGGAGAAAGTTGACTAAATCTGTTTGTGGTGTCAACACGACTCTCAGTGTTATGGGATGATGAAGAAGAACTAATGATACTATGTTCATCTTCTTCCTCAGCTTCCAAGTTCTTGTAATCATGCAAACGTGACTCTTTGATGTGTTTCGTGATAGAGAGGTAAGGACTTCATGGTGACACACGATGAGCTGGTCTCGTGGTCAGTACTCGTATATGCGTCAGTGTCCTGATTTTTCAGGGTTATGGGATGATGAAGAAGAAGAACTAATGACACTAATAATATCTTTTTCTTCAGCTTTCAAGTTCGTGTGATCTTGCGAACTTGATTCTTTGACGTGTTTCGTGATAGAGGGGTAAGGACTTTATATTGACTCACGATGAGCTGGTCTCATGGTCAGTACTCCTCCTATGTGCGTCTGTGTCATGATTTTCCCCTAAACCTGCGTCGTTGCTGACACACTTCGTCTTCGGCAGGCTGGGTGATACTGTGTTTGTCATAAATATCGTCCAACAATTGTGCTAAAATAAACAACAATTAGTTGTATAACCATACAACACATACCAAATAGAAGAAATGTCTTGCGCTGCAGCGTGATCGCCAGTTGGGTGAAACGATTGAACACAGGGTTTCTAACTATTTTATTTTCTTTCCATAAATATGTATGTCGACCTAAAGGACGAGAAGAGACCAAAGGGCAGAGCAGTGTTGAGAAGATATAAGGATGCTTGCAGGGCTTCCGTGAATTCTCTATCAGTGAAAGAAACTAGTAGGATCTGGCTGCATATCATAGATCATAGAGAACACAAATTAAAAAAACGGCACAGCAACATTGGAGGCAGCTGATATTCAATTAAGATGACAAAAGGGGCAAGAGAAAAAAGACTAGGCCAGGCACCACTGATACATCTTGTTCATACGGCGGACGGATCTGTCTAACTAATATTGGCAGATCCAGCCACGAGATAAGCTGTTCATCAAAGCAGCATGCAGCATAAAACACTAACATTTTTTTCCAAACTACTGACTTATCATGATTGTTTGCCGTCTGTCAAGACGCCAAAGGCCATAGACATATATAAGAATATTCAATTCTCTTACATGAATACGCATATACTATACAATATCACAGAACGTCGTGGAAAAACAGAATCCTTTTAAAATGTCATTGCATAATCTGCTTCCTTTTAATAACATTTAATGCACGTACAATGTGGAGCTATCTGTACTTGGAAGGAAACATTTAATTGCTTTAGTAGAAACATTTAATTTTATTTCTGACGTAAAGTAATCAATAAAACAAATACTGCAGTGTACACCACTGTGAATAAGAAAAGGTCAACTGAGGGATTCAATGTAAATATTCACACATGACGAAATACTGCTTTTTAAAAATTGTATTACCATCTATCTACTCGGGGAACATTTTGTGACGTCATCATGTCAACAATCATTTAGAATTGATCTTTCAGGATTTCTTTTCTTTTCACTCTACAGTAATTTAAAAAGAAAACAAAAAAGCTGCAAAGGGTGCATTTATAAAGTAATGTATCTCGATATAATTACAACAATGCAGTCCGCTGCTAAAACTAAATTAGAATAATCTTTACATGAACGCTGGCAATTCTTGCTTAACTACTCTATACGTGCAATAATTTCTAGGAAATATACACATAACAATACTTAATATACACACATAACAATACTTAATATACACACATAACAATACTTAAATAAAGAAATGTTACTTATTTAGTATGATATTCTTTACTCGGGAAGGGGAGGGGAGGGGGCGAATCGATTCACTGAGGTGTGGTTGTTACACGAGATAATGAAAACAACAGGACCTGGACAGCTAAGACAAGTAAATATGGGAATTATGTTCAGAGAGAAGTCAATAAACAAGAAAGTTTATTGCAAGAATGAATATTATTTGTTTTTTTTTGTTTTTTAAACACACATACGTTTATTGGAAAATTGTATGCTCTGATTAAATTTATAATACACCTTTGGCAGCAGACAAAATTCATGGAAAGAAAATGATAACACCGTTGTACTATGGAGAGTAGGAGTGGGTGAAAGATATAGAGAATGCAGCAGGGTCAGGCAGCTGTGGATATCAACGATCTCCTACATTTTTTCAGCACGGCTCATGATTATGTTTGCAGCTAGTGATTAATTTCCCGCCAGACTCGCTGCTGTAAACAGCAACACGAATGGTCAAGTGTGGTGGCAGCACGCAGTGAAGTGAGTTAGGACAAACAGCACGGGGCTGTTTTCTCATGTATCGATTAGGGTTAAAGATGGGAAAAACCAGGATGCCGTGTCCTCGGTGGAAAAAGCTATTGTGATATTTTATGTCTGTTTTCTTTCCACGTTTAATGTGGGTATTAATTTTAATGGGGAATGTCATAGCCAGTGCTGTGTGCAGACTTTACACTTACGGTAAGGTTTTATGTTCTCAGTACAAGATTGACACTGAGCTTGCTAACATTGTTCTTAAACCGTTAATCATCATCACACAAAAACTGGCTATTAATTCATCATCATCATCGAGTGCCATCTCCGCATCGAAGGTTGGCTACCATGGAGCGTCATTTTGCTCTGTCTCTTGCATTGATGGTGCAGGTTGTCATATGCTGGTTTGTTCATCTTTTGATGTTACTCGTCCATGTTAGTCTTGGTCTGCCTCTTTTACCTTGTATTCTCCCCTCGACGCCAACGGCAGCAGAGGAAGGATAGAAGAAGAAAAGAAGAAGAAGGATTACTTTTAATAGGCTGTTGTGTCTTTTAACATGGCCCAAAAATCGCATTTGTATTGTTCTAATTGTGTTTAGTAGTTCTCTTTTCATTTTTAGTTGTTTTAAGACATCATCGTTTGTTTTCTTTTCCTTCCATCCAATTCTACCTATTCTTCTATATATCCACATTTCAAAGGTTTTAATTCTCTGTTCTGTTTTCTTGTCTAATGCCCATGTTTCTGCACCATATAGGAATGTTGAGAAGACATAACATTTTGATATTCGTAGTTTCAGCCCTGCTGTTATTTGTTTTGATGTTAGTATGTTCTTCATGACATTAAAATTACTTGTTGCCATTCCTATTCTTTTCTTTATTTCAGTTTTACATTTTCCACCACTGGTTATAGTATGTCTAAGGTATTTGTAGTTCTGAACTGTCTCCAGGTCTATTTCTTCAATTTTGATATCCACTCGTGGTTTTGAGTATTTTCTTTGTTTATGATCATGGGCATTAATTAAGTTGCATAAATACAGTCCAGTGTAGTGACATAGGACTTTGTCGCTAAAAGTCTTCTTTTGTTGTAAGCATTTGTACTCATAAAATGCGTTGATTATACTGATATCATGATTTTTCTCAAGGTGTATATTTTATAACAACAAAATAACCACAGATAAGATATTCACTCATCCTTTGTGATAGGACAAGACTGGACAAAGATACGTTTCGACCTCAAAAAAACAAATTAAACTACATATTCTAAAAGTCATAGAAATGTTGATAGAAAAAAAATGGTGAGATAATTTGTTTTAATATAGTAAAAAAGTAAAGTACCCCCCGTCACGCCAAGTGGCGTATAGGGAAATATGGTGTTAGTGACCCTATATTTTACAGACCTTCAGCACATGATTTTTGGGGTAATGTGGTCGGTATTACGCCCGTGCTGCTTTACTTTCCCAGAAAAAATCCGGTACCCATTTAAGGCTGGGTGAACCCGGAGCCGTCGGTTGGGATCGAACCCTACCCCTTGTCCGTAGTAATCCAGTTCACTAACCACTGAGCTATCGCGGCTCCCACTAATTTTTAGGGAATTAGTAAAACCCAGGTGTCCTCGCCAGGGTACGAACCCCGGCTGTTGCCGTGGTAAGCCAACCGCCTATCGATTGCGCTAACCGGACACCCGTTTTATAGTATTTATATAGTATATAGTATTTCACCATTTTCATAATCGACTTATCTGTGACTTTTAGAATATATTGTTTATTTTGCTCGTGTCGAAACGTATAATAAGTCGATACGTGTAATAATATTCTTTGAAGTCGAAACGTATAATAATTTATATTAATATCTATATACTGTCCTTTCCAGGACAAGACGGCACATAGGGTACAACCGTAATCTAAAAAACAGAAACCTTGCGTGCCAAAATGGCACATATTTCAGAAATCGCTGCTTCTAAAATCTATGGCTCTGTTTCCATAGCAATGCTTTTAACAATGACAGCTTGTTAAGCCATCGATCAATCTCCTTAGTCGCCTCTTACAACATGCCTGGTAGGTTACAGTGTCACTATTCTTTACTTCCCTCATAATGAGGCCCCGGTAACACACGAGTAATATAGCACTAATTAATTAATATTAATAACAATAGTAATGATTTGCCCAGTCATGTCTTACCCGCTGAAACGCCATATTTTCAGTCATCTTTCTTGTATCTACGCCAACTTTGCCGCAGCATCGCATTGATAACATGTCTTCATGCATACTCCCACTACACATTTACTTTTGTGCATTTGAGTTTACTGTATTATGTTATTTTATTTTAGAAGATTTTAATTATTTTAAGAATAGCAAAATGTTATATCTTGTCAATATTCCTGTATGGTGCAGAAACCTTGGACATTAGACAAGAAAACAGAACATAAAATTGAAACATTTGAAATGTGGATTTATAGAAGAATATGTAGAATTTGATGAAAAGAAAAGAGAGCAAATGATGAAGTTTTAAAACAACTAAAAATCAAAAGAGAACTACTAAACACAATAACAAGACAAATGAAATTGTTGGGGCATGTTAAAAGACACAACAGCCTACTAAGAGTAATATTGTAAGGAAAAATGCAGGATAATAGAGGCAGAGGCAGACCAAGACTAACATGGACGAGTAATATCAAAAGATGGACAAGTCAGCCTATGACAACCTGCACCATCAAAGCAAGAGACAGGGGAATGGCGCTCCATGGTAGCCAACCTTCGATGCGGTGACGGCACTTGATTTTAGAAGGTGATTTCAAGGTATCAATGAGTCTTTGAACATGACAACGTTAGAAGTGGGAGATCTGGTGAGAGACATCGATCCTTTCAGACAAGCTGTGGTGAATGCAACGTTCTGCAAATGACATGCGACCTTGTGATGTCCTTAGTTTACTTTACAGCTGATTCTGTTTGATTTTTCAGTGATCGCTATTCAAGCGCGTCAACGACACACACACACACTAGAATATGCAACAGCTGCCAAAGTAGCAACAATAACATTACATAACAAGTCATTTCTCTATAAGTTATTAGCTGTTAGGATGAACTCCATCAATTTCCGTGCCTGCTGGCGTAGGCAGTCATGTCTTTGCCCAACTTGCTGCCTCCATAGTTGTTTATCAATCCTGCTGATGACTACTTACCACACGATTCTCTTTTTTTCTTCATCAATAGTTTCAATTGTGCTCAAATCGCTCACTTCTATATGTATTAATCACATTGGAGATCTTGCTTAGTTATGGTTTGCTGTACCTGACAGTCAACAGGGAGATCAGCTAATTCTGTTATTCATCTTACAGTTGGATTCGGGTGTTTCTACGCTGAAATTATTATTTTCTCCTAATATTCATGACAACAAGCTGTACGGTTACAGAATTCTAAAGTCAATGTGTGTCCAGAGTCATCTCTCACACCCAACTACGAACGTAGAACACTCACAAATAATGTCAGTCGTGAAATATTGTGCGTCGCCGAGAGACGTCGTCAACCAACCCCATATATTACCTGCTGTTTTCATAGTTTTCTTCTAGGGTGACTTCTATGTGACATTGAGTGTCCCAAGGACAATATACGTCGATGGACCATTAACATCTCAACAGAGCATTCATAAACCGGCAATAAATACACATTAACTCAATACCTGGGTTGTCGTTTTAAATAACTCACACAACAATAGTAGATAAATCATTATCAGTGATACAGCACCGACAGAATAAATACACCTGCCATAAAATACTGACCAAGGCCGACTTATTTCGTTTTTGTTTTTATGTGTGTAGCCCACACGTATAAAAAGGGGATGGTGGGATGAGAAATCTTCAAATAAATTTATAATAAACAAATAAACTTGCAAGAACTGCAGACGACTCACTGAACTTATAATTGGAACACCCTGAGCAAACCTAGTGTAACTTACAATACAGACAAATATACATGAATTCTAATTAGCCAAAAAATCACAGAAAACTTCTGAGCCGAAAATAATTAGGAATTGTATCTGTTTGAAATGTAACAAATCTAGATAAACAGTTGTCATAGAAATCTCTAGCGCATAGGACATAGGTTGAGAACAAAAACTGAAAGAGGACATATTCAAAGAGAATGCGGCCCTCCAAGACAGTTCAAAACAGACGAATTTATAGTGTCTTTTATTATAACTTTACCAGGAATAATAACCGCAACAATAATTCAGCTGCTACACTATATCCGTCTCAATAAAATGGTACATGTTATGTCTTCTTCTACGTTAGCCTTTACAACTATTCCTCTTCTCTGTCCGCAATAATAAGGACGGTCAATTGGGCGCAACTGCTTTCAGGTACAAGCTGCAATATTTGCGCATTTCATTTTTTTTTTATTACTACCTGATGCAAAAAGACAGAAGTAATGGTAACAAAAAAGAAAAAGACATCACCTCAGTGCAAAATAAAGACAAGTGGAACAATTTTAAAACAGGTAAATGAATTTGAATATTTGAGAACTTTGTTAACCTCAGACGGAAGATGTACAAAAGAGGTGAGATGCAGATTGGCTCAGGGACTTCCGTTGTAAAGATTGTGGGATCTAGGTCACGTTCTCTTGATTGCTGCAGTAAGTGCATTTGGAATCTGATTAATTTCGGTTCTCCGTTGTACTTTTCTGCGTTAAAGTAAAAGTGATTCTTACTACATTCTTCTTCTTATTACATCTGCGCCGCTAAAGCGATGTTGTACGCCGGCAACAGTCCCTTTTTGACAAATCAAGTGTTGTGATTGCGACCTTCCAACGTCTAGACTTGATCTGCGCTTTACGTCACATTGGTGCTGTTCATGGCCGTTGTTGGAATTCCTTGACGCAAGTTATTTCCATGTTACTTATCAATGTAAACTACTTCGTCAGCCGCAGTTTATCTCTTTACGAAATTTGCATAGTGTTTTGTTCATCTTAGACTGCTTTTACTAGAGTAATCAGAAATCGAAAGGGAGCAAAATTGTGTGTACGACTTTTTGTGTGTGCTACGCCATCATAATGGTTCATCTTATATCCCTAGACTCTAGACCGGCCGTACGCTAATCTTACGGTCGGTTGTTTGATGTGCGACGGGGAATAATCTGACGACTAACTGTGTGTCTGTACGTTCGGAATTGGAGTCAACAACGATGGCCTATCATCATCAAGCGCTCTACATTTTTTAAAAATGTGACGATCATCATTTTCAAGAGGACGTGAACTCCCGGTATATATTGGATAGGCAGCGGGAACAATTGAAGGCTATGCATGAAAAGTGTTCCTTGTTGCAGTTTCCTCATATTCCAAGTCCGGCTTGTTGCAGAAGCTACTGAGTTAAGTGCTATGTGCACACCGTGAGCTGTGTGCCGCATCCGTTTTGATCAAGTTTCGATATTCCAATTGCTTTCGATGAATGATGATATCGTATGACAGGGAACAGTTGGCTGTGTTCATTTTCTGCGCAGTTTCGCCTTATGTCTTTTGGCGTGTGCTGAGACTGCTATGATGGGGACTACAGTTACCTTTCTTTGTTTGGGAGATGAGATTTGGATGGTTACGCTGGCACGGGCGGTTGAGCAATTATTGATTTTAATTCGTTTGCAGTGATACCAGGGCATTCCATAACTAAATAACCAAATGGCTCAGGCAAAAGCAGCTTTCCAGAAAATGAGGAAAATACTATGCAATCCATTTTTGACAATAGAAACAAGAAAAAGAGTTCTTAAATGTTGTGTAGAGCCAGTCTTAACATATGGATGTGAATCATGGACAATAGCACAACAGACAAGAAAATCACCGGAGTCTGTAGAAATGTGGTTTTACAAAAGAATGTTGAGAATACCATGGACATCTAAGAAGAGTAATGAAAATGTTCTGAAAGAGGTCAAAGCAAAAAGAGAGATAATTTCCAATATTAGGAAAAAACAATCATCATTTTTTTTTGCCATGTAATGAGAAGAGAACAACTGAAATATATTGTAACAACTGGAAAAATTGAGGGACGAAGAGATAGAGGGAAGCAAAGAGAGAAAATACCAGACAGCTTAAGAATGGCTTGGCAGAAGGTCAACAACAGAAATGATAAAGAACTGTCGAGATCGAAAGGTGTGGAGAGACATGATCACCTACGCCAGTGGGCTCGGTGCTTGATGATGATGATTGCCTGATATTTACATATATGCATATAATATATATTCCACGACTGTAAAATATTTAAAAACAAGAAATAATGATCAAACTTAAGAACAAATATCTGCCTTATAGCAAGCAACTAGCTGAAAAGATCAACTATTTTGTTTCCAGTACATAAACAATAGTTCTTCTTCTTCTTTTCTCTTTCACTGATACCTAAAAGGTGTCGTGGTTTATATCATTTGTCGTTCTTGTGCTGCTCGAATTGTCTGAATTAGTGATTTTCCTTTGTTGTTACATATCTCTGTCACTGCATCTGTCCATCTCCTTAAACACGTAATATAGCTTAGTTGTAGTTGTTATCTAAATTTACTTTCATTTGTATAGGCGGTCTTCAGGGCGCAAATAACTTACTGCAGCAGATTCACACGTTAACAGTATATATAAATAGCGTCGTTTGTGCAATGGAAAAATATTATGGCGTTAGTAACATACATTATGAGTTGACTTGTAAATAGAGAAGATCGGCAGCAGATGGCCTGAATTTAACGGAAAGTTCAACTAATTTCTTCATTGAGAAAACAAATAATAGACATTCCACCCCATCATAAATTGGCGTTAAGTGGGCATAGTTGCGTTCTGTTACGACTTACATTAATGTGAAATAAGCATGGACATGCACTAAGCCGCGTGGACAGATGATTGCTTGGTTAGTGGAAAGCTCATTAATGATGTCAATATGTGCGCATTTTTAAACAACTTTCAAAAAGTATTTTCCAAAAAAAAAGTTTTCTGTTAGCGTTCTAAATAGGCTTACCATAATTTCAGAGCTGAAACAGGGACCAATAACATAATTTGAGAGCTTAAGCCGGACCAATAACATAATTTCACAGCTGAAACAGGGACCAATAGCATAATTTCAGAGCTGAAACCGGGACCATTTGTATAATACTACAGCGACAGGATTGTTTACAATGTACTTTTTTTTTGTACTGAGTAAAAAAGCTTTGTCTCTGTTCTTCATGCTTAAAGTTTTGCGTTACCCAAATTTCTGCCAAAGATGCTCAAAAGCTCTTTGCAATAACAACATCAGTTGATCAATGTTTACTGCTGGCTCTCTGATCCTTTGGTTGAACGTAACTACAGACTGATTAACACTAGGCCAAGGAGGCTTCAGAATTTAACAAATTCTTCTGCCGATCTAAAACTCTCACTCCATAGATTCAGATATGAGAAACATTTTCTTCATAAAAACGTTTACATTCACTTCTCACTTTCTCAATGTTTTCACCATCTTTTCTCATCAAATCTCTTTTTCTATTCAATGATATAACAATCGTCTTCTAGTTTCTCATCAAATCCTTTTTTCTATTCAATGTTATAACAGTCGTCTTCTAGTTTTCTCATCAAATCCTTTTTTCTATTCAATGTTATAACAGTCGTCTTCTAGTTTTCTCATCAAATCCTTTTTTCTATTCAATGTTATAACAGTCGTCTTCTAGTTTTCTCATCAAATCCTTTTTTCTATTCAATGTTATAACAGTCGTCTTCTAGTTTTCTCATGAAATCCATTTTCTATTCAATGTTATAACAGTTGTCTTCTAATTTTCTCATCAAATCCGTTTTATATTCAATGATACACCAATCTTCTTCAAGTCTTCTCATTAAATCCTTTTTCAACAACAACAACAACATCAAATCCTTTTTCAACAACAACAACAACATCAAATCCTTTTTCAACAACAACAACAAATCCTTTTCAACAACAACATCAAATCCTTTTTCAACAACAACAACAACAAATCCTTTTTCTATTCAATGATATAACAATCTGCTTCAAGTTTTCTCTTCAAACTTTGCATAAGTATGAGCGGAGGCGCTGCTGACATTTTCACACAGGACATTAATTTTTCGTAGAATGATTGAAACCAGGATAGAAATTTAAACAGCCGGGAAAAAGTTGCTAAACCGAGACAACAGGCTTATGATAAGCCTAGTTCTAAACTTACTATAAACATTTTAGTACTTAGAACAAAGCAAGGTAAAATTAGTTCTTAGAACGTTCATAGTGTAAAGGCATTCAATGTTAAACTGCAAATTATATAAAATAATTCAATAAGGAAGCTATCGGTATTTCTCTTCATCCGTTTCAATAGAGAGAAAAGATTTACCGAAACCCTGACATTTTGAACGGGAGAATGTGGATCGAGATTAAAATATGCTAATTATTCCCAAACATAATTGAATTCCGCGCATGCCTGCCAAACGAGTACAATTACTTAAAATAAAAGTGTTCTGCTGTCATGCTTTCCATTTTCACTGTTCTGATATCTGTACAAAAATTTCATGACATGAGGTCGTGACACTAACAAACATCGGCATCGAGTGGTGAACCATTCTACAGGCCAGTCAATAGTTTAAAATGTTCAATTCTCAGAAGGCCTATAAAAACACCTCATTACAGTTCAGCATAACAATGTAGAGTAATAGTTCAACCTGCATTATTTATTTATTCAAGAAAGTCATTTCCGTAAAGTGACCTTTCTACAAATTTGTCACGTCAACATTTTAAAAAAGGTTGAATATCTTTGCACTGAAGTATTTGTTCAAAGCGAATAATAAAAGGTGCACAACAAAGGGTTTCAATGACAAAGGTATGCATACTGCTAGCTGAACTCATAACTCAAACAGTCAGTAGGTGCAAATCTTCACGTGAGATTGATGATTGTTTTCTATTTCATGACACGGGTTTTATAAAGATTGTTTACATAACATGAATAATAATTAAACAACACAAGGGATTAACAGAAAACATGTTGATGCCACAACAGTAGTCACAGGATGAGCATCTGTATAAATAAAACAACAGATATTATTGTTGGAGGCAAATAATAAATGAATATTATTATGAAGAGAAACTTTCCGAGGCGACAGATCGGCAGATCATTTCAGGGGAAGGGCTGTTCACAACACTCGGAAAATATTCACAAACATTGTCATGTCAAAATGTCCCTTTCGTGATTAAAATTTGGGGAACCTTTCCATTCGTTCAAACGAATATTAAAAAGTATGTAACCAAGGGTAGATGTCAAAGACAAGGTATGCTGATTGGTCTTTTGTGATTTGTGAATTTTTTTTCTGAGTGTTGTAAACATATATCTCCCCCTGAAATGATTCACGTATATTATTGCTGCAGGCTGCACTGTGGCTCCGCTAGGGAGATTCCACTCTGAAACTGTAAACACCACAACATGAAACTGGAAATTCCATTCCACCTCTTCTCTCCCCCCCCCCCCCCCCCAAGCCCCCCCAACAAATATTCTGATAGATGGAAATCACAAATAGAAAGAAAAAGAGAGAAAAAAAGTTTACAAAAACCCCTAATGATGATGATAGTGTCAATCTGAAGCCTCATGTCCCCTGCGACCAGCACTATATCACAAACCACAAGGGACATCATTTACATCTAAACTGAACTTCTTAATTGTATTTTCTTTAAAAAGAGAGCTTCAGAGCTTACTGTGGAGCATAATAGACTGGGCACAGTAATAAATAATGGATGGTAAACAAACGTCGGTGGTATGATCAACATGGCCATTGGGGGGTAACCTTTTCATATTCGTGAAATTCACATTTAAAAAAAAAAAGAAAGAAATTAAATAAACAATACACAAATCAGATTAGATAAATGATTTAACGTGACTTAAGGGACAGTGTGAAAATAGATACATTCTGAAAGGTGTGAGGTAAGAAGAGGAAGCACATAAAGTGACCATCATCTTGTTGAAACTGGAACAAGAGTGAAGCTTTCTACAACAATCAACCCGAATTGTTATCCATCCAGCTCAGATATACTGGTTGGGAAAAAAAACACTACAGTTCTCCTTCTCACCCCCTCACCCCTTTTCCCTGCTCAAACTTGTGAGGACTGTTACTCTATACTGTTAAATAAAAGCATCAAAACTACACAACTATGAAAATAGACAGTCACAAAGCAACGGACTTTCTTTAAAGTATTTTTGTGGAGAATAAAGGTATCAAAATGGCAAGACAAAACTACTAACATCGAACAACGGGAAAGTACAGTGGCAATGGTCCTGCTTAGGAAACACAGTGCAGAAGCCAATTGAATATTACATAGCACACCTTTTTTTTATAATTCCCAGAGGAGACAAAGGGGAAGGAAAAAATATAATTGGAGAAGGCAGGTGGAAACTTATGAAATAGATAGGGAAGAAAGGAGGCAATATTAAGAGAATAGAGAATGGCATCTAACAAGACGACTTGGAAAGTGTTTGAAGAAGGCATATGCTCTGCAGAGAGTTGAAAGAAAAAAATAAGAAGAATACAGGAGGGAGAATGGTTCCAAGATCACCACCATCACACGCTTTCAATGTAAATTTGAAACCATGCTCTTTGAGGAATCACATTATGTTATAAATATACCAACAATTAAGTTATGTCTATACACCTTATACTCTACATAGAGAAAAGAGAAATGGCATTTCAACCAAAGATATCAACAGGCATGTGCTGAGAAGAATAAACAACAACGAAAATTCAAAACAGGTTCTTTTATGGGAAACATCTGCATATAGAAAAAGTGTAAGATCTAGAGAGACACAGAGAAGAAGACTGATAAGGGTTGCAAAGTTGGCTGGCATAGACTCATTCAATATGATTTAACATCTTGCCCAGAAAAAAAGGAGATTGAAGAACATAAATTGTTGCTCCTGACTATGATAGTATAAGTGCAGAACTATTCAAAACAGATCCGGCATTGACAGTTGAAATTTCTTTTCTCAAAAATATAGACCACAATAACTGGAGAGAAATTACTCAAATCTTCATTGTTATATGATTCCATTAAAAGAACTGTGACTCTGTGGATTCCATCTTGCTACAATATTTCTGGAAATAATGAATAAGACCAGTTGACAAAAAAAGGTTGTAAACTATGCTAATCAGAGACAAGAAAATACATGATGAGTCCAAGAGGTTTGCCACGAACAAACACATGAACAAGTTGAATACAGAGCACAAAAGACACTTGAAAAATTATGCTTACTGTACTGCCAGCTCCTCAGAAAAGAATCACCAGTAATTAATAATACGATTCCTTGCTCATAAATTAATTAAACAATTTGGTGAGTGACAAAACTCAAAGCTAATAAGGGTACAAGTGACGATGATATAACAGCCAAAATCAATTGAAAGCCACAACTTAAAGCACCTGCAGAGAATATTCAATAAAGTAGGGTAAAAAAGAAATTGTAAAGATTTGTAACAGTTGTAGAAGAGTGCCTCTTCTGTCAGTTGTTTCTAAAACAGCCTGTAAGATCACCATGAAGAGAATAAAAAATGTGGTGGACACTGTTGTGCCACAGAAGAGCCAGCAAGATTCAGAAAATGAGAAATAGACTTGATTAAATGATCACCCTTAGAATTTAACTATCATCTTTTGTTTGCCTGAAGTATTGTCTATATCTGCAAGTAATTTCTTTTCTAAGAGTTATAATTGAGGAAGAAGTTAAAAAGCAAAAGCATGTTTCAACTTCAAAAACCTTCTCAAGACTCATTGTGGAATATCCTGAGGCAATATAGAATATCACCAAGCAGCATCCTAAATGATATGTGTGACTGTTACTCCTGTGCAGTTTGCACATAAAGATTCAGTGAATGGTTCCATAGCAGTGTAAAGAAAACAAAGATGTATTGTATCCCCCTTGTTGCCTGGAATTGCCATCGGCTTCATACTGTAGAAATGTTGTTCAGGTAGCACAAACTGGGAATGGGAACGGAGGACTTATTTAGAAGACCTTAATTTTTCACATGACATAGTTGTGAACACGATGTGTTAAATGCAAGAAAAAAGATACCCTGTTTTTTTTAAAGCAAAAGAAGAATTGACATCAACCACTAAAAGGTGACAGCAGTAAAAAATCTAATTACTCAAGAACAAAAATATATGCTTGCAAGAAAAATCAGTGGGATAAGTAGATCACTTTGAAGAACAGTGAAGTTGTAGAGATCAAGGCGACATTGGAAAGTAAAAACCAGAACAGCAAAGGCAGCAATGACTTTTAGAAACTTAAAACTCTTTCAGTATGAAAGGTTTTTATCAATTCAACAGAAAAAGATTTCAGAAACAACATTTTTCATGCTGGCCATGCACATTATCTTGAGGTGCACGAGGGACACTCCCTGTGTAGCAATGAGGTGTCTTCTTGACTTTCCAACCATGGATGACAGAATCAAGATCTGGAGGGCACGAGCATACCTGAAGATTAGTGCATAAAAAGAGCATCCATTGCATCATGAGCTCAACATAGGGAAGGATGCCAGGCTAAAAAGAGGCAATTCATGGGTGAGCCGAGCAGAAGATGTCATCAAACATGTCTGTAGGCTTACCAATATCAATGTTGGCAAGGAGTGGATACCTGTGCCTACGTCATTCAAGGGGATATTCTCGTGTGTGTCACACTCGACAGGAAAAGTAGGAAACAGAACTTAGTCATGGTCAATAGTCTCTTCTGCGATAACACCAACAAAGAAAGATGCAGTCATATATACAGACAGATCTGTAATACGACACCAAAGAAGTGCATAGGCATTTACAGCCCGCTCGTCAGGCAGAATAGTCAAAGAAGACAGCGGTGCATACGTCATGACCACGAGTAGCATGACAATGGAGGTGATGGCAGTGACCAAGGCATTCAACTGGTTAGAGTCACAAGACTACACCCACGCATGTATACTGAGTGATTCGATGAGCATGATAAAAAAGTGGAGGCAGGCTCTGTACGCATGCAATGATTAGAGTCATTGCAGAAGTCAAAAATATGTCACCTTTGTCTATTTCCCTGGATATGTGGGTGTACAGGGAAATGAAAGAGCGGACAGGCTGGCTAGCTGCGCTGTCGTTGAGGACGGGCAACCAATGGATCGGACGAACATCATCAATGCCCTCCGAGATGTGGGAAGAGCACAGGACTTCGACAAACACAGATCCACATCACTTCTTCGGAGGATGGAAATGGGAGTTAAGATGGGCACGGCCAGAAATGAAAAACTTGGTGGCTGTGTAAGAAGACTTGTCAACCAACATAGAACTGGAGTCATCAGTCGCTGGACACTGAGGGAATTGCTGAGGAGGGGATCTGAGCACCTATGGACATGTTCGAGCACCTATGAACCACAAATCCATGTCACTCTTTCGGATGAACGAGATAGGAGTTAAGATGGGCACAGCCAGAAATGACAAATTTAGTGAGCGTGTAAAAAGACTTATCAACCAACACTGAACTGAAGTCGTCAGTCGCTGGACACTACGGGACTTGCTGAGGAAGGTATCTGAGCACTTAAGGACATGTTCGAAGTGCAATGATGATGACCCGCAAATAACTCAGTATTTCATGCGTTTAAATATCAATCTGCATGCTTTATATTTATCAAACACATAACATATTATATATAAATTGTTAGATAAGTGAACAAGGAATTAGTTTTTACCGTTATGGTGAGATACAGGTCCTGTCTTATTATAAGGTCTGATTATAACAAAAATTGTTGAACACAGAGAGTCTAATTCTGCCCTATGTGTCGTCTTCAACTTATAAGATAGAATAGATATGTTTGTCTCATGATATAAAAAAATAAAAAGAGAATCGCAAAGCAGGCCTTCAAATTAAATAAAAGAAGAAAAGAAAAAGAGGCTTTTCTTGGCAGACATTAAAAAGAACGCTGATATGAAAGACAAGAACAACAGGCATCAACCCCTTGAGATTGAGAAGGTTACCCCGAATATGGAATAATAATATTTCATTGTGAAATGGCTTTCCACTTCCCAGGTGGGCCATATAAAATAAAAATGTGGATGTTTGGACACAATTATTTTTTTTAACAAGTAAAGGTTCTCTCAATGCCTTGTTAGGCATATGGGGAATATGGTGTTAGTGACCATATTTTTCCATAACCACGGTACATTGTTGGGTGATATCATTGGTATCATGCCAGGCTGCCTTTACTTCCCAAAAAAAAATCTCTGGTACACATATTTAAACAAAGGACAAGAGGTAGGGCTCGATCCAAACCGACGGCTTCCTGGTTCACCCAGCCTTAAATGGGTACCAGATTTTTTTTTTTCTGGGAAAGTAAAGCGGCACGGGTGTAATACCGACCACATTACCCCCAAAAATATGGGCCAAAGGTCTGTAAAATTTATGGTCACTAACACCATATTCCCTATACGCCACTTGGCGTGATAGGGGCTATTTACTTTTTTTTTTTTTTACACATATTTAAAGGTTGGTGAAGCCAAGGGACTTGTGGGTTAAAAAAAATAATTTAAAAATCCACCGCTTCTGGGAATCAAACTAGGACCCTTCTAATCATAAAGCGAGCACGCTAACCATTCAGCCACCGAGTCACAAATATAGGCCATCCAAAAATGTAGAACAGAAGCAAAAGGAGTGTTCTTCAGTGTAATTATCTTCACCCTAACATTGCACTATCAATGTCAAAACTGGAAGCTAGTTTCTAAAACAAAATGAGGATAAAACACATTTTTTTAAAGTGTTAGATGATATGATGACAGCCAGCTAAAGTGACAAAATTTGAAGTGAAGAACTAAGAAGACAGGGATCACCCCTACAGCAGAATATATAAATAAGCAACAGATTAAATGGTCTGGTCTGGCTATATACCAAGACAGTAATAACTAAACACAACTATCCCCAAATTTTGCTATAACAACATAATGTTTGACGTTCTCAAAAAAACTAGAAATAGAAAAACAAACAAAAAATAGTAAAAGGCCGCAACTATCTTTCCTTTCAACATTGAAAGATGAGAAAAAAAATAAAATACTAAAAATAATAAGTAAATATTAAAACACATAAATAAATATAGTATATGTGAACAAATTTACAAATTATAGATGTAAGCATTAAAACTCACAACCTGCAGACACTATATTTGGCATACATTTTTTATTTCCAATCACAATACACACACACTTCATAAAAAGTTAAGAAGGCCATAATTAACCTTTTTAAATGTAAACCGGTTTTACGCTGTAATTATATATTCAAAGATGTTGAACTGTTATATACTGTCTAATAATTAGTACTTAAATCATTGCAAATGTTCAATGAGTATTAAAATGTAATAAAATATTAATAATACTAAAAATGGCCACGTAGAACTGTATTATTTTTAGTAAATCTAAAACAGATGCTTATTCTGTGATCAGGAAATATTTCTTGCAAACAAAACAAAAATTACTAAGATTATGTGAACAAACTAAATTCTGAAAGCAAGAAATGATATACTTTAGGTCTGTTGTGTTTGATGAAATCAAACATGAAAAAATGTTAACCCCTTAAATTAACAATTTACATAACCAACATGGGAGAAAGGGGGAATTGCAGTTATAAAAAAAAAAAAAATAGGAGAAAAAATAGACCTGAGGAAACCAGACTCACAAACTGAAAAGGAAAATGTAAAAATCTGTCTAAAAAGAGAACAATACAAATGTCAAATATAATACTTAAAGGCAGGGAAAAGTTTTTTTTTTTCTTTTGGGAGTGAAATTTAAAACTCTGATCCAAAAACCTAGCGGCAACTGCAGTGGACGATTGGTCTTTATTCATTGGTCCTATTACTCCACCATCAGACTAGAAGTGGGATAAATCCTGTACAGGTAGTTATGTGCTTTGTTGAGCTGATATATACTTCACTTTTCTTTCATTATCTTATGCATATTTTTTATGCCACTGCAACCTAGCAATCTAATACATTTCTTACTATCTCAAAGAGTCATACTAGATCAGCTTTCTACGCACTGGGTGCAACGGTAATTAGGGAATGTCAAAGATCATGACAACTGTCTTTCTTCTGGTCTAAAGTCAATTGTAATCGTTCAAAGACATCTAGGGCTACATCCATGAAAATTGAATTCCTATGCCATTCTGAAGATATTAAATTATCTCAATTGGGATTGTGTCAAAGGATTGTACAGAATTGTAAGTTGTAAAAGTTTGTACATGTTTTATAAATCTGTATGCTGTTAATGGGGCTCTTATTTTCTACATGACATTGTCAACTCAGTCACCTGATATTCTTCTTCTTTCCCTTCTCATTTCCCTTTCAGCATCGAGGGGAGATACAATGTGTGGTCTTTTGCTCTTCTGTTCGCCACTGCTGATATTATGTTTCCCCATCATCATCGAGTGCCATCTCCGCAATGATGGTTGGCTACCATGGAGCGGCATTCTGCTCTGTCTCTTGCTTTGATGGTTCAGGTTGTCATAGTCTGGTTTGTCCATCTTTTGATGTTACTTGTCCATGGTAGTTTTGGTCTGCCTCTGCTATCTTGTATTTTCCCTCCAGGTTACTTTTAATAGGCTGTTGTGTCTTTTAATATGGCCCAAAAATCGCATTTGTCTTGTTTCAATTGTGTTTAGTAGTTCACTTTTAATTGTTAGTTGTTTTAAGACTTCATCATTTGTTTTCTTTTCCTTCCATCCAATTCTACCTATTCTTCTATATATCCACATTTCAAAAGCTTCAATTCTCTGTTCTGTTTTCTTGTCTAATGTCCATGTTTCTGCACCATATAGGAATGTTGAGAAGACATAACATTTTGCTATTCTTAGTTTTAGCCCTGGTGTTATTTTATGTTTCCTATTGCTTTTAATATTACGTCAATCCATTTTTTTTTTTGTCGTCCCTTGGGTTTGGTGTTCTCGCAATGTTTATTGAAGGACTGTTGTGTTTTGATCTTTCTGCCTTATCACATGGCCAAACCATTTTATCTGTTGTTTCTTTATATATTTTATGGCGGGAGTTATTCCTAGCTTTTTTCCTCAGTTCTTCATTTCTGATCTTATCTCTCAGGCTGTTTTTGTCATTCATCTAACACATTTAATCTTGGTAGTGGTTATTTTTCTTATTGATCTTACATCTAGAGTTCAGGACTGGCATTGGTAGCACAAAGTCTTTTTTAAGTGTTTT
Organism: Megaustenia siamemsis; assembly: GCA_032433765.1. Taxonomy (NCBI): domain Eukaryota; kingdom Metazoa; phylum Mollusca; class Gastropoda; order Stylommatophora; family Ariophantidae; genus Megaustenia; species Megaustenia siamemsis. The sequence goes on from JAVIAB010000092.1 coordinate 162,536,013, forward strand.
TGTAGGTGTTTTATTTTCATGTATTAGTGCCTGGTCACTTGATGAGTGCTGATATTTGAGGTGATTGATTCTGTTGTTCTTTCTTGTGTTCAGTTGATAACAACTCTTCTTTGTCCACCACTCTTGGTAAGATGTTAAATGGGTTTAAATGTGATGTGGTTTACAGCAAGATGAGATACCTTTTGGTCTAACACATGGAGCTTATTTATTAAATCATATGCCACTGTCAAGTGGTAAACATGATTGTGAGGTATCTTTAAATAAAACGACATATCTGTAACATTCACAAATTTAATAATTCATTATACTGACAATGAAGCAACCAATGACACAGTTGATAACATATTCCCACTATTAGGTTCATATTACCCCAAAAATCATCTGCCGAAGGTCTGTAAAATTTATGGTCACTAACACCATATTCCCTATACGCCACTTGGCGTGACGGGGGTACTTTACTTTTTACTATTAGGTTGAATAACAAATTCCCACTGTTATGTTAAATAACAAATTCCCACTGTTAAGTTCAATAACAAATTCCCACTATTAGGTTGAATAACAAATTTCCATTTTTATACAGATAATTCTGATACAAAATATGTTCCTTTGACTGCAGTTTAGTATTTTTATATTGCTTTATCCTACTTATATTGACAAATGTAATACCTTTATTAACAGTTTACCTCAAAATAGCACATGAAAACAATCCTAACACCATAATAAATTACTTTTACACAAGCAGTATGATACAACTAAGGAAAAATAATGTGATTACTTCAGAGCCTCAAGTTAATAGCAAATTCTTTTCAGGTTGCATTTACTTAAGCATATATCATGCTTTTAATATAAATCTACTTTTGAAAGATGCATGTCTAATATGAGTTATACTATAATACTTTACTTTATGGTACTAAAGTTTACTGAGTTATAAATACAATATTTTATATATATATTGTCTGCTGTAGTTGATCTTTACATTATAACCACAAAAATTAAATATTTCATACCTTCTCTAATGTTTTTATTTCTCTTTAGTATGATGATATGTATTTTTAATTAAAGTGTGTATGTGTGCATATGGTATTGTGAATGATGTAACTGTGTGAGCGAGAGAGGAGAGAAGATGAAATTGCAAAATTATCATAATGAAATGACATAATCATATTCCATAATTTTGTTAGCTATGAAATTTTGTTTTCAAACAGGGGGAAACAAAAATAATCAATTATTATACTACATACTTTATTTCTATGTAATGAATTATTGAATGTCTGAATGTGAAATAAATTGATAACTGAAAAGAAGACAACTTTACAAATTGTTAAATAACTACTAGCTAGTGAAGTGTTTACAAATGAAAATCTATGATTTTTCCAATGAATGCTAACTTTTAAATTTTAAACGATTTGATGATTTCAAATCTGGCACTAAACCTGGAAGTAAATAATTCAATATTACTATTACAATTATAATCTAATCATCTTAAACTGGAATCAGAAACATCATCATCATAATAGATTGCATTTATAATAAAAAAGAATTTTTAAAAAGTTAACTAAACTAAAATAAGTAATAAAATAAAATACCCAGCTGACAACGCCCCTAATAAACTGATTGATATTTTTTTTTATGTTTCATTTCATTGTTTCTGCCTTTTTAGCTGAAATTATTAAATATTATAAAATAATAATATGAATAATAAATAATGTGACAATAGGATGTTTAATGATTGCTAAATATATTTTATAAAATGACAACTATATTATATGAAAATAAGATATAACTCGACCTCTCCACCAGACTAGTTATCACTATAGTCAGTCACTATAATACACACACAACACTACAAACAACTCTATCATCAGTTCATTTGTTATTTAGTTTTGTACTTACCACAAAACTGATGCCCTCAACACTTCCAAGCGCGTAACAAACTCCTCCATTGCAGGCACCAGTTAATATCTGATGTCTGTTCATTGTGATAACAATTTTAACTATGAACGTTTTCTTTCAGAAATATAATTTATAAGCACACACTGCTATCAACAAACTAAGAATTATTCACATGATCAGTGATGTCTTAAGTGCTTCCTGCCACGAAGCGGCCATATTGGAAAAATTATTCCAATACATATGGCCAGATTTGGCTACGTACGGTCAGATCGTCGTGACACTCCTCTTGGAGCCCTCTCTCTCGTCATAGAGAACAAGAGGAAGAAAAAGCATTGGAAAACATGATCAGTATATTTCTCTAATTTTAACGCCATAATCTACATTTTAAACAACGCACTGCATCTTCCACTGCTCTTACTTAAGTAAACATTTGCTAAAAAATTATCCTTGGAAAGAATTGTGTTCAAATCCTGACCGTTGTATTGGCTTGTACAGTTCCTCCTCTTTTCTGTCTATGCTTTTCCGTCTCATCATCACACCCGTATACTAATTGAACTTGTGCGTCTGTTTACTTTGTGTGCTCCTGTTTATTTGTTAATAGTGTCCTTGTTGCCTGAATCTTGTATCTTTTAGGCTAGTAATCAATGATATACTAAAGCTTACTAAGAACAGATATAGCTTAAAAGTGGTCTTAAAAAAAACACTATTTTTTACGGCATTTCGGAGGGGGAGGGGGGGAGAGACTTATAGGACCGGAAATAAATGCCGCTTGTCCACCGCGAGGTGCTCGGCTCTTAGTCTTTAATTTCATCCCTCGATAGAAAAAACAGTAAGTTCATTTGTATTTTTATGATCTTGCGCACTTTTCCATTCGTGTTTGCAGACTGTTTTAAGGGGTGGTAGAGGAGTTAGACGACATTGCTTCAATATTATGCATTTATAAAATAAATTGGGAAGGACGAGTGTGTATATTATTTCATGTTTGAAAATATTTCAATTACAATTATACTGTAGTGTAAAATGAAGAATACAAAATAGAATTGAACAAGCAGTGGTCATCACATAGCTCCTAAATCTCCTCCCTCCATAAACTGATAAGTGACAGATTAAAAGGATTGAAGAAGTGATATTATCGCCACTGGACGCAATAGTTCCAACATTTTTCAGGCTGGTGCGAGTGTGTCAATTTATAATGTAAGTATTTAAGATATCTGTCAGGCTGGTAGCATGGTGTCGTAAAGGACTAGATGTTACATAGGATTATACCCCTCGTAGGCCTACCGCTGTGCTAACCAATGACCAAGGAAAGTAGAAGAAAACAAAGCATAAAGGATGAAACTTGTCCTTCCACTTATTCCTGGAGGTGTTGCAGCTAGATGCATTTTCTTATCCTAGGTCAAGTGTCATACTCGTTGTTGGCTCACACTCCCCTACATATCATATCTGGTTCTTGGACTTACTAGTACTTTGAATCCATCTTGAAGAGTAATCTACAGAGCGATGTAAGAGCGCACACCTGTTTCTATTTTTTTTATAGTTATGGTTCACTCTCCAGATACGATCGAATCGGCTCATTTTAAACCTCCATGTATCTATGGTGTGTTTTCAACAATTTTTCTGATATTTTTATTTCTCATTCTGTCAAATTCCGGTTCCGTTGAACATTTAATAATAATAACGAGCGTGCTTAATATTGATAACAAAGTGAAAGAACATAATACATAATGTGTGTGTGTGTGTGTGTGTGTGTGTGTGTGTGTGTGTGTGTGTGTGTGTGTGTGTGTGTGTGTGTGGGTGTGTGTGTGTGGGTGTGTGTGTGTGTTTGTCGCTTGTTGTCATTTTAATGTCTGAATGTTAACGGAATATCGACACCATTGTGCTGGCTTCCTATCAGTTGAACCTTCGATCCTGTGTGAAAATGCTTCTCATGTACCTGGATTAAAGGGCATATGTATGATTCCATGCTGAGAATGTTATGTGATGATCGATATGTTGCAGTTTTTCAATATCTTCACTTTTTAATGCTTGGTTCATAGTCGGTTATATTTTTCTCAATACGGATTCGTAAATAAAAAAATTACCATAGCGAGAATGAAGCATATGTGGACAAATCTACTTCATACTATTTAGATGTTTATTGTTCATTACAAATTAACAACCAAACAGGGCAATTTCAACTTATAAAACAAGGAGTCAGACAATGTTGTGCTCTGTCGCCGGATTTGTTTTCACTTTACAGCGAACGTATGAGATCTATAGTAGACAAAAAAGGAATTGAAGTCAACAGTCACAACATAAATAATTTGCGATATGCGGATGACACAGTCTTAATAGCAGAGACAGAGAATGAACTACAAGAAATGATAGACATAATAGTAAAAGAAAGCATCAAGAAAGATCTGTCTGAATAGTAAGAAAACAGAAGTAATGGGCATATCGAAGAAACAATCATCACCATCATGCAGCATAAAAATAAACAGGACAAATTTGAAACAAGTGCAACGCGTCAAATACTTGGACACAATAATAACATCGAATGGAAGATGCACCACAGAAATAAAAAGCAGAATAGCACAGGCCAAAATAGCACTTCATAAATGAAAAATATCTTATGCAACAAATCTATGTCAATAGAAATGAGAAAGAGAGTTCATCGGTGCTATATAGAACCAATTCTGACCTATGGAAGTGAATCATGGACAGTAGACAAACAAATAAAAAGACGATTAGAGGCCACAGAGATGGGATTTCTCAGAAGAATGTTAAAAGTTCCCTGGACAGCTAAAAAGACCAATGAGGAAGTTCTCAAAGAGGCCAACACAAAAAGGCAGCTCCTAAAAAACATCAGAAAGAAACAATCGACATTTTTCGGGACATCATGAGAAGTGTAAAGTTGGAATACTTGGTTATAACTGGCAAAATAAAAGGAAAGAGAGATCGCAGACGACAAAGAGAGAAAATACTGGATAGCTTGGTGTCATGGCATGGATAGCAGTCAACAACAGAACTGATACGATGCACTGTAGATAGAAGATTGTGGAAGGACATGATCGCCAACGCCAACCGGTATGGTGCATGATGATGATTGTTCATTGCTCACTGAGACTGTTGTGCAACACAAAGATGGGTTGATACTATACGGCAGAACAAGCATACAGTTCATATTATTTAGATCATAGCTGAAAGAAGCTATAGCTCGTTTCAAAACATATGCCCAACTTCAAAACGCTATTACTCTCTAACCGTTTGTTAAATACTTTTGAAATTTTCCATATGTTATTAGAATGCAAAAGACCCTTTAAATGTATATTTAACAAATATCTTGCAGCTGCAGTTTTCTTAAAGCGGCGATATTTCTTTGATGTTTGTCAAAATTGTAAATTGTGAAGCCCTAAAGAATAGAAATTACCGTAGTTGCTGGTCTACGATTAATTTTCACTAGGTTAAGGCGTGGCCGTAATGGGGAAATAACTGGATAAAACAAAACACCAGGATAATTATTGTCTTCTCAGTTCGAGGACGGACGATAATATCAAGGTATACCTGTATGTCCATTTTCATAGTTGTGTAGTCCTGAAAAGGACCGTTTGTTGAAATAATTTAAGGTAATATAGGGGCCAACATTGTGGGGGCTATATACTTTCATTCTGAATCAGACGAGTCTAAAAGATTAATAACTGTTTGGGGTTGAACATTCCACAAACCATCATTTTTCCAATATTCATCTTCCTGTTTTAAGACGTAGTCTTCACATTTAGCCCAATAATCTTTGTCTATATTTAATAAAGCTAGATTAGCAAGAGTCTTTACATCGCATATTTTGAATGTTGTATTTTCATCTGCCACTTGCCCTTTTAATTTTGCCCAGATTAGTTCTATTGGATTTAAATGAGCGTGGTAAGGTGGCAGCCTCAAACTTATATGACCGTGCTCTTGGATAATCTTATCTATTTGAAAAATCTTTGTCCTCTGTTTTTGCTTTACTAGAGATAGTAATTCAGGTTTTAAGTACATGTTATTAAATTGAATGTGCTCCTTTGTGAGCCATATCTTAATAGCAACTTTTGTACTGGATGACGTCGGGACTTTATCTTCAAGTGCAACAATGTTGTGGTACGCTGCATTGTCCATTATTAGACAAGATGGTCGATCTAGTGATGGGAGAACAGAATTTTCAATCCAATGTCTAAATATGTGACCATTCATCTCAGAGTGATAATCCCGATTGTCTATGGATTTTGAAAGAAAAATGAGCTCTGCATTCTGTATTAGTCCATGTTGTCGACTACCTGCATGAGCAATTATTAAGCGCTGTCCTTTGCTGCTAGGTATTAATCTCTTAATCTTTCCATCTGATGACTGCCATTCCCTTTGATTAGTGTGGTGAGCATTGATCCATGTTTCATCCAAGTACACAATATCATAACCTTGCTTGCGCACCTCTTTTACTTCACGTAAGTACTTGCTTCTCATGACTACTATATGTGGCTTCTCACAGATGATGTTTCGTCCATTGGAATACTTTCTGAATGTAAAGCCTGCAGCTCTCACATTCCTCCATAATGTAGACTTTGATATTTCAATACTGTTGTTCTTTTTCAGCGATACTTTTAATTTTCTTATTGTAACAGTTTCATTCATACCCAACATTTTGCGAATTTCACTTCTAATAAGTTCACTGTCGAAATTATCCAACATTTTTGCTCTTCCTTGTGATTTTGTATATTTTGAACATTGACGGTCACGTGCTTGAATCCAGCGATTAAATGACCGTTTAGATAAATCCAAAATGTGTCTTGTCCTATTCTGAAGTTTTCTAAAGAATGAAATAATCTTCCTCGTTTAGCCTCTTTGCAAAAATAGTCATACATTTTTATTGCGATGTTTTGTAAACTGCAGAATTTCATTTTAAGACTCATGATAAATGTTAGCGTTCCACGTCTACACCTATGAATGAACGGAAATGGAACACACAATGCCTCGTGTTTTCTACAAGTGTCTAATTGTGTCAGACAACTCACGTTTAAAGCGTGAAAAATCGTAAATTTGACCGTGTATAGATTTGTAATCGCTATTTTTAACTTAAATACGGTAAACACTAAGTTTTGACTACATCAATGGGTCGTTATAAATTATATAAATCAAATAAGCAATAATAATAACCAAATGTTTGTTTTTAATGAAATTAATTCCCTGTTGGGTTCTAATCATTATAACTTTACATGCAAATTTGAAAAAAAATGCAAAAAGCGGTTTAAAAGATATTGATTTTAAAAGTTGGGCACGACTTATGAATTTTTTTTTATAGATAGGCTGCTTACGTGCCGGATAATTTCTACCTAAGTAATTCTTGATGGACAAAGGAAAAGATTAAAAAACGTAATAAAAATCTCACTCTGTATATCTCTATGTATGTCTCTCTCTCTCTCTCTCTCTCTCTCTCTCTCTCTCTCTCTCTCTCATCCACGGACGCCCCCCCCCCCCCAAAAAAAAAAAAATCACATTCAAGAAACTTGTAGTCATGATGTCATTTCCCCTGACGTCAGATCTTCGTAGAGTTCATTAAAGTTTTTTTCCCCATATTATTCTTTCCTTGATAGGTCCTTGGGCCGACAATTAATCATTGTTCGCTACAGATTGTGAAGTCCCTAGAGCAACAACACAATTCACTCGTGTGATCTGCAGCCATCCTTCGCCAGGTTGGCCCACATTTGGCCTGCACAAGTGATCACTCTTTTTCACAATCCTTTGCTACGCCTTTGATCTGCTTCTCTTGCATTTTTTTCTTCCTGTGTTACATTACAATTTCTGTCACTGTTTCTCTCCATATGAATTTTCAAGTACCACTGTCCGGCTGTTATCAGTTGTGAGATTTTGGGCAGTTCTTGGTTGCTGATTTTATTTGGCCGAAATATTCCTATAATTTTTCACAGGAAGACGTGTCAAATGATGACAGAAACAAGCTAGGAAAACAAAATGAGAGAGTTGCGTGGAAAATTTGAGCCAGAACGCAATAGCCATAACAAGCTAGGACAAAAACAGAATTAGAGAGTTAATTATCACAATATTATAGAGAAATTATGAACACTGGACACAATGGCTTAAACAAACTCAGCAGACACGAGTAGACCAAGATATTTAGACTCAGAACAGGTTACTGTGGCCTCACAGCAAACCAACACAAGATAGGATTTAGTGACCTTGCTATGTGTGACTCCGAAGCATCCAGACAAACTCCAGAGCACATCCTACAGGAGTAAAACACTCTAAATAGCATAAGAACACAAATATGGTCCACAGAAACCACCCTGCATGACAAATTATGTAGAACCGGTGCAAACATTAGACACACTGTCTTATTCGTGACTCAGGCTGGTCTAGATATCTTAACGTACAGCAATAGCTGATGGCTGAAGAAGAAGTTTTAACAATAGTCTTGACGTTTCATTTGTTTCTATTATAGAGTAATAAGAGTGTCAGTAGACCATTGTGTAGAGAACTGTTTAAATTAGTGAGAATGAGAGGTTGGCAGAGAAAGATATGTATATAGCCTTTGGCGTCTTGACAGACGGTTGGTAACAAGCAATCATGATAAGTCAGTAGTTTGGTAAAAATATAAGTATCTTATGATGGATGTTGTTGTTACTGAACTGCTTCTCTCGTGGCTGGAATCTGCCGATATTGGATAGATAGGTCAGACCGCAGAACAACAAGATGTATTCGTGACGCCGGGCCTCGTCTCCTTTCTCCATCGCCTTTTGTCTTCTGTATTTGATATAGCATCATCATCATCATAATGATGATGATGATTTGATATAGACGCTGCCTCGAATGTTACTGTATAGTTTTTTTTATATATATTTTTTCTCTATGTGCTACGACCTGCAGCAGGATCTTCCGTAACCTACAGTGATAAATAATTCACTAAAGGAAGTCCTGCAAACATCATTATATCTCAAACATCCTTAAGTTCCCCATACAATATTTGTTTTGGAATACGATTGTTTGCCATTCTTCTTACATGGCCCATCCACCTTAGTGTCCGACTCCTAAGTTATGCCATATGGACTGAAGATGGATGGCACAGAAAGAAATGAGGATATAACATCAAAGATTGAAAAGGCCTCGACTTTGCAGTCCAAATGAATAAGAATGACTGAAGATAAAGAGAAATGGAGAAGGTAGGCGAATCTGTCAGTGGTGTCCCAGCTCCCCCGGGTTATGGGATGAAGAAGAAGAATACAGCATTCAGAAGATATATATAGAAATACTGTAAATACACATCATGTATCCTTATTTTTGGTTTTGAATTCTTTTTGAGTGGGCTTCCAAACGTTTTTGCGTTTTGTTGCTATTTTGTGTATAATTTCATATGTTCTCAATATTTGTCGCAAGCTGTCATTGTGTATTATATAAAATGAATGTTTTTAAATCGATAAGAATTTATGTAACTTTACCATTGCCATTTTCAAAACTGCTCTGCTACAGCTATAAGTGAGACTATACGGCTGTGTTATATTAATTAAGATATTTAGGAGAATATTGTTAAAGACTGCCAGAGCAAGAGTGCTGAGTATGTTATGGATGAGCAATAACAACAAATCAATAAACTGCATTATGTAGAGGCGATTATTCGCAGGTCAAACTACAGTACAAAAAACATCTCTGTGGATAGGTCAACAATCAACACATACCAGCAATGCATCAGATATGTCAGGTCATATCGATCTCACCAGCCATCTATAAACCCGCCCGTACAGAATGAAGACAACGTTGTTTACAGCTACACCAACGAACGAACAAGAACCACATAAATACAATCACGTTTCCAATGATATCGCTTTCTTGTTGAACTGACATGTCTACTTCCAGGGTTCACCGCCTTTAAATACTAGTGACGAGTAATATTTATACATTCCATCCATGGTATTTTGTCATCACTATTAACATTATTATCATCTCATCTTGCGCAAGTTTGCAGTGCCAGCTTGAATTGTTATAAAGAAAATACCCACAACATAAAGCATATTTGCTATTATTTAAACGTTTAATTTATTGTTAGGATCTCATCACTGCACACAGGTCGAATCCATAAGTGCTCCGATAGCCCCTCAAGAATCTCCAGAAAATCTCAGTAGAATCATGGCCCAAATACCTGAACTCCTAGCGCGGCCTGAGATCCGCGGTGTGGGTATGTTTTTGCTGACAAATTTTCCCGAACAGTGGCCATATCCATGGCCTACTCTTTGCGATTTTTTATTTGCCAAAAGATCATTAAAGTGTGCCTATGCACACCTGTTTATTGTTGTTATTCGATAGGACTAGATATCGGATCTTACCACCAAATAGATCAGTGGGGCGTATCGTCACAAAGAAACTACGTATTGAACCTTTATTTTGTTACCTCTAGAGAGTTAGCAATTCGAGAAGAGCCAGCCGCAGTGAATTCAGCCCAGCTGACTAACCAATCAGTTAAAAACAAGTGGCTAATCATCTCTGATTGTTATATCTTTAGAATTAGTCTGAATTTGTTTCAGACTCTCGTGTGCTTGGCAGTACAGTGTCAGAAGTTAGGACAGTTTCGCCAATGACAATTTTGGTTGCTGAAATGAAAAAAAGCTTGATGTCTTCAGTGATTTCTTTATATCTCCATATTCTCCTTTTTTATTATTAATTTGTTCGTTCTTATACTCATATTTAGTAGCTGAACATAATGGTTTCAAAGAACGAAATGTGGTGTAGTATTAATGCTCCTTAAAAATTATCAGCTATGAGATAAGACAGACAGATCCATCCGACTTCGACGACCTACGATCCTGGCGTTGTGCTTAGTACACTCGTCTACCGACCTAAAGGTTCAAGGTTCAAAAGCTAGTTTAAGCAAAACAAATGTTTCCTACCTAAATGTCTTTGGGGTCTACTCAGCTTCTTAAAAAAAAATATTGATACCAAAGATATTATGTGGGAAGGAATAGCAGCGAGGAAGGGTACTGATCACCCTGCTACAATAAAGTCACTATTGCTTCATCACCCAGCTGCAATTACTATGGAACTACCTTTACCTTTACGACCTGTCGTTGGCCAGTTTGAGTTGTCTATATAGGTACTACCAGGATCATAGCAAGGATGATCTCATCAGTTTACTGCCCTTAAAACGAACATGTAATATACTTGTCTTATACTCACTCTGAGCACTCAAAATACTATTATGCCACACCTGAAAATTAAAATATTTTTTACAAGTGAACTGCTAATTCCACGTTCCCTAGGCAATTAATGCACATACAACACTAACTACCGTTGACAATCTTTTAGTTTCTTCGTCAATTTTAAATGTTAATCTGATTGATACACTTATCTTCCTCTCCTTTTTTTTCAATTCGACACCCTTTTCATTGCCGGTTTAAGCCTGCTGTGATAGGAATCCGAAGTTTTAAAGCGCTTGTAGATATTTGATATGGTTCACTTCATAGTACTTCTCATATGATGTTTATAGTCTTACTGACTAATTATCACTGCATGAACGTTAATTATTCTTGTATTTTTGTTCCCCTTAGATGAAAGTGTTGCTTTCAAATTTTCCAAGTCACTCCATTGATCTGAAGTATAAAAAAAAAAACGGTCTTACAAGTCCTTAGTTTTCTTCGATTATTAGGAATGCTCGTTGTACTTCATTTGTGTTGTAGGTCTTTGCATTGTGTTTACTAATATAATTTGTTGTTTCTCTGCGAAGATTGGAAAATAAGGGTAAATTATCCCTATTATGATATTGTATTCGTGACCACCGATGACACATATATATTGGTGATATGGTCAACATAACTTTAGGCTGTTACACTTTCTCAGAGAAAATATCTGGTCTCACTTTTCAAAAACGTTGTGTCAGTCGGAGTAAAGGAGCGTCGAGTCAGGACAAAAAGAACACCCTAAAATTGCAAGTATTAATCTGTTCACGCATTGAAAGACTTAAAAGATCTTTTTTGCCGCTTACGCTTTAAAATAAAACATGAATGCTCTTTACTATGCCAGTGAAGCTTTATTTTCTCCATATGATGGGAAAATATGGGTCAGAGATTATTTTATTTTGCTAATTAAACCTTATCTTCTTAATAGTTTTGGTTAATTAATCGTGGTAGCTGGTATGTCTTTTACTTATAAGACTAGCTATTCTATTGTGTATTTAATGAAGCATGGCTATAGACTATTTTAAGAATAAGGAAAAATAATATTTTTAAGACCTGTTAAACACACCAACTACCAATAAGGCAACAAAAACCACGCTAGAACTTACAAATACTGAACCCAACATCATGAAAGAGGAAATAGAAGAAGTAATCAAATATGCACCAAGAAATAAAGCACCGGGGATAGATAACATAGGGCCTACCAATAGAAATAAAAGCAGCAGGAGGAGAAACAGAATGCAATGGCTGCACAGAATATTTAATGCAGCATGGCACCAACAACAAGCCCAGAAGACTGGCAACAGGCAATCATCATACCAATATGGAAAAAGGAATTTAGCAACAGAAACTGCAATCAATATAGAGGTATATCTCTTCTCAGCCATGTAGGAAAGCTATACGCCAAAATCTTGGGGAAAATACATGCATTTACATTCAGTAATAGAGGAGGAAAAAACATTTATCATTTACTGATAGAAGATCGATTATGAAGGCAATTCTGTCTTTAAAAAACATATACCGTGACAAACGAAGTCTGACGTGTCGGGCAGAGAGATTCAATTACTGCAGCTTTGTTGTAAACTGAAACACAACTCCACTTTTAAAATAGAAAACAAAATAGAAGATTTATCGACCAAACTTAAGTCCCTTGTTCAAATTTTTGTTCAATTAAAAGAGAATTGAAAAAAAAAAATATGAGCAGGTTCAATCCACTGCTCGTGCAAAAACAAACCAAAAAAACAAACAAACAAAAAACACACACACAAAAGATGTTAGAGTTGAAACCATAGCGATTTGCACGAACACACAGCCAGGAGTTAAGCCGCAGTTAAGACGAAAGGTATCAACGTGGTTCCAGTAGCTCGCTAGGTGTGCACACATTTAGTCCTCCCTTGTAAACTGTTGTCCTTATATATTGGGCATTGATTTGTTGCAACTGCAACCTTTGCTGTCACAAGTGCTCATCTTCATTGATAACCGTATGAACATCCAAAATACAATTTCTGGGCAATCAAGTAGTGGGACTTCAGGATGTTAATTATCTCTACTATAAGCACATCTGGGAACCACGATAGCTCAGTGGTTAGTGAACTGGACTACAAAGGACACGTCGGTAGGGTTCACCCAGCTTTTAATGGGTACCGGATTTTTATCTGTGAAAGTAAAGCGACACGGGCGTAATACCGACCACATTACCCAAAAATCATGTGCCGAAGGTCTGTAAAATTTATGGTCACTGATACCATATTCCCTACGCCACTTGGCGTGCGGGGGTACAAGTCAAGTCAAGACAAGAACATCTAATTAAATGTCAATTATTCAGTCTGTAGCACGTAAAGAAACGTAAATGAAAAAAAAACAGACTCATCAGCAATACGATGACGCATTTGTACCATCCATCCACCAATCAATCAGTCCATCCATCCATCCATCCATCCATCCATCCATCCATCCATCCATCCATCCATCCATCCATCCATCCATCCATTCAGCTGTCTGGAGCGCCTGACCCCATCTGTATGTTGCTGAGGTATCAATCGTGAATTTTGTATACATGACTATAATATATGAAATGAGATTTCTGGGGCATATTACAAGACGCAACAGCCTACTAAAAGTAATCTTGGAAGGAAAAATACCAGAAAAAAGAGGCAAAGGCAGACCAAGACTAACATGAACTAGTAACATTAACAGATGGACAAGTCTGGCTATGACAACCTGCACTATCAAAGCAAGAGACAGAACGGAATGGCGCTCCATGATAGTCAACCTTCGATGCGGAGACAGGACTCAATGATGATGATGATGAATATTACTATAGAGTCAATTATGTCCGGTTCTGAGGCGTATAATGTTGGTATCCCCCCCCCCCCCTCGCAAATGACTAAATAAAAATACGATTCGTTAGATCTAAATCAAGCCAATATTTATTTATTTATTTTTATAGTAGTGATTCGTGAATACAGAACAACTGTACTTGGACTATGTCCAGTAGTATCCCATCTTCTGCCAATTTGCACAAGAAAAACTCAGCACAGAGCGTTATCCGAAGGTGCCTACCTGGAGCGATAACACATCACCCATGTCAAATGTGCTGTTGGTTGGTTATTATGGCTGAAAAACAAGGACACTAACGCCATTTTGGAATTAGACATTGACTTAGAACTGGTAGTTGTGCTTTATAACAAAATATAAATTTTGCGTTTATAAACATTCAAAATTATTTTGTAAAACGTATTTATTTTATTTAGTTTTCTCAGTTGCTAATTTGAATCGAAGGTTGCATGCAAGTGATTTTCAGGGCCTCTGTCTCCAACACCGTTTGTCCATTCTGACAAGTTCTGATCTTAATATCTCTTAATGAAGTTAATGCTTTACTTTTTATCCCCATAAATCACCCTCTTGCCCATTTTACAATTTATTCTAAAGTGACTTTTAGCAAAGATTAATTTCTATGCCCAAAATAATTCACGTCCGCTTTTTTTTTATAAAACATGTAGTAGATTTGAATATGCTCAAAGGAGAGCAATTGAACATTGCATAGTGCTCATTACTACTGTTAAAACTCGCTTGCTTTTGTCTGTAGTTTGAATTTCACGGAACCACTTGTCTGCAGTCGATGCAATGACTTGGTCCACAGTTGCTGTCTTTCTGGAGATTTAAACAACTGGCTTATGCTGAATAGCAGCGGTTGCAAGACTGTCGTCGAATGTGTTCTACATTTTCGGAGATTGACCACACGGGAAAGGATGGGAATATATCGTATAAATAATAATATCAGATGAAATCATATCGTAATTTCAGAAATAACTGTTGCCAAAGTCTAATATGATCTCATTTAAATGTCAAGCAAATGCAGTTATTTTCAAGAAAATCGTATTCCTTCTACATCTCTGTATTCACTTTCAACTTTGTCAGCTATGAGCATGGCCTGCCTTTAAAATGACGCATTTCCTGGACACTTAATCAATATATGAATAGGTAATCATGGCCACATAGTTTCTATTGTTGTAGCATTGATGGTCAGGTCCTTCAACTAACTCCTGGAAAATTATCTTCAACATTTTTAACATTTCTTGTGTCAGATCCTGCCTGTATTGAGGTTGTCAGCTGTGAACGTTTACTATGCCCTGAACCTGTAAACTAAATATTCTTACTTTTGAAATTGTTATGTTGAATATAATGAATAAAAGGGAGCCGCGATAGCTCAGTGGTTAGTGAACTGGACTACAAAGGACAAGAGGTAGGGTTCGATCCCTACCGACGGCCAGGTTAATCCGAGTACCGGATTTTTTCTGGGAAAATATAGCGGCACGGGCGTAATACCGACCATATTACCCCAAAAATCATATGCCGAAGGTCTGTAAAATATATGGTGACTAACGGCATATTCCCTATACGCCACTTGGCGTGACGGGGGCACTTTACTTTTTTTTTTTAAATAATGAATAAAAGTAGTATTACGGAAAATAAGTCAGTAATTATTCCTCAAACATATGACTTTTCATCATTGCAATACTTCCAAGTCCTTTCATTCTAGGTCCATGTTGTAGACTGTGACAAATCTTTTGTCCCGTGTCTTCCTCATCTAACTTATCCTTTATTGTTCCTCGTTATAAACTACTTTATCCAGTGAAATGAAATACTTTATATCCAGTTTTACAATAGAGGCAGTCTGGTTATCAGAAGGATTATATAGATTCGTTTTTGCAGACTTTTATTCATAAAAGTATGACAACGATTTGCGACTATCTGTCTATAGTATTCCTTTAATGATTAGAGTACTAATCTTAGAAAAACAACTTTGTCACTAAAGTTCTTGTGTACCGTTCACTATTGTCCCTGCTTCGTGGGGGAGCAGGAACACTTACGACGTGCGGTCGCAATAGCAGTCGGTGCACCATCAGCTGACCTAGCAGTTCTACCTCCTCGTGGTCTTCCTCTGTAACAATCTGCGTCAAAACAAACTGGCTAACAGAAGTTAGGATCGTGGTGTGTCCCTGCAGTGGTGGCTGTTGCTGATATAGAAGACCCAGTATTGCAGTACCTCAGGGCTGGGCTAGTAGCTTCCCATCATAGCCTGGGATAGACGAGCTCCAATTTCTCCGGTAAGAGCCGGGAATGTCAAGAAAGCCGTTACGACCCGCCACATCAACGAGTAAAAGGGCGCCCAGCTCGCATTAACTCGTAGCATTACGTCAACTCAACTCAGTCCCAGCTTCACATCTATAAAGTGCTCTAACGCTAATTTTATTCACTTCAATAGTCAGCCGCTGATTTTTTAATTTGTGTGCGTTTTTTAGTCTCTAGGCGTTTGCTTTAGCTCGAGGTATCCTGTTCTTTCTTCCTGCTTGAAACCTTTCATTAAAGATAATGTACTACTAGCTATGTGCACTTTGTTATTAGCTTTAGTGGTTTATCATCTATATTGATCTTGCAATTTCATGCTACTCTCTGTTTCTTATTTAACAAAAACTTTTTATTTGATAAATATTGATTTTGATATTCATGTACTTTATCATGGGTCAGATGTATAAAAGCTGTATATCTTCCTGAATGAGATATGTTAGTTAATCAGCAAAATGACATTTTATTACCTTAAAAAATACTAACTGTGATGTAAACAAGTATCACATGACGATCAAGAAAGGAGACGGTATTTCCAAAGATATATTTGTCAAATGAAGTAATTTTGATTGACAAAATAGGCAACTGTTATATTTACTTAGTTCTGCAAAGCCTTAGTGATTCACTATCGATCAGAAGTCAAATTTTATCATCATCTAGTGCCATACCGGCTGGCAATCATGCCCTTCCACAATAGTCTGTCCTCAGTGCATCGTATCAATTCTGTTGTTTACCTTTTACCGTGCATCGACACTAAACTATCTATAATATCTTCTCTCTTTGTCGGACGCAATCTCTCTATCCCTGCATTTTGCCAGTTGTAACCAAGTATTACAATTTTCCTCTTTCCATAAAGTGCCTGGAAAATGTGTAATCCCTTTGTTGTCTACTATTGATATAATATTATTTTCGCTGTAAAGTGAGAACAAATCCGGCGACCTTGTCTGACTCCTTTTACGTATTTAAACTTTTCTGTATGATTGCCAGTTCTTATGGCTGCTGTTTGTTGCCAATATATACATTGTTATGTTTCTCGTATCCTTACCATCAATGTTTAGTTTACTCAGGATATTGATTGTTTCCGCATGCTTAACTTTGTTGAATGCTTTCGTGTAGCTACGATGCACATAGATCTTTCTATGTAGCTCTTTCTATTATGTTTTCATGATGCGCAGTGCATTCTCATTGGCAAATCCACATTGTTCCTTACTTCTGGTTTTATTTTGTTCCCTACACGTCTCATGATGATTCTTAGTAATATCCTCTTCTGCGATCATGGCTCATTCAGACTAGGATTTCGGACTCTCTTATGAAGGCAGCTGTCTGTTTAAGTGATTCGGTTGCCCCGTATAGTTTATTCTTAGTAATATGTCAGTCATAGAGCTCGAGAGACAAAAAGTGCGATGCTCTTCGCAATAAAAGTTGCCTGACATCTTTGAGATGGCTACAAAAAGATTCTAGTAGATCGTCGGAAATATGCCCACTCAACTGTTATATATATGCATTGAGTATTTTTGTTACGACCTGTACTCCCAGTCATCACAGACATCATAGTCATCTAGAACTTCGATAGTTATATTATTGGGACCTGGAACTTTCCCTGTTTCATGTACTGAATTGATCCTTCACTTTACACTGCTTATGGCGGTCCCGTGCATTTGATTGATATACTTTGCCTATTTTTTCTTTATTTTCTCTTCTCCCATTATTATATTTCCTTCTTTTGATTTCACATATCCTGAAACGTCGACTTCTTTTCTTCCTGTTAATTCGTTTAATTGCTTGTACGTGAATTCGATGCTCCTCTTTTGTTATTTTTATATTACTTGACACTTCTGCTTTAGCACTTCTTCCTTTGCTTCTCCGCATTTATTACCCAAAAAATTATGTGCAGAAGGTCTGTAAAATTTATGGTCACTAACAATCATATTCCCTATTCGCCACTTGGCGTGACGGGAATACTTTACTTTTTTTTTTCTCCACATTTGTTTTGGATCTTGTCTGTGTACTTTTTTGTATGCCTCTTCTTCTTCATTATTTTGCCGTCTTTTGCCCTTTAGTTCAAATATTTCTACCGCCATCCCTTTCTTCTTGTTGGTTCTTTTGGTATTATCTCTTTTGATGTTTTATAATCTAGTATTTGAGTATTTCCCTCTCAATATTATAACTGAGTGCCGTCTTTTAACTTCATAATTCTTGGGGCTTTCTGTGTCTTCTCGTTTTATTCTCATTATTTTTTTCAACTACTGGTAGATGATTATGCATTTCTTTTAAGCACACTTTCATACGGGTCTTTAATTGCTATTAATGTAATTTAGCCAGTCCTCTATCTTTGTAATAAAATCCCAAGCATGTCAATTTCATATCATACAAATTTATTTATCTCTCATTGACAACAAACTACCGGAAACCAAGGCTTGCAATATCAGGGGAGATCAGTCCAAAATCAAAAATACTTTGATGGCGACGTTTCAGTTTATTTAATGTTGTGGTTTAAAATTAATGCATAACAATTCACAGTTCTGAAATTTACATCGGACACACGTCTGCTGTATAAGGAAATACATGTCAAATATGTGGTTTTTATACATATTGAGCTGGGTTGCTTTATTTATCCAGTTGTGCATTGTTACACTATCTATAGGTAAGCAGATCAGATCCGGCGATTATATTAATTTTTATTTATTTATTATTTATTTTAAATCATGATGATTGTGCCTTTTTATTATTATAATAGTAGGGTTATTATAATAAATTATATACCCAGTATTATATACTGAGTATATTGTGATTAGTTTGAATTGTTGAATGATTATTACTTATTTCGATTTAATAATTTTCTGATTCTTTTGAAATCAGAAATGTTTAATTTTAATAAAATAAAAAATTAATAAATATATAATAATATTATATATATATATATATATATATATATATATATATATATATATATATATTAAATGTAGGTACTTTAGTTTTGTAAAATTAAAAGTGTCATAATTTTTTTCAATTTTATTTAAAATATGATTAGAAATAATTAGAATTTCTATTACTAATAGTTAACATTATTTAAGTGAAATTTATAATTTGTAGACAGTAGTATTAGTAGATTAAGATCCTAAGATAGTAAGAAAGCCTATCTATCTATCTATTGACCTTTCGAGCCGTAGCCGGCCCATAGGGCGTAGACCAAGATACTCCTTCTATCTGAATTTTTGTTCTAGCAGTTTTCTTTTAAAGATATTTTATCAAATCTCGCCATTTGTCTCTGTTCTGTGCAAGCTGCTCTATCTCATTGAGGGAGAGAATCCTGCTGCTCTTGCCTCTCTCATCAATGTTCTTCTTCTCGGTGTCTCCCTGGGTCTTCCTTTTTTTCTCTTACCTGTTGTTTCCCATATGAGGGCTTGCTTTGCTATTCGGTTATTATCTCTTCTCATCACATGTCCAACATATGACCATCGTCTTTTCTTTATTACTGAAGATATTAGTGGTTGATGGGCGATTTCTCTAATTTCCTCGTTTGTTTAGAATTCATTCCACGCTATACCAAGTATTTTCCTTAGACATTTATTTTTGAATGCGTATATATTTTGTTTCTATATCTCTTGTTGTTTTCCAGCTTTCACACGCATACGTAAGGTTGATAGTACATTTGATTTGAATAGTCTAAGTTTTGTGTTCGCGCTGATGAGTTTCGATTTCCACAACTTTTCAAGGCTTCTGAAAGACATTGCTGCTTTAGCTATTCTGATTCTAATTTCAGAATAGCTAAAGCAGCAATGTCTTTGCAGAAGAAAGCATGCAGATAGTAAATTAAGATAGTAAGATAGTCTGTAGATAGAAGATTGATATAGTAAGATAGTCCTTATGGGATTGCTTGACAAAAAAAGCTCAACATATTGTAAATATATATATATATATATATAAATAATCCAATATAAAATAATATACTTGTACTGTCTGTAGTGTGGTAAGTGTATATATGATTAATTAAATGAATACCAATAAATACATATTTTCCTGTGTGCTACCGGGGCCTCATTATGAGGGAAGTAAAGAATAGTGACACTGTGACCTTCCAGGCATGTCGTAAGAGGTGACTAAGGATTTTGATCGATGACTTCACACTTGAATAATGCAGATGACAATATATATTTTTTTTTTTCTGGCATTCACCCGATGAGGACTAAAGATATGGATAGTCCTCTTCATCATCTGCTCTTAAAAGGGGTGTAGGTGCATTGTGTTGTGGTTTTTTTGTGTGTTTTGAACCCAATACATCTGACTTCAGCAAAGTAATTTAGAGTACAGGAGTGCCTTCCCTCTTCAATTTCTACTCGCTTAGCCAGACTTAGTCTGATTCCAGGAGTACTAATGGAAGGTGGAATAGATTCTTGATCAGCTTTGTTGTTCATCAGTCCTAGTGCATGCAGTCTGCAATCAGCTCAGTTGCAGGATGGACATCCTGACCCCAGACGATTATATAATAAATACACATAACACATGTCCAGACAAAACAATAAAAATGACGAAGTAATTAAAACAAAATGGAACAATATTTGTTTCTAATAATAAAAACTAATTACTTTGCAAATAAATTTTGAGAGTATCATTAAAACTATAAGTGTTAGAGAGTTTGTATCATATTTGATACTCAAAGTCTGAATTTTATATTCGTGTATTGCTCAGCAATTAAGGTAAATTAAATTTGTATATGGTAAATACAGACTTACCTCGACTTACGACAGAGTTATGTTCTGATTAACTCATCATAAGGATGAAATATCATAAGTCAAAAGTGACATTTGATATCCTGGGCTATATGCAGGATTATAAGCAGCCATTATAAAGTTGGAGATAACCCACCGCAGTCTATAGAGTACTATATGCAAGGTTATAGAGTATGTAATAATTCGGATAGATTTAACAAAACAAAAATGGCTAAATATAGATAATGACATAATATTTCATCTCACTGTTCCCATAAAGTGCACTTAAATCATAGTTCTGAAAATTTTTGTAACTCAAACGATCATGAATTGAGTTATGTGTGTAAAACTATATTTATATGTGTGTCTATGGCATTTTTAGATCAAAAGCATGCATCTAATGCTATAATCTATGAGCTCTTAAAATGGCCAGAAACACAGTCCGACAGATAGCTCAATGCTGCGCAAATGAGTATTGGCTCCAGCTTAGCTATAGCATCCAGACTGCATCTCAAAACTGGGAACCTAAGATCAATGTATGATGGCATAAAGAAAGCCCTTGGACTAACAAAATGCTCTATTGGTCCTCTAAAGAGACCCATTGGGGAGAAAATAACTGATAGAGGCAAACAGATGAAGAGATGGGTGGAACTTTATTTCTCCCATTATTCCATAGAAAACACTGTCATACCAAACATCCTTGATGCCATCCAGTGTCTAAATATATGGAAGAGAAGTGCTCTATTACATCCCCTGCTCGAAGTACTACATCAATGCTGAAAAGAGAAAACCATTCGTCAAGATACTGACTCTGTTATTGTAACTCTCTACAAAAATAAAGGAGGTAGAATCAACTGCAACAACTACAGAGGCAGCAAGAAGCAGACAGATTCATAGAAAAAGAGAATACACTGAAAGAAATGAAAAAATAACATTTCTAGGGGTGCTGCATAATCCATAGTCAATTATGACTGACGGAGGTGACTATACTATGTGTATGCATGTGTGCGTGCATGTGTTTTATTATGTGTCTATATATATATATTTATTTTTTGTTCTATTTTACTTTTCAATAGCTGCTGGCTTGTACTACTTGCAGAGCTGGTTGAAGAGTACACAGTAATGACAGGAAAAATTATCAAGTATCTCATTTATGTAAGCTTTCTCTTCTTATTTAATAACAGAATTTAATGAAGAAAACATGTACATGCATACCTCACTTTCTTGATATTTATTTAGTGATACATAATTATATTTATGACTACTTTTTGACAATCTCATTTTTAATTATGACCAAAATAAAAAGACATAATTATGGTAAAATTATTTTAAAAAATTCTGGCACATGGTATTCTGTACCCTTTCATGGCAGTGTTTATATTGAAGTAGTATGAAGGTATGAAGCAATATGATGGTGTATCACTTGGACAGACAGTGCTATTGACTTGGCTCTTGTGATGTCTGCCTTGACACCTAAATGCAGGTGGACTGCTGTGGGATACCATGACAGTGATCACTGCCCTTGTGTCATACCATTTGAGAAGAGCATGGCTAGAATACAAAAAAACAGTGAATAGATTTCAGTATGACAACAAAGTAGAGGATACCATTAGTAAGACTAAACACTTGGAAATTATGTGTTCCCTTTTAAAGACAGAAGAAATGGATACAACCTATTTTATGGAACAAGGTCAATAAAACATGGGTAGGTAAAAAGTGGTCAAGTCAGGTAATTTTACCCGCTACTGTATGCAGTAAACAGTACAACCTGTGGCTGCCCTGCTGCCTTGCAGGTAAGCTCGGGAGAGTAAAAGGCTAAGGGAGGGTACCCCAAAGTAAAACAACCCCACTGCCTTGTGGGTGAGACTTTTTAGTCAAAGGCTAGCGGAGCCAACCGTAAACAAACCGATGGAAGGCAATAGAAAACCACCGTCGTAACTTCTTTGCACAATCATGAATCGCCACAACAATAGAAATAACGACAGCAACGTTAAGGGGGATTCCAATGGAAAACCCTCGTTCGGTAGGGGACGTCATGTGCTACAAGTGATACCCGATCGTCATCAAGCTCCTGTAAGTAAAATAAAGATAAAACAAGCTCTAAAGATAGGTACTTGGAATGTGAGAACACTCATGCAGAAGGGTAAACTAGAAAACATCATACAAGAAATGAAAAGAATGGGTTTACAATTACTGGGACTTTGCGAAATGAGATACACCAGATCAGAGGAAATGTATTCTGATAAACATAAAATAATCTATTCTGGAGGTACTGAATACCAAAGAGAAGTAGGTATCATCTTGGATGCAGAAAGAGTAAGAACAGTTAAAGGCTTTTACCCAATATCTGACAGAGTCCTTTTAGTGAAATTGAATGGAAAGCCAATAGACATAAGTCTTCTACAAGTTTATGCACCAACAGCAGACAGTCTAGAGGATACAATTGGAAAATTTTACAAAGAGTTAAATGAGGCACTTCATAAATGCAAACCACATTAAAACACCATAGTTCTAGGGGATTTTAACGCAAAAGTAGGAAAGGAAAGAGTTGAGGAAGTAGTTGGTCATTATGGCTTAGGTGAGAGGAATGAAAGAGGTGAGAAACTTATTGACCGGGCAAGAACACACAACATGATGACAGGAAACACCTGGTTTAAGCAACATCCTAGATGTCTGTGGACATGGAAAAGCCCTTGGGACAACACACATAATCAAATTGATTATATAATGATAAGCAATAGATTTAGAAACAGTCTGGTGTGTGTGAAAACTAGACCAGGGGCAGATTGCAATAGTGATCATGTACCAGTTGTGGGAAAGCTTAGAGTAAAATTAAAAACAACAAAACGAGCCTCAGTTAACATCAAGTTAAATTTAGATTTACTCAAATCAGACAAGAAGCTGCAAGACAAATATAAAATCACAATTCAGAACCGGTACAATGCAATAGAGAAGATACAAAGCATTGATGAACAGTGGGAAATGCTAAAAGAATCAATGCAACAAACATCAAAAGAGTTCATACCACCAGTGAGGACAAATTCAAGAAAGAAATGGATGACAGATGACATTTTGCAGCTAATGGATACAAGAAGAAGAAATAAAGATGAGTATAAGAGATTAAATAAAGAAATTGTAATAAAATACAATGAAGCAAAAGAAGCATGGCTAAAAGAGAGATGCAAAGAGATTGAAATGCAACAAAAAGGAGATGCTAAAGCTATATACAAACAAATTGAGGAATTAACAGGAAGAAAAACGCAATCAAAAACTGGATGTTTAAGATCAAAGGAAGGAGAACTGTTGATTGATTAAGAAAACATAAAGGAACGATGGACAGAATACATTAAAGATCTTTGTAATGATGAACGAACGGAAGTAAATATTAAGGATAATGGAGAAGGACCAGAAATACTCAGAGAATAAGTGGAAGACACCATGTGCAATATGAAAGCAGGCAAAGCTCCTAGACCAGATAATATAACTAAAGAAGAGATTGAAGCCATGGGTGGTTTAGAAATATTTGGGAACTTTGTTAACCTCAGACAGAAGATGTACAAAAGAGGTGAGATGCAGAATGGCTCAGGCAAAAGCAGCTTTCCAAAAAATGAGGAGGATACTATGCAATCCATTTTTGACAATAGAAACAAGAAAAAGTGTTCTTAAATGTTATGTAGAGCCAGTCATAACATATGGATGCGAATCATGGACAATAGGACAACAGACAAGAAAATCACTGGAGTCTGTAGAAATGTGGTTTTACAGAAGAATGTTGAGAGTACCATGGACAGCTAAGAAGAGTAATGAAGATGTTCTGAGAGAGGTCAAAGCAAAAAGAGAGCTAATTTCCAATATTAGGAAGAAACAATCATCATTTTTTGGCCATGTAATGAGAAGAGAACAACTGGAATATATTGTAACAACTGGACAAATTGAGGGACGAAGAGATAGAGGGAAGCAAAGAGAAAAAATAACAGACAGCTTAAGAGAATGGGGGGGGGGGGGGTGTTTAAAAACAGGGTGCCCTGTATGCAAGATTTTATACTTTGAGGAACCCTTGGCTGTTAAAAGTTGAAAATAATAGGCGTCTAACCTCATATTGTGTGTGTGCTTTATAATATAAATGCATTCATTTTTTATTTTATAAGACAGCTTGAAGCTAGTTTCCACAACCAGTAAATCTGATGACGAATTAAAATAGAGCAATTTTGCAATTTTCTTTGCTCCCGTTAACTGGAAATAAGACTTTAAAATTATGTTCAATTTTATGTATCTTAAGTTCATGTTGAAGTACACTTGACATATTAAAAATCATTATGAATAAGAAAATATTTATCTGAAATTGAACCATGGAGTGAAAAACAAAGGGGGTTTAAAAAAAATAGAGGATGTACTGGTGGCATATTAACCCTAAATACAATCTTCATTCCATTGTTGTTCTACCAGTGCCACACCTGGACTTTAAACTCGACAACAATAAGAAAAATAACCATTACCGAGATGGACATGTGTTAGATGAATGAATGACAGGAAATAGCTTGAGAGATAAGATCAGAAATAAAGAAGTGAGAAAAAAGCTAGAAATAAATAATTCTAACTCAAACTCAAGGGCCGACCTCGAAAATGATGGATTGATTAAATATTAACAGCAGCAGAGGCCAACTGAAGAGCAAAAGACAGCAAATTATATTTCCCTTAGACACTGAAAGACAAAATAGAACAAAAATTAAACAACGTAATAGTTCTTATTTTTTATAGCAAATATATGTTAATTCATATTAACTTCTGATCATGCGGCAGGCCAAGATGGCCACTTAGTCAAATCGAGTTCAGGACTAGTGGCATTTTTATTGCAGTGTGGTTTCATATGATTCTTTCTGGTTTGGATTTTCATTTGTGGAGACAGTTTTAGTATGGTCTCATTCACCTGACTACAAAATCAACATGGTTTTGGTGCCTGTGTGCTAAAATGATGATGCAGGTGACTGGCCATAGAGTTTAGTAGAACATTACTAGGTGTCTACTTTGCCCTGCCTGTTCGGCGGTCAGATTGAGTGTCCCTACAAAGTGGAGCCTGACTTCAGTTGTTGGAACAGCGATTGTTGTTGTGGCACACTCACTGATTATGAAATCATCACGGATTTGGCGTGGGCGCATGGAGTTTATGCTGCCAGGATGGCCATTATGGTAACCGGGAAGTGTCCATTATGAGCTCTGAGGCATTTGTACAGAGTGCAGCTCGGTCAGTAGAGCAGTGTGAACGTAAAGGCGCATCATTTTCACAGAATGCAAAGCGTTCAATGAAACAGTAAGAGCAATCAGAATGGACACTTTGTTGGTTGCTGGAATAGGGGCTGAGCTGATATGGAAATGCCCTACCTGTAGTGAAGCTATTTCATTCTAAAAGTTATATTAATTATTTCTATATATCTATTGACCTTTCGAGCTGTAGCCGGCCCATAGGGCGTTGTCCAAGATACTCCTTCTCTTATCTGAATTTTTGTTCTAGCAGTTTTCAATTCTTTTAAAGATATTTTATCAAATCTCGCCATTTTGTCTCTGTTTTGTGCAAGCAGCTCTATCTCATTGAGGGAGTCAATTCCTGCTGCTTTTGCCTCTCTCATCAATGTTCTTCTCAGTGTCTCTCTGGGTCTTCCTCTTTTTCTCTTACCTGTTGTTTCCCACATGAGGGCTTGCTTTGCTATTCGGTTATTATCTCTTCTCATCACATGTCCAACATATGACCATCGTCTTTTCTTTATTACTGAAGATATTAGTGGTTGATTGGCGATTTCTCTAATTTCCTCATTTGTTTTGAATTTGTTCCATACCAAGTATTTTCCTTAGACATTTATTTTCGAATGCGTTCAACTTTGTTTCTATATCTCTTGTTGTTTTCCAGCTTTCACACGCATACATTGTGATGGTAGATAGTACATTTGATTTGAATAGTCTAAGTTTTGTGTTTGTGCTGATGAGTTTTGATTTCCACAACTTTTCAAGGCTTCTGAAAGACATTGCTGCTTTAGCTATTCTGATTCTAATTTCTTTGCTTGTATTAACAATATTTATGATTTGTAATTATTTTGCAATATATTTATTTAATTGATTTGTGTAGTTTATTAATTTTTTTTACATTTAAGCTGTGCATATGTTATTAAAGTTAAAATGCTATATGTATTTTGTGGTTTTTTTTAACTTTAGTTATGACATTGTTACTGCAGCTTATCATATGCATGTCACAATTACAGGGGATAGAGGAATGGACTTGGGTTATGTAAAGATGCAGTAAATATGACTAAATAGAATTATTTGGCAATTAAGAAAAAAAATAAGGTGTTAAAGCTTCCTGCAATAAAGTGACAGCACAAATGACAAAACACGCATTACTGATAGAGGCTTTCTCCAGAGCAAAAAAAATATGACATAAGCTGAACCATATTTCTCATTTTAATTTCTTGACGAAGACTGTAGTGTCTGATTGTCTGTTTTAGTATTCATTCACAGTGTATCTAGCTGTAGCCATAGCTGTTGCTTTTTTTTTCCTTATATTAATTTGTGGGAAAGAACACACTTGACATCTGTTAATTAATTAGTTTCATAATGATGCACAATGAAAAACAACAAGTAAACATTTTATTTATATATAAATATTTAAGGTTGTAGTTTCTCAATTTCATTATGTCTTAAGTTTATAAATTTGTTTCCAGTGCACAATATGCATCTACGTTGGAATGCTTGTTTTTGAGGAGTTTACACTTATGATGATAATAGGAGGTCTGGCCAGCTGTGTAGCTCATCTCTTTATACTTCAACATTTTCCTTACTTTTACTTGTCATCACCCCCTTTTGTAAGCGCCGTCGGTAAGTAAAGTGCAGAGAATTTTTCATATTTAATTCCTAGTGCTATATTATCATACTACACTGTACATTTAGACCCATGCATGTCCCCTTTATTCTGTTAGCCAAACTTAAAATTAAATTAAAAAGGTATACTACAACGAATAAGGGTAGAAAGTTTTTCAATGTAGGGTTTCTTAAAGAACAAGGAATTAAAGATAAATTCGCAGTCACAATATCAAACAAATACCAAGTCCTCCAACAACTAGAAAATACAATAAATATAGAAGATCATTGGAAACAGGTAAAAAATATATGGAAAGAGACATGCGAAGAAACACTGGGGAAAAGAGAACGCCAGGATAAGGCATGGATGACAGCAGATACCCTGGATAAAATTAAAGAAAGAAAGAACAAGAAAGCAGACATACATAAAAGCAAAACAAGAAGTAATAAAGCCAAGACACAGGAAGCTTACACAGAGGTGAACAAAGAAGGGAGAAGATGCATTAAAAGGGATAAGAGGAAATATATAGATGAACTAGCTAAAGAGGCAGAAGAAGCAGCAAATAAAGGGAATATGAAAGAACTGTACAACAGCACAAAGAAATTAGGTGGAAAATACAAACAGATCAACGCCTTTATCAAGGATAAGAAAGGAAATCTGCTTAGTAATATAAGGGAACAAATGGAGAGATGGAAAGAGCACTTTGAAGAACTTTTGAACAGACCCGGCTCAAATAATCCTCCAGATATACTACCAGCAGAAGAAGAGTTACACGTTAACTGTGGAAAACCAAGCAAAGAAGAAATAATGAAAGCCATCAAACTATTAAAAGATGGTAAAGCCACAGGACCAGACGAAATTCCTTCGGAAGCCATCAAAGCAGATATTAACACCTCTACCAAGATGTTACATGATCTATTGGATAAAATTTGGGAGAGGGAAGAAATACCTAAAGACTGGAAAGAAGGTTATATGATCAAACTACCAAAGAAAGGAAGTTTACAGGAGTGCACAAATTATAGGGGAATTATGCTACTATCAGTGCCAGGAAAAATATTAGGCAGAATCATTCTGGAGAGACTAAAAGAGGCTATAGAGAAACACTTGAGAGATGAACAAGCAGGTTTTAGGAAGAACAGATCATGTGCTGATCAAATAACTACTCTACGTATAATAGTTGAACAAAGTTTAGAACTAAAATCCCCACTTTATATTGGATTCATAGATTACGAAAAGGCATTTGATAGTTTAGACAGAAGAATGCTTTGGAAGTTGCTGAGTCATTACAGAATCCCCATAAAGTTTATTAACCTGATAAAAACAATGTATGAAGGAACAAAATGTAGTGTGGTGCATGAAGAACAGCTTACAGAAGCATTTGAAATAAGAACAGGAGTAAGGCAAGGATGCCTTCTGTCTCCATTTCTCTTTCTACTGGCCATAGATTGGATTATGAAAATAACTCAAAACAACAGAAATGGGATCCAGTGGTCACTGACCAAACAACTTGATGATTTAGACTTTGCTGATGACATAGCTCTCCTATCACACAGCCATCAACAGATGCAGGATAAAATGAGTATATTAGATGAGAGATCACAACAGCTAGGACTAAAGATTAATAGAGATAAGACCAACATTATGAGAATTAATGCAGTTGGCAATAACCAAATAAAACTAGGAGAAATACCTCTACTAGACGTACAATCTTATATATATCTGGGCAGTAATATAGATAAAGAGGGAGGAACAGAAAATGATACCAAAATAAGGATATCAAAAGCAAGAGGAGCTTTCATTGCACTGGGAAACATATGGAAATCCAAAGAAATTAGGCAAAATACAAAAATAAAAATTTTCAACTCAAATGTTAAGTCGGTCCTATTATATGGCTGTGAAACATGGAGATTAACAAAATTGACAATCACGAAGGTACAGACTTTCATTAATGGATGCTTGCGCAGAATAAAGGGATGGAAATGGCAGGACAAAGTCACTAACGTGGAATTATGGAAATGTACCGGTCAACTGAGAGTATTACACAACAGGCCCATTTTTGGAATCCCCAGGGGAAAAGACAAAGAGGAAGACCAAGGAATTCTTGGAGAAGACAGATCAAAGCAGAGATGAAGATGATGGGGAAGACATGGAATGATCTTAAAAGAATTGCAAAAAACAGAACGACTTGGAAAGTGTTTTTTTGAAGACCTATGCTCCACAGGGAGCTAAAAGGTAGAAGAAGAAGATGTCCCCTTTATTCACAGCTCCTCAGGAAAATGCTCTTGCAGACTGCATCTGAGGCATTATAATGCTTTAATAGTTTATTTTATTTCAGTTGTAGACAAACTGTATGGATGGAGTTTTTCTGTTAGTCAAAATTATTGCAGAGTAACAAGCACTAGTAATTTGTTTTAAAAGATACATTTTAATGGGGTAGTTATTATTGCTCTCAGTCAATGTTTTGTAAAGTATATAATCAGAGTCTCTAGATGAGCAGATGACATATTTAGAAATATTAAACTTTTGAAGAAAAAAACTTGTGTAGATATACTATTTAGGTCACATGGGAGTTTGTAATAATAAAGAAGTTGATAAAATGGGCTCACTTGTACCTACAGGAGATGGTAGACATACATGAGGGTGGTCCTTGAAAGCCCCCACTGACCATATGCTAGAAATCAGCTTGGCTTTTTAACAATGCCCCACATGTCTAATGATGGGTAAGCTATGCAAGTAAGAGCTGCATCCCAAGCTCTATCGACACAAAAAAACAATCTACTGCTGCCTAACAGTTGCCTTTGAGAGAAAACAAGGCTATGGGTAACCACCCAAACAAAAACTATAGTCTGGCATCCACCCTATGAGATTGAAAACTCTTAAGTCAAACCAAGATCCAGCTGCTGAAGACAAAGTGTACCAGCCATGTTGCAGGTCTAGTGGAAAATTTAGGACACACACGTGTATCAAAGGGTCTGAATATGTGATTAGCTTATCTACTATTTAGGACACCCTGTGTTTTTAGCAGTAATATTTTATCTAAATATCAGTTTCATCTCTAGATGTAATAAAATAAACAAATAAGAAGGTCACTACCTGGGATTTCTTGAAAAAGGACAAACAATTTTACCAGATATATTCCTGACTAAAGTTCACACCAAACATCTGTTGTAAAAATAAAGGTGTCATTGATATCTTTTCTGATTTACTTATGTTATATGTTGAAAGTATTAGAATTCATGCATACAGTTTAAGATATCCATTAGCACTATGGCTGGAAGTTATCAGCAACTCATAACTGACTGCATACATTAGGACAAGTGAACTAAAACTGACCAAATTATATTTCACCTTCTTGCTGTGGGACTGGAAATGGACTAATCAGTTAAAGTCAAGCTATTCTGAATCAGAAAGGAAGGTAACCCAGTCCCCAAAAATGTCTTGCTGAAGTCAGTTGTGTTGAGTCAAAAGGTGCAAAATATTGTCTTATGACAACACAGTGCATCTGCACCCATTTGACATCCTTTGAAGGACAGATGATGAAGAAGAATAGTTATCAAAGACAAAAAATATAATTCATGCTAATTACATTTTATAGAGTTATGTATATTATGTTTTAAAGAATGTTGAGAATACTATGGACAGCTAAGAAGAGTTATGAAAACCTTCTGAAAGAGGCCAAAGCAAAGAGAAAGTTAATTTCCAATATTATGAAGAAACAATAATCATTTTTTGGCCATGTAATGAAACGGGAACAGCTGGAATATATTGTGACAACTGGAAAAGTTGAGGGACAAAGAGATAGAGGGAAGCTAAGAGAAAAGATACCAAACTGCTTAAGAGAATGGCTTGGCAGAAGGTCAACAACATAAATGATAAATAACTGTCGAGATTGAAAGTTGTGGAGAGACATGATCACCTAAGGTAGAAGACATGGTACTTGATGATGATATTATGTTTTATTTCATAAGTGTCCATGATATTTAGTACTGCAGTTATTCAGTTTTTAAACTGAATTAAATTTCCTTTAATTTAAACTAAAGGATGGTGCTTGCTAGTAGTAAAGCACATTTCCCTCTCCCCCTAAAATTGTTCACCATTTCTTTGATAATTTTCTTGTCAACAGTGCTCCTTTTGTTCAATCACTATGTGGCATTCTCATATTTTTCAATGAATTGGTATCCATTTGCTGAGGTGAGCATTGCTTAAGTTGTGTAAGTTAATAATGTAAAATTATGTCAGATAAATGAATGTAGTGTAAATCATATCATTAATTAAGTTAGACAAATATGAAATATATTCATTTGTTCTCTTTATATATGAATATTTCTTCGTGTGTGGGCATGTGTATATTTTCCTAAAATATACAAACACTTGATTGAAAATGAAATTTAAACAAGGTATCGTAACTTTGTTGGCTCTGAGTGTTTGTGTGTAGCTTCAAACTTGTTTTGCCCCATCTCTGTAGGATGTGCTAAATTAGATGACTGTAAAATCCACTCCTGACACACATAATTTCATAACCGCAAATATATTCAAAATTGAACATAGTAGTTTTAACTGTCTTTATGTCACATATTTCTCTTTGCTTCAGTAATTTTATATTTCTTAGTAAATGTTGACACCTCAACCAGTGTACAGTGAAGTCTTGCACTTCAAACAAAACTAACTTTGCATGTTCCAGAGTTTTAAGGCTAAATTTAAGGGCATTTTTTTTTATCAGGAGTTAGAATGTGCTTCAGCATTTGAACTGTGAGTGCACAGGTGCAGTGAAGAAATATCAACTAGAAACATGTTCAGTTGTATGCTCAAGTCAATTATACTCTTACCTATACTCTTACATATACATAAATATGTGTTTTCATGTTTTTTTTTTCACCTAATTTTTGGTTGTTTGGTTGTATATAACCACTTTATTCCAAAAAGAGTGTTTAAATAGCAAAGTCTAAAAGAAAGATCAATGATTGAAGTGAGAAAATGAACATTTTTGTGAAGTATGATAATGGTATATATGTGCAGTAGATCTAGAGAAGATGGAAAGTAAATCAGTACCATCAACCATTTGTGCTAAGAGGTAGAAGAGAGAAAGAAGGAAGGAGAACACCAGAAGTATAGATATTTGATGTTTTTATGGAAGAGGACTGCACTTCTTAACCATAACTTTTCCCATTTTCTCAACCAGCCACATGGGATATCATCACTCCTCACTCAGTTACAATTTAACCTATGTTTGCTCATGTGGGTTATCATTTTGCTCTGAAAATCTGTAGAGATAGTTTGTCTGGAAGTGCTTGATTATTCTAACATGTTTTCTAGACACTGTTCATATTTTGATGTAATAAAACAATATAATGAACAACAAATACAAATGTAAAGTTGTGAAAAATTTTCCAGTCAGCGCAAGTAGTAATTTCTTAGCGATTGCAGTTTAAGTATTCTCTTTATATATATGTAATATTTCTGTGCATACATTGAAATTGAGGAAATCTTTCAATATTTAAATATGAGGGGCTATCAGATATTTCAGAATTGTAATTGCTATGACGCAACTATTTGACATATGTGCATGAAAATCTGAAGGTCCAAAGTCAAAACAACAATAGTTGAAAGGAAAGATTGTGGCAGGTCTAGCCCTGGGTTATGATACCTTCATAAAAATGACGATCTCAAAACATTGATTTTTGGAATTCAGCAGTTTGCCTTGGGAAAACATTTCCACCCTCCCTATATCTTGCTAATTATTACTTCTGGTGACTCCTGTGGGTTGGTTTTGTTTCCTTTGATGTTGGATTTTTTTTTACACTAACGTACACTTCGTAAAAAGTACGAAACTATCATAAAAATGGAGATGGTTTTTTTAAAATATAAATTTGCTATTTTTTCAAGAAATTCTTTTTTTTCTTATGACGAGATACATTGTGCTGTTGGCAAAACATCAAACAAACCTTTGTAACATGGGATAGGCAGAGAACTACTTTAAGAAGAAGGCGATCATATGGGCTGGACTGACAGCCAACATGTGAATAGACATAGAAACACCGCCGGTAGCCATGTGGTCAAATTTCAAGCCATAAATTGAACCTAAGCCAGGAAATGATTACTGCATCCAATTCCCATGTCTCTTCTTGGGTAAACACACAGCTTTGTAGCAAAAGTTCAAAGAAAATACTATTTTCCAAACTCCAAATGTAACAATTAGTGATCATTATTTTGATGAACATTTCGTACAGATATGACTCCTGGATATATATTGTAATCTAGAGCTAGAGTGCAAAAAATAGAATGCTCATGGTTTTTTTCAACATCAAGCGCATCATTCACCTTTGTTCTGGCACTTAGGTGAAATCTGAATTCTATATCTGTGTTTGCAGGCACTTGAAAGAAAACGTTCCAACAAAATACATTAACTATGGCGCAAATGCAATTAGCTGTTGCATCACAAATCATGAATAGTCTAATCTAGGTGATTTTTGTTTGTTAGTCATATTTTATTAAGTTTGGTGAAAGCTGTTCTTGCTTTATTTATTCTCTGCTATAATGTTTCTTTCAGCTCCTCCTTTGTAGATAAAGGTGCTTAAGTAAGTAGATTACTGCACCTCCTTGATTGACGCTTCTTCAATTTCTATTTGATTGCATGTGCTGTTCCATTTCATTATCTTTGTTTTATCAAGATGAATCTGTAGTCATCTTATGGCAGAGTTTATCTTTAGTTCCTGTAGCTTGTCTTTCAATTGATTTTGGCTATGTGCAAGGTGTACAACATCATCAGCAAAATCTCTTAAGTTTTCCAGTTGCTTCCAGAATGTTCACATTTCATCTTAATATTTCTTAGCTTCAGTCTATGTTTGAATATGAATAAATTTGTGGTTGTTTGAAATCCGAAGTAATCTTCTGAGCATGTGAATGAAGAACTAAACAAAAGTAACATTTTAGTAAAATAGTAAACATATTTTAAAAGACTATATGTATATTTCATCTTTTAAAAGATTATATGTATAAATTTAGTCACCTGGAAATGAACTGTTATTGCATTTTATTTTATTTCAGGTGCTTGCATATTTTACTTTGTGTTTGTGGTTGGTGCCATTTGCATTTTTCGTTTCCCTTTCTGCAAATGAATTTGTTTTGCCAACAACTTCTGGAGTTCCTGGAATGGCAAAAGAAGGTAACATTCTTTTATGTTGATTACGTGTATATCATCATCATCATGTGCCATACCGGTTGGCATAGGTGATCATATCCTTCCACAATTTTCTATCTACAGTGCATCGTATCAGTTCTGTTGTTGACTGTTTTCCATGCCATGACACCAAGCTATCCAGTATTTTCTCTCTTTGTCGTCCGCGATCTCTCTTTCCTTTTATTCTGCCAGTTGTAAACAAGTATTCCAACTTTCCTCTTCTCATGATGTGCCCGAAAATGTTGATTGCTTCTTTCTGATGTTTTTTAAGAGCCCCCTTTTGTGTTGGCCTCTTTGAGAACTTCCTCATTGGTCTTTTTAGCTGTCCAGGGAACTTTCAACATTCTTCTGAGAAATCCCATCTCTGTGGCCTCTAATCGTCTTTTTATTTGTTTGTCTACTGTCCATGATTCACTTCCATAGGTCAGAATTGGTTCTATATAGCACCGATGAACTCTCTTTCTCTTTTCTATTGACATAGATTTGTTGCATAAGATATTTTTCATTTTCTGAAATGCCATTTTGGCTTGAGCTATTCTGCTTTGTATTTCTGTGGTGTATCTCCCATCTGACGTGTATATCAGATCATAAAATTAGCAACAAAATATTGAAAGTACTACAGTTTTTAATATATCTATTTTACATAATATATATATATATATATATATATATACTGCGGCTGTTTAAAAAGCTTAAAGAAAGAGCAGTAATTGAAATTATCGTTCCTGGAAGGCAGAGATGGGGATGAGTTAGAAAATTATTTGACCTAAATATCAAGGATTCCCTATAGACTACATTCAGTGAAAATATAAACATATGTGACAAGTTTTATTTGTCCTTTTTTATTAAAAAAAATATATATGTATAAATTTATTTGGTTTTAAATGGAGAATTTTTGTTTTCTTCTCAGATGAAAATGTGAATGACTGGCAATTAGTGTAAAGAGAATGAAAGTGGGATAACAGCTTGATCATGCTTTATTTGCTTTCAAAATGTATTATACATTCTGTGAAGAAAATAACAGTCAGGTTAAATAGTGCTGCTAGATGGCAATTTACTTTTGAGATGGGTTTTTTTTTGTTGCATATTGTTTTTACATTAATATTGCTTAAATATTGAGTGTGAATAGATTGCAACATTGATTAAATTCTACAATATATAGATTTAAAGTAGGCCACACAAAATTGACAGCAGGCTTTGGCTCCCTTGTTGACATTAATAGATTTTCTGAGAACAGGTGCTTATGGCAAGACATAATGTGGTTCCAGTAACTGGAAGGAAGCAACTAATTGTAGATCATGGAGATTTGTTTTAAACTCTGTCCTACGTATAATTGTTGGCTGAGAGAAACTAACAAACTTACAAATTGTTATAATTTTGGAGCAGAAATGTGGAAGGTAGATCATAAATAGAAAACACCTTCATGGATGTTAAGATAAAAGTTTGAGTAAAATATTGTCAGGAGCTTACATGAAAAGGATGCATAACAGTTTTTTTTCAATAGAACAGACAGAATTAAAAGATTTTGGCCCTAAGATGAGAAAAGATATATGGCCTTTTTTGTCTTGTCAGACGGTCTAGTGGAGGCTATTGTATATTTTTTTTTTAGGTTTTATTTTTGTCGAACAGCTTCTCTCATGGCTAATTCTACCAATATTTGACAAACATACTCATCCACAGAATGAACAAGTCAGGCCCACTGATCCACAGGGTTTTCCAACCTTTTTCTTGAGTCTTTTCTCTTCTAAGTTTTGCCTCAGCACAGTCTCAAATGATGTTAAATCATTCCTTATATATGCTCCCCATGATGATTTACAGATATCTCTTTATCGTAGTTTAGGTCTGTCGGTTTGTCTCTTTCCGTGTTAATTGCACCATATAGTATTTGCCTGGGGATGCATTTTTCTTCCATTCCCTGAATGTGCCCCAGTCATCTTAGTCTTTGACATCTGAGCATTGACATGATTGTTGGGGTCTTAGCACTTGCAGGGCAGTTAAGTTGGTTATTTTGTCCTGTCATTTGATGTGCATTATTCTGCGGAGACATCACATGTGGAAGACATTTAGTCTTTTTTCATGATTTGAGTATGGCGAACGAAAGATAGATGATTTGAGTATGTTGTCCAGGTTTCAGATCCATTATAATAGTGTGCTAAGCACACAAGCAAGAAAAGTTGATGTGTATATTAATTATCATTTATAAAAGTATGGCAGTCTATTAAAAAAATGTGACACTTTGTTTCAGATGACAGTGATGTGGTTAGTAACTACTTTAGGAAGAATAAGAAGAAACTGGGACTGCTATCATTTCTCAAGTCTGCTCAAGAGAGTGTACTGCCTCAGAGGATGCGCAAACAGTTTTAATAGTTTGTTTTAAAATGAACTTGATATTTGAAGACCTGTGCGTGTGTGCTAATGTATAATAATAATTGAATGAAGTAATTAAACAATAACATTTTACTGTGTAAAATATTAAACTGTATGGAGGGCTCATTGCATGAACAATAATGAGGCTTCTTTAACCCATTTTGAAATTTTTGCAAGAATGTGACTTTAAAGGCAAAAAAAAAATGTGTATTGAATGCTTGCTTATTCAATACTTTATTGCAAAGCAGATTTGATTTGAATTTGTATTCATTTCTTTTATTCAAAAGTGCATGTATAAGATAAGCTGAAATATGTTTAATATTTTAAAATGGTTTGACAGGTTTTATATTATTCAGAAGATAATTAATTTAATGTAACAATGTAGATAAGTTATATAATTTCTTATTTCTAGTACAGGCTGTCATTCCTGGCAATGATGAGTTACATTTTAAGAAATTTAATATGCCTAAGACACAACTTTTTTTTTCAAGCTTTAAACACACTAATGATGACCCTCCTGTAATACATGATGGAAGTTGTATAGTTTTTCTGTTTGGGTTTGTTTTTAGCATTTTAAAGTGTGTGAACAATTATACAAATGCTATAAGACCAGTACAGTGAAGATTCACACGCACATAAAACTGCTGATCAAGATCAACGAAACTCTTAGGCTGAGGTAACTAATCATAGCACCAAATAATTAAATTCTGTGATAATTTAACTATCACAGAGATTAGCTGTCACATATTTTCTTACACTCAGGGGATCTCTCTTGTTCTTAGTGTTACCCATTAAGTGAACATGGATGCATTATGTACCTAGTTTACATCACCTTTCAGCTCGACACATCCATTTTCGGCATGTGTAGATTTGCCTACCAGTTTTTGCCTGGACAGTGGCCATTATGGACTACTCTTTTTGACTGTATGTTTTGACTATACTCTTTAAACTATGGGTTCTTTAATGTGCACACTGGCTTCTGTTTTTCACTTTTTTCTGAGAAGCTAGACATCAGATCTCACTACCCAGAGACCAGGGGAGGGTAAAGCTGTAATAGTATTGGGTAGGAGGGAGGTACCCTTACCCCAGAGGATAGTGGCAGAGATGTAGAGCTGCAGTGAACCACCAGACACTTCCAGACATCATAAGCGAACATGTTCCGACCTCCACTCAGAGGATAAATCATAGGGGACAAATTTCTGGATAAGTGACAAAACAAGGGGAAGCATGCTCAGGGATTCAAACTTGCAGACAGACAGGAAATTGCGATTGTTAAAAGGGGGCACATTTCTGTTAGATCAAAAGGTAGCAACTGTCATTCGTGATCCAGATTGCAGGGAGACAGGAAATTGTGGATGTTTTGGCACTTTTATTCCCCTGACACACTTCCGGTCAGTGGCAAGATGAAACACTGTAACACTTTAACAACTTTCTGTCATACTGCAACAAAACATGTAGGCCAATGTTGTTAAATCCAGACTGTGTATATAAACATCCCTAAGTCATTGAGAGGCAGAATCAGAGAAAGATCAATACGGTAGTTCATATCAGAAGATAATAGTAAGTTAACTGAGAATTTACTGTAGGTTATAGTCAGCTAACTAGAGTCCTCATCGTGGGATATACCTCTCTTTACGTAACATAGTAAGCTCGTCTCTTGGCAAGGTATAGTTTAGGAGTCGGAGAGTTTAGTTATAAGGAAATAAACCACAGTATGAATAGTTACATCGTAATGGCAATCACCCCTGTAACTAGTAAGCTATAAATTAGAAGTACCTTAGAGCAGCTTGAGGAGAGAGATTATCACCATAATTAGCCAGAGATAAAACATAGGAAAACCAGTGTGCATAATGATTCATTGGTGTAATGAGAGAACCTGATCAATGACTGCTCTACTCTTCCAATAAAGGCATGTGATTTGTATGACCTGGTCATGATCTGTCATTTTCAGTTAGTGGTATTATCATTGAAGACAATAATCATCAACTACTGTGCCTGATTCTCAGGCACTACCACCAGTCTGGCAAGGCCTCCACTCCAGATGATGTCTCATTGTTGTAACAAAACCACATGGAAATCATGGATTAAATTTTTGAGACATTCCCACTGCCTGTGGTGGGGATTGATCCATGGACATTCCTGTCCAGATGCCGATGTCTTACCTTAGTACCACCCCGTCCCCACTTAGGGGACAAGACCATGTACAAAAAATCCAGATGTGTCAAAAATGTATCTGTGATACCCAGGACACAGTATATCACTATCTAATCACTTAGACAATATTTTCATTTTTAAATATTGAGTACAGAAGAGGGTTTTGGCAACTTTGAAAATTCAGAATTTAGTTAATCGATTCATGTTAGTGAATGACTTGAGTAAATATTTTAGCAACAAATAAATTAATTTTAAAATTATGCAAACAAGTAAGAGTGTTCCTGCTAAAAGAGAAACTCTGCTGAAGCTGATTTTATGAAACAAGCAAAAAGTGCAGGGATTGAGAGTAATGGAGAACATTTGTGTTTGTGGCAAAGAATAATAAAGGATTAAGTAGATAAGTAATTGTATTTGAGTGTTTGTACAACATGTTGGGTGTATGAGGTAATGAATACACTGACAGACTTGCCAGTTTGGCTGATGTTGAGTGCAAAAAGACAATGGACCGCTCTGACATTCTGAATGGCATTCTACCCTTAGGAATGCAGGATGAAAAGATGACTTGAAAGATAACCCCAAATTTGCAGTCATGATAGACTTCATGAATACCATGTCAAGTGGGAGATGCCAGATAAGAGTACTACATTGGAATCCAAAGAAGACTTATCAACCAACACAACACTAGTGTCATTAGTCACTACATGTTGATGGATATTATTTGGAAGAGATCTGAGCACTTCTGGGCTTGTCCGATGTGCAATGAAGATGACATATTGACTAACTAAACTAAACAAAATGTAGCAAAACTGGTTTGGCTAAACCCACATGCATTCATTTTGTATTTACTTGAAAGATTGAAACTGCATGCTTGTGTGCAAATTGATTAGTTATTATTTGTTTACTTTAAATGTATTTGTTTTAAATAGATTGTGAAATTGTATTATTCAGTGCCAATAACATGAAATTAAAATTCTATGTAATAAGTTCAGTTGGTATTCTCATGAGGAGAAAAAAACGATTTTTCTTTGTTCACTCCAGACATAAACTTTTCTTTTTCCTCCTTTATATTTATTAGATTAGAGGCCACAGAGATGGGATTTCTCAGAAGAATGTTGATAGGTCCCAGGACAGCTAAAAAGAGCAATGAGGATGTTCTCAAAGAGGCCAACACAAAAAGGCAGCTCTTAAAAAACATCAGAAAGAAGCAATCAACATTTTTCGGGCACATCATGAGAAGAGGAAAGTTGGAATACTTGGTTACAACTGGCAAAATAAAAGGAAAGAGAGATCGCGGACGACAAAGAGAGAAAATACTGGATAGCTTGGTGTCATGGCATGGAAAACAGTCAACAACAGAACTGATATGATGCACTGTGGATAGAAGATTGTGGAGGGACATAATCACCTACACCAACCGGTATGGCACATGATGATATTTATTAGTTTGCATTTTCCTGATGATTGAAGGAAAGAGTTCTACCTTTATGTCATCCACCCTTAATGGATGTTAAGTGGCCGAAAATACGCTGCATTGTGATTTGCAGTAGAATTGTGATAAGTAAGTCTTTCGGCCCAGCACATTTGACTTCAGCTTTTAATTACTGGGTTGCTTTCCCTCTCAGTCCTTACTCATTTAGCCAGACTAGACTGGTTAGTACTAGACTAGTACTAAGGGTACTGCAAAGAGGTGGAGTAGGCTCTGGATTGTTCTGGCTCACTAGTCCTGGTGCAAACCATCAGCTATTAGTCATTGATAACTTTGAGCTTTGTTGCTTTTGTGTGGTTTCTAGGGTTAAACAATAATTTACGTTTACTGTTTGGTATAGTTCTGTTACTCTTACTTGTCTGTTATCAGTTTCTTCTTCTGTGAGATTTGTTTAAAGCTTATTTTGTTATACGTACAATTAGATAAGCTATATTTTTTGAGTGAATGTTCCCTTTTGTCAAGTTTTTTCTTTAGACACCATTTTCTGAGTCCTTTGGTTGGTGAGAGTTGTTAATGGTGCTCATTATCATATTCTTTTAGTGAAGCAAAATGGATTAAGGCATACTACAGTTCAGAGTCTTTGGAACAACAAAAGTTGTGATCTAGATATGGTATGCTTTCATCTCGGTTGTTTGTGTAACTTAAAGAGATTCTGGGTATTGTTATAATAAGAACATTAATGAAATGAGGAGATGATGAAAGAAGTAAAACAAATACCGTTAAGGAATTAAATGAAGAGATGACCCTGGTGCTGAATAAGACATACTGACTTTGCTCCAATCGAGCTTGGGAAAGGGAGTAGAGGAAATAAGAAACATATGGAAAGGAGAGATGAAAACATACCAGAATTTGGAAGATATGGATAGAATTGAAAAGCACCCTCTCTTCCCCCCTTTCTGAAAAAAAAAAAACTAACAAATAGTTTTGTTGGAGCTAAGCTGTGCAGAAATTGTTGGAGCTAAGCTGTGCAGAAATTGAAAGATTTAATATGTGACAAGTTACTACAGATATTTTGTCCCAAGAAGAACATTGATCAGAGAGGCAAGAGCAGCAGGAATTGGCTCCCTCAATGAGATAGAGCTGCTTGCACAGAACAGAGACAAATGGCAAGATTTGATAAAATATCTTTAGAAGGATTGAAAACTGCTAGAATAAAAATTTAGATAAGAGAAAGAGTATCTGGTCTATGCCCTATGGGCCGGCTACAGCTCGAAAGGTCAATAGATAGATAGACAACAGATATTACTGTATAAATTATATATCATAATTTAAAGTTATTTAATGTCAAAATGAAAATTTTTAAAAGTACACATACATGTCCTTCTTTATATAAATGAGATCATCTTTATTGTATTTAGCCAGTATCCATTAGTACTTTATTGTGCCTGTCCCCTTCATGATCACACAAGTTAAGATCTCAACATAACCTATGCACCCAACAGCGTTGATAAGAGTTCTAGTAATTTAGTGAGTTCATTTCAAAGGTGACAGACATTCTGTTTTTTTATTTTTTTTAGATGTTTATAAAACACTTATTTAAATATTACCAACCAGCAAAGAACATAACTCTTGTTAATTTTTGTGCATTAAATTCATTAGCAGAAAGTTAAAGAAAATAATATAAATGGAATGTTTCCGTTATTTTGTGCATCACTCATTGTGATGTGGTAAAGTTCTGTTTTTTTCTCATTTGAGCATGAAATAAATGTATTTAGTTTTAAACATATGAAAAAATAAACAAATAAAGAAGTCTTCCAATGGTAGAGAGGAATAAAGTCCTCACTAAATATGATGAACACTTTTTTAACAAAAGTAACGAATAAGATTTCTCTTATCTAGATTAATTAACAAATGACAACGGTCGACCCAGGTGCTGGCAGAAATAGATACCAGGAGAGTCAAATAAGTAATCCAAAAGCAATGATGAGTGACTTTACAGTTTTAAATCATTGTTAGGGTTAACCAAGCAACCAGATGGGTTTAGAATTGCAGAAATTTCTAAAGGTATGCATTATCCAGGCTTTATAAAATCGAGCTTAAAAGTTAAAACCATTTCATCTAGTCATTTATATGCAGCTTGAAAATTGTTAGCTCCTCTTAACCTTTGAACTGTAGCTTCAAAGCTAATATTAACTCATCTAGCCCTTTTACATGTGGCCTAAAGAACAAATATAAACTTATCTATAGCTCTTACCCTTGTCTAATCTATTAGTCATCAGGCTGATGAAGAGTTAGAGGAACTGGTAAACACCTACAACAAAAGCAATGAGATTGTTGCAAGAAATAAAGAATGGTTGCATAGTTATTTGATACCTCTGCCAAATGACTGCATGAATATTTAGAGTTATTGAATAATTATCATGCGGAATATTATAGGCAGGCTGTTGAGGAATACTGCTGTCAGGAAAATAACTTGCAAACTTGAACAAAGCCATTCCTTTCTAACTTCTCTTGGAGGATACTGACCTAATAGAGAAACTTGGGGAAATGCTTTTTCACTTTGTGTATGTGACAGTTTTCACTTAGGTATTGGGGCATATATTGATGCAATCGAGCTCCTGAATTCATACAATAGAGAGTGCCTTTTGATTTCTTAATGATTCAGCTACTTGCATATAATATCAGCCCACTTATCTGAATCTCTGTGGCCTTTTTCCAGCTAAAGGTGACGTTCAAATTGTGTCACTTGTACCTCTGAATGAACAATGATACACACTGGTCTACCACAGGACTTACTATTATCTAGTTTTATTCAATGCCTACATTGTGAGAATAACAAGTAAACATATTGCTGGTCTGGGGCAAGGGGGAGACACTGTCTTATGCTGACAATGTTTAGTCATCAGGAAAAGATTGGGAGAATGTTGCTGGAAAACTGCAGAGAAAGCTTGACCACTTACGAATAACTTAGACGTAGTGTGACACTGTATGGCTTGCCAACTCGATGAAGACAAATGTAACATGGTTCTCTCTGAACAACCATTTTGTCAATACACCATTTGGAAGTCTAAGTTTGGAGGTTTGGAGAAAATGCAACAAAATATCTAGATTGTGGTTTGATCAAAGTCTTGCTTTTACCAAGCACATAGATCAAGTAGTTATGAGAGCTAGGAAGGACTTGACTGCATTGTGGGCAATAACAGAAGGGTCACTGTGTTTTTTTATACCAAAGGCAGATTCTTTCTGAAATGAATATACTCTGTCTATTCTGACTCATATACTTATTAGAAATACTGGAAAGGATACAGAATGAGGGTGTACACATCATTCTTGAATGTACAGAAGGCACATCGTGCAGTGCATTACCTCTTTGATTATCCTACCATGAAAGATATGACAAAAACCTGTTGAGCACATGTCTACCTTCAAGTAAGTGCCGACATTCACTGAACAGTGAGATCAGGAGTCAGGAAGGTAGCAAATTAAAGAGAGGGAAGTATTTGATGGCTCAGACTGAGGACATTGTTCAACAAATTAGTTTATTTGAGGACATAGAACCTGGTGAAAAATGGGTACAAATGTTCAGTGTACAGTGTGTTTTATGTCCTTCATTTATGCATCAAACTGAATAGAGAATGCAGAAAAGAAACTCAACCGTGGAAACAGGAGTGCAGGCTTTGGTTTTTGAGAATTCTTCTGAGGGTGAAGCAGTTATATACACAGATGGGTCTCTTCAGCATAAATGGAGCTCATATGCCTTCACAGTTCAGGTCAAGGGGAGAATTGTCTAGAAAGACTTGAATGTTTTTCTTTGACTACAAGTAGTTTTGATGATAGAGGCTATGACAGTAACTACACCAGTAGCTTGGCTTGGTATACAGACTTTTACTAGTGTATGCTTTCTCTGTGACTTAATGTATGCTCAGGAAGATAGG
Source organism: Megaustenia siamemsis (assembly GCA_032433765.1). Classification (NCBI taxonomy): domain Eukaryota; kingdom Metazoa; phylum Mollusca; class Gastropoda; order Stylommatophora; family Ariophantidae; genus Megaustenia; species Megaustenia siamemsis. Next base: position 162,580,833 of record JAVIAB010000092.1, read on the forward strand.
GTTTTGCTTGAATGCACTTTTTGGAGTCTTCTGAGGAGGTCAAGGTTAACGAAAAACTGCTGCATTTTTGTACCAGTACTTTTGGGTTTTAAAAGGGGATGAATGAGCAACAGACTTCTGGGTTGGCTGGAGAACGTGAAGAAAAGGTGAAAAAAAACAATAGATGGGGCTGAAATTTTCAGTGCTGTCTAAGAGACAGGATGAGCAAGTGATTTGGGCAGTGGATGTGAATCTACAACCTTGAAAAGACTGTAAGAGCATCACATCAAAAAGGTGATGCCAGACAAGCTAGGGCATGGAGTCAAAGAAGAATGAACACAAAATTGGGGTTGTCAGTAGTTACACATTGAGGAGGGCATCTGAGCACTTAGGATAAGCACTTTTATGATATGCAGTGAGGATGATCTGTTGACTAACTCTCAACTTTTTTTGACTTCACTAATCTTAACTGCAGTCTCAAAATTAAAATCTATCCTAAGGAATTAGTACACTTAACTTTCTTATTCTTAGAAAGAACTAAATTTCTTGACAATGGTTTTAATCCTACGGTAACAATGTTATCAGAAGTTGACAGTATATACATATTAACATGCATGCAAGAACAAAAATTCATTTGTGAAAGACTGCCATTATGTTTTATGCACTTTAATATTTCCTACAAAAAATACATATATCTTCAAAAATAAATTATAATGCTCTATTTCATTGACACTACCATACTGGCACTGGAATAAGCTTCTGTTTATACCATCTTAGCTTTAGTGGCTATAAATAACACAGACACAGCAAAGGTGATCTAAGAGTGACTGTTAAGGTTAATATGGGTCAGATTTTTAAAAGGTTATTATAATGTGAATTTATAATAATTTTTTGGGTATCATTTCATTTGTCAAATAATAAAACTTTAGCAGATTTGTATATGAAATGTCAATGTCTTCCTCCTGCTGTCTACATTTTGTTTAGCTTATTTAATTATTTCATTTTAGTGCACACTGATATTATGCTACATTAACATTTATGTTTTTTGTAGATTATATTTCTAATATGGTTGGTGCATTTTTTCTGACCTTTAGTCTGCATAACTTTTGCTGAAAAACATTTAGTTGTCTCTGTTTCTGTCTGAAACATATTTTTTATTCACAGTTCCTTGCTTTCTTAGACCTGCCTCTATTTGTTAATTGTTATATTTGTTGTGAAAATAAGGAAACAACACTGAGCCCATAGTGCAACAAAACCAAAACAACAACAATATTAACTATCTGGCAGTGAATAAAAGTTTAGTCATTTTAATTTGTTTTGGACCACATAATTCAAATGGACCTTTAATTTAAATAATTATTTGTGTCAAATCTTCAGTAAAAATTATGTTAATAATAAAAAATTTAGAAAGTTTGACTCACTAATAATTATTCTAATCTTCAAATAAAAGAAGTACCCAATAAATAGATAATTAAATTAGCAGTCAGAAACATCCCAATTAGTCCCTTTTAAAAAAAAATTTACATGTTAAATTTTCCCCTGAAACATATGTTTAAGAGCAATATGGTTATGAAAGTTAAACTACCATCTATAGTATAATTTTATTTTAAACACAGAGATACCAAATATATTAACTATTATCTTACAAAATTGTTGTTGTGTATATTACATGTTAATTGTGTATGCTATGAACAAACATGGAAGTGAATCATGAACAGTAGATAAACAAATAAAAAAATTATTAGTGGTCACAGAGATGGGATTTCTAAAAAAATGTTGAGAGTTCACTAGACAGTGAAAAGACTAATGAGAAAATTCTTAAAGAGACCAAAATAAAAAAGATCGTGGACAACAAAGAGAGAAGATACTGGATAGCTTGATGTCATGGCATGGAAAACAGTCAACAACAGAACTGATACGATACACTGTAGATAGAGAATTGTGGGTGGACATGATCGCCTATGCCAACCAGTATGGCATATGATGATGATGAACAAACAGCAAACAGTTTTGATATGCTAGTAAAAAAAAATTAAAGTACCCCCGTCATGCCAAGTGGCGGCGTATAGGGAATATGGTGTTAGTGACCATAAATTTTACAGACCTTCGGCACATTATTTTTGAGGTAATGTGGTCGGTATTACGCCCATGCCGCTTTACTTTCCCATTAAAAAATCTGGTACCCATTTAAGGCTGGGTGAACCCGGAAGCCGTCGGTTGGGATTGAATCCTACCCCTTGTCCTTTGTAGTCCAGTTCACTAACCACTGAGCTATCGCGGCTCCCTTTGATATGCTAGTAGTAGTAGTAGTACTAGTTCATCTTGTATTTATTGTCAGTGTTGGTGTCCTTAGTCTCATCAATAATAATCCACAAAGAAAAGAAGATGGACTTCCTTGAACGTAATACTTTCTTTTGAAGCTTCAGATGCTATTCCACTGTTTTCAGATAATAATAGATGCACATCAAAACAGAATCAGTGTTGTAAAAACATCAGCTTGTTTACTACAGATTAGAGTGCACAAAAATGTACATATCTTTCATATTTTTTTTAAGCATCCTTGTACACCTGACCAAAAGAAAAGTCTTACAAATGGGAAAAAAACACCTTACATGTCCATTTCTTATGTCTTCTTCTTAGCAAAGTACAATCCTTTCAACCTCATAATGTCTTCTAGGTTATATTAGACAGCCATTGTTATTTTAAAAAATAATAGCAGTGAAGATTATTATTAAATGTATCCACATAATGTGGTTGAGGTACCTCAGTATTTATAGTCAATTTCAAATGAAAGTTTGATACAATTTAATTAGTTAGTCCACAGACATGAAAATATACATAGAATTTATTTAATAAAATGTTATATGTGGATGTATTCTATTTTTTTTTCTTAAATGTAGAAAATTGTAATAATGGTCTGTTTTCTTGTAAGGCTTACTGGTCCTTTTCATGAAAAACCTTTATGAATTATGGAAGACCCTTTAAAAGATGGAAGGTATGAAATTATCTTTTATATGGCTTTGAACACATCCCCATAACTTGACTAATACATCTGTTGTAATATAAAAAAAATAGAAGGAGAAAGGCAAAAAATAAAAAAATGGAAATGATATTATGACAACTGATTCATTAGTTATTGCACATTCCTGGTTAGTTCTCTCAGTCACCTTGTATAGGGTGTTTCTAAAGTCCCTGTGCAGTGATTTGAAAATAGTTTTGAAAATACGTCACCGATTGATGAAATTTACGTCATGATATTTTGTTTCACTGCACAGGGACTTTAGAAACACCCTGTACTACTTGTGTTGTGTCTTAGAATTGCTTCTTGATCATTTACTGTATCACCCAATAATAAAATGTATGTGGGAAAGAAACAATAAAAAATAGTGAGCTCAAGAGGCACAAGAAGAACACTGATACGAGAGGCAAGGAAAGCAGGCTTTGATAACCTCACCGTGATTGAGAAACTTGCCCAGAGAAGGGACCTATGATGAGGCCCTGTGTGATATCTACTGGCACTGGAAGAATGATGTGGATGTTTAACATTTATATCCTGCATGATGTCACTTGCTATTTAAGTGACTGGATTTGGTTATTAGTATTCTCATTTTGTGTGTGAGTATGTGTGTATACATACACACATATATATAGGATATTAAAGCATGGTTTTATTATGAATATTCTGTTCTGATCATGTGTGTACATGTATATAGAAATTTACATAAATGAATGAAACAAATTTAGATACTCATTACAAGGAAACCATCTGTTTTAGACAAACATATCTCTCTCTCTGCGATCAGGAATCAGTCAGAGTAGGATTCCAGACTCCCACATGAAGTCAGCTGTCAGGTTAAGTGTGTTGATCACCCCCACAGACAGAACGTCACATTTAGAGTCCGCCAGATCCACTCTGACTGAACACACGTTAATACGTTGCACTGTGTTCTGCGCCAGTGGCCCAGTACATCCGATTTCAGCCAGCATTTTTTCAGGTTTGCTTTCCTTAGCCTTTGATTGTCCCCAATCTTCCTGCAAGGCAGCAGATTGTCTTTTCTGTAGGAGGATTCTGCCCTTAGATGGTCTACCCTCCCAGGTTTACGAGCACCATCTGCCCGAGTCACTAGGGTGACTAACACAGACATGCACACACAGAGATATGAGCTGTGAATAACACAGCCATGCACACAGCAATACGAGACATGACTAACACCTACACACATCAAGATATATGACACATGACTAACATAGACATGCATATAAAGATATGAGATATGACTGACTTAGACATGCGCACACAAAGATATGACACATGCCTAACATAGACATACACACAAAGATATAAGATATGACTAACATAGGCATGCATACACAAAGATATGAGATGTAACTTACATAGCCATGCACACACAAGGATATGAGATGTGACTAACATAGCCATGCACACACAAGAATATGAGATGTAACAGACACAGACATGTACTCACAAAGATATGAGATATGACTAACATAAACATGCAAACAAAGATATGAGATATCCCTAACCCAGACATGCACACACAAAGATATGACACATGACTAACACAGATACACACTAAGTTATGATATATTACTAAACTCAGACGCACATAAAGATAAGAGACATGATTAACACGGACACACCATGATATGAGATATGACTAACATGACACACATCTTGATATGAGCCATGGCTAGCACACACACAACACACACACATGAGCTAAGATTTTAGTCATGGCTAGCACAGAAACACCCCAAGATATGAGCCATGACTAGCACAGAAAAACATTAAGATATGAGTCATGTCTTCACGGAAAAACACCAAGAAATGAGTCAAGTCCACTATGAACACTATTGTAGTCACCACACAAACGCCAATGAGTCTTGATCGCTGAGAGAGAAAGAGAGAGAGTTTATGACAAAACTACAGGGATATGCCCAAACAATGACATTTATCAGCACGAATACTTTGGACCCCAGTGTCAGTACCTGGTTCTCGTGTACAAATACGTCTAAAAATTCTGAACCTACTTTCCTGTTTAATTACAACGACACCACATGTAACTCGGACACAGATCAGATCAGAAAGGCTGGTTAGACAAACATATGACTAGTATCAATAGAGAGGAAAACTCAAAATTTTCACCAGTACTTGTTGCACATTAACTTATATGTTCAGTTCTTAAATGCAAAATTGCTGGCCCATATATGGCAAGAACATAACTATCACCTGGACATATATGGCTCCCACAGTGAATGTTTGTGAATTCTTGTAATGTAAGTTAACTTCAACAGTTTTCCTATCCATAGATATGTTTTTCTATAATGGATGGTTTCTTTGTAAAGTTGTTTTATTCATTTAGAATTGTAGTGTGTGTGTGCATGAATTAAATGGATAATACCTTTTATGTGTATGTGCATGCATGCAAACATATATGTGTGCTTAAGAAAAATATTGCTTAGGTTAATTTCATTCTGGAGTGTTAATACAATTCCACTATATTTAGGGTCATTTGGTTCATGATTTTTTCTTAATCAGTGATCAAGCAATAACACTAATAATTTAAATTAACTGTGTAAATTCTGTAGGTGCTCTTAGAGTCATTTTAATGATGTTTTCTTTAGTCTTCAGTGATCAAACATCAGATGTCCCATTAAATGGCCTGTTAATGATACATACTTTGATTGTTACTTATACATATGTTTTATATCATGTATTTTCAAGTAGAAAGATAATATTTATTTATTGTCATTTTACGAAATATTATTTGACAAACGAATATGAACAACTTACATACTGTGAGTTCTAAATTCAATTTACAAAATTGTATAAGTACCACATTGCAGCTAGACATTTTTCTTTCAGTGTTTATAGCTTACATGATCCCAGAAAAATGTGTTAACAGATTATAGAAATGGCAGTTAGTTTACCTACAAATCGTCTCATTTTTAAGCTGAAATATGAGTGGTTTGTTGTCTTCTTCTTCTACCTTTAACTCCCTGTGTGCATAGGTCTTCAATAAATACTTTCCAAGCTGCTCTGTTTCTTGCCATTCTTTTAAGATTATCCCCTTCATCTTCATCTCTGCATAAATCTGTCTTCTCCAAAAATATTTTGGTTTTTATCTTTGTCTTTTTCCTTGGGGATTCCAAAATATGGCCTGTTGTGTAATACTCTCAGTTGGCTTCCGCAGTATGTGTCCTATACGTCATCGTCTGTGATCAGGACTCAGTCAGAGTAGGATCCCAGACTCTCACATGAACTCAGCTGTCAGGCTAAGTGTGTTGATCGCACCCACAGACAGAACATCACAGTTAGAGTCTGCCATATCCACTCTGACCGAACACCCGTTAAAACGTTGCACTGTGTTCTGCACCAGCGGCCCAGTGCATCCGATTTCAGCCAGCATTTTATTCAGGTTTGCTTTCCTTAGCCTTTGATTGTCCCCAATCTTCCTGCAAGGCAGCAGATGATCTTTTCTGTAGGGGGATTCTGCCCTTAGACTGTCGGCCTTCCCAGGTTTACGAGTACCGTGTGCCCGAGTCACTAGAGGTGACCAACACAGACATGCGACTTGTAAAATGAGGAAACTGCAACAAGGAACACTTTTCATGCATAGCTTTCAATTGTTCCCGCCGCCTATCCCCATATACTGGTAAGTCACGTCCTCTTGAAAATGATGATCATCGTAGCACTAGATGATGGCAGGCCATCGTTGATGACTCCAATTCCGAACATATAGACACACAGTCAGTCGTCAAATTATCCCCATCGCACATCAAACAGCAGACCGTAAGATTTGCGCACGGCCGGTCTAGGGAACCATTACGATGATGTAGCACACAACAATGTCGCCCAACACATATTTCTGTGTGATTACTCTAGTGTAAGCAGCCTACGACGAACAAAACACGAAGCAAATTCCCCAAAGAGACAAAACTGCGGCTGACGAAGTAGTTTACATTAATTTGTACATGGAAATAACTTGCGTCAAAGAATACCATCAACAGTCATGAACAGCACCAGTGTGACGTAAAGTGCAGATCTAGTCTAGACGGTGGAAGGTCTCACTCACAAGACTTGAGTCGTCAAAAACGGACTGTTGTTGGCCTACAACCTCACTTTATCAACACAGATGTATCAAGCATATCATCATTTTAACTTTAACGCAGAAAAGTGCAAAGAAGATCCGAAATTAATCAGACCCTGGGTGCATTTTCTGCAGCGATCCAGAGGACGTGAACTAGATCTGCCATCTTGTAGGCGGAAGTCCCGTGTCCTATACAGCACCATTGTCTTTGCTGTATCTCATTATCCACTGACATTTTACTGGTACTTTTCCATAATTTTATATTAGTAATTTTGTCCTGCCATTTCCATCTTTTTATTCTGCGTAATAGAGCAGAGACAGAGAATGAACTACAAGAAATGATAGACATAATAGTAAAAGAAAGCAACAAGAAAGGTCTCAGTCTGAATAGTAAAAAAACTAAAGTAATGGTCATATCAAAGAAACAATCATCACCATCATGCAGCATAAAAATAAACAGGACAAATCTGAAACAAATGCAATACGTCAAATACTTGAGAAAAAAATAACATCAAATGGAAGATGCACCACAGAAATAAAAAGCAGAATAGCTCAGGCCAAAACAGCATTTCAGAAAATGAAAAACATCTTATGCAACAAATTTATGTCAATAGAATTGAGAAAGGGAGTTCATTGGTGCTATATAGAACCAATTCTGACCTAAGGAACCGAATCATTGACTGTAGACAAACAAATGAAAAGACGATTAGAGGCCACAGAGATGGGATTTCTCAGAAGAATTTTGAAAGTTCTTTTGACAGTTAAAAAGATTGCCGAGGAAATTCTTAAAGAGGCAACACAAAAAGGGAGCTCCAAAAAAACATCAGACAGAAACAATCAATATTTTTTGGGCACATCATGAGAAGAGGAAAGTTGGAGTACTTGGTTACAGCTGGCAAAATACAGAGAAAGAGAGATCACTGATAATAAAGAGAGAAAATACTAGATCGCTTTGTGTCATGGCATGGAAAACAGTCAGCAACAGAATTGATACGATGCACTGTGGATAGAAGATTGTGGAAGGATATGATTACTTATGCCAACCGGTATGGCACATGATGATGATGACGATGATTCTGCATAAGCATCCATTATGAAAGTCTGTATCTTCATGATTGTCATTTTTGTTGTTTTCTATGTTTCACAGCCATATAATATGGCTGACTTAACACAGAAGTTGACAATTTTTATTTTTGTATTTAACCTAATTTCTTTGGATTTCCATATATTTCCTAGTGCAATGAATGCTCCTCTTGCTTTTGATATCCTTATTTTGGTATCATTCCCCATTCCTCCCTCTTTGTCTATATTACTACCCAGATATATGTATGGTTGTACGTCTAATAGAGGTATTTCTCCTTTTGTTATTGATTATTGCCAACTGCATTAATTATAATAATATTGGTCTTATCTCTGTTTATTTTCAGTTCCATCTGTTGTGATCTGACATCAAGTATGCTCATTTTATCTTGCATATGTTGATGATTATGTGATAGGAGAACTATGTCATCAGCAAAGAGTGGTTGGTTGTGCTTGGCATTATTTATTTTGTTGATACAATTTTTAGAGGAAGGTTGAAATTAAAGAATACTTGAAATACGTTTTCACTTACTGAAACTGACTTAGCAATAGATATCACATTGATTTGTGATTTAATACATTTAAGAATGTAATTGTTTTGCACTTATAATGTGTTTGTATTAATTTTTGTTGCTTCTTGCAGTGTAGAAAATCTGGTACATTCATGAGGAATAAATATTTATATCCAACTGAATTTTGGGTGTTCATGGCCAAAATGAGATGTCATCGTTACTTTCATATTATTTGTGGCTTTAGAACACATTTTAAAATGTTATGAAATGTAATTTTTTCAAAAAATATTTTACTTTAATGTATTTTTTGGGTGTGTTGTTCTAATATTTTTTAAATTAATTTTTCCTTTAACTTAATGAAGCAATAGCAGAGCATTGCCACAAAGTCTTTTAGCAATTGTTGTATTACATGCAAATTGTAAGATGGTTTCATTGTTAATACTGAAATTTCTTTATATGCAGCATATTTTGTACATTTTTTCCCTCTTGCAAATATGAAGCACTAGTGATGTGCCAAACAACAACTATTAGAGAAAGGAAAGTATCTCATGGTAGTATTTTAATTATCCTGAGTGTGTGATATAATCTCCATCTTTGAGAGAATTGCTGACATTGATGAGTAACAAATGGGATGAGACATTGATCATGTGTGGTAAAAAAATGGTGACTTTATTTTACACTGGTTTCATCTTTTAGAATCTCCTGCACTTGGAGATGTTAGGATTCTGTGGTTAGGATGTTCTGAGGCCTGATTAGTGGAATAATACAACGACTCACAATCACAGGCATAAACATGGCATTGAACCGAAGGCAGGGGCCGGAGAATTAATAACCAACAAAGCATTTCACACTTGATGAGTTTAGTTCCTACTATAACGAATGACATGGACACATCTGACTCAGGTAACACTTGATGAGTTTAGTTCCTACTATAACAAATGACATGTTGGACACATCTGACTCAGGTAACACTTGATGAGTTTAGTTCCTACTATAACGAATGACATGTTGGATACATCTGACTCAGGTAACACTTGATGAGTTTAGTTCCTACTATAACAAATGACATGTTGGACACATCTGACTCAGGTAACACTTGATGAGTTTAGTTCCTACTATAACAAATGACATGTTGGACACATCTGACCCAGGTAACACTTGATGAGTTTAGTTCCTACTATAACAAATGACATGTTGGACACATCTGACTCAGGTAACACTTGATGAGTTTAGTTCCTACTATAACAAATGACATGTTGGACACATCTGACTCAGGTAACACTTGATGAGTTTAGTTCCTACTATAACAAATGACATGTTGGATACATCTGACTCAGGTAACACTTGGTGAGTTTAGTTCCTACTATAACAAATGACATGTTGGACACATCTGACTCAGGTAACACTTGGTGAGTTTAGTTCTTACTATAACAAATGACATGTTGGACACATCTGACTCAGGTAACACTTGGTGAGTTTAGTTCCTACTATAACAAATGACATGTTGGACACATCTGACCCAGGTAACACTTGAGACATTCTAACATGGTATGAAGTGTTTGTGAAATGCATTCACATTTTTATGTTAAATATTAGTACTTGTGAATAGATATTGTGGATTGTTATACTAAAAGGGTCAGAAGATTTTCTAGTAACAAGAGAATAAATATGTGTCTGCTATACTGGTTTCCATTTCCAAGTTAAGGTTCATGATACTTATTCCCAAGCTTCAAATTATGGGCTGATATGCTGAGATCTAATAAAGACACAATAGAAACAAGAACAAGAGTTCTTAAATGTTATGTAGAGCCAGTCTTAACATATGGATGTGAATCATGGACAATAGGACAACAGACAAGAAAATCACTGGAGTCTATAGAAATGTGGTTATACAGAAGAATGTTGAGAATACCAAGGACAGCTAAGAAGAGTAATGAAAACGTTCTGAAAGAGGTCAAAGTAAAAAGAAAGCTAATTTCCAAAATTATAATTATCAGCTGCATCCAAAATACTTCCAATCTGAATTAACAGAACTGTTCAAAACATTTTCCTTTCAAATATTAAAGTAGTTCATTTCTACGTTTTCAGTGCAGCCATTCAATATAACTTTCTTAGAAGAAACAACCATAATTTTGTGGCCATGTAATGAGAAGGGAACAGCTGGAATATATAGTAACAACCGGGAAAATTAAGGGACAAAGAGATAGAGGGAAGCAAAGAGAAAATATACCAGAGAGCTTAAGAAAATAGCTTGGCAAAAGGTAAAAAACAGAAATTATAAATAACTGCGAGATTGAAAGTTGTGGGATCACCTTTGCCAGCAGCCATGGTACTTGATGATGATGATACTGAGATCTAGCTAATGGCTTCTTGTTTTGACATTTTTTTACTTTACTTTTTGGTTCTTGTTATCAGAGAGTAGTGTAAGATAGTTATATTTTGTTGTATGTGTTTGTTGTTTGGAATGTTTAATGCTTTGTCAGAAGGTTCCTGTTCACAGTTACTGATAATTTGTCAGTTATACAATAGTCCATGAGTATGAAGGGTTAGATTGGACGGTGATTGCTTCTCAATGCTTCCTTATTACATAAACTCATTCTCACTGCCTGTTGTTTTCATAAACTCATCCTTTCTCATCCTTTTGGTCCATGGACCCATTTATCCTTCTCTAGTTCCATAAATTCTTGCTTGTTCCACCTCAGCCCTTAAATGAACTAATCCCCACCATCCCGTACCTGGCTTCATAGAAGTAGTTGTTCAAATGGTGAGATGACAAATATCTTAAGATGAATAAATATACTTTCTTGTTAATAGGGTCAGTGTTGTAAATTGTACTTGCTGGACATCACATTGTCTTTTAAGAGCCCAATTTAGCATTCACAATACCCTTCTTTCACTTTGCAGTGCCGCTACCTTGGTGATCCTTTGGTCTGCATGGGATATGTCACTCTGGAGACTTCTGTGCTGGGCTCAAAGTATAACAATTGTAGTGATTCTTGATTTAATCTGACTTCTTCTTTGTATAGACAAATATTACTTTATTTTGTTATGTAATAATGTTATTCTAAGCACTAACAACCATATCTTTACTATTTATGTGATGTTTGCTTTATGAAAGCATATTCATAATGTTTAACTTGTGAACAGATGAATATCTGATACTGCAGTACAATAGCTCCATTTTGTATGCATTAAGTTCAGTTTTAGTCTTGATAATTTGAATAAATAGTTCTAGTTTCATTTATGACTTCTGTTATTATTTTCATATGTACATACAAAGTTTTAAATTTACTTTAAACAGTGAGTACTGATTAAATAGAATATTGCTATAAACCATGAACAATGACAAAGTTAATAGAGATGAAGAGAATGTATAGAACTTCAGTTTGTTAAATTTCCTACAGCTTACGCTTTTGATTAGTAAAAGTAACAGTAAAGAGTCCTGTCATGCCAAGTGGTGTATAGGGAATATGGTGTTAGTGACCATAAATTTTACAGACATGATTTTTGAGGTAATGTGGGTCGGTATTATGCCGCGCCGCTTTATTTCCCACGAAAAAAATCTGGTACCCATTTAAGGCTGGGTGAAGCCATCGGTTGGGATCGAACCCTACCCCTTGTCCTTTGTAGTCCAGTTCACTAACCACTGAGCTATCGCAGCTCCCACGCTTTTGATTAGAAATACTATGATTTTCTGGTTGTGTAACTTATTCATCAAAATTAATATAACCGATAACATTCTTCTTATTAATGGAATAATTATGATTCATAAGATAATTGATGTAATATTTAATTATAAATTAAAAATAATTATATAGATAATATCATCTCAAATTATCCTGCAGTCAGCTTTTTTTCTAGTGTATGGAACTTTCTCTTTTACCATAACTCTTTAAAGATGATTTTAATGGGGCTTAGCATATCTGTGGACAGAGTACTAACACCATAACAATTACACAGGCAAAAAGAGCTACTTCTTTTCTATTGACAATCTGCTTCCAGTGACCTGTAAAAACACACAAAAATAATACACACATATATATATATATATATATGTATACAAATTTGACTCAAAGTTCGCAGTTTAATTCCTTGAGACTTCTCTTGTCAGCATATGCTTGGTCATTCATTGGATTCTACAAGGATCATATAATTACACTTATTTTAGAAGAAGTGATTCATCTACAGCTAATCCTAAATCAGAAGTTAGTCACCTGTTTTTAGAAAAGGAGAAAGGTAGAAGTCGGCTACCCTTTAAAAAATAGGAAAGAAGGAAGTCTCCTTTCTTTAAAATAGGAGAAGGAAGTCAGTCATCTTTAAATAATAAAGAAACAAGTTATTGATACTTAAAGAGGGAGAAAGAAGTCAGCTACTCTTAAAAAAGGAAGTTATCTAAGACAACTTTCCTTAAAGAAGAAGAAAGAATTCAACTATCTTTAAAGAAGGTAAAGAAATCACCTATCCTAAAACAAGTCTGCTATCCTTAAAGAATGAGAAATCACATATCACACAGAAATCACAAATAATTGTGGAAGAAAAAAATGCAACAACCAATACAAATGGACTTTAAAAAAAAAAAGACAACAGTTAAATATATTTGAACAAAACCTAGAGTAGTGTATCCCATCTTGTTATCTAGCCACAGTCTCCCTTTAGAATAAAAATAGACATGGCAATTATGGGGAGCCGTAGCATACCTGGTGTAGATACAATATAACAATAAAATAGTTCAGCTTTATGGTGCAGAAACATGGACATTAGACAAGAAAACAGAACAGAAAATTGAAGCCTTTGAAATGTGGATTTATAGAAGAATAGGAAGAATTGAATTGGAAGAAAAGAAAACAAACGATGCAGTTTAAAAACAACTAACAATTAAAAGAGATCTACTAAACACAATTCAAACAAGACAAATGCGATTTTTGGGCCATGTTAAAAGACACAACAGCCTACTAAAAGTAATCCTGGAGAGGAAAATACAAGGTAAAAGAGGCAGAGGCAGACCAAGACTAACGTGGACGAGTAACATCAAAAGATGGACAAACCAGCCTATGACAATCTGCACCATCAAAGCAAGAGACAGAGCAGAATGGCGCTCCATGGTAGCCAACTTTCGTTGCGGAGACGGCACTCGATGATGATGATGAGTTCAGCTTTACAAGACAAAGCAAACCAACGTTCCAGCGCGAAAATATGTCTTCTTTTTTTAAACGAGGAACAAACAAAACAGGCGGCAAATATTTGTCTAAAAATGCCAATGAAAACAAGCACTACCTACACCTCTAGACGTCATATTTAACTATGCTCGAAGAAAGTGTTAATCAGCTCAATGTGGCATCTCCGTACACCTTGTCCCTGTTATGTTCCTGGTGATAGCCACACGGGCCTTATTTGTTTATATGTTTATATATTTATTGTTGCCTTATATATATATATATATATGGGGGGGGGGGGGGGGGGCTGGTTGGTCGCAAGACACCGGCCTCGAGACAGAGAGGTTGTGTGTTCAAATCCCGGCTACACGGTTGGGATTGTTATCTATGATTTCTATCTGCAGCTACCACCCCTGGTCTCAGCCTCAGCAGTGAGGCCCGGCTTGAAACGTCAATTACTCATCGACGGAAACAAATATGAGTACCTCCGAAGTCGGAGTTATCTTCGGGAGTAAACTCAAACAGAGGGACCCTAAGGCAGTCGGTTGGTGTATTATCTATCTTCTGGCTCAACTTTGTTTCCGAACATAAGGACCTAGTCCCTCCTTCGGAACGTTTCAAAGAGGAGACGAGAGGGAGGTAGTACGTTTTGAGCAAAGCATTATCTCCATATTATAGGCCCAGGCATAGCAAGCAAGCTGAAATGTCAGTTCCATCTTCGTTAGGACACAGCGGGAGGAAGACTTATATCCCTTGAACCTGTGAGAAAGTTCATTTAACTTGGTTCTATGGTAAAAACAAATGTCTCCCTTGAAGAACATTCAGAATCGGAAAGTTATTCCGATTAAAGCATATTTGGTGTCTATCTTGTCTTTCTGACGAGCCTGCGGAAGAAAGTTTCTGCCCGGTTTTGGCGTTTTGTCTACTGACGAGCCTGCGGCGGAAAGTTTCTGCGCGGTTTTTGTGTCTTGTCATTCTGACGAATGTCAGCGGCGAACAGTTATGTCAGTGACGCAAACCTGTGCTGAAAAAGTAATAATTGCGTTGTTTTCTTTTTAGTAAAGCTATATAGGCATACACATTTATTTGTTCACGTTTCATCCAGCTTTAGAACTGCCCCGAACGATATTATATATTTAAGCCTATCTCATCCTTAAATAAAACACAGAAAGCAAACGAAAAAGAGGTCGACCTATAGAAACACTAAAAATAACAGTGAGACGAGAAGCAACAACAGTGGGAATCTGAACAGGTGGGTACAAGTGGCGAGATACAATGCGAGTCATGTCCAAAGTCTGATATTTAATAGCAAAGATCGTGGGACATGGAGAGTCAGTGGTAGGATGTGCTAAACACTCCAAAGTATGATGACAGCTTTACAAGGAAGGAACACAACACAATACTGACGTTTCGGCCTGTGGCCTTCTTCAGAATACAAGGACAACGACAACAAACGGTGAAGCACAATTATCTATAACTACATGTTAGATGATCAAGTGGAGGGCTAGGAAAGTAGGATGTAGAAATAAGAAAGGAGAGAGAAATGAATACTACATGAGGAGAGGTAGGATGGGCGTCAAGATATATAAAATGGAAAACGAGAAAGAGAAAAATAAAAATGTATCATAAAATGCACTTAGCTTCGAGCAGCAAGTCAGTCCTCCGTGCTGATACAAGTCAGAATGACTAGGAGCGTTAAGAATGTGTTAAGAAAGTAACAAGTGATTGAGACAGGCGAGTGGAAGGACAAGTGGCGGGGAAACAGAGAGAGGAGGGTGGGGGAAGAAGAAAGATAGGCGAAACTGCCAAATTGCTGGGGAACGATGGTCAATGGTGCAAGGGAAGCTAGAGGCCCAAAAGCAAATGCCCGGAGGGGCGAACCATGCCATAAATCACTCGAACACTGCAAGTGAGAGATCCCGCAAGAGGTAAAAGACAGAGTGAATGAAAAGACAAAGTAGTGAACTGGGAGATGGGTGAGAGAGATATAGGCTCTACAGAATGGAAGGCCTAGAACTGGAAGAGTAGAAAGGTAGGTCAACGATGGCAGGGAGTACCGGAGGAAGAGATGAGGAGAGGAAGAATAAGGAAACTGGTATAAGTCAAGTAGGTAGGGAGAAGGGCGGTAGAGTGATAGAGGGGTGGTCCGGAGGAAGTAAGTCACTCGAGGGGTAAGGAAATATAGAGGAGGAGAAATGGTAAGGAGGGATGAGAAGCAGGTATGTAGGAAGTGGATAGGAGGAGAGATGGTAGGTCAGAAGTGAATAAAAAGAGAGGGAGTCTGGAAGAAGTGGAGTAATAGGGGAATGGTGCGCAAGAGGTATGAACCAAAGGAGGTAAAGAAGTTGGGAAATGATAGAACAAAGGGGGATGATGAGGGTCCTAGGAGATGAATGAAAGCGATCATCAGGATAAGGGGGATACTGGAATAGTAGATATAGAGGAGTAGTGACTACAAGTGAATAGAGAGGAAAGGAGTGAGTTAGGAGTGGATCAGCAGAGAGGTGGTGGGAAGGACGAGGAACAATAGAGGTGGGCAGAGAGATGGTACAGTCCAGGTGGAGAGGTAATATAGTGATACAGAGGTGAATGATATGAAGGTAGTCAGAAGAGAAAAAAAAGGGGAGGGGGTTTGGATGAAGAAGGCAAGATAAGGGTTACTCAAAGCGGATATGAAGAACAGGGATGGACGCGGAGTAGAAGACACAAGAAGTGAAATAGGAAGAGAAGTCCGTAGGTGGGAGGATGGAGTCGGAGGAAGGAGGGTCCTCAGAGGGACAGGGATACATTTATGCCACGAGGGCTGAGGCATCCCCAACGAGCGATCAGACGGTGTTCCAGAGCGAGCCGACTGTGGTGATCAGAGGAGCATGATACTAGGCCAGTAACCAAGACACCCGTCTTACCTCGATGGCCCCTCGAGTTAAAGTGGGCTGCTACAGGAGTGTCCGCTTCTCGGGTGATGTCATTCAAGTGGCACCTATCTCCGATACGTCTACCAGATTGGCCGATGTAGGTCAACTTGCATCGCTTACAAATGATGGCATAAATGATGTTCCGCGATGTGCAAGTGAATCCCTCTCTGATCTCGAAAGGACCATTAGGAAGAGGACAGTGTCGGTCTGGAAAACGTGGTCACATGTTTTACACACTCTACGGTTGCAGCGGATAGTACCACGATGGCTAAAGAGGGCGGCAGGAAGACGGCTCCTGACAAGAAGGTCTCGGAGGTTTCGGTCACGTCTAAAGGCCACTAATGGCGAATCGGGGAAGAGCAGACGAGTAGTAGGGTCAGATCGAAGAATAGGGAGGTAGCGGTGGATGGTCCTAATCACAGCCTGACATGGAGAGTCCTTATTTTAGAATGTATATCCTATGTGCCGTCTATGGTTCCAGTGGACAGGCAAGCAGGCCTGTCCATGCCCTACCGACTTGCCAAGTCCGGTGTAGATTAGAGAATTAAGGGCTTAGCTCAGCTGAGCTGCGAGAGCCTGATGTTTTCCACAGATCGTAGTTCATATTCATTAGGAAGCGAAGGCGCGCCGCACAGCACCAGAGCTGAAAGTTGTCAGCGACCCACAGCTGATGGCTTGCGCCAGAATCGATGAACCAGAATCATCCAGACCTTGCTCCACCTCTCCGCGGTGCCTCTAGTAACAGACTAACCTGTCTAGGCTGGCCAAGCGAGTAGGGATCGAAGAGGGAAGACAACCCGGTACTCAAAAATGTCATGCTGAAGTCGGATGTGTTGGGCCGAAAGGCACAAATATCACAGTTATACTGCAAACCACAACACAACGCAGACACACCAACTTAACGTTCTTTTAAGGGCGGATGATGAAGAGAAATTCTAGTCTACTAGAATACTCTAGAATACTTTAGTCATCGGGCGAACGCAAGCAAGCATATTCATTAGTTGTATGAGGCCAATTTACCATCGATTTTCGGCCTTCTGTGCCTTTACATTTTTGGCTACTTACCAGCTTCTTCTTTCCTCCTCATTTGCCTTAGCGCCGAGGGGAGATATAATTTGCGGTATTTTGCTCTTCGGGTGTCCGGTTAGCGCAATCGATAGGCGGTTGGCTTACCACGGCAACAGCCGGGATTCGTACCCTGGCGAGGACACCTGGGTTTTACTAATTCCCTAAAAATTAGTACCTCTGAAGTCGGAGTAAATCTGCCTGCATGGCGAGGGGCATCCTGTAATGGGATAAAACAGACTTTACACGCAAAATTCAGTCCCACAAAATTGAGTGGGTGGGACTTCGTCAGAGGTCAAAGCTGACGAAAGCGAACGAATTTTGCTCTTCTATTGTCCTCTCCTGCTGTTGTTTCCTATTGTTTCTAATATTTTTTTCGTGGTTGATCCTTGGGTCTGGTGTTCTCGCAAACGTTTATTGGAGGTTCGTTGTTTTGAGTTTTGAACTGTATGCCTCATCAAGCGCCAAAACATTTTATTTGTTGTTTCTATACGCCCTCTATGGCGGGAATTATTCCTAGTCTTTTTCTCAGTTCTTCATTTCTGCTATTATCTCTCAGCCTGCTTCATGTCACTCGTCTAACACATTTGATCTCGGTAGTGGTTATTTTTCTTATTGTTCTTGCATCTAGGGTCCGAGTTTGGAATTGGTAGCACAACGCTGAAATGGAGATTGTATTTTAATGCCAGTTTTGCCTCTAGAGTTATTTACTTGTTGGACAATAGTTGTGACAGCTGTCCAATGATTTGACAATCTTTATTGCATCTTGAGTCTATTTCTTCTGTGAATTGTCGTTTGTCACGAGACTTCCTATGTAAATTCCACCATTTGTTTTAGTTGTCTGCCGTCCATTGTTATATTGATGTTCTGTTTCTTTTTTGTGATATTCATGACTTCTGTTTTGTTGATTTTCATGTATCGAGTGGATGTACTGTTAAGTCTATTTAAATATTTTTGTAGGTCTTCTAATTTCCGCGTTAGTGCCTGATCGTCTGCAAATAGAAGCTCGTTAATCTCCTCTGTCTGCGATAGGATGGCTAACTCATAAATGTAATTTATAAACAATATGGGAGATTACGCACCCCTGCCTTACTCCTGATTTAGCTTCAAAGTGAGCCGTGTAGCCTTCTGCTGTTCTGACTGTGCAGCTGCTGTTGATGTAGAAACTTTTAATTAGGTTGGTTAGATGTTGGCTTACTTCGTAAGTTGTTAGTATTCCTCATAGTTGTTCTCTCTTTATGGGTGTGCACACCCACAGTTGCAGATATACACAGATTTATCTGTTCATTTGGATACATAAAAACATTTTCCGTGTGGATACAATTATTGGGAATCACACTCATATAAACGTTTTCAGTAATAGAGTCTGGGATCTTGTACCAACCTGCACATATTTTAGAACCTTCCCTTTACTGTATTGTACACTTGTGTCGGCTGGCCTTATCAATTACAGTCCAGTCGGCGCTTGGCCAAGCTCTGGACCAAAGGGAAGTGACTTATTTTTCTTTTTTGTGACAGTCTATCATATTATCGCCATGTAGTTAGATTTATGTGTGTGTACACACACACACGTAGATGTGTATACGTGTGTGTGTGTTGTTTATTGTTCCAGCTGAAGGCCTACTTAGCCGAAACTTCCGTTCTACTTTTGTTTTGTTTCTCACCTACGTAACGCTGTTACCACACCACTTTTTCCTTTTTTAAAAAAAATTCCCCTTTTATCTTCCTCAGGTGTACAGCAGCTTCGCATTTCCATGTACCTTTATGCATTTAAGCTAGTACACATTTTGGTTTTGTTGCGTCGTCTTTTTTACTAGATGTTTTAGGGTTGATAGTACGTCAGTACACAATTTATTTTTCGGGAAATCCATTTTATAATCGCTTAGCTGTTAATGGCCTGAGCCTTTTTTTTTTCATAATGTTGGCGTATAACCTTCCCACATGGCTAAGAATGGAGATACCTCTATAGTGGTTGCAGTCTCTCTTGCTACCTTTCTGTTTTCATTAATGGTACGATGATTGCCAGTTGCCAGTCATTTGGGGATTTTTGTTGGTGCCATGCTGCATTGAATATTCTGTGCAGCCACGTAACTCCTGTTTCTCCTGCTGCTATAATTTATACCGGTATGTTGTCTATCTCTGATGCTATATTTCTTGGTGCATATTTGATTGCTTCTTCCATTTCCTCTTTCATGATGTTGAGTTCAGTGCTTGTGCATCCTTGTGATGTTTTATTGTGTTATTGGTAGTTGGTGCTATGTTCAATAGATCTTCGCATTATTATTTCCATCTCTGTTCCATATGTTGGTTGTTTTATAATGGCTGTCCGTCTTTGTCATGTATGAGTTCAGTGGTATTGTGGTTCTCTCTTCTCGCTCTTGTTTCTTTTATTGCTTTGTACAAGTATCTTGTGGCTGTTTTGAAGTCCTTACTCATCTTTTGTGCGAATTCTGTCCAGGTGTTTTGCTTTGGCTTCTTTGATCAAAATTTTAAACTTTTGTTTCTTTCTTAAGACATATTTTCATATTCTTCTTGGTTCTTCTTCTCCTTCCAAGCTTTAAATAGTTTCTTCTTTTCTTAACTGTTTATCTGACTACGTCGTTCCACCAAAGGGTACTCTTTTTCCCTTCTTTTGTTCTTAGTTTTGTTCCATATACTATTGTTACGACGTTTATTATTTCCCTAAACTGCTTCCACGTTTCTTCTACTGTGTTTACTTCATTAGGAAGTTTCTTAAACTTTGGCTGCTTATCTACCAACCCATCTTATTCTGATCTTCAAACTTTCGTTGCATTCTACAGCCCCAGTCTTCAAGGATAAGGAGGGTCTGGCGAAATGACATTGACAAGCAAGCACCAATACTGACTATATAATTTCTAACACAACTGAAAAAAAAAAACATTTATAAATTACTTGCATAAATTTACAGGAAAAATAATTTTAGCGGAATTATGCAGTGTCCAAAAAAGAATGTATCGTTTCTTTATTTTTTGTTTTGTTTTCCGTACAACCAGTGCGTGCTGAGACTTGTAAGAAGCACACATTGTAACTGAAGCATAAGCGTTTAAGTTCAAATACCAGTCGAATGAATACAGACACATTTGGATGGAACTGTGAGATCGAATTAATGAAGCCTTTGTTGCCGTTACATCATTATCATCAAGTACCGGGCCTGCTGGCGTAGGTGATAATGTCTCTCCACAACGTTCGATCTCGGCAGCTATTTATCATTTCTGTTGTTGACCTTCTGCCAAGCCATTCTCTTAAGCTGTCTGTTATTTTTTTCTCTTTGCTTCCCTCTATCTCTTCATCCCTCATTTTTTCCAGTTGTTACAATATATTCCAGTTGTTCTCTTCTCATTACATTGCCAAAAAATGATGATTGTTTCTTCCTAATATTGGAAATTAGCTCTCTTTTTGCTTTGACCTCTCTCAGAACATCTTCATTACTCTTCTTAGCTGTCCATGGTACTCTCAACGTTCTTCTGTAAAACCACATTTCTACAGACTCCAGTGATTTTCTTGTCAATTATCCATAATTCGCATCCATATGTTAAGACTGGCTCTACGTAACATTTAAGAACTCTTTTTTCTTGTTTCTATTGTCAAAAATGGATTGCATAGTATCTTCCTCATTTTCTGGAAAGCTGCTTTTGCCTGAGCCATTCAGCATCTCACCTCTTTTGTACATCTTCCGTCTGAGGTTAGCAAAGTTCCCAAATATTTAAATTCATTTACCTGTTTTAATATTGTTCCACTTGTCTTTATTTTGCACTGAGGTGAAGTCTTTTTCTTTGTTGTTACCATTACCTCTGTCTTTTTGCTATTAAGGCCGAGTCCTTTATTTTGCTTTCTTTCACTATAATGTCCAGCATTTCTTGAGACTCATTTTCACTCTTAGCGATTAAGACTGTATCGTCAGCATACCTTAGACTATTTATATTATGACCTCCATTTGTTATTCCAGGCATGCCCCTTGTGGATCTTAAAATAATCTCACTATAAATATTAAACAAATTTGGTGACAGCACACAACCTTGTCTAACACCCTGTTTTATTTGTTGAAACATTCCCAATTGGTTTCCAGTTCTTATAGCCGCTGTTTGTTGTTCTTTATTATTTTTAGATCTTTGCTGTCAACGTTTATGCTTTGTAAAATTTTGATTATTTCTTGGTACTTTACTTTGTCAAATGCCTTCACATTTGCAGTTACAAGAGATATATAATGAGTCGAGTATGTGAGGAAATGAACTATTCAACTATCGACTAGATATCTCCCTTGTCGTCCACGAAGGGTGCCCTTATGAATCTTTGTAGTGTTGTTTAAAAAAAAAAGTTAGTTAATACAATATTTTGGGTTTAAATGATCTTTATATTACATCAAAGGGGGAGGGAGAAGGGGCGACAATAATTTACTGTAAAAGATACATTCTATTTTAGATACACTGTATTGTTCCGCCAATTAAATGTCGCAAAACGTTGCATTTTCATATGACGTAAAATGCCATATTTTGTTTCGCTTCCATGGTGACAGAAAAATGGCTGTATAAACGTTTGACAAGCTGAAAAGGCTTAATTAAGAATCTTGTGACATAATAAGATACACCCAAGAGTAAAATATAAATTAAAGAAGCGGTTCTGGCATTTAAACAGTCCATTTTACATTAATAATTTTTTGGCGTTTTTGTGGTACTACATTCTAATTTTGTTAAATTTATTATAATTAATTATTTTTATTTCCCTTTGCCTTGCCTTGCGGCACTTGCCCCTTAACTCAACTGGGCTTAACTTCTTAACTTAAGTCTTAAGTAAGAGGCTAAAGCAAAAAGAGAGTTAATTTCCAATATTAGGAAGAAAGAATGTTCAATTCCTGAGTTTCAAATTAGGAGAACATGTAGATGTTTTAGGGTTGATAATTTGGCGTATAACCTTCAGAATTGTATCCACCCTATTATCAACAAAGTTGAACGCATTCGAAAATAAATGTCTAAGGAAAATACTTGGTATAGAATGGAACGAATTCAAAACAAACGAGGAAATTAGAGAAATCGCCAATCAACCACTAATATCTTCAGTAATAAAGAAAAGACGATGGTCATACGTTGGACATGTGATGAGAAGAGATAATAATCGAATAGCAAAGCAAGCCCTCATATGGGAAACAACAGGTAAAAGAAAAAGAGGAAGACCCAGGGAGACACTGAGAAGAACATTGATGAGAGAGGCAAGAGCAGCAGGAATCGGCTCCCTCAATGAGATAGAACTGCTTGCACAGAACAGAGACAGATGGCGAGATTTGATAAAATATCTTTAAAAGAAAACTGCTAGAACAAAAATTCATATAGGAGAAGGTGTATCTTGGTCTACGCCCTATGGGCCGGTTACGGCTCGAAAGGTCAATAGATAGATAGATTAGGAAGAAACAATCATCATTTTTTGGCCACGTAATAAGAAGAGAACAGCTGGAATATATTGTAACAAGTGGGAAATTTGAGGGACGAAGAAATAGAGGGAAACAAAGAGAAAAGATACCAGACAGCTTAACTTTTTTAGAGGCTGGGTGAAATCCTGCAGCCTTGCTAGTCCGAAAAAAAATCCACCACTGCTGGAGATCAAACCTGGACCCTTCTGGTCAGGAAGCGAGCACATTGACCACTCAGCCAGCCTAATATAAACTGTAAAGTGAAAGTAATAAAATCAGTAAAAGTAAGAGCAGTTAGTTAAGTTAGTACTAGTAGTAAAGTAAAGGGTAGTGTAACATCTGCAGCTCATCTGACTTATTTAAATTAATTTATATTATAACAACATAATGGGAGCATCGATAGCTCAGTGGTTAGTGAACTGGACAACAAAGGGCAAGCGGTAGGGTTTGATTCCAACCGACGGCTTCTGGGTTCACCCAGCCTTTAATGTGTACCGGATTTTTTTCTGGAAAGTAAAGCGGCACGGGCGAAATACTGACCACATTACCCCAAAAATTATGTGCCGAAGGTCTGTAAAATTTATGGTCACTAACACCATATTCCCTATACGCCACTTGGCGTGACGGGGGTACTTTACTTTTCTTTTTATTTTATAACAAAATAATTGATAATAATTAATTAAATTGTAAATAAATAGTTTTAAAATATATAATAATGTTACAATTTTAAAACTTAAAATGAAAGTTAAGCTGTTACTTACTAATTAAATTAAGTAATTCTACATAATACTATACATATATATATATATATATATATATAGTATATAGTATATTAATCATCATCATCTGCTGGCATTGATGATCATGTCTCTCCACAACTTTCGATCTCGACAGTTTTTTTATCATTTCTGTTGTTGACCTTCTGCCAAGCCACTATCTTAAGCTCTCTGGTATCTTTTCTCTTTGCTTCCCTCTATCTCTTTGTCTCGCAATTTTCCCAGTTGTTACAATATATTCCAGCTGTTCTCTTCTCATTACATGGCCAAAAAATGATGATCGTTTCTTCCTAATATTGGAAATTAACTCTCGTTTTGCTTGTGCCTCTTTTAGAACATCTTCATTACCCTTCTTAGCTGTCCATGGTATTCTCAACATCCTTCTGTATAACCACATTTCTACAGCCTCCAGTGATTTTCTTGTCTGTTGTCCTCATTTTTTGGAAAGCTGCTTTTGCCTAAGCCATTCTGCATCTCACCTCTGTTGTACATCTACCATCTGAGGTTAACCTATTTTATTACTAATTATTAGTTTATTAATAATAAGTTTAATAAATATGATGCTAAGCAAGTCAATTGTCAACCACAATTATGAAAAAAATATGTGATAAATTAGATACATTATTGTTATTTAATTTGTTATATTTGAGGTGATTAGATACATTATTGTTATTTAATTTGTTAAATTTGAGGGGACAAAAGCCTGCATTTTATTCAAATGTTAAGAATTAGAGGGAAAGAAAAGAAAACAAATAATGAAGTCTGAAAACAGCTAAAAATTAAAAGAGAACTACTAAATACAATTCAAACAAAACAAAAGAGATTTTTGGGGCATGTTAGAAGACACAAGAGCCTACTAAAAGTAATCTTGGAAAGGAAAATACAAGATAAAAGAGGCAGAGGCAGACCAATGCTAACATGGACGAATAACATCAAAAGATGGACAAGTCAGCCTATGACAACCTGCACCATCAAAGCAAGAGACAGAGCAGAATGACGCTCCATTGTAGCCAACCTTCAATGCGGAGACGGCACTCAATGATGATGATGAAGACTTAGATTTAGTACGGATTTAGTTTCTTATTAAGTAAAAGACCAGTAACTAGTTTAATAGTTAGTTAAGTAAGTTAGTCGTAAAGTTAGTATAGACGTAGAAAAGACTTGGCTCTCCCTTACTCTTAGTCCCTTTGCAATTCATCTGATTAAATTTTAATTATTTATGTAATTAATGTTTTATATAACTAAAAAAAACTCTCAGAACTCTACTATTAAAACTATTCCAAAAATGTAGTTTAATTGTAGTGAATGCTCTTTTCTAAATCTGAAAACTGAACAGTAAATAAATGTGAAGACAGAACAAAATGATTAGTGACACATGATTTCAATAGAAAAAAAAATGTGCATTATTTTTCATTATTCTTTGACACTGAAGTAATAAAACAGTCAGTGTTTCCATGTCTTGTAAGTAAGTTGTATATCTTATAGGACAATAACTAAGTTTATCCACTGTGCACAGTCTGTGACCAACTTTTCAAGGTGTCCCAGACTGGCTCATACTGCTTCTATTGGATTCCTGTCTGGAGTGTCCATTGCTTTGGTTAAGTCTGATCTGAAATATATTCCATTTATCATTTGGAGAATTGTGGTGAGTCTTGAACTATCATCATGAGTGCGATAGGTTCTAATGTGAAACAGCAGGAATTGCATTCCTTGAAGAAACAGGCAATGAAATACTACAAAGAGAATAATGTACCAGCTGAGATGGAAAACATTTTGAACATTATGTTTTATGACAAGCCACCAGATGTTTATGGATATCTGGTGAGTTTAACTAGTTGCCTAATCTGTATAAACACAATGTAGGTTTAATATACTTGTAGAAAATATGCTATAAAATATGTCTTCTTCTTCTACCTTTCAGCTCCCTGTGGAGCATAAGTCTTCAACAAACACTTTCCAAGTCGTTCTGTTTCTTGCCATTCTTTTAAGATCATTCCATGTCTTCCCCATCATCTTCATCTCTGCTTCTATCTGTCTTCTACAAGAATTCCTTGGTCTTCCTCTTTGTCTTTTCCCCTGGGGATTCCAAAAAAGGGCCTGTTGTGTAATACTCTCAGTTGGCGTCCGCAGTGTTTGTCCTATCCAGTGCCATCATCTTTGCCGTATCTCTTTATCCAAGGTATTTGACTGGTACATTTCCAGAATTCTTTGTTAGTGCTTTTGTCCTGCCATTTCCATCCTTTTTTTCTGCATAAGCATCCATTAATGAAAATCTGTATCTTCATGATTGTCAATTTTCTTGTTCTCATGTTTCACAGCCATATAATAGGACTGACTTAACTCAGGAATTGAACATTTTTATTTTTGTATTTAACCTAATTTCTTTAGACTTCCAAATATTTCCCAGTGCAACAAAGGCTCCTCTTGCTTTTGATATCCTATTTTGGTATCATTTTCTGTTCCTCCCTCTTTATCAATATTACTGCCCAGATATATGTGAGATTGTACGTCTAGTAGAGATATTTCTCCTAATTTTATTTGGTTATTGCCAACTGCATTCATTCTCATAACATTGGTCTTATCTCTATTAATCCTGCATCTATTGATGGCTGTGTGATAGGAGAGCTATGTCATCAGCAAAATCTAAATCGTTAAGTTGCTTGGTCAGTGACCACTGGATTCCTTTCTTTTGTTTTGAGTTATTCTTATAAACCAATTTATGGGCAGTAGAAAGTGAAATGAAGACAGAAGGCATCCCTGCCTGGATTGAATTGGATATGAATCCAATATAAAGTGAGGATTTTAGTTCTAAACCTTGTTCAACTATTATACGTAGGGTAGTTATTTGATTCTGCTTAATATTTTTCCTGGTACTGATAGTAGCATAATTCCCCTATAATTTGTGCACTCCTGTAAAACTTCCTTTCTTTGGTAGTTTGATCATAAAACCTTCTTTCCAGTCTTTAGGTATTTCTTCCCTCTCCCAAATTTTATCTAATAGATTATGTAACATCTTGGTAGAGGTGTTAATATCTGCTTTGATGGCTTCCGAAGGAATTTCATCTGGTCCTGTGGCTTTACCATTTTTTAATAGTTTGATGGCTTTCATTATTTCTTCTTTGCTTGGTTTTCCACAGTTAACATGTAACTCTTATTCTGCTGGTGGTATATCTGGAGGATTATTTGAGCCGGGTCTGTTCAAAAGTTCTTCAAAGTGCTCTTTCCATTTGTTCCCTTATATTACTAAGCAGATTTCCTTTCTTATCTTTAATAAAGGCATTGATCTGTTTGTATTTTCCACTTAATTTCTTTGTGTTGTTGTACAATTCTTTCATATTCCCTTTATTTGCTGTTTCTTCTGCCTCTTTAGCTAGTTCATCTATATATTTCCTCTTATCCCTTTTAATGGATCTTCTCACTTCTTTGTTCACCTCTGTGTAAGCTTCCTGTGTCTTGGCTTTATTACTTCTTGTTTTGCTTTTATTTATGTCTGTTTTCTTATTCTTTCTCTCTTTAATTTTATCCAGGGTCTCTGCTGTTATCCATGCCTTATTCTGGTGTTCTATTTTGCCCAGCATTTCGACGCATGTCTCTTTCCATATATTCTTTACCTGTTTCCAATGATCTTCTATATTTATTGTATTTTCTAGTTGTTGGAGGACTTGGTATTTGTTTGATATTGTGACTGCAAATTTATCTTTAATTCCTTGTTTTTTAAGAAATCCTATATTGAAATACTGTCTACCCTTATTCGTTGTAGTATATCTTTTTAGTTTAACTTTAAGTTCGGCTATCAGAAGATGATGATCTGAATCTACATCTGTCCCTCTATATACTTTTACATCCTGTAAGGATGACTTAAACTTATTACTAACATATATGTGATCAATTTGATTTTCCATTCTATGATCTGGTGACACAAATGTAGCTTTATGTATTCTTTTATATTGGAATATTGTTCCTCCTAGGCTCACTTGATTAAGGGCAAAGAAATTCACAAATATGTCTCCATTCTCGTTTAAATCTCCAAGTCCATGTTTTCCTATAATCTCTTCGAAGCCTCTGTTGTCTGATCCTACTTTAGCATTTAGATCTCCCATCAGGATTATAATATCCTTGGCTTGTCTTTCATCCATCTGACATTGTAGTTGTTTATAGAATTCCTCTTTAACTAAATCATCCTTATCATTGGTTGGTGCATAGCATTGGATAATGTGTAATTTTATTTTGTTTTTTGTTGTTTTAAATGTTGTACTCATTATAAAATATGTAACCATGTACTATTTAAATTGTATATATTAACTGTCAAAACACAACAATGGGGGATTTTTATGCAAGAACAAGAACTTAATTTTTGCAGAGTAGTAGCTTAAATAGTAGCAGCTTTATATTTATTTGTCAAAATTAGCAACTCAAGTGGAAATTATTAGGAACAATTCTTTATATAACAAAAACAATGGATAATAAATTGTGAATTTTTTTAAAATTTTTTATTTATTATGACATACTGGTTTCTTTAGAGATAATAAGCTACACTGCTGAATACTGTGCTAAATAAAACATGTAGAAAAAAGCAAAATAATTTTAATGCTTTTTCAGTATCTGAAATATCCAGGAAAATATTTTTCTCAAGTAATAACAAAGGATGTATTTGATCTCCCTAGTTATTTTGAGTTGTTATATAATTCATAATGCAGAGAGTTGTTATATAATTCATAATGCAGAGAGTTGTTATATAATTCATAATGCAGAGAGTTGTTATATAATTCATAATGCAGAGAGTTGTTATATAATTCATAATGCAGAGAGTTGTTATATAATTCATAATGCAGAGAGTTGTTATATAATTCATAATGCAGAGAGTTGTTATATAATTCATAATGCAGAGAGTTGTTATATAATTCATAATGCAGAGAGTTGTTATATAGTTCATAATGCAGAGAGTTGTTATATAGTTCATAATGCAGAGAGTTGTTATATAATTCATAATGCAGAGAGTTGTTATATAGTTCATAATTCAGAGAGTTGTTATATAATTCATAATGCAGAAATGCTGTACAGATGACAAAGGCATTCAATGGACACATAGGTTTTAATTACAAAACTTTGATTTTGCAGACAACATAGTTCAGACAACAGTAGCAATGTGAACAGAGTGCAAGAAAAAAAAATATGATATATCATCAACGTCTAGTAAAATAGGATAACCAAGAAAAGACGAAAATAATGAAAACTCACAATCCCCCAGAATAAAAAAATATACCTGGAAGAAAAGTATAGAAGGAGATACGCAGAAAGAAATTAGAATCAGAATAGCAGAGGCAGCAATGACTTTAAGCAACTTTGATAAAATATGGAAATCAAAACTACTAACACAAAACAAAGCTCAGGATTTTCAAATCAAATGTATTATCTACCCTTAGAAATAGAAAATAAATTAGATGCATTTGAAAACAAATATCTCAGAAAAATATTGTGTATACCATGGAATGGATTCAAGATGATTTCAGAGATAAGACTTCAGACTTTAGAAAGGAATGGCATCACTGCAGGTGGAACATTCCCATATCTGCTGAGTCCTGGTCCCAGCAACCAACAAAGTGTTCATCCTGACTTTTCATACTGTTCGAGTGAGCATGTTGCATTCACTTCAGTTAATGGCCAGTTGCCTGCATATCCAAGTGCCGGCACTACAACCAGGTTGACTTTGTGGTCAGGTGAATGTGACTCGCCCACTGCTGTCTCCACAAAGGAAAATCCAGACCAGAGAGAATCATTTGAAAACACACAGGAACAGAAATGCCACCAGTCCTGAACCTGATTTGACTAGGTGGCAATTTTGGCTAGCCACACCAAAAGGAGTCCTGGAGATAAGAGAAATGACAAAGCATCCAAAAATACCATCTAAAATCAAGAGAAAACAATAGATATTTGTTGGCCATGTGATGAGAAGAGACAACAAGAAAATCTCAAAGCATGTCCTCAAATGTGAACTAGAGGATAGAAAAAAAGAGAAGGCTGACCTAGAGAAACACTAAAAAAAGAACACTGAAGTGAGAGGCAACAACAGCAGGCACCACAAAGTCTGATACTTAATAGCAAAGTTCATTGGATTTGGAGTGTCTAGAGTTTTTCCCTATGTGCCTTTTTTCTGCTCATAGGGACAATAGATAGATAGGTCTCCCTTTATTGTCTTTTGTTATTATTTCCACAAGCATATATTTAACTTAGCAGAACTGTTTTATTTGTACTCAGAGCAGTCATACAAACATTCAGTTCCTTGTAACAGATGATCAAACATACTCATCTAATGATGCCAAGAGTCTGCTGGTTAAATCTATCTATCTATCTATTGTCCTTTCGAGCTGAAGACGGCACATAGGGCAGAACCACAATCTCAAAAACAGAAACCTTGCGTGCCAAAGTGGCACATATAGCAGAATCAACCTCCTTAGTTGCCTCTTACGACATGCCTGGAAGGTTACAGGGTCACTATTCTTTACTTGCCTCATAATGAGGCCCTGGTAACATACAGGAAGCTGATTAAATAATGAAGCAAAATCAAGAAAAAATGCCTTGGACATGGTTATAGGGAATGTGATGTTAGTGCCTATATTTGTATGACTAGCTACACATTTTTGGGTAATGTGGTCAGTAGCTACCTTACTGGTTTAGAGAATCTTGTTCACTCATTTGTGCCTTCCTACCTGCACCATGCTAAATTAATGTAGTCTTCAAATGGTAGTTTTAGCATTTTGGTGCAAATCCATCCACATAACAACCATAGAGTAATCTCACCATGTCCATCTTGTCTCTTTTGTAAGCTCTTTTGAAGCTATCCTGTCAGCTCTCTCATTGTTCATGACTCCAACTTGTCTATTGCTGTACATCTTTATGGTTCCATAGTTTAGCAATGTCCCTTTTGCTCCCCTGTTATCCATCATTTCACACAAGCGGAGGTGACTCCCTTGGTCTTTCTTCACACTGCAGAGATTCATCAATGATTACGATAACATGAATGCAACAGATTTTCAAGCAAAACGGTATTCATACTGTAGTTTTTTTTAAACACATTTTTTTAAAACTAAGCAATTTGAATCTGCATATTATATATGTGATCATGTTTGTTTACTTTTTTCCTTGTGCTGTATTTCAGGTGAACTATTTCAGTCATTTTACAAAGCCAGCCACAATAAACAAGGTAACAATTAAAATTGGCTCAATTAAAAAAAATACTTGGGTTGCTTTTACTCTCAGTATATGTATTTTCAGGGAGCCGTGATAGCTCAGTGGTTAGTGAACTGGAATACAAAAGACAAGAAGTAGGGTTCGATCCCAATCGACGGCTTCCAGCTTCACCCTGCCTTAAATGAGTACTGGATTTTTTTCTGGGAAAGTAAAGCGGCACGGGCGTAATACCGACGACATTACCCCAAAAATCATGTGCTGAAGGTCTGTAAAATTTATGGTCACTAACACATCATGGTCATGAGTTTTGATGCTTGAAGCAACACTATCTAGAAGTCTCTGAACACTTCTGGAATGGCGACCGAGCACATATGGGTGAAAACTCGCATGCTAAGATGCCGAATCAAGTCTCATACTATACTTTTATCTTTATGTCATTTAAAGTGTTCTCTCTGCATTAAAAATTATTTGCAATAGTTATCAAATATTGTCTGTCTTTTTTGTACGGTACATTGTGCTAAATTTTTTTGCCCATCTCATGATGTTGTGCATAAGGCCAATGCATTTATCTTATGAAATCTTCACCAAAAAAAAAACATTGAGTAGACAAAACAATTTAAAACATTTAAAAGATGCAGAACTATTGGCAGAAGCAAGTGATTTTACTAACAATGAATATGTCTTGCATCTAGGTTTCTCAGCAGACATGCCCTGTTTTCTTAAGCTTTAAATTAAAATTATTCTACTATGTATTAATGCATATCACTTTCAAATTTCCTAAAAAGAAGTGTAAAATTGTATTGGACAGCTACATAGTATTTAAATGGGTTACTGAATTTAAAAAATAATTTGTATAACTCTACACTAGTAAATTAATAATTCAAAAACACACCTTCTGCATTCTATCTATCTATCTATCTATCTATTGACCTTTCAAGCCGTAGCCAGCCCATAGGGCATAGACCCAGATACTCTTTCTCTTATCTCAATTTTGATTCTAGCAGTTTTCAATCCTTGTAAAGATTTTTTGTCAAATCTTGCCATTTATATCTGTTCTGTGCAAGTAACTCTATCTCATTGAGGGAGCCGATTCCTGCTGCTCTTGCCTCTCTCATCAATGTTCTTCTCTTTGTCTCTCTGGGTCTTCCTCTTTTCCTCTTACCTGTTATTTCCCACATGAGGGCTTGCTTTATTATTCAAGTATTATCTCTCCTCATCATGCTTTTCAGTTATTATTTCTTCTCATCACATGTCCAACATATGACCATCGTCTTTTCTTGATTACTGAAGATATTAGTGCTTGATTGGCGATTTCTCTAATTTCCTCGTTTCTTTTGAATTCGTTCCACACTATACCAAGTATTTTCCTTAGACATTTATTTTTAAATGCATTCAACTTTGTTTCTTTATCTATTGTTGTTTTCCAGCTCTCACATGCGTACGTAAGGGTTGATAGTACGTTTGATTTGAATAGTCTAAGTTTTGTGTTTGTGCTGATGAGTTTTGATTTCAACAACTTTTCAAGGCTTCTGAAAAACATTGAAACGTAGACTTACTACATTAATCCAATATTTTGAAAACTTTAAACCACCTTGCGAGAGTGATTAAGCCAAAAATTCTTTCACACCATGGGAAAACAGTGAGCCTTAAGGTTCTGTAGCATCAGTATATTGTTGTCTGGGGTTTTTTGTCTGCTTGGTGAGATTCAATCTGGTCAGTCTTAGGCTACATCTTCTAGGTTATATTAGACCACAATTGCCATCCAAAAGTGAAAGTGAAAACTGCTTTGGCTGGAGCCCATGTGATTGACCAGCGATATTTGTATTGCAAATGTGATGTTATTTTGCTGACCTTTCACCTGATATATGTCATAACCGTCATCCTGTAACATGTCCTTTGCAGAATTTTGCATTCACCACAGCCTGTCTGAAAGAATCTGTCTCTAGCCAGATCCCACTTCTTCTGTTGTCATCTTCTAGGTCTTCATGATGTCTTGAAACCACCTTCTTCTTGGTCTGTCCCTGATGTGTTGTCCAGGAACCAAGCCCTTCCATGATTGTTCTTTCCAACCTGCTGTACCTTTTGACATATTGTAATTTCCTGTGTGTAATGTTGTTTATAAACCAGTTCTTTTTAATTTTAAAATCTTTTAATATGTCTTCATTGCTCTTTTTCATTATCCAAGGTATCTTAAGGATTTTTCTTTAGCATTTTTTTTTGAATGAATAAATTTTCTTCTTTGCTGTCTGCGAGATTGTCTATGATTCACAATCATAAGTTGCTATAGGGAAGAAACATGACCTCAGTAATTTTAATTTTACTGCTTTACTCATGTTGTGCCACATGTTCTTCATGGCATTTAATTTTTGTGTTGTTATTGCTAATCTTCTTTTGATCTCTTTCTGGCAGTCTCCATTGTTAGTTACTACAGATCTGAGATATTCATAGTTTGTTACAATTTCAAGTTCTTCACTGTTGATAATGATTTTGGGTTGGTTTTTTGTTTTGACAATGGGCATTATCTTAGTTTTCTGTATGTTTAGATAGAGATTTTGCTCTTCGCTGTGTTTGTTTAACACACTCAATTGTCTCTTTTAATCCTTCTGCACTGTTTGAGAGGAGGACTGTGTGATCAGCATATCTGACTTCTGGAATTATGTTGCCATTTATTGTGAAAGGGTCAAACTTCACCAATCTATCATTTCTTAACATTTGTTATGATGTTGTCAGCCTAGATGTTGAATAGGTATGGAGAGAGGATGCATCTCTACCTCATCCCTTTTTGTACTTCAAACCAATTTGATTTTTCCTCGCTATAGTGATTGCTGCTTGCTGTTCATGATATAGTGATTCAATAAGTTGTATTAGGTGTGTTGGAAAACTCATATCTTTCTTGATGTTCCACAGTTTCTGATGTTGTACACAGTCAAAGGCCTTGCTGTAATCTATGAAACATGTATGCAGTTCTACATTGTATTGCCTACACTTCTCAAGAAATATATATGTATAATAACACTGGTCATGTGATATCTCCAGTTAAATGTATTAAAATGCAAATACCTTTAGCCGTTCTCGAATACTTCCTGACAATGTAGAAAAAACTGGTTTTGACTTTTTAGTATTTTCAGAAGTATATGCATTTTTAGAAAAATGTTGTGTGTAGAAAAGGAGAAAAAAAAATAGGACTTTCACAAAACACAGTCTTTAACTGTATTAATTAGTACAATTATCAATTAGTTAATTAGTGAGATAATCAATAACCTAAGATATGCTGACGATACTGTACTACTAGCAGAAAATCCTAAAGACCTACAACAATTACTTAATGAAATAAACACGACAAGCAAAAAATATGGACTAGATATGAATATCAAAAAGACTAAAACTATGATCATAAACAAAGAAAATACTCAAAACCCACAAGTGGATATCAAAATTGAAGGAATAGACCTTGAGACAGTTCAGAACTATAACTACCTTGGACATACTATAACCAGTGATGGAAAATGTACAACTGAAATAAACAAAAGAATAGGAATGGCAAAAAGTAATTTAATGTCATGAAGGACATACTAACATCAAAACAAATAACACCAGAGCTAAAACTAAGAATAGCAAAATGTTACATCTTCTCAATATTCCTATATGGTGCTGAAACATGGACATTAGACAAGAAAACAGAACAGAGAATTGAAGCCTTTGAAATGTGGATATATAGAAGAATAGGTAGAATTGGATGGAAGGAAAAGAAAACAAATGACAAAGTCTTAAAACAACTAAAAATAAAAAGAGAACTTCTGAACACAATTAGAACAAGACAAATGCGATTCTTAGGCCATGTTAAAAGACACAACAGCCTACTGAAAGTGATCCTGGAGGGGAAAATACAAGGTAAAAGAGGCAGAGGCAGACCAAGATTAACATGGACGAGTAACATCAAACGATGGACAAATCAACCGATGACAACCTGCACCATCAAAGCAAGAGATAGAGCAAAATGGCGCTCCATGGTAGCCAACCTTCGTTGCGGAGACGGCACTCAATGATGATGATGAATTAGTCACATGGCTTGTATAAAAAAAACAAAACACATAAAGTCTGTTCTAAATATGAGTAAGTTGTGTAATATGTAAGGTGTGCCGGCTTCAGTGTCAGTTCTATTTATTGTGTTCACAATAATTTTTGAAACTGTCTCATGTTTCAGTTATCAGCTTCACAAGTCCTCGATAGCAACGGGCAGCATACCATTCAGATTGATGTTTGGTGTACAGTTAATAATTTACCTAAGGTAGAGTGAGAAGTAACATTGATATTTAATTATCATGCCATGATATTGTTGAAAATATATGTTCATTGTAATTCCATGAGCTGTGTTGGTTGAGGTTTTGGCCTGAAAAAAATTCTGGAACAGATGAGGAAACTAATCCTTCATATAGTGGTTTTGACTAGGGACAGCAAACAAAATTTGTTCAGATATAATTAATTACATTACTTTCTCAACTAATTATGAAATTTTGGAACATTTTTCTCAAATTTAATTGTATTATATTGTATATTTTATTGTATTGCATATTATTGTGTATTAATTATATTATACAGATATATTGTATATTATAAAAATATGAGTACAATTTGTCTTTGAAAGATATTATTGAACTCACAGATCTCCATCAATCTCCAACACATACTTTAATGTTTTGATCACATTATGGAACTCTCTCCATTAAACTAAGGAAAGAAATATATAAAGATGAAACAGACATTTTTAACTGTATATTTTTTTTTAGCCCCATTTCTCATTTTGGAAGTAAATAACAGTCTTTGAAAGTTAGCTAATTCTTGCATGAAAAGAGCTGCTTGCATGCAAGTGTACCATGATGACTTCAAACTTTCCAACCACATTTTTTTGTCAGTTGAATCATTTAGACAGCTTTGAGCACTCACCTGCACTTACATACGAAAGCTATGTTAGTTTTCTCAATGTTTAGTTTTTAAAAATATCTTAGTGACTTCTAGAATTGCTTGTAGTTATATTTTACACTGCTATAATTCTAAGTTAAATTTTACTTTCTGCTTTGTTTTATATATTTTAAAAATAGGTTACAACTATGGGATGACTTAAAATAGGAATGGCTATGATAATTATTTGATTCATACTGTCAACAGCTATCTATCTATCTTTCATTCACCTGGCATGAGTGTGTGGCATCCTGATTTTTGTAGTGTGCCTTTTGGCTGGTTGCCTCTGTCTTCAGCACTTATATTTGCTAGAGCAGACTGTGATCTTGCTCGAGTGTAGGAAGGCCTGGCTAGTCTTGGTTTTAAGTCCCTGGTGATTGTTAAGCCCCATCCCCATGACAAAGATGGCCTTGATGGGGTGTCAACAGCTGATAGCCAATTGCCATAACTTTTTTGCTCATTAAAAAAAATTATTAAAATACTATCTACTACAACAAAACTTATTTTTTTAAAGAAGTGAGTATATAGCTTATCGAGGGGCTTTCTCACGATTATATTTTCTTTAATTACAATCAGCTATAAATTGTGAGTGATGATGACAATAATCTAAGTCTTGTACGTGGTATGATGAATCATTTAACTTTTTTTACTTTTTATTATGGACAGTCCATAAAAGGGTTTCCCTGAAGGTGAAGACAGTGTTGAAATTTCTTAGTGAGACCTTAAGAGAAGCTTTGAAATGTTTCTTCTGATCATCATCTTGTATGCATAAAGATAACAAAGACTGTATGAACATAATATAAAGCCAGAGTGTAATGCTTCTGTCTATTTTGTGAATTAGATTATCTTATTTTGATTTTTTTTTAATCAAATAGGAAAGTCAGTGTTAATTAGTCCTAATAAATGGCAATTGTTTGATAATTATTAAAAAAAACACAGCCTGATAAGCAATACAATTATGAAAATATTTACTACAGAGTGAGTGATGAAAAAAAATCAAGCAATACCAGGACCATCGTGGTAGGTGTTCAATAAGTAATAGGAAACTCTTTATACAGAGCTTTGCATTAGGAGGTAATCTGATCATCAGAAGGAGACCCCTGGTGAGCAAGTATTTTGGCCCTTTAGCTTCTTGATACTCTAGAGGAGGTGGGCCCTTCTAGGTCATGATTCTCAGGCATTGATCTCTGCTGCATTAAACTTGAAGGCTCACTCTATGTTCAGCATATTGTAACTAAATTTATTCAACAGTACACTTCTGATAGAATCTGCTGTTCATGCCCAGTCAAAAATGATTGTTTTAGCTTTAATTGAACATCACTGTGCAAAGTTAAAGCTAGTTAAAGCTAAGACAGTTGTGTGCAATTTTAGCTTTAACCGAACATCACTGTGCAAGGTTAAAGCTAAGATAGTTTTGTTCAATTTTAGCTTTAACTGAACATCACTGTGCTAGGTTAAAGCTAAGACAGTTGTGTGCAATTTTAGCTTTAACTGAACATCACTGTGCAAGGTTAAAGCTAAGATAGTTTTGTTCAATTTTAGCTTTAACTGAACATCACTGTGCTAGGTTAAAGCTAAGACAGTTGTGTGCAATTTTAGCTTTAACTGAACATCACTGTGCAAGGTTAAAGCTAAGACAATTGTGTGCAATTTTAACTTTAACTGAACATCACTGTGCTAGGTTAAAGCTAAAACAATTGTGTGCAATTTTAGCTTTAACTAAACATCACTGTGCTAGGTTAAAGCTAAGACAGTTGTGTGCAACCCAATCTGGACAGCAGATTCGATCAGAAGTGTTGTGCAGAATAATTTTAGTTATTGTATGCCAAATATAGTGTGAGCCTTAAATTATATAACAGCATTATTTATTTTGGTGTTTATTTTATATTTAAATACATTAAAATTAATAATGGAAAAATATTTGATAATGATAGAGCATAATTTTGTTTCCACAGTTTATCTGTTCCTCTACAATTTCGAGGGCAGACATCAGACTGAATAATGAAGATCATGACAAAGCTGAAACAACAATCCAAGCATCCATTCAGACAGCAATACAATTGGTTAATAATGAACTTAGCAGTAAATTTGAAGATTTTGATCCGTTAGCACAAGAAAGGATTGATTCTGAGATTCTGTGAGTGCAAAATTGTTATTATATTTTTTAAATACATGATATTAATATATATGTGATACATAATGTGGTCTTTATCTCATTCATTAGATGAAATAGGTTTCAGAGGGAACTTGAAACAGAATATTGTGAAAGCATAATGCACAGTTTCATAGTTTAAAAAAAAATGATTTCCCCCAACCCTCTCTTCCAAGTCTGTTAGAAAGAAACTGTACAGTATATTTTCATTATTAATTATTTTATTACCTGTTGGCATAAAACATCTACTCAGTAAATGCTCATATAATTTTAAAAAAAGAAACACAAAAAAAAATAGGTGGAGGTAGAGATATCCGATTTCACTCAGCAAAATATTAGTTAAGGTTTCATTATTTTCATCTAATTCATAATCTAAGATTAACCCTTGAAACATATATTCAATCGGGGGCCTCGGTAGCCTAGTTGGGAAAACCACTCGACTGGAGTACCGACGTTCGGACAACCCATGTTTGATTCCCGCTGGGAGCAGTGTGAATTGTACTCGTGGTTAGAAAAAAAAATACCCCCATGGTTGACCCAGCCTTTGGCAGAAATGGGTACCAGGATATTAACCTGGGAAGGTGAGGAATGTTGACTCGCATCTGAGTTTCGATACTTGAGGCGACGCTATACAGAAATCTCAGAACATTTCTGGAGCCACCCATTTCCATATGGGTGGAAATTCACGTGCTAAGATGCCGGTTTAAGTCTCGTACTTTACCTTACCTTTACCTTTATTCAATAGACACTTCGTATTCTGGCTAATATTTTGCTTCCTGTTAGATATTTTTCACACTAAATATTAACATCTCTTATCACATGATGTTAATATTTAACATAATTTACTGTTTTTGCAATTTTCTGTGATTATTGAATACCATACTTTTTTAACTCTTTCAGCATCAGAAGAGGAAACACGTTATTTTAGGTTTTGGACCAGATTAATTTTCCTGTTTCAAAAAATTTCACCATATACCCTTTTCATTTGACTACTTCACACAATAATTTAGATAAATGTGATATGTATTATACATCCCTGGAAAGGAAAATGGATACAGAAAATGAAAATAGCAATATATTTATAATATGTGGTTATTTGTAGGAATAATTATATTTTTTAAAATATAAAATATTCAAGGTAGGTAATTTTAAATTCAAAATATTGTAATTCACTTTCCGTTTCCATGTTTATAAGTGTTGCTATCCATTTGTTTGAAATATTACACATCATAATCCAAATTCCTCCAAAATACAGTTTATTTGATTAATTTATATCCACAAATAACAAATTTATATACATTTTGTAAATGATCCCAGAATGAAAACTATAAATTTATAAATGTGACGTCAGAACAATATTATTTACACATCAAGTTTATTATTTTTATTCACACAACTGGACTTATTTTGTGTGATATGTCCCTAAAGTACCAGTTTCGTTATCAGAATTACTACCACTCGATTCCTCTGAGGCACTGATAGTGCTGGAATTAGAAGGCATCCACTAGCTAAACCTAAGCCAGATCGTCTTGCCTTTTTAGCAAAACTTTTACCAATATTACGACCCATTATCACAACAACAACAAAATTATTGTCCGAGTCTAAATACTATGAATACTCTATTTCTGAATCACTCAATAACATGGTTTTGAACATAGATCTAGCTTGTTCTGCATTATATCATTTGGTCAACTGCAAGAAGTACCAGCAGTAGGCGTGGCCATTATGGGACAGAAACTTGAGAGAAAAAAAACAATAATTATAAATTAACAATTTTCTAACGTTCAAACTCTGAAAACATTTGTTTAACAGGAAGTGAGAACTCTCCTACTTCCGGAAATCAAGTATTGGGTGAAATAAAAATGAAAAATTAGTGAAAACGAAACAAATATTAAGATACACTCGCCAGAGCTGAATTTTTGGATTTTGTTAGAGCCAAATTTTCGGATGATGGTTAGAAATAACACTTTTTATCGAACCGACGTGTCGGATAATAGTCCTGAAAGAGTTAAAGAATAATTTTAGTTATATTTTATGCTTTTACATTTATATTTTATATATTGTGAGTTCCTAAAATAATTTATTTTATCACTTGAAAATGGATCTAAAATTTGTTTCAGACCTTGGGGAAAAAATAAAAATAAAACTGTCATAAACACAATGAATTCTGTGTTTTTTTAAAAAATGATCTTCTTTCATACTCCAGATGTAGAGTAACAGTTTTTGTAGACATTTTTTATTCAACATGAGCTTCAGAACTACCTTTTTTTTAAAATAATATTTATTTTGCAACAGAAGTTCTTGATAATGTCTTATAGTGAAGATCTTCATAGTATCATTTGGTATAGAAGATATTGATAATATTTTTGCTATAATAGACTTTGGTAATATCTTTTGGTAAAGGAGATCTTTTTGGTTCTGAATGTAAGGACCTCATCCCTTCTTTGGAACACTTCAAAGAGGAGTCAAGAAGGGTCTTGTGCATTTTTGGCAGATCACTATCACCATGTTCTTTGCCCAGGCATACCAGGCAAATGGAAATGTCAGTTCCATCCTTGTTAATGCACATTCAAGGAAGAGATGATGTTAAATACAGAAGACAAAAGGCACAGAAGGAAGGAGATGAGGCCAGTCACAACAAAGGCATTTTTATAATTCTGTGGGTGGATCTGTCTATCCAATATTGGCAGATTCATTGCTACAAACTGTTTGTCAAGATGCGAAAGGCCATATATATAAAATATATATATATATATATATTTATACATATATATGAAATCCTGATAGTATATTTTGGTATAGGAGATATTGATAATATTTGTTAACCCTAGATTACGATACATTAGTGAAATTTAC
Source organism: Megaustenia siamemsis (assembly GCA_032433765.1). Classification (NCBI taxonomy): domain Eukaryota; kingdom Metazoa; phylum Mollusca; class Gastropoda; order Stylommatophora; family Ariophantidae; genus Megaustenia; species Megaustenia siamemsis. The sequence goes on from JAVIAB010000092.1 coordinate 162,622,002, forward strand.
TGAATCAAAAGACAAATTCCTCAAAATTTGACATTTTCCATATTCAAACATTACCCCCCCACTCTCTGTGCCTTCCTAATTACCATTTTCGACGACCTCTGAGTGTATATTTAATTGCTTCCATTGCTGTTGGAATTTTTTTTTTAAGATCGTGAGAAACTTTGTTTATTTGCGAAAATTTTAATCATAAATTTTCAAGAAATTTGTCGTTCTAATTTTTTTGTTGTTGCTATGACAAGGGAAATTTCTTGGTCATCGGTGACTGTACCAATAGACATTGTAACACGTCCGGTCCATGAAGTGAAACTCGGGTCATAAATCAACCTGAGCCAGGAATTTCAAGTCCCTGTGTTTTGCCTAGTGTGAACACATGAGACTGTGTCAAGAGTTCAGAGAAATTACTATTTTTAGAGCACCTAATGTTACATTAAAGTGGTAGTAATTTCTACTAGGGTTTCGTAACTGTAAGAGTTACAGATAGGTATCATAATATAATAGATCCTGGTATTATCTTTTGGTACAGGAGATCTTCATATCTTTTGATATTGGAGTTATTGATAAAATCTTTTAATATGGGAGGTTTAATAACATGTTTGTCCAACAAGGAAATAACTCTGGAGGCAAAATGAGTACTATACAATACAATCTTCATCCCAACGTTGTGCTACCAATGACCCTAGATGCAAGAACAATAAGAAAAATAACCTCTACAGAGATGAAATGTGTTAGACGAATGACAGGAAACAGTCTGAGAGATAAGATCAGAAATGAAGAACTGAGAAAAAAGCTAGGAATAGCCCCCGCCATAGAATATATGAGGAAACAACAGATAAAATGGTTTGGCCACGTGACAAGGCAGAAAGAACAAAACACAACATAACGAGCCTTCAACAAATGTTGTGCGAACACCAGGCCCAAGGGTCGACCACGAAAAAGATGGGTCGATGGAATATTAGAAGCCCTAGGAAACATAACAGCAGCAGAGGTGAACAGAAGAGCAAAAGACCGCAAATTATATCTCCCCTCGACGCTGAAAGGTAGATGAGGAAGGAAAGAAGAAGAAGAATAACATGTTTTGGTATAACAGAACTTGATAACATCTTTTGGTATAGGAGATCTTAATAATACATCTTTGGTGTAGGGGATCATGATAAAAACTTTATAATATCTTTGATAGAGTGTTTCTTGATAATGCTTATTGTTTGTAATTTTAATGTGAACACATTGTTTATGATTTTAATCAATGTGCAGAATTATTTTGTATGTGATTTTATTCTATCTGCTGATTGTTTATTATATAATAACATTGTTTGTTATATATATACTGTATATATTGTTATTAAAAAAAAAAAGTAAAGTACCCCCGTCACACCAAGTGGCATATAGGGAATATGGTGTTAGTAACCATAAATTTTACAGACCCTCGGCACATGATTTTTGGGGTAATGTGGTCAGTATTATGCCCGTGCCGCTTTACTTTCCCAGAAAAAAATCCAGTACCCATCTAAGGCTGAGTGAACCCGGAAGCCGTCGATTGGGATCGAACCCTACCTCTTGTCCTTTGATACAAAGTATACTGCACTTTATTTTGTGGGGATCATATTTAAAGTTACTCTTATTTTAATGATATAAGAAATGTGTATTGATGCATTTATTTTAATTCTATTGTTAAAAAAAAACCAACTAGAATAGAAAACTTTGAGATATATGTCTTTTATTATAAAATTGCAAATACATTATTTTAAAATATCGAATGTCAATAATTATACTAATTGCTTCTTTTTAAAAGGTACATTATTGTTTTTGTCATCAGGTCTTTTATAGAACTTCATATGGAGAAGGCAGAGTCAAGACAATCGGGTGAATTAGAAAAACTTGTCTCTTTTGATGATAAACAGAAGAAATCTGTCACAAAGTAGGTTCATAAATATCTGTAACGAAAAATTTAACAGTTTAATTTTATCAAAAACAGTTTTTACTATTATGCTAGAGCGAACACAAAATAAAAATTCTTTTTTAAGGTTTGTAAACAATAATTAGAATTTTAGAAAAGCTGTGGGGGAAGAGAAATTATCTGTAGTAGGAAACTCTTTGTACAGAGCTTCGCAGCAGGAGGCAATCTGATCATCAGAAGAAGCCCCCGTCGAGCAAGCGTTTCGGCCCTTTAGCTTCTTGACACTCTAGGGGAGGTGGGTCCGCCTGGGTCATGACTTCCAGGCGTCGACCTCCTGCTGCATTGCCTCTAAGGCATACACCGTATGTTCGGCACGAACTAACTAAACGTAATACACAAAACTTTCTAAAATAGCTTACCTAAACTAAGCTTATGTTCAGCACAAAATAACTATAGCTCGTTTCAAAACATTTGCCCAACTTCAAAACGCTATTACTCTCTAACCGTTTGTTAAATACTTTTGAAATTTTCCAAATGTTATTAGAATGCAAAAGACCCTTTAAATGTATATTTAACAAATATCTTGCAGCTGCAGTTTTCTTAAAGCGGCGATATTTCTTTGATGTTTGTCAAAATTGTAAATTATGAAGCCCTAAAGAATAGAAATTACCGTACTTGCTGGTCTACGATTAATTTTCACTAGGTAAAGGCGTGGCCGTAATGGGGAAATAACTGGATAAAACAAAACACCAGGAGAATTATTGTCTGCTCAGTTCGAGGACGGACGATAATAATATCAAGGTATACCTGTATGTCCAATTTTCATAGTTGTGTGGTCCTGAAAAGGACCGTTTGTTGAAATAATTTAAGGTAATATAGGGGCCAACATTGTGGGGGCTATATACTTTCATTCTGAATCAGACGAGTCTAAAAGATTTAATAACTGTTTGGGGTTGAACATTCCACAAACCATCATTGGTTTCTATATTCCTCTTCCTGTTTTAAGACGTGGTCTTCACATTTAGCCCAATAATCTTTGTCTATATTTAATAAAGCGAGATTAGCAAGAGTCTTTACATCGCATATTTTGAATGTTGTATTTTCATCTGCCACTTGTCCTTTTAATTTTGCCCAGATTAGTTCTATTGGATTTAAATGAGCATGGTAAGGTGGCAGCCTCAAACTTATATGACCGTGCTCTTGGATAATCTTATCTATTTGAAAAATCTTTGTCCTCTGTTTTTGCTTTACTAGAGATAGTAATTCAGGTTTTAAGTACATGTTATTAAATTGTATGTGCTCCTTTGTGAGCCATATCTTAATAGCATCTTTTGTACTGGATGACGTCGGGACTTTATCTTCAAGTGCAACAATGTTGTAGTACGCTGCATTGTCCATTATTAGGCAAGATGGTCGATCTAGTGCTGGGAGAACAGAATTTTCAATCCAATGTCTAAATATGTGACCATTCATCTCAGAGTGATAATCCCGATTGTCTATGGATTTTGAAAGAAAAATTAGCTCTGCATTCTGTATTAGTCCATGTTGTCGACTACCTGCATGAGCAATTATCAAGCGCTGTCCTTTGCTGCTAGGTATTAATCTCTTAATCTTTCCATCTGATGACTGCCATTCCCTTTGGTTAGTGTGGTGAGCATTGATCCATGTTTCATCCAAGTACACAATATCATAACCTTGCTTGCGCACCTCTTTTACTTCATGTAAGTACTTGCTTCTCATGACTACTATATGTGGCTTCTCACAGATGATGTTTCGTCCATTGGAATACTTTCTGAATGTAAAGCCTGCAGCTCTCACATTCCTCCATAATGTAGACTTTGATATTTCAATACTGTTGTTCTTTTTCAGCGATACTTTTAATTTTCTTATTGTAACAGTTTCATTCATACCCAACATTTTGCGAATTTCACTTCTAATAAGTTCACTGTCGAAATTATCCAACATTTTTGCTCTTCCTTGTGATTTTCTATATTTGGAACATTGACGGTCACGTGCTTGAATCCAGCGATTAAATGACCGTTTAGATAAATCCAAAATGTGTCTTGTCCTATTCTCTGGGTTTTCTAAAGAATGAAATAATCTTCCTCGTTTAGCCTCTTTGCAAAAATAGTCATACATTTTTATTGCGATGTTTTGTAAACTGTAGAATTTCATTTTAAGACTCATGATAAATGTTATTGTTCCACGTTACGCCGCTGAATGAACGGAAATGGAACACACAATGTCTCGTGTTTACTACAAGTGTCTAATTGTGTCAGCCAACTCACACGGAAAGCGTGAAAAATCGTAAATTGGACCGTCTATGGATTTGTAATCGCTATTCTTAACTTAAATACTGTAAACACTAAGTTTTGACTACATCAATGGGTCGTTATAAATTTATATAAATCAAATAAGCAATAATAATAACCAAATGTTTGTTTTTAATGAAATTAATTCCCTGTTGGGTTCTAATCATTATAACTATACATGCAAATTTTGAAAAAATTACAAAAAGCGGTTTAAAAGATATTGATTTTTAAAGTTGGGCACGACTTATGAAACAAACTATACCACTTAATACATAAAACACTCGAAAATAGATTACCTAACTTAAGGTTTACATTTCATGTTCGGCACAAAATAGTTACATTTAATAGGCAGCGCACTCGAAAATAGTTACCTTACCTGTCTTGGTTTAACCTAGCGCATTATTGCACTTTCCAGTTGAAATAACTTGGCTACTAATGACAACGATATTTCCTAGACCCATCAGTGTCTGACTTTCGTGGGAATTCGGCATCCGCTGGTTAAGATTGATGCCTAGTTGTCTGGTCTTCCTATTGTTTAGGACTTGTTGTTTGTATTGTAGTCGCCCCAAGCACCTGGTCTGATGCTCACCTCCGGTCGATTATGTAACTTCTTATCTCTTCGTCTCGGGCCCTACTTCAATCCTCCCTACTCTGCTGACTTATGTGGGAGCAATAAGTGGACAAGGTGTAAAATAGTCAACCCGATCCGTCTGGTCTGAACATAATATTATTTGACTGTTGGTCTGTCTTGATTCTGCCACAGCCAGCACGACGCTCTTTCTGCTGACTCAGCAATAGTCTTCATTGTTCTTGACTGCATCCCCCCCTTAATTCCTAGCATTTTTAAGAGGTCGTAGAGGGATGGGGTTGTGAGTCCTCTGACACTAACCACCACCGAAAACACTCTACTCTGTACTCCCTGCTTTCTCAGCTTGGTGGCAAGATCCTTGTATTTGGATAGTTTGAATATATGTTGTTCCTCTATCCTGGATTCAAATGGCACTGTGAGCTCTATTAAAATGACATGGGTCATATTTGATGTGTAGAGTGCAATGTCTGGACGCATTTTAGATCTCTTAATGCACTCTGGGTACTTCCCTCGCCCTGGGAGGTCAACCGCCACCTCCCAATCGTTTGCTATGTCCAGGATAGTGAAGTCGTTCCAGTGGTTCTGCTTGGGGCGTGCAGCCTGTCCCGCTCTCAAAAAGTAGGTGTTAGTCGTAGCAGGTCGAACTTTATTGTTGGCCTTCATCCGCGCCCCATCCACGGTGGCAGCCAGTTCATGCAGCACTCTGTTGTGTCGCCATGTGTACCGCTCTTGGCCTAGTGCTGTCTTGCATGAGGAAAGAACATGTTTCATCGTCTGTCTTCCTCCGCAAAGAGGACATCGATTGTCATCTGTCTTCCCCCACTTCACAAGGTTGCAGGCTGATGGTAGAAGGTCATATATAGATCTGATTATGTAGCTGAGCCGCATCTAGTAATATAGTACTCGTGTAATTCTCATATGAAATACACATCATCATCATCAAGTACCTTGCCTGTTGGCATAGGTGATCATGTCCACAACTCTTGGTCTCGACAGTTACCATTTCTGTTGTTGACCTTCTACCAAGCCATTCTCTTAAGCTGTCTGGTATTTTTTCTCTTTGCTTTTCTCTATCTCTTTGTCCCTCAATTTTCCTAGTTGTCACAATATATTCCAGCTGTTCACTTCTCATTACATGGCCAAAAAATAATGATTGTTTCTTCCTTATTTTGGCAATTAACTCTCTTTTTGCTTTGGCCTCTTTCAGAATGTTTTCATTACTCTTCTTAGGTGTCCACGGTATTCTCAACATTCTTCTGTAAAACCACATTTCTGCTCCCTCCGGTGATTTTCTTATCTGTTGTCCATTGTCCATAATTCACATCCATATGTTAAGACTGGTTCCACATAACATTAAAGATTTCTTGTTCTTGTTTCTATTGTCAAAAATGGATTGCACAGTATCTTCCTCATTTTTTTGGAAAGTCGCTGTTGCCTGAACTATTCTGCATCTCACCTTTTTTGTACAGAGAACACACAGAGATTTAAAAACTTCCATTTGTTGTTGTTTTTTTTTTAAAACTAAACTTATTATCCAAAATGTTGTTCTACTGGTCTTTTGGTACTTTGTAAAACTAAGATGAAAATGGGAAAAGATCTGGCATCAAACATTGCTGAAAATGAATAAAAGAAATAGAGGCTAAACTAGATGCATTTGAAAATAAAAATGTCTAAGGAAAATAATTTTTATACAATGAAATGTATTAAAGACTAATACAGAAATAAGAGAAATAGCAATGCAACCAAGAGTCTCATCTATAATAAGGAAGAGAAGGTGAGCATATGTTTGCCCTGTGCTGTGAGGAAATAACTAGAGAATCAACAAGGAAACCCTGAAATGGGAATTTGCACATTTTACATTCAAAATGCCTGGCTATTTAAGTATCATTTTCTTTTTTACTCTTAGTTAAGCTGCTTTTACAAATTATCAGTTCTGTTTTGTCATATATAAAACTGGACAGTAAAGTATAAAATAATAATTTTGGGTAAAATACTGGTTTATTTTAATTAGTTTAGTTTGAATAATTACTATATTATATTTTATTGCTTTTTTTATGGTTCATTTCCTAGAGTCATTTTATAAGACATACATACCTTCCATATATTTGTTAGGTGAACCTGCTCACCAGGAAAAAAAACCTGTACAAATGGAGAAAAATAATGTACATGTCAATTTTAAGTGTTAATATATAATAATAAATGTTACTAATAATATTAAATGTTAATAATATCAAATATTAATAATTTTAAATAAAAATAAATACTAATAATAATAATACATATTAATAATATTAATAATAATAATATTAAGAAGTTCTGACTGAGTGACTGGACACATTGTCACCATTATCAACAGATTTGTTTACAATTGTGCATTTATGTTATGTTTAATTTTAAAATTAGTCAAAATTTAAAAAAAATCCCTTTAAAAAAATGTATTTTCCAGTAAATTAATTATTAAACATTTCAAAATGCAGAGCTATTTTTACAACATATTCCAGCTGTTCCCTTCTCATTACATTGCCAAAAAATAATGATTGTTTCTTCCTCATATTGGATATTAGCTCTCCCTTTTGATTTGGTCTCTTTCAGAATGTTTTCATTACTCTTCTTAGGTGTCCACTGTATTCTCAACTTTCTTCTGTAAAACCACATTTCTATGACCTCTAATGATTTTCTTGTCTGTTGTCCTATTGTCCATGACTCACATCCATATGTTAAGACTCGCACTACATAACATTTAAGAACTCTTTTTCTTGTTTCTATTGTCAAAAATGGATTGCACAGTATCTTCCTCATCTTTTTAGGAAAGCTGCTTTTGCCTGAGCCATTCTGCATCTCACCTCCTTTGTACATCTACCATCTGAGGTTAACATTGTTCTCAGATATTTAAATTCATTTACCTGTTTTATTATTGTTCTATCTCTATCTTTATGTCTGTCTGTCTGCCTGCCTATCTGTCTTTGGAGCCTTAGCCGGCCTATAGGGCATAGACCCAGATACTCTTTCTCTTATCTAAATTTTTATTCTAGCAGTTTTCAATCCTTGTAATGATCTTTTATCAAATCTCGCCATTTGTCTCTGTTCTGTGCAAGCAGCTCTATCTCTTTGAGGGAGCTGATTCCTGCAGCTCTTGCCTCTCTGATCAGTGTATCTTTGGGTCAGCCTCTTTTCCTCTTACCTGTTGTTTCCCACATGAGGGCTTGCTTTGTTATTCAGTTATTATCTCTCCTCACCACATGTCCAACATATGACCATCATTTTTTCTTGATTACTGAAGATATTAGTGGTTGATGGCTATTTCTCTAATCTGTTTGTTTTGAACTCGTTCCACGCTGTACCAAGTATTTTCTTTAGACATTTATTTTTTAATGCGTTCAATTTTAATATTGTTCTATCTATCTATTGACCTTTCGAGCCGTAACCGGCCCATAGGGCGTAGACCAAGATACACCTTCTCCTATATGAATTTTTGTTCTAGCAGTTTTCTTTTAAAGATACTTTATCAAATCTCGCCATCTGTCTCTGTTCTGTGCAAGCAGTTCTATCTCATTGAGGGAGCCGATTCCTGCTGCTCTTGCCTCTCTCATCAATGTTCTTCTCAGTGTCTCCCTGGGTCTTCCTCTTTTTCTTTTACCTGTTGTTTCCCATATGAGGGCTTGCTTTGCTATTCGATTATTATCTCTTCTCATCACATGTCCAACGTATGACCATCGTCTTTTCTTTATTACTGAAGATATTAGTGGTTGATTGGCGATTTCTCTAATTTCCTCGTTCTACTAAAAACAAATATAGACTAAATCTTAGTTTCTTGATTGTTGATCCTTCCCATGCTGTTAGAAATAGCATAGGGCCTGAAGTGTTTTCACCACCCATCTCTATTCTGGGCGAGATGTTTGATCTTATCTAATGAGTCTATGCCTGCCAACTCTGCTTCTCTTATAAGTGTTATTTTTATTGTCTCTTAAGGTCTTCCTCTTTTTATGTATCCTGATGTTTCCCATAGAAATGCCTGTTTTGGAATTCTCTTGTTGTCTCTTCTCACATGTGTGACATATGTCCATATTCTTTCCTTAATTGTAAATGAGATCTTTGGCTGCATGGCCATTTCTCTTATTATCAGTTTACATAGTAAATAAAAGATCATCAAACATTGAAACCTCGGCTAAACATGCCAACTTATATAAACATGCCAAGACATTGTAGGCCTTAAATGCAGGGCAACAATATTATCAGCTATATAAAGTCTTGACATGAGCTAACGTTAATAGCCATCGTTCATCATAACGTCAGTTGACGTTAATAGCATGGCGTCAGTAAACTACTCAAGACATGAGTTGAAGTGCATAGCAGCTAAAGGGTTAATTAATTGCAATTACCAAAAATCTCCACTTGACTGAATGTTATAGTAATCACAGTCTCTTTATTGAATTATAATATTGTTGTTCATTGGACAGCACATCACATTACATTGATCACAAACGTCAATCATGACAGAGTTCTCTCATTTATTATAATCATAATCAAGTTTATTGATATATCTCTAGGCACAAAGATTCGTACTTGTGGTTGATGCACTTTTCTTAAATTAATGTTAATTAATTTTGGACGTCTCTGAGACAAATAGTCGGTGGATATGATCAGTCCACAAGTGCATATCTTACATACAACATTATTCAACTTATCATCATGAGGAATGTGAAGCACAACTTGAAAACTCTCAAACACTTCACAACTAAAATTCATAAATCGTCCGAATTACTATCTCACTACTCTCTATCACTTACTTAATAACTTCTCAACTGACTTAAAACTACAACTTGAAGATTCTTAACTTCCAAACTAACTGGCTCAACTTTCTAATCTTAGCATATTAGATCTGACTTCCATCTCTATAAACTTCTAGCTCTTCCTATTTTCAGCTCTTGTTCTAATAATGATTGTCTAATCTAATAGTTCTCTTTAACTTCTATCTAACTCCCTTCGGCAGTTCGGTCGAAGCCGGACTAAGCTTACTTAGTCTGCATCTTGACTTCTCTCTCTGTGTCTAATCTCTAACTGTTCTATCCCTGACTTACTCAAACCTATTGTGTTGAAGTTTAAATATTCAGCTACAACTCTTCACCTAAAACTCAGCAGCCAATCAAACTGTCGCAAAGTGACAATTTGCACTCTTCTGATCACTTGAGTTGGTCACTCATCATTCTGTGACCGAAACTTTGCCCTATGACTCAGAATTGTCAAAACAAACTGTTTATGACCATCATCTTCATAACCTGACCTGTCCTGGTAGCTGTTTACCGGACAGTAAAATCATGCAGTCAAATCATGCGCATATTGTCATGCACTTATTTTATCCCCATTTCCAAAACAACCTGCGTGGTGGAAATTTCCATTAAACTATTGTGTCCAGCCAGTATAATTCTGGATCTTCCTACCTTAGCTTGGTGAGTGTCCTTGTTATGTCCAAGTATAATTCCTCAGTGGGTGTCCCTATCCCTACTATAAACTTTATTCCCTTAACTTGTTATTCTGGCTGGAATTTTCCATACTTTAAATTTATGTCCTAACACTTACTGCTGGTCGCTAGCATATGTTACTGCTATTGTCTATGAAACAATGGGTAACGACTAAGTTACCTGCTCACATGCTTTCATTAGCTTACTCTGTTACATGAATCAGGGTTAAATGTTTCAAGAATTTGCAAATATTTTGCCCAGTTTGTATTTTTAATTTAAACTATTTAATAATTATATGGATAGAGCACAAAAACACTCCTTGATTTCCAACAAATGTAGAATGTAACTTTATTGGAATATTCACTCAACATTGGTGATTACTTTTGTATCAACTCTTAAAGTTTCATTTGATATCAGATGGTAATCACACACACTTAATGCGTACTCCATTGTTACTCGGCCAACATCAAAGATATTTATGCAGTAAATTTGGCATGACTGAGTTGACAGCTTCAGTGATCTATGTGTTTTTGCATATCATCCAGGGTTTCAGGTGGAGGAAGTCTAGACACTCTGTGCTTCAGATATGTCCAAAGGAAAAAGTCACAATCAGTTAGGTCTGATGATCTTGTGGGGAGAGGGTGGGGACTTGCAGAATACCTGGTAATTTTGTCCAGTGTAGTTAATCCATCTGTTTGGCAGGTACTACAGTCGAACCTGGTCTTAGGACCACCTGTTTAAAGCGTTTCCCTGGTTATAGGACCGGGTCTACAATTTCCCCGAGTTTTTTACTATATGCTAACACTGATTACGGCGCTCACCGTATGACGCGACCAGAGACCAGGCTAATTAACCGCCGCCAATGTTATTTATCCCGTTTACGACACGCGGGTAATCCGATGGGAGCCATAAACGATCGACACAGGTGTCGAGGTTTTCCCGTATTTAGTGAGTCCCAGATTACAGTGGGACGTGTTACGTTTATCAGTCAATACTGGTGTGAGAAAAATGGCAGACACAGATCTATGATTCGTGAAGTGACATCACTTCGCGGTTCCGTCTAGACCAGAGTAGACCATTGCGTGGCCCGTATAAATTACAGGAATTAACTAAAGAATTAGTTATTGCCCGCTTAGAGTGTATTCACGTACATGTACAGTATCTCAGTGAATTATTTTTGTGGATTTTAAAAGTGTTACACACAATATAGGAAATGGCCAGTGTCAAAAGTGTAAAACCAAAAGCATTAACGCTGGAAGAACGAATATCAGTGATTCGACAAAATAATTTTGTGTGTTTAACTATCGTGTTTTATGAAAAGTGTCCAACCAGTGGCTATTGTAGACCGACATGTGCACTATGTTCTACTCATGGATTACGCTGATTTGCAGGTTAGTTTTCATAGTGCTTAGGATAAAATTTTTTTTATCGCTCTATTTATTATGTGAAACCTGTGAGGCAGGACCACCTGTCCTATGGGACCAGTTTTTGAAAGTCCCGTGAATGGTCGCCTTAGACAGGTTCGACTGTAATTGAAAAATTTGTGGATGCCAGTGCAGTGGTGTCCCGTCCTGCCGATAAAGGAATTCAACACTCTCTGAAGCTAGTTCAATCAACCATTGGTTAGCATTTCCAGATTAATCAAAGGGCGTTTTTGTGCTCACCCTAAATATAGTGATTTTTACTTTTCAAATGAATAATTTAAGTGATTATTATTATAATTATATTTAATAATGTGCAGGTGATTAATATTTCAGTAATATTTGATATTTGCTTCTCAAATTACTTTAATAATGTCAGAAAGCAAACTGAATGTTTTCCAAAATGTTTTAAGGCTTAAAGGTGGCAAAGAGAGTTCATCTCAGGCTGTTGTGCCTGATAGGCCTCAGGAGATATTTTTTGTTGGATGTGAAGTGGCTGCAGCTATTAGTCAAGCAGTGTGTGCATGTGCTGCTACATCAAGGAATATTCCTATCTATCAATATGTTGCCAAGTTAACTCAACATGAAGTAAGACTATTTGACTGTCAAGAAACATCTAGTTTCTCTTAAATAATTGTCATTATTAACTCTTTCAGGACCAGAACAGGAAACAGGAATTTTCAGATTTGGACCAGAAAACTCAACTTTTTTTCCTGTTTCCAGAAATTTTACCATATACCTTTTTCATTTGACTACTTCACACAATAATTGAGATAAATGTGGCATGTGTTATATATCACTGGAAAGGGAAATGGATACAGAAAATGAAAATAACAATATATTTCTGATATGTCATTATTTAAAGGAATAGTTATATTAAAAAAAAAAAAATATTCAAGGTAGATAATTTTAAATTTAAAATATTGTATTTCACTTACCCATTTCCATCAAGATATGTGTTGCTTGAAATATTACACAACATAATCCAAATTCCTCGAAAATACAGTTTATTTGATGAATTTATGTCCACAAATAACAAAATTATGCACATTTTTATAAATGATCCCAGAATACAAAATTTTCAAATTTTTGTACATCACAACAATATTATTTACAAGTCAAGTTTATTATTGTTATTGACACATATGTACTTATTGTGTATGGTATTCCCTAAAACATGTTTTAGCGCACAGATGTGGCTTATCCGGACAAACTGTACAATAATAGCTGCTTTGTTTTCTTACTTTCCGCTGCTCCGAACAATGAACACACTGCAGGTCTTTCCCATCAAAATCAATGAGATGGATGGCACCCTGATATCTCTGCGGCTTCATGTTCCATTTTTCCTGGCATGGATCCCTCCAGACACACATAACTTGCTTCTCATAATTGATGAACCACTTTGCCTCATTCACTGATATTTTTTTTATTTTTGACTTCTGCTGGAAATCCGCGTCTGTTGGAATTTAGCGTTCCAGTGTAGTTGTGATTTTTTTGCCGCAGAAATTGAACAAGTGGCAGGGAAGTATAATACCGGTTAGCAAACACATGATGATGATCTGTGATGCCTTCCAGTAACTTGTCGAAAACTTTGACAGCATGTGATGAATGTGGGTCTGTTTCAGGCCTGTAAGCTGTGTCCGCACCAAAATATACCAGGAGGTTGAAAGCGTATCCGGTGATCGAGTCGCAAAGTCCTTATGATTTGATATGATATTTTTTTGGCTTACTGGCATTGTACTGCTTATACTTAAATCTTCCCTTGTAGCCTATAACCATCTCATCGATGCAGATATTTTCAAACGGATAAAACGCTTCTTGAAATTTTTATATCAATGAATTGATGAACGGCTCAATTTTACATTTTCCAGCCGCATCAGGAACAGCCGCATGAAGCAGAGATTGATAAATGAGTAAAAATCTTGTCCGTCTAAACATGCACCTAAACCAAGGACTACTTTTAAATGATTGAATGGACCAGTAATCCTTTATATAATTTTTGCATTCATTCCCATGGCAATCAGGACTGCCAGAAACTGAAAAAAAGTATTACAGTCCAGCGGTGTCCATTTAGCAAAACTTGAATACCTGCATACAGGAGTACTAAATTCCATTTTTTTGCTGAGCATAATTGTTGATATTTTGAATCAGACTGTCAACAATTGTGTCAGTCAACAGGCTCAGAAAATACTTGGAAAGTGAAGCATTTTCTGGAAGATCTAACTTACATCCAGAATTTATATTTTTGAAACTAGATTTTCCAATGGTATCTCCATCTCTGGCTTCATGCCACCCATCAGCAGGCTTCCTAGCCACATCTGTCCTGTCAGCTTTGGCTGACAGAATAGTATCAGTTTCATCATCAGAATCACTGATTACTGAAGATATTAGTGGTTGATTGGCGATTTCTCTAATTTCCTCGTTTGTTTTGAATTTCCTCGTTTGTTTTGAATTCGTTCCACGCTATACCAAATATTTTCCTTAGACATTTATTTTTGAATGCATTCAACTTTGTTTCTATGTCTCTTGTTGTTTTCCAGCTCTCACACGCATACGTAAGGATTGATAGTACATTTGCCTCTTTATAGCTTCCTAATTATTGCTTCCAGTAACCCCTGAATGTTATATGTTTTGTTCCCTTTAATTGTGTAATTGTGCACTTTGTAAAAATTATGAAGATGTCATAAGAATACAACTGTTTTTTTTTTCTTATAAATTTCGCCAATTTTCAAGACATTTATTTTTTTTCTTATAATGGATAAACAAATGTTTGTAACATGGGATAGACAGTAAAAAATGCTAAGAGGAAGCCAAACATACATCTCAAATGACGGAGTAGCAGCTAACATGTGAATAGAAAACGTAACACCTCCAATAGCCATAGGGTCGAATTTAAGGTCATAAATTGAACATAAGCCAGGAAATGATTAGTGTATCTGATTTCCATGTCTCTCCCAGTGTATACACACAGCTGTGAAGCAAAAGTTCAAAGAAAATACTATTTTTGGAACTCCAAATGTAACGCTTAGTGTTCGTAAATTTTATGAAGGTGTCATGAAAACATGGTTCGCGGATAGATGTCATAATCTAGTGTTAACATAATTTTTTTCTATTTGAAATTATTGCAAGTGGCTCTTAAATTTGATTTTTGACATCATTATATAGATTGGTGTGTAAAGTACAAAGATACTCCTGCAATATAATGGGTAAGCTTTTGGACAGCACTCATAAAGTGAACATTTCAAGCAGTCAGAAAATGGGTATTTTTTTCTCACTTTCCTAAATGAAACTTCTAAATGTGCAAACCAAAAATAAAAATGATGTAGTCTTTTAAACATATAATAGATGATTCTGAATTAAACCAGAATGAGCTAAGTTGCAAATTTGGGTGATTATTTACCCATTATCCGTTTCTAATTAGAAATCATAGACTTAGGTGGCTGGGTCATACATCTATACACTGAGTGAATCTTTAAAAACATCACAGAGATATCAGGCCTAACCATTAATGGAATGATAATCAATAACATAAGATATGCTGATGATTCTGTATTACATGCAGAAAATTCTAAAGATCTACAACAATTACTTAATGAAATAAACATGACAAGCAAAAAATATGGATTAGATTTGAATATATATATATATATATATATATATATATATATATATATATATATATATATATATATATATATATATATATATATATATATATATATATATATAAAGACTAAAACAATGATCATATACAAAGACTCAAAACCTAAAAGTAGATATCAAAGTTGAAGGAATAGACCTGGAGACAGTTCAGAGCTACAACTACCTTGGTTATATTATTGCCAGTGATGGACAATCTAAAATTGAAATAAACAAAAGAATGGGAATAGCAAAAAGGAATTTTAATGCCATCAAATATATAAAAACATCAAAACAAATAAAACCAGGGCTAAAATTAAGAATTGCTAAATTTTATGTCTTCTCAACAATCATAGATGGTACAGAAACACGGACATTAGACAGGAAAACAACAGAAAATTGAAGTCTTTGAAATGTGGATTTATAGAAGAATAGGAAGAATTTGATGGAAAGAAAATAAAATAAATGATGAAGTCTTAACTGAAAATGAAAAGAGAACTACAAAACTCAATTCAAACAAGACAAATGAGATTTTTGGGGTATGCTAAAAGACAGCAGCCTACTTAAAGTAATCTTGGAAGGGAAAACACAAGGTAAAAGTGGCAGAGGTAGACCAAGACTAACCTGGATGAGTAACATCAAAAGATGAACAAGTCAGCCTATGACAGTCTGCACTATCAAAGCAAGAGACAGAGTGGAATGGCGTTCTATGGTAGCCAACCTTCGATGTGGAGATGGCGCTCAATGATGATGATTTACTATGCACATAGATCAAGTAGTTATGTAAGCTAGAAAGGGCCTGACTTTAATACAGGTAATGATAGAAGCAGACCGTGAGCAGTGTCTCCTTGTTTTCTTATATCAAGGACTGGTTCTTTCTGTAATTGATTATACTCTGGCTTTTCAGACTCTTAGTCAAAATACACAAATTGAAAGACTTGAAAGGATACAGAACGAGGCTTTGAGCATCATTCTTGGATGTACAAAAAGATACATCATGCCAAGCTTGTGTTACCTCCTTGATTTTCCCACCATGAAAGAGAGGACAAAATCTTGTTGAGCACATGCCCATCTTCAAATTAGTGCTAACATCTACTGAACAGAGATCAAGAGTCAGAAAGATAGCAGGTTAAAGAGAGGGAAATTCTGGATGATTTGGGTGAGGACATTAACAATAGATTTATTTACTTCAGGACAATGAACCTGGTGAAGAATGGGTACGAGTGTCGGGCAGAGTGTTTTATGTCCTTCTCACTATCCATAAAACTGAATAGAAAATACAGAAAACCCAGTGACAATGAAAGCAGATGTACATGCTTTGATTTTTTGAAAATTCTTTGAAGTTGAAGCAGTCATATACACAGATGGGTCTGTTGTTTGGCATAGATTTGCCTTCGCCAATCACATCTTTAGATGAGACTGAGAGACTTTTATCTACACATGTCCATTATCAGTGAATCAAGGAGTATGCTCAGGAAGATAGAAATTGGCTTTGCATGAAGGAATAGAAATTGGCTTTGCTTGAAGGAATAGAAATTGGCTTTGCTTGAAGGAATAGAAATTGGCTTTGCTTGAAGGAATAGAAATTGGCTTTGCACGAAGGTAATGGTTGAAGTCTCTGAAAAGGTCAAGGCTGATTAAAATGTGCTTCAATTTTGTGCCAGGATATTTAGATTTAAGAAGAAATGAGCAAACAGACAGATTTGCTGTAATAATAATGGGTAGATAATGGGTTAGCTGTTATGGAGAATGGACAAGAAATGTACCAGATTGACATTTGCAGTGCTCTCAAGTAGGCAGGACAAGTAAATGGTTCAGACAATGAATGTGAATCTATAATTTTGAAGAGACTGCAAGAGCATTATATCAGATGATGTGATATCTAATTAAAGCTTTATGCATACAACCATAGAAGAGTGATAAATCAACACAAAACTGGTGTTGTCAGTCATTACATGTCTGGGATATAATAAAGAGGGGATGTAGGCACATATGAAGTTGTCCCATGTGCAGTAAGGATGACCTGTTGACTAACTAACTTGTTTCATCATCATCAAGAACCGGGCATACTGGCGTAGGTGATCATGTCTCTCCACAACTTTCGATCTTGGCAGTTTTTTTATCATTTCTATTGTTGACCTTCTGCCAAGCCATTCTCTTAAGCTGTCTGGTATTTTTTCTCTTTGCTTCCCTCAATTTTCCCAGTTATTACAATATATTCCAGTTGTTCTCTTCACATTACATGGCCAAAATATGATGATTGTTTCTTCCTAATATTGGAAATTAGCTCTCTTTTTGCTTTGACCTCTTTCAGAACATTTTCATTACTCATCTTAGCTGTCCATGGTATTCTCAACATTCTTCTGTAAAACCACATTTCTACAGACTCCAGTGATTTTCTTGTCTGTTGTCATATTGTCCATGATTAACATCCATATGTTAAGACTGGCTCTACATAATATTTAAGAACTCTTTTTCTTGTTTCTATTGTCAAAAATGGATTGCATAGTATCTTCCTCATTTTCTGGAAAGCTGCTTTTGCCTGAGCCATTCTGTATCTCACCTCTTTTGTACATCTTCCGTCTGAGGTTAACAAAGTTCCCAGATATTTAAATTCATTAACCTGTTTTAATATTGTCCCACTTGTCCTTATTTTGCACTGAGGTGATGTCTTTTTCTTTGTTGTTACCATTACTTCTGTCTTTTTGCTATTAAGGCTGAGTCCTTTATTTTTGTCTTCTTTCACTATAATGTCCAACATTTCTTGTAACTCATTTTCACTCTTAGCGATTAATACTGTAACATCAGCATACCTTAGATTATTTATATTATGACCTCCAATTGTTATTCCAGGCATGCCCCTTATGGATCTTAAAATAATCTCATTATAAATATTAAACAAATCTGGTGACAGCATACAACCTTGTCTAACACCCTGTTTTATTTGTTGAAACATTCCCAATTGGTTTCCAATTCTTATGGCCGCTGTTTGTTGCCAGTACATGTTCTTTATTATTCTTAGATCTTTGCTGTTTGCATTTATGCTTTCTAAAATTTTGATTATTTCTTGGTGCATTACTTAGTCAAATGCCTTGGTATAACCAATGACACATAGATTAGAAACTTGTTTAGTAAAAGGAAAAGAGGATACAATTGTCAGATTAACTTTTTTCTCTTAATATGCCACTGTAGTTTCATATCTTCACCATTGCCGTCCAGTATCTTTTACTATAATTTCTTAAAAATATCCATGATGTTATCATATACTGCACATTTAATGACAGTAGCTTATTCATTTCAGATCTACAATAATTGTAACATTTCCCTTATGAATCTTATATTTGTAGGGACATCCAAATGTGTTTAGAATCCCAATCCCTATGGTTACCATTATTCAGAGTGGAAAATCAGTCTATGGAAAAGTGATTTGTGTTAAGGAGTTCATGATTGTACCAGGAACTAAACTATCAGCAGATAAGGTAATTACTTAATGGAAAAGTATATAATAATATTATTTTGGAATCATACTCGGAATCAGTCATATGTATTTACCCATTTAATTTAAAAGTGTAGAAAATAATCTTTGCATAAAAATGAAAGATTTCTGTTAATTTTGTTTGATAAATGGTGTCAATGTAATTTTGTAATGATTGATGCACTTTTAAAAAGAAACTTAAATTCAGGCAAAATGAATGAAAAATTGCCCACACTCATAACATCATCTTTTTTTTACATGATTTTTTTACATTATTGATTTTATTCTGAATCCATCCCTGTATAACTTTTAGTAAGATTTCTTGATTACTGAAGATATTAGTGGTTGATTGGCGATTTCTCTAATTTCTTTGTTTGTTTTGAATTCGTTCCACGCCACACTAAGTATTTTCCTTAGACATTTATTTTTGAATGCATTCAACTTTGTTTCCATGTCTCCTGTTGCCTTCCAGCCCCACATGCATATATGCAAAGGTAGATAGTATGTTTGATTTGAATAGTCTAAGTTTTGTGTTTGTGCTGATGAGTTTTGATTTCCACAACTTTTCAAGACATTCTGAAAGACAATCTAATTTCTCCACTTGTATCCTCTTCTTGATCAATGTGACCTCCAAGACAGATAAAGTGGTCGATCTCTTCCACTGGCCTATTTTCCATTTCTGTCATCTGTTGGAACCAAGCTTTGCATGACTTTAGTCTTTTCATGATTGATCTCAAGCCCAATTTTGCTAGCGATTGATGATAGTTCATTTGTGTTTTCCTGCATCGTTATTATCTGACTGCTGATGAGGACTATGTCATCAGCAGAGTCGAGGTCCTCTGAATGGTCTCCTTGTATCCATTCGATGCCTTTGTTACCAGTGCAGCATTTCTTCATTATGAAGTCCATAACAATTCCAAATAACAAGGGCGATAAAATACATCCTTGTTTAATCCCAGTTTCTATTGGAAAACATTCGCTCAGTCTTTCCTTTTTACGAACTGCACATGCATATCCATCATACATATCTTTCATAACATTTATGATTTTTTATGGTAAGCTATATTGCTTCAGAATTTTGCACAAAGAATCTCTATGAATGCCGTCGAATGCTTTTTTTGAAGTCAATGAAGTTAAGTACAAAAGGTTTAGCATTGTAAGCTGTTTAAATTAATAACTTACTTTCCTACTTCATCACTTATTGCATTGATGAGACTTTTTTTAGTGCTTTATATTTTCTTGCCTATGATGAAACTATCTTCTCATTTCATTATAGTTCCAGCTGCTGCTACCTGTCCTGACTTCTAATTTTATTTTGTTAACACCACTTTCTTAATTCTCATGCCATTTAGATTCTAGTTCAGTGGATAATGTTAAGTGAATTTTTAATCAGATATAAGATTTTGTTAACATCACTTTCTTAATTCTCATGCCCTTTAGATTCTAGTTCAGTGGATAATGTTAAGTGAATTTTTAATCAGATATAAGATTTTGTTAACATCACTTTCTTAATTCTCATGCCCTTTAGATTCTAGTTCAGTGAATAATGTTAAGTGAATTTTTAATCAGATATAAGATTTTGTTAACATCACTTTCTTAATTCTCATGCCATTTAGATTCTAGTTCAGTGGATAATATTAAGTGAATTTTTAATCAGATATAAGATTTTGTTAACATCACTTTCTTAATTCTCATGCCATTTTGATTCTAGTTCAGTGGATAATGTTAAGTGAATTTTTAATCAGATATAAGATTTTGTTAACATCACTTTCTTAATTCTCATGCCCTTTAGATTCTAGTTCAGTGGATAATGTTAAGTGAATTTTTAATCAGATATAAGATTTTGCATACATTTATTCATTCATTCTCCTCTCGGACCTGAGATGGCACACAGTGCAGAAGTTACATTTCTCTATGATTGAAGATTTCTTGCAAGTTCCTTTAGGTCTTTGTTGTTTCTTAGTCCTATAGTTGAGCCTTCCCTAGTAATTGTTTTGTGTAGTACTTCTTTTGGTCAGCCTTGTTTTCTTATACCAGATAATTTCCACATAAATGCCTTCAGGGGAAGTCTTTCTTCATTCATTCTCAGCACATTACAGATGTTTTTCCAGCACCATCTTTAAACTTGACATGTATTCTTGTTTCGATTCATCTCTTATCATTTCACATTTGAAATGTATTCTTTCCAGCTTATGTTTGAGATTCTACATAGACATTTGTTTTCAAAGCCATTTAATTTCCTATATAAAGTCTGGGTGCACTTCCAACCTTAACATCCATATGTTAACACTGATATCACACAAAAGTTGAATAATCTATGTTTTGTTCATTTACTGAGATCTCCACCATCCTCCCTTCCTCTCTCCCTCCCTCTTTCTTTCCCTTCTTCCCCCCCTTAAACAGAAAACATTGCATATTAAATTTTAAGCACCATTAGTATTGTTTAACATTTAAAACCAATTTAATTTAAGAAAGTAACATTTTGTTTTTGACGTATGTTCTAAGTGGAATAAATTAGTAGGCAAAAATTCTGACTGAAATGAAAACATTTATGATAATGTAAAAATATATCCATTTTACAGGGTATTGAGCTTATTGAGCAAATATTTCATCATGTTAGTAAAATTCTTGCTGCAAAGCAGGCGGTAAGTAATTCATTTTAAAGAGCATATTTTAGTTTTAACCTTTAGTTACGATACCTATCTGTGACTGATGTGTTTAGGATACCGTAGTAAAAATTACTACCAATTAAATGTAACATTCTCCTGTGTGTTACCGGGGCCTCATTATGTGGGATGTAAAGAATAGTGACACTGTGACCTTCCAGGCATGTCGTAAGAGGCGACTAAGGAGATTGATCGATGGCTTGAGAAGCTGTCATTGTAAAAAGCATTGTTATGGAAATAGACCATAGATTTTAGAAGCAGTGATCTCTGCAATATGTGCCATTTTGGCAAGCAAGGTTTCTGTTTTTGTGATTGTGGTTCTGCCCTATGTGTTGTCTTTGGCTCGAAAAGGACAATAGATAGATAGATAGAAATGTAACATTAGGTGCTCTAAAAATAGTAAATTTCTCTGAACTTTTGACACACAGCCATGTATTCTCACATAGAGGTAGGGTTCAATCCCAACCGACGGCTTCCAGGTTTACCCAGCCTTTAATGGGTACCGGATTTTTTTTTCTGGGAAAGTAAAGCGGCATGGGCATAATACCGACCACATTACCCCAAAAATCATGTGCCGAAGGTCTGTAAAATTTATGGTCACTAACACCATATTCCTTATACGCCACTTGGCGTGATGGGGGTACTTTACTTTTTTTTTTTTACATGTATTCTCACAAGGCAAGACACGGGTACTCAAATTTTCTGGCTCAGCTAGATTTATGACCTGAATTTGACCCCATGGATCGGACATATTACAATGTCTATCAGTACAGTTGCTGTAAGTCCACCAGTATGTTCTGCCATCTAATAGCACTATTCTTTGTTTCCCAAGTTACAAAGGGTTATTTTGATGTCAGTGACATCTGAGGAAATTTTCCTCATCACAGCAAAAAAAAAAGACCAATTTCTTGAAAACTGGTGATTTTTTTTCTTCACATTATACAAGATCATATTTCTCAAAATGTGGGAAGACAAAATTTCTACATAAATAGAAACAAATCCAACACTCAGGTGTCACCAAAAGTAGTAATTAGGAAGGTGCACAGAAGGGGTATGTTTGCCCATGCCAAATTTGGAAGAGTTTGTGTTTTGATGTGGTAATTTTTACAACAGTATCATAATCTGGGGTTAATAAATTTATTAAGGTATAGATTTATGCCTTGTTTGTCAATAATGAATTTTCAGATTAAAAACTTTTTTAATAATCAAAACAAATCAGATAAAACATGATAACAGTCCAAACAAATATGTATGTATGGGAATGTATGTTGCAAAACTCATTGCAACATAATTTTCTGATAAATAAATGAAGAAGAAAGAAATGAAGATCAAATAACCACACACAAGCACTCATACACACACACACACACTCACAGAGCTGATAGACATGCATGCAAATAGACTAAGGGACATAGAAATACAGATGTAAACTCTGAAGAGAAGTATTTGATTTTATTGGAGTTGAGCAACATTCACGACTACTTCTTCTAATCCTAAAGTTATATTTAGCTACATTCTGAGAATTTTGGCAGAAATTATCTGGGAGCATGTCCTGATTCTGTACTTTTCCATATTCTTAAAAAAAAAAATATAGAAGTGATTCAAATTTGAAGCAAAAAAAAATATTAACAATTTTAATTATATTATTGTTAGCCAAATTTTTGCAGAATAATGCTTATGAGAATGTGTCTTTAAAAAATTGACAACATTAATGCTTTCTGGTGTAAGATAGTAAGTTTTAAACTGCAAATGTTGTTGAAATTTATTGTATAGTTGCTTGTTTTTTGCTTGAATGTACTGTAGTAGAATCATACAAGTTATATTTAAAAAATTAGCTAATGAGCAAGTCAAATAGAATATTGAATGTAGACGGCAGTGATGTTGTACATTGTAGGAAGAATTGAAACAATTTAAGCATCTTAAATCATTATTTATTTGTTCATAGTCAGTGGCAAAACTTGTGAGCCAGGCAGGAGCTCTGTGCCCACAGCTGGAATCAGTTAATCAAGGCCTTGACATTATATTAGAAGCTGTCCAAGCCTTAGGACTGACCATTGGTGAAGATGTACACCTGGCTATCAATGGTGCAGGACATGACTCTTTTGACCATGTATGAAAGTTCCTTTAGTGTTTTATTCATATGTTTGTCTTTGTAAAAAAAATATACTTATACAATTATCAGTTTCAGAATCTAAATCTCTTGAAATTTCAGTTATTACCAAATCATAAACTTCATGGTCGTTAACTACTTTTGCTTTGATAGAAAAATATATTTGATATTTCATATGTATTTATTTTTGCGTGTTTAGTATACTAAATTATATTAGTACATATGCATTTCCACTGGCAAATGGAGTTATCAGTGTCACATTGAAGTATTACTGCTTAGTTAACAAAAAGTTACATTTTAGTTTTAATTCTTCACAATTTCATATAGGACAAAGGCAAATATGAAGTTGTGGCTGGTCAGTACAAGAGCCCTGATGACATGGTTGATTTCTGGTGTGATATAATCAAGAAATATCCAAGCATAATTGCTCTTATTGATCCAATCAGAGGTGAAGTAAGTGCTGTAAGAAATTTGTAATAGGAAATACAAGAAATTGTTTCTGCCCCTCATGGATTGGGAGAAAAATGTTTCTTGAACGTCACTAACATTTTTAAGAGTAATAATGTTAAGTATTATTTAGGTAGAATAGCAATACCAGATTGGAGGGATGTAAAGAAATGTGAACATCCTGTTGCAGAACATGTAATGTTGTTTAAACATTAATTATTTTGACAATTTAAAAATTATACTTTATATTTAATACTATTGTTACATATCATGTTCAATGATATCACCTCATACTTATGCACCTCAGACAATATACATGACTTCCATTTAATTGGGAAGCTTATCTCATCTGTGATTAGTGTGTGCTTGCTTCTTGATCAGAAGGGTCTGGTTTCCTTCCCATAAGTAGCAGATTGTTTTTGGACTGATCAGGCTTCAGGCTACCTAACCTCTAAAAATATGTACCAGAGACAGAGATTTTTCTGAGATGTGAAAGTGGCCTGGACACTGACAACATCACCCAAAATTTGACGTGATGATGGTAAAATACGGTCACTAATATCATATTTCCTATATGCCTAGCAAGGTGTGAAGGAAACCCTTTTTATCTCATCTCAGTCCATAACTGATACAATATTTAATCTCTCTTCTCTTCTTCTACCTTTTTAGCTCCCTGTGGAGCATAGGTCTTCAACAAACACTTTCCAAGTTGATCTGTCTTTTGCCATTCTTTTAAGATCATTCCATGTTTTCCCCATCATCTTAATCTCTGCTTCTATCTGTCTTCTCCAAGAATTTCTTGGTCTTCCTCTTTGTCTTTTCCCCTGTGGATTCCAAAAAAGGGCCTGTTGTGTAATACTCTCAGTTGGCTTCCACAGTGTGTGTCCTATCCAGCACCATTGTCTTTGCTGTATCTCCATATCCACTGGTATTTGACTGGTACATTTCCATAATTCTATGTTAGTGATTTTGTTCTGCCATTTCCATCCTTTTATTCTGCGTAAGCATCCATTAATGAAAGTCTGTATCTTCATGATTGTTAATTTTGTTGTTCTTCATGTTTCACAGCCATATAATAGGACCGCCTTAACATTTGAGTTGAAAATGTTAATTTTTGTATTTAACCTAATTTCTTTGGATTTCCATATGTTTCCCAGTGCAATGAAAGCTCCTCTTGCTTTTGATATCCTTATTTTGGTATCATTTTCTGTTCCTCCTTCTCCCTATCTATGTTACTGCCCAGATATATGTAAGATACAATATTTAATTCATAACCCAATTTAAACAAATTATTTAAAAGAGTCTTGACTAAAAGAATCACTTTCATAATTTTCTTACAGAACCTAATTATTTTCTAAATTAATAGAATTTTTAAATGCCATTTTCGATTCCCATATAAAAGTACAATTTCTTTGGGTCTGTGTTAATTTTGTGTAATCTTCTATGGCCAGGACAATGAACAGTGGCAAAATTTGTGTGAAAAGATAAGTGAAAACGTCTTTATAATTGGTGACAATTTCTTTGAAAGACCTGGTATTCTACGAGAGATGAAGCACCCCACACAGACAAGTGGCATAGTGATGCATGTTGAAAGAATGAATACGATTACAGATATCATTGCCTGTGCCAAGATATATCAAGGTTGGCCTAATTTATTAACAAACACAGTTTTTATTTTCACCTCAAAATTTAGTGAGAAGTAGACCAGCAATTATCATGCTGTCTTCTCTACTCTTGTGTATTATGTCTACAGCCAACTGTAGATTTACTAAGGCCACAAGCAGAAAAAAAAACTGGGAAACCCCCCAACTAGCATATTTTAAGCTATAGGAGCTATAGATGACTGATGTCACCCACAACAGCCCCTGCTCACAAAGCTAAAAACATCATGCTAATTGGAGGTTTTCTGTGAATTTCCTCTCTGCCCACAGGCCTAAGTAAACTTATAGTTGGCTGTGGCTTGACACTCTCCAGTTGACTCGGTTGTTAAATGAATGGGTACCTGGCTCATAGAATTAGGTAAAAAGTTGTGACAGCAAGAAAGAGAACTCACCTCTTCACCTCCAAATGGTATGGTTCAATACAGTGATATTTTATAATTCATTTGTCTAAGACAGAATTCATGGTATGGGACTACTTTTTTTTTCTACACCACCTTTAATTATCTATCCATCTAACATGGCATTTATCTTATTTCTGGGATTTATTAGGGTTTCTATGGAGCTGAGGAGAAAAGGTTGCATGTCTAGTGCAGTCACATACTTTAACATGACAATAGTTTATATTTTCATTCCAAATGTCAAATATTAACAAGATAGTTTCTGTTAATGTTTGATGAAGAACACAGTTGTAAAAACTGGTTCTGGAAAGATGAACACAACTTAATTGAGATGTTTGAAATGAACATTGTTTCCAATTGAGAAAATAATGCATTCACTTTTAAGTTTCAACATAAATAGAAACTGTGTCACAAAATATAAGTGTAGTTCCTAAGATACACAAAATTATAGAGAAAGGGATAACATTTCTAAACACTATCATGGATGTTGTAAAGCTCAACCAATGTGAACTGAGCATGAAAATAGCAATCTCTTTTTGTAGATCATGTCATATTGAAGATATCACAATGTTTTATACAATTTTCCTGAGGTATGACTTTTTGTGGTATTGGGCTCATAATCCATGAAAGATAAAAAGAATTAAAACTAAATTGTGCCATTTTTACTGCTTTTTAATCCATTCTCAATGTAGATGCACATTTATGGATCTTAATATTGAGTTTTTGTTTTTCTTCTTACATTATTTCAGAACTTAACAATGAATTGGTGATATCAACAAATAATGGAGACACAAATGATACTGTCATAGTTGATTTGGTTTGTAAATATTTTTTTAAATGTTAATGTCGCACAACTTCTACATTTCGTTCATCATCATCAAGGACCATGCCTGCTGGTATAGGTGATCATGTCTCTCTACAATTTTCTGTCTCCATATTTGTTTATATATTTGATTGTTGACTTCATACCAAACCATTCTGTGTGGTATCTTTTCTCTTTGTTTCTCTCTATCTCTTCTTCCATAAACTTTCAAGTCATCAAACTGTTCTTTCCCCTTTACATGACCAAATAATTATGATTGTTTCTTCCTGATATTAAGGTTTCTTTTTTACTTCAATTTCTTTTAGAATGTCTTCATTACTTGTTTTTAGCTGTTTGTGGTATTTAAAAATTTTTCAGTAAATCATATTTCTGTGGCCTCTGAAGGTTTTTTTTTCTTTCTGTTGTGTGATTGTGTTATAGTGTGACTCAGTCATGGGCGATAATGGAAGAATAGAAGAATATGACGATAGACAGAAGAATAAAAGAATGATGCGATGACGATGTGAGGTAGGATAGTTTTAGGCGGCGTAGAAAAGACAATCTTCAGAGGATTAGCAAGGAGACGTTAAGTCTACCCAACTCAGTCGCTGAGTCGTAATCAACTTGAAGATTACCAGTGAAAGGCGCACAGATGTCCAGTCTGAAGCTTGTAAGTTATGTAACGCGACGAAGCAGTCGATAAGCTCCAGTCGCGCAGGTGTGGACACGGAGTAGAGTAGCACTAAGACTAGACCGGAAACTCTTATATCGGCAGACGCCTTGAAGTCCAGAGAAGACCTGAGATGAAAGCGGACAATTAAACTGCCCCGCGTAAACAAAGGGCCAAGGGAGGAGTTATGTTGTAGGTTTTTAGTTGTGGGAAAAGGTTTGAGAAGATTGACAGGTTGTCGATTAAAGCAATAAGACTTTGGAGATAATTAAAAAGGCGGAGCTAGAGAGATAGGGACGGTAGACAGAGTAAGGATAGACATGGATAGATGGGATGCCCAGAATGCTTTGGCGGGGGGCAGTAGCTAGAGAACACTAAGAAGCCAGGGCTTGACTGAAACGGACGGTCGGCAGACTCAGAGACATTCAGCTACAGTCGGCCAGACTCAGTGAGACTTTACTAAACTTGAAACAAGAACACGACAAGAACTTAAGTTGGACTTATACAATTGAAATAATTCGTTTAGAGGATTGGTGATACGTATTGGACTTAGATGTATAATAGTTGAAGGAAGTCCAACTGTGTAACTATGAGTCGAGTCAAGATACTAGTTCCTCAGAACTATCAGATGTGAGATAGAGACATGCAGATATTAACAAAGAACACTATACGGTCAACAAAGTTACTGACTGACAAATAATCAACGCCTGTCGGCTATGTCCAGTAACGACATTTTGTAAAACCACACACATGAAGTCACTAATAAAGACTGTTTATACTTGTTCAAAAAGGATGATGAGTTATATGTGTGTGTCAAGAAAGAACAGTAGTAAGTTACAAAGAAATCAGATGAAGAAGCCCTGCAACAATTGTACATAATTCCCTTCCATATGTCAAGATTTGCTCTACATAACACTAGATAACTATTTTTCTTACACCTATTGTCAAAAATGAGTTGTGTGATATTTGCATATCTATCTATCTGTTGTCCTTTCGAGCCAAAGATGGCACATAGGGCAGAACCACAATCCCAAAAACAGAAACCTTGCATGCCAAAATGGCACATATTGCAGAGATCACTGCTTCTAAAATCTATGGCTCTGTTTCCATAACAATACTTTTTACAATGACAGCTTGTCAAGCCATTGATCAATCTCCTTAGTCGCCTCTTATGACATGCCTGGAAGGTCACAGTGTCACTATTCTTTACTTCCCTTAATGAGACCCCGGTAACACACATGAGGATATTTCTATATAATATGTTTTAAATTCTTTGGGATGCAGTCTTTCTTGAGTTATTCTGCACCTCACTGGTTTATGTGGATGTGTATATTGATAGTTCCTGGACTGGATTATCCTGAGCATCATCATTATCTTAACTACAACTAGATGATTGTCACTGTCTCCTTCACCACATCTGATCTTGCTGACAGTATGTCTCCTTCTGTCACTAACAATTAAGTAGATTGATTTTTTGTTAGTTGGGGGGGGGGGGCCAAGACACCTACCCAGCAACAGAACTGAGGGCAGTCACTTTACCTACAGTTGACTGCATGCATCAGGATCAGCAAGCAATAGAGCTGATCAAGACCCTGTTCTCCACCTCCTGGTGGGGCTCTTGGAAACAGGCTATCCATTCTGGCCAAGTGAGTAGGTAATGAAGAGGGAAGGCAACCTGGTACTCAAAAATGCTACGCTGAAGTTGGATATATTTGGTAGAAAGGCACAAATAAACCACAACACAATGCATCTATGCCCCTCTTAACCCTACCAGACCTGAGGCCCTGAACTTAACTGTACCACATGTCCTGGTCTCCTGAGCATTATAGAGAATAAACCAACATGATATAGAAAAATGTTAGTTACATGCAAACAAGTAGTTAAATAAGATGGAACTTGGAGACATTATAGAAAATAGATCTACCTTTCATCTAGCACCAATATTCCACCTTTGTGTGCCAATCCACCCAACAGGACGAGCCTTGTTTCACACAGAGATACCCCCATCAGTTATTTGAGGGACACACCCCACTTCTCTACTGTCGGTTACTCTTTTCTTGTTCTTATACTAACAAGAAAACACAACAAGAAAAGAGTAACCGACAGAAGAGCAATCCCAAATATTACAGACGACACAGATCACAAGATGGTTATGATCACACTAAGACAGCCAAAAATAAAGAGAATATACGAAAACAAACAAAAGAAGAAGCGACAAGAACAGACAATAAAAATAAAACAATTAAAAGATCAAGAAACAAGGAAAACCCTAGAAGAAAAACTAACAGAGGAATTCAAGAAACTCCCTAATGAAGTATGCACAGTAGAAGAAGAGTGGAAACAATTTAAGGAAACAGTAACCAACATCTCTAGAACAGTTTGTGGAATGAAGCTAAGAACAAGAGAAGGGAAAAAGAGCACCCCATGGTGGAATGAAACAATCAGAGAAGCAATTAAAGAAAAGAAGAAACTGTTTAAACCCCTCTATAGGGAGAACAAGAACCAAGAAAAATATGCCTTAGTTCGAAAAAGAGTTAAAATGTTGATCAAAGAAGCTAAGCAAAAGAATTGGACAGAATTCGGACAAAACATGAGCAGGGACTTCAAGACAGCCACAAGAGATTTCTACAAAGCAGTAAAAGCCACAAGAGCGAGAAAAGAAAACCATGATCCTACTGAGCTGATAAATGACAAAGACGGACAGCCAATATCAAATAACCAATGTATGCAACAGAGATGGAAAGAATATTTTGAAGACCTGTTAAACATACTAACTACCAATAAGACAACAAAAACCATGCCAGAACTCACAAATGCTGAACCCAACATCATGAAAGAGGAAATCAAAGAAGTAATCAAATATGCACCAAGAAATAAAGCACCTGGGATAGATAACATACCAATAGAAATAATAGCAGCAGCAGGAGTAAACAGGAATGCAATGGCTGCACAGAATATTAAATGCAGCATGGCACCAACAACAAGCCCCAGAAGACTGGCAACAGGCAATCATCATACCAATATGGAAAAAGAAAGGTAGCAAAAGAGACTGCAATCAATATAGAGGTATATTTCATCTCAGCCATGTAGGAAAGCTATACGCCAAAATCTTGGAAAAAAGTCTGAGACCAATAATAGAACTACAGTTAAGCGATTCTCAAATGGGGTTCCGAAAAAACAGAGGATGTATTGACGCACTATTCACACTAAAACAGCTTGCAGAAAAAAACAACAGAACACAATCATTCGACAGAGTAAATAGAGAACAACTGTGGGAGATACTAACAACATACGGAGTAAGCCAACATCTAACCAAAATAATTAAAAGTCTCTACGTCAACAGCAGCTGCAGGGTCAGAACAGCAGCAGGCTACACAGACCACTTCAAAGTTAGATCAGGTGTAAGACAGGGGTGCGTACTATCCCCCCTACTGTTTATTACATACATGGACCATATATGCAAGCAAGCCAACCCATCAGAGACAAAGGAGATCAACGAGCTTCTATTTGCAGACGACCAGGCACTAATACATGAAACAATAGAAGACCTACAAGAACACTTTAACAAACTGAACATCTCAGGCACAAAATACAACATGAAAATCAACATCAACAAAACAGAAGTCATGAATGTCGCCAAAAATAAACAGAACATCAACATAACTATAGAAGGCAGACAAATAAAACAAGTAGAGAAATTCAAATACCTAGGAAGTCTAATGACAAACGATAATTCTCAAATAGCAGAGTTAGAATCAAGATGCAACAAAGCTTGTCAAATCATCGGACAGTTATCACCACTATTGTCCAACAAGGAAATAACCCTGGAGACAAAACGAGCACTATACAATACAATCTTCATCCCAACGTTGTGCTGCCAATGCCAGACCTGGACCCTAGATGCAAGAACAATAAGAAAAATAACCTTTACAGAGATGAAATGTGTTAGATGAATGACAGGAAACAGTCTGAGAGATAAGATCAGAAATGAAGAACTGAGAAAAAAGCTAGAAATAGCCCCCACCATAGAATATATAAGGAAACAACAGATAAAATGGTTTGGCCACGTGACAAGGAAGAAAGAACAAAAAACAACACAACGAGCCTTCAACAAACGTTGTGAGAACACCAGACCTAAGGGTTGACCATGAAAAAGATGGGTCGATGGAATATTAGAAGCACTAGGAAACATAACAGCATCAGAGGCGAACAGAAGAGCAAGAGACCGCAAATTATATCTCCCCTCGACGCTGAAAGGCAGATGAGGAAGGAAAGAAGTAGAAGAAGAATCATAACATTTTTGATTAGATTAACTCATTTGTGCATAGCTTGTGCTGGTTTCTTTTTAACAAAGTGTACTGAGATGACTTTTATATTATAAGCATACAATTTCTCTTTGACAGGCTGTTGGACTGAATGCCAGATTTCTTAAACTCGGTGGACCATGCAGAGGAGAGAAAATATCCAAGTTGAATCGTTTTTTACAGATACAGAAAGAATTGTTGCCACCTATGGAGACCGAAATTGCATATGAAAAAGAAACTGATTTGATGCATTGTAACAAAATTATTGACAATTGTGATACTAGAAGTTATAAAAGTGATATGTTCAGCAGCACGACTCCAGAGTCATCACAGATTTCGGGGGAACAGCTAAATGATGAGAAACAAAATGAGAAAGTAAAGTGTTACCTCAAGCTTCATAAGCCTTTTACTTTCCCTGTGATCAAAAGCAAGAACATTGAAATAGATCCTCCAGCTTAGGGAGAAGTTATGATTGGCTGGAGGTGTAATTTATTCATATAATTATTTTTTTCCGCTCAGAAATTTTATTATATTTTTTATGTTAACACATTAAAACTGAACACACGCAAACACATTCATGCATGCTGTGTGCACTAGTGCATGCACATTCAGAGTTTTGCCTCATAATAAAGATGAATATTGCATTTAAATGAAGTAAAAACTAATTAAGAAATTTTTGTTAATTCATTCAGTTGGCGTTTCAGTTACAAAATTATTTTATAATAAAGAGCAAACATAGAAGCAATACTAATAAAGTAAAACACCATTTTAGAAACTGAAAAAAAGTACCTAAAGCACAGATCAAACAAACTGAGTAATGTACACATAACATATAGACTGTTTAATTTTATCAAAGAATATGCACACACTCATGCATGCAAGCATACACCCATTATGCTTATCCATATAAATCTAGATAATATATTACTTCTTTATTGTCCACTATACCTGATGAAGTCTTCTTGATAAAGGGAAAGGTTTTGTTTCTAACATCTAACATCCTACACATTTATAGAAAATGACTGTACATCCATGAAGGTACTTGCATGCATTCACCTGATGACTTGTCATCCACCCTTGAAAGGACATTAAGTAAGGGTATATACATTGTGCTGTGGTTTGCAGAAGAACTGTGATTTTTGCACTTTTCACCTCAACACATGGAACAAATGGAGAGATGGAAAGAGCACTTTGAAGAACTTTTGAACATATCCAGCTCAAATAATCCTCCAGATATACTACAAGCAGAAGAAGAGTTACATGTTAACTGTGGAAAACCAAGCAAAGAAGAAATAATGAAAGCCATCAAACTATTAAAAAATAGTAAAGCCACAGGACCAGATGAAATTCCTTCGGAAGCCATCAAAGCAGATATTAACACCTCTACCAAGATGTTACACAATCTATTAGATAACATTTGGGAGAGGGAAGAAATACCTAAAGACTGGAAAGAAGGTTATATGATCAAACTACCAAAGAAAGGAAGGTTTACAGGAGTGCACAAATTATAGGGGAATTATGTTACTATCAGTGCCAGGAAAAATATTAAGCAGAATCATTCTGGAGAGACTAAAAGAGGCTATAGAGAAACACTTGAGAGATGAACAAGCAGGTTTTAGGAAGAACAGATCATATGCTGATCAAATAACTACTCTATGTATAATAGTTGAACAAAGTTTAGAACTAAAATCCCCACTTTATATTGGATTCATAGATTACGAAAAGGCATTTGATAGTTTAGACAGAAGAATGCTTTGGAAGTTGCTGAGTCATTATGGAATCCACATAAAGTTTATTAACCTGATAAAAACAATGTATGAAGGAATGAAATGTGGTGTGGTGCATGAAGGGCA
Organism: Megaustenia siamemsis; assembly: GCA_032433765.1. Lineage (NCBI taxonomy): Eukaryota > Metazoa > Mollusca > Gastropoda > Stylommatophora > Ariophantidae > Megaustenia > Megaustenia siamemsis. The sequence goes on from JAVIAB010000092.1 coordinate 162,655,702, forward strand.
GCTTACAGAAGCATTTGAAATAAGAACAGGAGTAAGGTAGGGATGCCTTCTGTCTCCATTTCTCTTTCTACTGGCCATAGATTGCATTATGAGAATAACTCAAAACAACAGAAATGGAATCTAGTGGTCACTGACCAAACAACTTAATGATTTAGACTTTGCTGATGACATAGCTCTCATATTGCACAGCCATCAACAGATGCAGGATAAAATGAAAATACTTGATGAGAGATCACAACAGCTAGGACTGAAAATTAATAGAGATAAGACCAACATTATGAGAATTAATGCAGTTGACCAAATAAAATTAGGAGAAATGCATCTACTAGACATACAATCTTACATATATCCGGGCAGTAATATAGATAAAGAGGGAGGAACAGAAAATGATACCAAAAGTAAGAGGAGTCTTTGTTGCACTGGGAAACATATGGAAGTCCAAAGAAATTAGGTTAAATAAAAAAATAAAAATGTTCAAATCCAATGTTAAGTCAGTCCTATTATATGGGTGTGAAACATGGAGAACAACAAAATTAACAATCATGAAGATACAGACTTTCATTAATGGACGCTTACGCAGAATAAAAGAATGGAAATGGCAGGACAAAATCATAACATAGAATTATGGAAACGTACCAGTCAAATACCAGTGGATAAAGAGATACAGCAAAGATGATGGTGCTGGATAGGACACACACTGTGGAGGCCAACTGAGAGTATTACACAACAGGCCCTTTTTTGGATTCCACAGGGGAAAAGACAAAGAGGAAGACCAAGAAATTCTTGGAGAAGACAGAAGCAGAGATGAAGATGATGGGGAAGACATGGAATTATCTTAAAAGAATGGCAAGAAACAGAACAACTTGGAATGTGTTTGTTGAAGACCTATGCTCCACTGGGATCTGAAAGGTAGAAGAAGAAGACCTCAACACATCCACCTTTAGTACAGCATTTTTAAGTACTAATCAGAAAATGTAGTGACATGTCTGCTGTTAATAATTTCATAATAATTAATTTATGTTTAAGATAAATCTATATGTGTAGTTATGCATTTGTGTGTTAGCAATTCATACATAATTTTATACAGATAATGTGGATGTTGAAAGTCAAACATTGTTTGTGTACATGTAGTGATCTTAATTCTATTTGAAAATTCTTTGCAATATTAATAAACCTATCTAAACTATAAGTCTGAAGTACTTGCTTTGTGTTTTGTACTCCGAAAGTGCAATGCAATTTGTTAACAAATGAAGAAATAATAATATGAATTAAATATACGGAGGCACATAATACATTGTCAAAACAGGCAAAATTGTTGGAAAAAAGAAGCATAAATCAATGAAAGAGAGGATAATATACACTCAATTGAACAAACTGAAGCATGCATACAAAAATATAGATATGTAGACACTATGCACATGCATACTTGTAACACACATGAATGCACACATAAAAATAGAAATAATTGTTTAGAGTACTTCAAGCACAGTACTTAGAGAGATTAAGTTAATCTTTGAAGTACAATACTTAAGAGAGATTAGGTTAATACCTGGTGTACAGTACTTAGAGCGACTAAGTTAAAACATGGAGTACAGTACTTGGAGAGATTTAGTTAAAAGCCTGTGTCTATCTAACAGAGAATAGACGACTAAGGAAGAACCTACACAAATATTATGTTCCAGATCATGCTTTGAAAAAACAAATATCTTTTGCTTGCAGATCTGGTAATTTTTTTTTTTTTCTGACTGACATGACTTCAGGGTTCACTCAACCTCTGAAAATTGGTACCTTCTAGGGAGGGTAGGGCATGATACTGATCATAATGCCCATAAAATGTATTGCTGGTCATTGAAAATTAAGGGCACTAACATTTTATTCCCCATGTGCCATGTTGGAGTTAACTTTTACTTAAGTTTACTTATATTTAATATTTGACCGTGAGTGGTTATGCAAATAATTACTCAGGTTTGAAGATCTCTTTACAAACTATTTAAACACGGGTTTTAAAAAGTTAAATGTTATAAATTTTTGTGTGTGGTAATCTCTATCATTCTGTTTTTGTAATTTTCTTTTTTTTGGTTTTATTTCAATAAACTAAAACCTGCATACCTTGTAGCAACTGCTCTGAGTTGGATAGCCCTTATTTTGAAGTCCCTATAGAGGCCACCCTGCAGACCCCAGAAATGGAGTGTGAAGATTGATTTTTTTCTAAAATACATTCACCTTTCACAAATTATTATTGATACAAATAAACAGGATTTAAACAGCCAGAAAGAGCCAGAAAATTACTTGTGAATTAAAGAATCAGCTTTGTAAAAATTATTAAAAGGGCTATATCTCTAACAATTTTATGAATAATCTTTTTTGCTATTAAACATAAATAAACACGCAAAGCTGCACCTAAGGATCAATATCTACAATTTGAGTTGAATTATTATCATACTTTACCAGTTTAGTATTCAGTTGGTGAAAGCTATGTCAGTTTAACCTTTCTGTCAGGGCATAGTTGCTATTCTTTTAGTGAACTGATTGACATTTCTTTAAAATAATATAGTGTTTTTCAGCAGTTATGTACTTTTATTAAAGAGGTTAAAGAGGTATTAATGAATATGAAGAAAAAGAAAGAAAGAGCCCTGTCACATAAACTTGGCATATAACTTGGGGAATATGGTGTTAATATCCCTATTTTTAAAAATAGATATTCATTGCAGTATTTTTTTGTGTAATATGGCCAGTATTATGCAAGTGCTGTCTTTATTTCCGAGAAAAGAGTCCAGCACCCATTTATGGTTGGGTGAACCTGGAAGTCATCAGTCAGGGTGGAACCTGACCTCTTGTTCTCAGTAGTCAAGTTCACTACCACTGAACTATCACAACTATAGTGAATGTAAGAGTGAATGAAATACTCATCTGAGAATAGCAACCAAAAACTTCCCAAGAGTTGCATACAAGAGGAAATGTACACAGTTACCAATAAGCAAATGCTGTTTCTGTATAGGTCATGTACTAGAAGGGATCCACAAACACCTGCAATTCAGTGGACACCAAAGAGAAGGTGGAAGAGGATCAAAACAAAAGATGATCTGATAGAAAGCAGTGAAAGCACAGATGAACAGTGTATACATGACCAAAGTGAATGAAATATGGAATTATTATATTAGGGTGCATAAAGCAGCCTTCTAATAGTGATTGTATAACAATATTATATTATGAGAATTCTTCTTTAGTGATCAGCTATTGCTATGCATTTAGACCAGCATGGATAATGAACAAGATAGTAACTTTTAAATTCTTTACTGGTTCCCCATAGTTTGTTATGCAAGGTTATTTCTGTAGACCACATCTGTCTTCTTAGAGTGTTGAGAACGTTGCAGTCCTATTGGATATTCTCTGGAGTTTGTCTGGATGTTCTCAATTGCTTGTTGCTAGGTCACTGAGTCTCATCTTGTGTTGGTGTGCTCTGAGGCTACAGTGAACTGTTCTGAGTCTGAATATCTTGGTCTGCTCATATCTGCTAAGTTTGTTTAAGCTGTCATCATTTTCTGACTTATATTTTCCTTGTAACTCTCTCCATTCTGTTTTCCTGGCTAGCTTCAGGATTGTTTTTATTTCTTTGAGGTTATGAGGTTGGTTAGACTGTTGAAGGCTGCTACCTGCTTTTTCAGGGAGCCGCGATAGCTCAGTAGTAAGTGAACTGGATTACAAAGGACAAGGGGTAGGGTTCGATCGCAACTGACGGCTTCCGGGTTCACCCAGCCCTAAATGTGGTACCAAATTTTTTTCTGGGAAAGTAATACGCCACTTGCCTCATCAAGGCCAGCTCCTTGTCGTGGGGACGGGGCTTAACAGTCGCCAGGTCGTCCTAAAAGCCGACCAAGACCACAGCCTGCTTTAACAAGTTTAAGTGCTGAAGTCAGAGGCAACCAGTCAAAAGGCACACTACAACAATCAGGATGCCACACACTCATGCCAATGGGAAGTATGTCTATAACTGCGAATCGATATGGCACTTGCCCTGTGATGGACACTCAGGCAGGTGCAGTGCCGGGCCCTCAGCCTCAAAAGGGCCAACCTCTATTACTGGATGTCCTTCTCAACCACTCTGTGGAGTCAGGGAGCGAGAGAATAGAGCTACTGGCCAATCCAAAATAAGACCACTCAAAATAATGCAATGGAATGCTGAAGGCATCAACAGCAAAAGAGATGGGTACAGTAAAAAGATAGAATTAGAAAATATTCTGCATGAAGAACAAGTAAGCATATGCTGTTTGCAGGAAACCCATCTAAACAACGACATAGCCTTGAAGATTAAGGGATACCAGTGCTACCGATCTGACAGAAAAAACAGACAAAAGGGCGGAATATTGACACTTGTAAAGAACAACATCAATGTATGTCAGACTGAAGTGTATATGGATGGGGCGGAATATCAAATACTGCACCTCAGGACAGAAAATACAGACTTTCAACTACTTAACTACTACTGTCCAAGTGACCGCCCACTAGCACTAGACACAGTTTCATTAAAAGAAAGAATAATTCTATGTTGAGACTTTAACAGCCATTCACAGAGCTGGAGCTATGAACATATGGACAAGAGAGGTGAAGAGCTTGAAAATTGGCAAGATGACAATGGGCTTATACTATTAAACCAGACAACAGATCCACCAACATTCTACTCCAGATCATGACATACCACGTCTACACCAGACCTTGCTTTCCATTCACCAGACCTATATTGGAATATCACACGTATTGTTGGGAAACAACTTGGAGGCAGCGACCACCGACCAGTCTTTTTAGTGGTGCAAAATGAGGCTGTCAGGAAGAGCAGCACTCTCTCCAGATGGAATTACAAAAAGGCAGACTGGAAAATGTATCAACAATACACCAGTATACTGACTAAAGATCTAAATACAGACAGAGACATCAACAAAATAGTTGATGAATTCAGTAGACTAATAATACAAGCTGCCAGTGAAACAATACCTAGAGGGGCACGGAAACACTACAAACCATACAGGAGTAGTGAACTAGAGCAACTACACATTGACATGGAAACATCTCGAAAGCAAGCAGAAAATAACCCCTGCCAGGAAGGCTACACTAAGCAAATCTTTAAAAACATCACAGAGCTGCCAGACCTAAAAATTAATGGAAAGATAATCAATAACCTAAGATATGCTGACAATACTGTACTCATCATCATCATCATGTACCCTGCCGGTTGGCGTAGGCGATCATGTCCCTCCACAATCTTCTATCTACAGTGCATCGTATCAGTTCTGTTGTTGACTGTTTTCCATGCCATGACACCAAGCTATCCAGTATTTTCTCTCATTGTCATCTGCGATCTCTCTTTCCTTTTATTTTGCCAGTTGTAACCAAGTATTCCAACTTTCCTCTTCTCATGATGTGCCCAAAAAATGTTGATTGCTTCTTTCTGATGTTTTTTAAGAGCTCCCTTTTTGTGTTGGCCTCTTTGAGAACTTCCTCATTGGTCTTTTTATCTGTCCAGGGAACTTTCAACATTCTTCTGAGAAATCCCATCTCTGTGGCCTCTAACCGTCTTTTCATTTGTTTGTCTACTGTCCATGGTTCGCTTCCATAGGTCAGAATTGGTTCTATATAGCACTGATGAACTCTCTTTCTCATTTTTATTGACATAGATTTGTTGCATAAGATATTTTTCATTTTCTGAAATGCTATTTTGGCATGAGCTATTCTGCTTTTTATTTCTGTGGTGCATCTCCCATCTGATGTAATTATTGTGCCCAAGTATTTGAAACGTTGCACTTGTTTTAGATTTGTCTCGGATACTGTACTACTAGCAGAAAATCCTAAAGATCTACAACAATTACTTAATGAAATAAACATGATAAGCAAAAAATATGGACTAGATATGAATATCAAAAAGACTAAAACTATGATCATAAACAAAGGAAATACTCAAAACCCACAAATGGATATAAAAATTGAAGGAATAGACCTGGAGACAGTTCAGAACTACAACTACCGTGGACATACTATAACCAGTGATGGAAAATGTACAACTGAAATAAACAAAGGAATAGGAAAGGCAAAAAGTAATTTTAATGCCACGAAGAACATACTAACATCAAAACAAATAACACCAGAGCAAAAACTAAGAATAGCAAAATGTTACATCTTCTCAATATTCCTATATGGTGCAGAAACATTGACATTAGACAAGAAAACAGGACAGAGAATTGAAGCCTTTGAAATGTGGATATATAGAAGAATAGGTAGAATTGGATGGAAGGAAAAGAAAACAAAAGACGAAGTCTTAAAACAACTAAAAATAAAAAGAGAACTACTAAGCACAATTCAAACAAGACAAATGCTATTTTTGGGCCATGGTAAAAGACACAGCAGCCTACTAAAAGTAACGTTTCTCTACATTCACGACAGCCGCACTTGGTTGCTATTCCTTTTGTTTTGACAGGATAGTTTATTTTGTTTTCTTTAACACATTTCGATTGTTTTTGTTTTTAGTTTTTTAGTTGTGTGTGTGTGTTTTGTTTGTTTGTTCCTGATGAAGGCCTATTGGGTCGAAACGTTGTTTAGTCTGTGTCGTCCACTTATCACGTAAAGCTTCTTACATACTATTTTTTTTAAATTTTCCCTACTAAAAGTAATCCTGGAGGGAAAATACACGGTAAAAGCGGCAGAGGCAGACTAATGCAAACATGGACGAGTAACATCAAAAGATGGACAAATCAGCCTATGACAACCTGCACCATCAAAGCAAGAGACAGACCAGAATGGCGCTCCATGGTAGCCAACCTTCGTTGCGGAGACGGCACACGATGATGATGTGGGTGAATGAAGTAATTAACTGGGAGTTTGAGAGCAAGTTAAACAATGAACTGAACACATGACAGCAGCAGGGCTAAGAACAGTCAGAGACAGGATCAGTGAGGCAAAATTAATAAGGAACTTGCGCTACTTTTCTGTGGAGCTCAGCCAGGACAAATCAAATAAGTAAGGATCAAAGGAGTCACCTGGTATACAAAAACGTCATAATGAAATTGGATGTGCTGAGTCTAAAAGTGCAAATATCGCAACATGTTGTAAACTGCGAGGCAGCTGAACCCATTTAACGACTGACGAGACAGAGCAATCATTAGACGAACGCAAACAAGAGTTGAGAATAATGGGCTATTCTGGAAAGTGATCTCAAGCGATATGAAAGAGCATGTTGGTTGAAATGTAACTGGCACCAAAACTTGCTTTTTAAAAGTTTCGTTGCACTGACGTGCCGGCTGGCACTGGACCAGATTCGGGATACTATTACAGCTGTGACTTTTTAAATAAAGCATTTTTTTTTTAAATAAACGTGACTATGCTAAAATCGCACCTGTTTAAGCTGTTACTGAATCTCCATTTCTAAAGAGACCGAAAAACCGGGTGCTAAAATAATAGAAGTATTTACCGATTGATTTATAAAAAAGCGAAAGTAAATTCATACCATTTTTTTGACTGGGCAGAAAGGTTGAATTAATTGACACGTTTATTATTGTAGATATAATTATATAATTATTTACCGCAGCTGATCATTTAAAATATTCCCCAACTCACAGTGAAGCTAAAAAAAATATATCTAAATAATATACACTATATATATTATAATTCAGGATTGGAATTGCTAAGCAAGTTATTGAAGCCAATCGGGCATGAAGTTCCCACACGAACAGCCATTCCACACAGAGACAGTATGTCAACGGTTTCAATAGACATTTTCTGTATTCAAGGGTAATGACACCAATACATTCACTTTCAGTGTGTCATTTATAATAAAGAACTTGTAAAATTGAATTCGTACAAAAAGTAAGAACATAACTAAGTAATGCGTCGCACAGGAGCGCATTGAAATTAGTGGAGGCTATCTTAGTATCTATCTGTCTGTCTGAATCTGTTGTCCTTTAAAGGTAAAGGTACAGTATGGGACTTGAATCGACGTCTCAGCACATGAGTTTTCACCCATATGTGCCTGGCTGCCTATCCAGAAATATTCGGAGACTTCTGGATAATGTCACTTCAAGCATCGAAACTCACGATGCGAGGCGGCATTCCTCCTCACCTTCCCAGAGTACTACCCTGGTATCCGTTGCTGCCAGAGGCTCGATCAACCGCGAGGGCATTTTTTTCCCAACCACGAGCACAAGTCACACTGCTTTCAGCTCGAATCGAACACAGGTTGTCTGAACGTCGGTAGCCCAGTCTAGTGGTTTTCCTAACTTGGCTACCGAGGCCCTCTTGTTGTCCTGTATAGCCGAAGACGGCACGTAGGGAAGACATTATAGACTCTTGTGTCCGGCAATCTTTCAAGTGTCAGACCTTGCACAAGACCTGCTTTGTGTTTCCCCACTCGGTTCTCTTCTGAGCGAGTTGTTAAGTCTCAGTGAGGTAGATTATGCCTACTGTTGTTGCCTCTCGCGTCTGTGTTATTTTTAGTATTTCTCATACATTGGCCTCTTTATTTTGCCCACTGGTTCCCATGTAAGGGCCTGCTTTGAGATTTTTTTTTTATCTCTTCTCGTCACATGGTCAACATATGACAATCTTTTTCATTTGAATATTGTTTGATTTTTAAAAAATGCTTTGTCATTTCTCTAATTTTTGCACTAGTCTTGAATTCATTCTATGGTGTATAATATTTTCCAAGTATTTTCCTGGGGCATTTGTTCTCAAATGCATCCACTTTATTTTCTATTTCTTTAGTTTTTCTTTTTTTTCAGCTCTCGTATGCATAATTAAGAGAGAATAATACATTTGATTTGAAAATCCCGAGCTTTGTTTTTTTGGCCTAGAGATTATGATTTCCGTGCGTTATCAAGGTTTCTGAAAGTCATTTCAGTCTTCGCTATTCTGATTCTAATTTCTTTTTTTTGTGTCTATTTATGTAGCTTTCAAGAAATACAGTGATCTACTTCATCCACGGCTTTTCCTTCAAGGTATATTCTGCCTCTCGGCGAATTTAATATTTCCGTTACTTTTAGTGAAGGTTATTCGTGTTTGTAAAAAAAAAGTATGTCAAGAAGTGGCTGGCAAAGGTTGTCGGCTCGAAGTTAAGATCGTGACAAAGATGAGTTGAACTTTCACGTTGATCTCCAGGAGCATGGCCAAACGTCCAACAGCATTTAAGCTGATAGTTGTCAGCTATTTATAGTTGACTACATGCGTCAGGATCAGCAGTAATAGCTGATCAATATGTCCACCACCTGGTAACAGACTAACCGAGCCAAGCGGGCAGGGATCGAGAGGGGGTGTAACTAGATGTTATAAAATAGCATGCAGAAGTGGAATGTGATAGGTCGAGTAACGCAGATATCGCTGACACCAACGTTTCTACACCTATCTAGTGTCTTTTTAAGGGCGGATGATGAAGAAGAGTTATCGTCCACAAAAGCAGCAACAACATAAAAAGATAAATGCAAGTAGTAGAAGTCATGTGTGGTTATTGTGCCGATAAGCTATTGGATGAATATGTCTTTATCATTGGAGGAAACATTAAAAAATAGAAAACAATGGCATGTAAGAAGCTTTACGTGATAAGTGGACGACACAGACTAAACGACGTTTCGGCCCAATAGGCCTTCATCAGGAACAAACAATAAATGTCTTTATCATCACCTGGGACCCAAGGTGGCTAAGTGGTTAGTGCGCTCTTCCTGGTGGCTGAGTGGTTCGTGCGCTCTTCCTGGTCAGAAGGGTCCGGGTTCAATCCCCAGAAATGGCGAATCATTTTCCGGACCAACAAGGCCAGTTCACCCAGCTCTAAAAATGGGTACCAGAGATTGTTTTCTGAGAAGTCAAGACTGTTTGACTTAAACCGATCATATGAGCCAACATTTTACCTCTGTGATTTTAAAATATAGCCACCAACATTATATTTTAAGGTGGGGGGGGGGAAAGGGGCTTTACTTCACTTATTCTGACCGTCTGACCAGGGAGCGTCACTAAAGTTGTCGTTAGTGCACTCCCTTAGAGATGGAGCAAATGTGGGTTTTGTTCCTGCTTGATATTCTCCAGTCGACTCAATTGAAAAGAATGGGCACCTGGCTCCTTTAGTTGGGGAGTAAAAACAGCGAGGAAAGGTACTGATAATTCACCTCCAATACAATGTAATACATCACGACACCCTTTATTATAATCATTTTGTCTTCTTCATCTAGTGTCTCCTAAAATTTTTCACGGTCCTTTTTGGTTTTTGTTAAATGATACATATCTTTGAAAGTACGATGTTTTTCTGTCTTTGTGTTACAGTCTAATTGTGATGTTTCTCTCTGAGCGTTTTTTTTAAATTTCTAAAATGTTTTTTGCTTGGTCTAGTTCTATGATAAAGACAACATAGTAAGAGAGAAGTGAGGAACATCGCAAAACAAAAACAGAACATAAAAATGACCACAGACGGCAAGCAATTTTAAAAAAATGGACGAATCTCTCTCTCTCTCTCTCTCTCTCTCTCTCTCTCTCTCTCTCTCTCTCTGCGATCAGGACTCAATCAGAGTAGGATTCCAGACTCTCACATGAAGACAGCTGTCTGTTTAAGAGAATTGACATCATAATTAAAGTCAATTAGAGTGTTAGATCCACTCTGCTTGAATACCTGTTAAAACATTGCATTGTGTTCTGCGCCAGTGGCCCAGTGCATCCGATTTCAGCCAGCACTCTGCGTTCACCCTGTTATTTACTTTTCCCACATATCCAATTACCATGTCACTTCCATTAGAAATATACCACCATTGCACATATACGTTCTCAGAGAGTTATTGAAATTTTCTATAAAAAAAAAAAAAAAAATTATTTTTAATAATCGAGAAGATCTGCTGTATTTTTTTTTTTAAATTTCAATTTCTTAAAATTGTAATGATCACTGACATCATCATCAAGTACCGGGCCTGCTGGCGTAGGTGATCATGTATCTCCACAAATTCTGATCTCGACAGTTATTTATCATTTCTGTTGTTGGCCTTCTGCCAAGCCATTCTCTTAAGCTGTCTGGTATTTTTTTCTCTATCTCTTCGTCCCTCAATTTTTCCAGTTTTTCAGATCACTGACATACCTTCATCTAAAGTTACCTTCCAACTGCACACAAGAAACAATTCCTCTCGACATAGGTAATTGATATCACCTCTTGCTTACTGTGTGGCCAGTCCGTACAAAAAATAGGACGTGAGATGATTTTAATTTGTACAATGTTTGCTCTGGTTTCTAGTTGATTTTACTCTACTCGAATAAGTTCACAAATTATCACAGGCACAAAGTACATACAAATACAGACATTCGATATAGCGTATGTACAACTTCTTTTATCCGGATTTTGAATCTTATTGATAGCTCATGTTGACTGACTTTGTCCTAAAAGGAGGGCAAATGTCGAGGAAAATGAGGAATAAAAGAATTTGTGGAAGGAATGGGAATATCACGCAGATCGTGACATTATGAACAGTGCTATTATTTATGTAGCTTATCCTTCACCATTAAGAAGTGTCGGTGGGGCAGTGGTTTGTTAACCTGTCTGCTGTGTAGAAGTGGTTGGTTCAGTACTCCGTTCACCGTTTTCTATGTTCACCATTAAGAAGTGTCGGTGGGGCAGTGGTTTGTTAACCTGTCTGCTGTGTAGAAGTGGTTGGTTCAGTACCCGTTCACCGGTTTCTATGTTCACCATTAAGAAGTGTCGGTGGGGCAGTGGTTTGTTAACCTGTCTGCTGTGTAGAAGTGGTTGGTTCAGTACTCCGTTCACAGGTTTCTATGTTCACCATTAAATGGGTCTTCAGGTCGCTTGTCCTTTGCAGAACATTGTGCTCATCACACTCGGCAGAAAGAATCTTTGTCTCTAGCCAGGTCGCCGCTTCCTCTGTTGTCATGTTCAAAGTATCTTGGTGTGTGTCTGTGCTGGCCATGGTTCATATTTTGGTTCATATCTTGGTGTATTTCCGTGCTAGCCATGGCTCATATCTTAGCTTGTGTGTGTGTGCTAGCCATGGCTCATATCTTGGTGTGTGTCATGTTAGTCATTTCTCATATCTTGGTGTGTGTCCGTGTTAATCATGTTTCATATCTTTGTGTGTGTCTGTGTTTAGTCATATCTCATATCTTAGTGTGCATGTCTATGTTAGTCATATCTCATATCTTTGTGTGCATTTCTATGTTAATCACATCTCATACCTTTGTGTGTGTGTATATATGTTAGTCATGTCTGATATATTTGTGTGTATGTCCATGCTAGTCACATCTCATATTTTAATGCGTGTCTGTCTATGTTAGTTATGTCTCATATCTGTGTGTGTTTGTGTTTAGTCATATCTCATATCTTTGTGTGTGCATGTCTATGTTAGTCACATCTCCTATCTTTGTGAGTGCATGTTTCTGTTAGTCATGTCTCATATCTTTGTGTGTGCATGACTGTGTTTAGTCATATCTCATATTTTAGTGCGTGTATCTGTGTTAGTCATATCTCATATTTTAGAGTGTGTCTGTGTTAGTCACATCTCATATCTTAGTGTGTGTATGCGTGTATGTATGTGTTAGTTATGTCTCATATTTTGGTGTATATCGGTGTTAGTTATGCCTCATATCGTTGTGTGCATGTCAGTGTTAGTCACATCTCATATCTTTGTGTGTGCATGCCTGTGTTAGTCACCTCTAGTGACTCGGGCAGATGGTGCTCATAACCCTGCCGACCATCTAAGGGTAGAGTCCCCCTACAGAAAAGACAATCTGCTGCCTTGCAGGAAGATTGGGGAAAATCAAAAGCTAAGGAAAGCAAACCTGAATAAAATGCTGGCTGAAATCGGATGCACTGGGCCACTGGCGCAGAACACAGTGCAAAGTTTTAAGAGGTACACCTGAGTGAATCTAACAGACTCTAATCATGATGTTCTGTCTGTGGGGTCGATCAATTCACTTAAACAGACAGCTGTCTTCATGTGGGAGTCTGGAATCCTACTCTGATCGAGTCTTGATCGCAGAGAGAGAGAGAGAGAGAGAGAGAGAGAGAGAGAGAGAGAGAGAGAGAGAGAGAGAGATGTTCAAAGTATCCCTGATCTCTGTATCTTGAAACAACATTCTTCTTGGTCTGTCCCTATTTCATTTTCTTGAAACCTCGCCTTCCATTATTGTTCTTTCCAGCCATCTGTGTATTGAGATACATTTATTTGTTAATGGAATGAAAGACGACTTGGCGTAATGCTGATTATATTGTCAAAAATGGTCCAATTGTTCAAAATTAAGGACAGTCATTATTTCTTCTCCTTCTGTTCTCTACCCTTCTACAATAAAATAATTTTGTGCAGGTTCTCTTCAATTCGTTAAGATATTGCTAATAGCAACAACACAAACTTACTAAATTTGAAATCATGACTGTAAGGCACAAGTGAAACGAAATAAGATATCTAAAACGAAACCAATAAACAAGTGAAAAATATTGTAAGCATTTTAGAAGTATGCTGTGTGCATTCCATCCCAGTTTTTGTCATATCATGTGGAGAGACCATTTTAAACAGCTGCTTATTTATGTATTCAATATGGGAATTATTCCTAGCTTTCTTGTTAGTTCTTGTTTATTTCTGATCTTATTTATCAGGTTGTTTCCTGTTACGCGATTAACACATTTAATTTCGATGGTGGTTATTTTTATGTTATTGTTCTTGTGTCTAGCGTCCAGGTCTTGTGTCTAGCGTCCAGGTCTTGTGTCTAGCGTCCAGGTCTTGTGTCTGGCGTCCAGGTCTTGTGTCTAGCGTCCAGGTCTTGTGTCTAGCGTCCAGGTCTTGTGTCTAGCGTCCAGGTCTTGTGTCTAGCGTCCAGGTCATGTGTCTAGCGTCCAGGTCTTGTGTCTAGCGTCCAGGTCTTGTGTCTAGCGTCCAGGGCTTGTGTCTAGCGTCCAGGTCATGTGTCTAGCGTCCAGGGCTTGTGTCTAGCGTCCAGGTCTTGTGTCTAGCGTCCAGGTCTTGTGTCTAGCGTCCAGGTCTTGTGTCTAGCGTCCAGGTCTTGTGTCTGGCGTCCAGGTCTTGTGTCTAGCGTCCAGGTCTGGCATTTGTAGTACAACTTTGGAATGAGAATTGGGTTGCAGAATTCCAGTTTTTCCTCTAATGTTATTTTATTGTTAGATAGTGGTGATGACATATGTTCGATGATTTGACAAGCTTTGTTGAATTCTGAGCCCACTTCTGCTGCGTCCAATGAATGATCGTTTATCACTAGACTTTCTATGTATATAAATTTCACCACTGCTTTAATTGTATGTCCTCAACCATTATGTTGATTTTCTATATTTATTTTTCGCTGTTCCTTGCTTCTGTCTGGTTGATGTTGATTTTCATGTTGTGCTGGTTGTCTGTGTGCTGTTAAGTCTATATACCTATTCTTGAATGTCTTCTATTTTCCATGTATTAGTGCCTACTTGCAGAAGCTCGTTATAAGATTATCGAATAAGAAAATAGAGGCTGAAAAAACAAATAACACTACGTACAGATAGTACGCACTATAATTAGACGATTAAGCATTTCGGTAAAAAAAAAAGTATAAGTATTTATATGCAATGATTAACATGCATCACATTCATTCCGTCAACATTTTGGTATCGATGTCAAACATGGACAATGATAACAAAAGATAATGAAAGATCATCGTCAATTATAACCATCATGATCATCATCAGCAAGTAGGCTACTGTGCCAGCTGGTATGGATGATCATTTATCTCGACAACTTTCTATCTCTCCAGTTTATTATTTATGTTGTTAACTTCCTACCAAACCATTCTTCTGTGTTGTACCTTTGTTTCCTATTTTTACCTCAATTCTTCCAGTTGCCACGTGATATTCCAGCCTGTTCCTTTCGTTGATATAGTCAAAGTAAATCAAACTGTTTCCTTCTGATGTTTGAAGTAAGCTGTGCTTTTAATTTGGAGATAAGCACAGATATAAAATATATAGGATATTGAATACTATGCGGGCATCGAGTAGACCAACCACTACGTAAATCCTGGCCACCGTTTCTTTCCGCCATTTTTCAGATCAGTGTTACTGATACTGTTTAGCTTTCGTGTTTGGATTTCTATGTTTATTTTATAATAGTTTGTGTTTTGTACCCGATGAAGGCTTTTGTTGAAACGTCGTAGTTTGCCCGTCTCTCTATTTGTCCAGCTGCTTAATTATTTAATAATTTAATATAATTAATTAATACTATTTTATGCTTTTACTTTGGGCTCTTTAAGAACGTTAATTCTCAGAATTTACATTACGGTATACGCTATTTACACAACTCGATCATTATGTCATTTATGTTAATGTTCATACATAAACTGACACATTCACAGTGTTATGTTATGCGAAAGTGACGGTATTCACACTCAAGCAGACACGTGAAAATTATTACAGCCGAATCACCGAAGTTGAGTCAATTTGGTTTAAAACTGCATAGTTCAAAATGTCTTATTGTTCTCGCATTGATTTTATGTAATTAATATCACTAATAATTCAAATCTATGCTGTATTTGCACTTCCTATACAGCAGTTGTCCTCCATTTTTAGAACTATTTTGGGTATATGTGATAATATTCATTGTTACGAAATGCGCTGCTCTTAAATACTCTTGATCATGTGCGAATCGTCAAAGGCACGCGAATAATCATTTGAACAAATATCTCGCTGATCGTAATTGAAAATAAAAATATTTCCACTCCCCGAGTTCTCTTCTATATAAGCTTGCGATTTATACTATTATAATGATTATCTCGTTTATTAATTTATGAATCATTTGACAGTTAACGGGAAAATATAAATCAGAATATACAAATAAGCCCATTTACAGAGTTCACAAACAGAGTTCCCAATTTTCGCTTTTGAAAACCGGTTTTAAAATGTCAAACATTCTTACCAAAGCTTTGAAAATAAAATTCGCGATTTTACCCTACCGTGACCGGAGAGAATAAAAGTAGATGAATTCTAACTAGACCCCGAATAAAGTCTGAAAGAGACGAATACAATCGAGTTATTATTTCAGTTGTGCATTAGTAAACATGAGCAAATACTAAACATTCTCTTTTTGAAATCGAAATGCAGAAGCATTAGGGTTTAGTTTAGCTATGTTTTCATACAAGTACATTCTAGAATATTGAAGATCTTTGAATGGTGGGCGTTGAGAAATGTCTTTAGAGAATTAACCTTAATCTGAAATAACCACTGTTCTAATGCATTATTTCTTACAAATGGTTTTCTTCTTCTTTTCTTTTCACTGGTACCTAAAAGGTGTCGTGGTTTATATCATTTGTCGTTCTTGAGCTGCTCGAATTGTCTGAATTAGTGATTTTCCTTTGTTGTTACATATCTCTGTCACCGCATCTATCCATCTTCTTCTGGGTCTTCCTCTTGGTTTTTTTCCATGCGTTCTCGAGAAGAACGCCCTTGATGGTGATTGGTGAGGATTCATTCTGACCAGGTGGCCAAACCATTTAAGAGCAAGACAACGAGTGTTGTTGCTCTATATAATCTTGGCAGTGTTTAGTTCCTATGATTATCAAATACGTTATATTCTTGGCAGTGTTTAGTTCCTATGATTATCAAATACGTTATATTCTTGGCAGTGTTTAGTTCCTATGATTATCAAATACGTTATATTCTTGGCAGTGTTTAGTTCCTATGATTATCAAATACGTTATATTCTTGGCAGGGTTTAGTTCCTATGATTATCAAATACGTTATATTCTTGGCAGGGTTTAGTTCCTATGGTTATCAAATACGTTATATTCTTGGCAGGGTTTAGTTCCTATGGTTATCAAATACGTTATATTCTTGGCAGGGTTTAGTTCCTATGATTATCAAATACGTTATATTCTTGGCAGGGTTTAGTTCCTATGGTTATCAAATACGTTATATTCTTGGCAGGGTTTAGTTCCTATGGTTATCAAATACGTTATATTCTTGGCAGGGTTTAGTTCCTATGGTTATCAAATACGTTATATTCTTGGCAGGGTTTAGTTCCTATGGTTATCAAATACGTTATATTCTTGGCAGGGTTTAGTTCCTATGGTTATCAAATACGTTATATTCTTGGCAGGGTTTAGTTCCTATGGTTATCAAATACGTTATATTCTTGGCAGGGTTTAGTTCCTATGGTTATCAAATACGTTATATTCTTCAAGGGTATGCAAATATGCACGCGGTAGTAACTATTAAATCATCAGTTGCTGATGGAGGGAAGAGTAGGGTAGTTTTACAATAATTTTGTGTCTGTTCTTGCTCTATCTACGAGAGTATATGTAACAGTTTTCCATGTGCATTTTTGAGACATCGTATGCTTTCATTTCTAGAAGCCTTAAAGATTACAAACTTTATAAACGTTATGGAAATTGTGCTAATACAGATGTGTTAACATATGCTGTTGTGTCTTTGTAGGTGATTACACAGCTTCATAAATATATAATACATACATATCAATAATAATACATAATATATACATTTGTTAACGTTTTTTTTTCAAAATAATTAATATTCGATTATTAAAAATTTATTTCTTCAAACGTGGAGAAGAACGCGCGTTTCAGTAATGATCTCATCATTGGTGACTGTGCAAGTTCCAACCTCGAGGTTCTCACAATAAGTCTCCGTATGTTTTCGGGCAACTTCTTTAATTTTAGCGACTGCAGTCTATTTAATAAATAACTCAGTTTTTTTCCCACATAGTCATTGAATATGTGGACATTTCGAAAGTTATGAAAACTGAACAGTGATTTCATAAGATCGACAACCGTTTTAAGTTGCAGCATCAAAATAATAACTTTGAGCTGACGAAATTTAGACCTAGAAAGTTTTAGAAGTGCGGTGTTACATCACAGGATGTAAGATGAGAATAAAAGAAAGTCAATAAGCAACTGCTTTAGGATTCATGACAAACTGGCACGTACTGGAGAAGATACTATAATAACTTCAGAATCCATTATTAGGGCCCACAAGAAGGAGATGCGGTTCGGTCCCAACAAGTACTCTGAATCATAACAGAATAGTTTAACAACAATGCCAGTTAGACACTAAAACAGAAACTTGTATATGTACAGTGTACAGTCAGTTACAGACAAATCGACAGCCAAGATAAATAGATATATAAGACAGACAGACAGACGGATAGATAGATAGATAGATAGATAGATAGATAGATAGATAGATAGATAGATAGATAGATAGATAGATAGATAGATAGATAGATAGATAGATAGATAGATAGATAGATAGATAGATAGATAGATGGATGGATGGGTGGGTGTGGATGTGTGGGTGGGTGGATGGATGGATAGATGGATAGATAGATAGATAGATAGATAGATAGATAGATAGATAGATAGATAGATAGATAGATAGATAGATAGATAGATAGATAGATAGATAGATAGATAGATAGATAGATAGATAGATAGCCATCTAACTAAACATGCACTTATATACTTATGGGCGCTAACGTGGACAGTGATAATGACAACCAAGCAGACAAACTCGTAGAGAACCTAGAATACTTAGCTCTGGTTTCGGTTCTTTTCTTCGGTGTCCCGTCTTTTAGCTTTGTTACTCCTTTCCCCCATATTTTTGCGCCATTTTCTTGAGCACAGAATTACTGGCTAGCTCTATGACCGACCTCCCCGTCACCTTCTAGTATTCTTCCAAGACAAACAGACTGACAAGTGCATATTTCTCAATACACTAATTCACAAATATATTCTGACGTCATCATGCAACCAAGGTAACACAATCAACTTTGCAGTGACCACAATTTACATTTGAAAATGTAAGTAAATATAAACTTCTATGCAAGAGAGTGAAGGCGCATTTGAAAAATAGAGAAAATAAGTCAATACATTCTATCTAGTTGCATATTTAAATTCGCACATTGAAATTTAAACAAATAAATGTATCAACACTTTATGAATGTCTTTGTAAGAAATAATACTCTCGGGGGGTAGCATATTGACATGTATCGTGATATCCATAATATAGGCCTACAGTGACCCTGAAAAATGTCACGTGATACAATAAGTAAATTCGTAAGCAATAATGTTTTCAAATGTAAGACCGCCGTTACTTTCACATTCCCAAAGACATGCCAAAAAATCAATGGTGACAAAAGTATATACTTTCTTAAAGAAGTGCTGACGTTGGGCTGGGAGTAGTGAAGCGATATCACTAATATGTAAAGCGTTCTTATTCTTCTTGGCAACAGACCGGTAGGAGACCAGTCAGTGGGCTATATCTAATAGGGCGATAGCAGAGAGTTCTTCCACTTTCAACGTTCTGCAACCACCCTTATTAATGTGCTCTAAATGGAAAGGTGTGTGTGGGGGGGGGGGGGGGGCTGGACGGTATAGAAATAAGACGGCGACACCTGGACATCGTGGTCCTGGTTCGATTCTCACCACAGGCGGTTGAAACAAAATATAAGTGTCCGGTTACCGCAATCGATAGGCGGTTGGCTTACCACGGCAACAGCCGGGGTTCGTACCCTGGCGAGGACACCTGGGTTTTACTAATTCCCTAAAAATTAGTACCTCTGAAGTCGGAGTAAATCTGCCTGCATGGCGAGGGGCATCCTGTAATGGGATAAAACAGACTTTACACGCAAAATTCAGTCCCACAAAATTGAGTGGGTGGGACTTCGTCAGAGGTCAAAGCTGACGAAAGCGAACGAACGAAACAAAATATTATATATAAATTGAATCCCTGATTTTCTTCGTGACTTGACCCTCCCCTGGTCTCTGGGTAGTGAGATGTCTATCCGATGTCTATCCCTCTCAGATAACGGCGAAAAAAAAACAGGAGGTCCAGTGTGCACCCTGCACACGTTAAATAATCCTTGGTAGTTGGAAATCGAAATAAGTTGGCCAAAATTGGTTATTGCCCGGGTAAAATTAATATGAAAAAAAATCCGTTCAAACTCTCAACAATAAAGATAAAAGTGCCTCTGAAGTGAAAGAATATCTGCATGTATGGCGAGAGACATCTGAATACACGGCTGCCTCTGTGCACAATTTTTTTTTTTTAAAAAAAGATGATATTTGAGAAAATTTCTCTCGGGGCTTCGTTAGTGATATAAAGCAGCAAACGAAAACAACAAAGTGTCCTCAATTTGGAAAATATTATTCTTCTCTGCCTGTTATACTCTTTTAAGTCAGCGAATCACTTCAGAAGATGGGGACCTCGGTAGCCTAGTTGGGAAAACCACCCGACTGGACTACCGACGTTCGGACTCAGCCGTTGGCAATAATGGATACCAGGGTATTACCCTGGGAAGGTGAGGAATGTCGCTTCGCATCTGAGTTTTGATGCTTGAGGCGACACTATACAGAAATCTCCGAACATTTCTGGATAGGCGGCCGAGCACTTATGGGTGTAAACTCGCGTGCTAAGACGCCGGTTCAAGTCTCGTACTTGACCTTTACCTTTACTTCAGAGGAAGAGGTATGTTTACAGCACTCGGAAAAAAAGTGACAAAAAAATCAACAACAGAAGAAAAAAAAAGAATAATATATGACCCGAAGCAGGATTGAACACAATACTCTTTGGCACAGTGTCTTATACCAGGAGAAACCAAACGCTAGAGCACACGGCCAACTCAGCTAACTCTCTTCTCAGTCAGGCTGTTCTTGATTTATCTTCCCTCCGGAGTCCAATTCATGGCAGTTCTTGTAATTGTTTATTGATTTCTTCTAAGTATGCGAGCTGTTTCAGTCACAGAGTCTACCATATACCACTGTATGTATTCGCATTTAGCAGCAACTCTCTAACAGTTGCTTATTTTGTTGGACATTTTCCTCAGGTAGATTTTATGAAACGATGTCAGGGTAAAATACAAACTCTCACTTGAACACCTTATGACAACTGCATTGGACAAGTGGCCTTCATTCTCTGATCCTACCATTTTCTTCTGCAGATACATGAAATGGAATAAATGCCCTACGAATATATATATATATATATATATATATATATATATATATATATATATATATATACTCGACATATGTATGTATGTATGTATGTGTGTGTGTGTGTGTGTGTATGTATGTATGTGTATATGTATACATATATATAATATATACATATATGTACACATATATGTATACATATATACATAAGAACTGGAAACCAATTGGGAATGTTTCAAGAAATAAAACAGGGTGTTAGACAAGGTTGTGTGCTGTCACCAGATTTGTTTAATATTTATAGTGAGATTATTTTAAGATCCATAACGGGCATGCCTGGAATAACAATTGGAGGTCATAATATAAATAATCTAAGGTATGCTGATGATACAGTCTTAATCGCTAAGAGTGAAAATGAGTTACAAAAAATGTAGGACATTATAGTGAAAGAAGGCAAAAATAAAGGGTTCAGCCTTAATAGCAAAAAGACAGAGGTAATGGTAACAACAAAGAAAAAGGCATCACCTCAGTGCAAAATAAAGACAAGTGGAACAATATTAAAACAGGTAATTTAATTTAAATATTTGGGAACTTTTGTTAACCTCAGACGGAAGATGTACAAAAGAGGTGAGATGCAGAATGACTCAGGCAAAGGCAGCTTTCCAAAAAATGAGGAAGATACTATGCAATCCATTTTTGACAATAGAAACAAGAAAGAGAGTTCTTAAATGTTATGTAGAGCCAGTCTTAACATATGGATGCGAATCATGGACAATAGGACAACAGATAAGAAAATCACTGGAGTGTGTAGAAATGTGGTTTTATAGAAGAATGTTGAGAGTACCATGGACAGCTAAGAAGAGTAATGAAGATGTTCTGAAAGAGGTCAAAACAAAAAGAGAGCTAATTTCCAATATTTGGAAGAAACAATCATCATTTTTTGGCCACGTAATGAGAAGAAAACAACTGGAATATATTGTGACAACTGGAAAAATTGAGGGACGAAGAGATAGAGGGAAGCAAAGAGAAAAAATAACAGACAGCTTAAGAGAATGGCTTGGCAGAAGGTCAACAACATAAATGATAAATAGCTGCCGAGATCGAAAGTTGTGGAGAGACATGATCACCCACGCCAGTAGGCCCGGTACTTGATGATGATGATGATAAGTGAGAGTAGTAAAAGTTTCACTGTGTAAAAAAAAAAAAAATCACTTCTTTGTTACTTTAATAATGTTATGTGGTTTTTTTTTCATTTTCTATTGTTTCAGACCTTCATTATTTTTTTCCATGGTTCATCCGTTTCGTCCCATTTTTTCTATAAATGTATCCTTTAAAGGCTTCGATTTTTTTTTTTGTTAATCAATGCCCATGTTTCTCAACGTGAAACCTGAATTATTACTATTAAATAGGTTCGTGAAATTACTTGTGGAGGGAGCAACGACATTGTTTTGTGATAACCAGATTCTCCCAAAATTGTGCTGAGTCTAGGAAACATGGGAAATAAGCATGCATCGTTTTCGCTCTACGGCACATATCAAAACGTGATGGCGCTCTCTCTTTCTTCTTTTTTCTTTTTGTATCTTGCATTTCTGTTTGTAGTTGTGGTACAATGGAAGATCGGTACAGATGTATTATTAATAAAATTATTGCTGATCTAACACCATTGTCGTTCTCAAAAGAAGAGAACCGATGATGCATTTTAATCATGACTGGCTGTATGCCAGTACTATGTTCTCTATAAGTGTTTCCCAACCTTTCTCCAGGTTGTGACTCACTTGTACAATAGTCAGAATAATCTGCGACCCCCTCTCACGATGCCTTCCTTTCACTTGGTCTCGTCACAATTGATAGCTTGAAGGGGCACTTTCAAATGAGTGCAGCAAACACATTCAAGATGTCCTCTTTCTGAATGTATGGGTAAATATAACCTAATATTCAAATAATGTGATGGTAGGAAAGTGTCAACAGAGACTGCAGCAGGATGCAATCTGATACCCAGAAGCTGGTCAATCGAGTATTTTGGTCCTCTTGCTTCTTAAATAAAGGAGGGTGTACCCGCACAGGTCATAACTCACAGGAATCCTGCTTCATCTTGAACCTGAAAGCTCCCGAAACGTCCTGGCTGAATATGCGGTAGGACTAAACTAGCAGTATGTTACTGCAGCATGTGTAAAACTTTCCGACTGAAACTACTGTCCACATCTAATCACATGTGTCGTTCAAAACTGTGTTGTCTATCAATCACGTAACGCTTTTACCATACCATTTTTTCTATTTTTTTTTTTAAATTCTCCCTCTAGTCACATATAGGCCTACCTGTCACAGACCTGCTCCACTTGAAAGCATGTTGATTTTATCCACGTTTTTGGAGCTCGAAATAACTTGATACCTCGAGAAGCACTTACATACTTGATGCGTGATATCTTCTGCCAGGTTTCAGTGCATTTTATGAAACAGGTTCAACATGTAAAGTTAACGTTACAATTAACTTATATTATTCTCGAACTTAAATATTCCTTTGTGCCATTGTTTTGACATGATGAAGTGCTGAAATTCTATCACGTAGAGATGTTCAGAGGCAAATGAAAGCAAAAATCGAATGACAAACTTGGTGGTATTTGAACGAGTATATGCTCGTAGGTCACTGCTACACTGTAAACTAGAACTGAAATTGTAGCATTTCATAAAACAACCAAGTCTTATGTTTCATTTCATCGAAAATGTTAGCCTCATCTGTAAAGGTAAAGGTAAAGTACGAGACTTTGAATCGGCGTCTTAGCACGCGTGCTTTCACCCATATGTGATACTTTCACTCGTGTCCTTTTCTCATTCAGCTTTCACCCATATGTGATACTTTCACTCATGTCCTTTTCTCATTCAGTTTTCGCCCATATGTGCTCGGCCAAGTGTTCGGAGACTTCTGGATAGTGTCGCTTCAAGCATCGAAACTCACAATTGGTTCTCTAAAATAACCTCCTTGATAGTAAGCCTGTACTTCAATCATCTGATTGCCCAGGCACAAATATGGAAGAGCATTTTTTTTTGTCGGCGTTGACATCTTCAGAGCAACCAACAATGATCTTCAAATATTTGTGAGAACAATGGAGAAGTCAGACGTTAGAGCTGAGTTAAAATTTCAGGTGTTGCAGGGAAAAACATCAATAGAAACCTACTTTAAGATGGGATTAGTGTTTCAGAAATTCCACACTTCGTATATTTCAGCCCACAATTGAAATCCCTCTCCCCATTTTTCCCCAAACACCTGTACACAGAGATCTGGAGGAAACGTTATTTTTGGGCGGGGGAGGGGGTTGTGAGATGGGCTGTACCGTTATGTATCTTTTTACTACATTAAGATAGACTATATGACTTTATCGTCTTGACAGACAAGTTGGTAGCAAGCAATCATGATAAGTCAGTAGTTTAGCAAACATTTTAGCGTCTTGACAGACACGTTGGTAGCAAGCAATCACGATAAGTCAGTAGTTTAGCAAACATTTTAGCGTCTTATTCTGGATGCTGTTTTGCTGAACAGCTTCTCTTGTGGCTGAATATGGCAATATTGGACAGACAGATCCATCCGCAGAACGAACAAGATGTATTCGTGGCTACTGGCCTCGTCTCATTTCTCCTGCATATTTTGTCTTCTGAATTTTATATCAGCATTACCTCGAAAGTTGCTATGCCATTTTAAATTTTTATTCTCCATGTGCTATGATCAGCAGCCAGATTTTCCCAGTTTCTTTCACTGATAGAGAATTCCCTCAAGGAAGCCCTGCAAACATCCTTATGTCTCAGCACTGGTCTGCCCTCTGGTCTCTTTCACTGATAGAGAATTCCCTCAAGGAAGCCCTGCAAACATCCTTATATCTCAGCACTGGTCTACTATAGAGAATTCCCTCAAGGAAGCCCTGCAAACATCCTTATATCTCAGCACTGGTCTACTATAGAGAATTCCTCAAGGAAGCCCTGCAAACATCCTTCTATCTCAGCACTGGTCTGCCCTCTGGTCTCTTTCCATTCTTAAATACGCCATACAATTTTTATTTGGGAGTACGATTGCTTGCCATTCTTCTTATATGACCCAGTCAACCTAATCTACCATCCTAATTGTTGCCATGATGGATGGGAGTTTGGCTCGTTGTATGATATTATAATTTGTTACTTTGTCCTGCCATTTGATGTTCATAATCTTTCGAAGGCCACGCACATGAAAGCTGTTTAACCTTTTCTCCTGACCTGCATAGGTAGATCAAGTTTCTGGTCCGTTTGGGAGTGTACTAAGCATACGACTTTAGTAAATTTGAATCTTAGTTCTAAGTGTTAATTTGATGTTGATCCATGCTCTATCTTTTTACAAAATGCTTTTACGTTTACAAAATGTGGAAGCTGACTTTCCAATTCGGGAATTTATTTATTCTTCAAATGAGACAATGATTGTGACCATAGAACCGAGATAGTGAATCTTCTCACAGATTCAAAGGGCGTATTATTTAATGATATAGCTGCGGGGATGGCTACACCTTTTTAAAAAAACACCACAGTCTTTTGGGTACTTATTGACATGGAGAATAAATCACATGATCGAGTCATATTATCAATCATTGACTGCAGAACGGACTCATCGTGAACAACCAGTGCTGCATCATCAGTGAATAGAAGCTTTAATAGAATATAATTAGAACAGAAGATTAGGGGATCAGTTGTTTTCAATTATGACCTCAGATGGACTTTGACCACAAAAAAGAAGGATAGCACGCGCCCTTGTTACAAAACAGCGCATCCTATCACAAAGTAGATCTGGTACAGTTAAGAGCCAACGATTTTCATATTGAGATTCTTTCACTCGTGTCCTTTTCCCAGAATTTGTCTTCATTATATTTTCTTATAAATCATAAAGAAAACAACTCAAAGAAAATCATTTCTCACAGAGATCAAGAAGAATTCATACTGGCATATGATAATGGTTTTGTTTTAAAAAAATGGTTGGTCTATTTCCAAGGTCCATTCAAGGTCAAGCAGAGATGATAGAAGTATGTCAATTCAGGTGGCAGCCACACTCATAAGTAATACTATGGGCAGTTTCAGCTCTTTAATTTCATTTCCATCATAGGCAGGGTAAAGACTAATGACAGACTCTCTCTCTCTCAAATACACATACAGAAACAGGCACACACAGACATACACAAACATACACAAACATAGAACCAGATACACACACAGACAGACACACACAGAAACAGGCACACACAGACATACACAAACATACACAAACATAGAACCAGATACACACACAGACAGACACACACAGAAACAGGCACACACAGACACACACAAACACACACAAACACAGAACCAGACACGCGCACACAGACAGACACACGAACATATTTATAGATAGAAATATAAGAAATACAGATTTACTGTAGTAACACCTTCATATTTAAGTGGGTCGATGCGGATTGAGTGGGGGGTTGAGTGCTAAAATGGAAGTCCGTGCTGGGTACTAGGGGGAGGTGCCTGTATATAAGCCCAGGACAGTGCTGGAACGGTGTCTCACGTACACCAACGTGTAACCATGTCTCGGCAAAGCCACATAGCGCTTTTGCCGTTTCTCCTTCTGCTTTTAATAGCTTATTCAGCGCAACAAGGTGAGTCTCAAATTACATTAACTACTCGTACAATCTAACTGTACTATTGTCCCGGTCATTTTTGTGTTTACGAAAGATATAATTAGAGCTAACAATTTTCAACTTAAAGTAAGCGTACCTGAGGCACTAGATAAACGATAGCTGTACATCATTCATAATAAAACTGGCCAATTGCTACAAAAGTTTAGTAGAATCCATCTCAATGCGCTCCTAGCAGTCTCAAAGGTATTTCACTCATTTTAGCTGTGGTAGATAACTCTGTGTAAAGAGAGCTTTGCAATATAAGGTGGGCTTAACGATTACTGAGTACTCCTCTTCATCCCCGCCATTAAAGGACGTTAAGTTGGAGTAGATGCGCTGTGTTGTGGTTTGCAGCAGAGCTGTGATATTTGAGCCTTTCGACCTAACACATCCGACTTCAGCGCCGACAAAAATGAGTATCGAATTGCTTTCCTTTATCGATCCCTACTCGCTTGATCAGAATGATTAGTCTGCTTCCATCTCTAGGTCTTGATTAGCGATGTTGTTCGAAGATCCTGACGCATGCGCGTCACTTGTGAGTCACTGACTGCTCTCAGCCCATTTGCTGATGGACATCTTTGTCCTCAATAGGAATCTGATTATCCGAAAAGGTCCGAAAAGGGCCGAAGGTGGGCAACATTAATGGTTAAGTTCAAGGTTAATTTTTAAATGTTATCTGCTAATTGGGAGTTTAAGGATATAAGGAAACCGCTGAAATTTTATAATTTGATGAAGTTGTCCTGGATGCTATCAATTTAATTATTGGTAGTATAGGGTGTTATAATCAGAACTGCATGTAAAACACAATCACCGCTTATAGTTGTAATAATCAATTTCCATCTCTGCCGCATGTTACTTTGCATACATCAATTCCCTTATCTGAAGTTTGCCCTTATCTAAATAATGTTCCAATATACACTTCACCTGTTAATCGCCGTGTCCCAATAACAAATACACTCAAAGTTAACCGCACCATCTTTTCTGTCATTGACTGGCAAGTTAATAAAACTGTTGATTCCGCTGCTGAAAATATCAACAAGTGGGAAGATAATGGTTGAACGCAAATTTAGCCTGAAGGAACAGAAATCGTTAATGATTAATCTGTCAATTGTAAGGAGAACAGTGATATCCCGTAAAAATACAATGTCGGAAAGGTGTGAAATAATAAACTTCACTATACAAGGCTAATGAACTACAAGAAATGATAGACGTAATAGTAAAGGAAAGCAACAAGAAAGGTCTCAGTCTGAATAGTAAGAAAACAGAAGTAATGGTCATATCGAAGAAACAATCATCACCATCTTTCAGCATAAAAATAAACAGGACAAATCTGAAACAAGGGCAACGTTTGAAATACTTGGACACAATAATAACATCAAATGGGGGATGCAACACAGAAATAAAAAGCAGAATAGCCCAGGCCAAAATAGCATTTCAGAAAATGAAAAATATCTTATGCAACAAATCTATGTCAATAGAAATGAGAAAGACAGTTCATCGGTGCTATATAGAATCAATTATGACCTATGGAAGCGAATTATGGACAGTGGACAAACAAATGAAAAGACGATTAGAGGGCACAGAGATGAGATTTCTCAGAAGAATGTTGAAAGTTCCCTGGACAGCCTAAAAGACCAATGAGGACATTCTCAAAGAGCAACACAAAAAGTGAGCTCCTAAAAAAACACCAGAAAAAAGAAACAATCAACATTTTCCGGGCACATCATGAGAAGAAGAAAGTTGGAATACTTGGTTACAACTGCAAAATGAAAGGAAAGAGAGATCCCGGACGACAAAGAGAGAAAATACTGGATAGCTTGGTGTTATGGCGTGGAAAACAGTCAACAACAGAACTGATAGGATGCACTGTAGATAGAAGATTGTGGAGGGACATGATCACCTACGCCAACCGGGATGGCACATGATGATGATGATTTAACAATCGCTTAACTGTAGTTCTTTCATTGGTATGAACCTTTTTCAACAATTTTGGCGTATAATTTTCCTACATGGCTGAGAGGCGATATACCTCTATATTGTTTGCAATCTCTCTTGCTACCTTTCTTTGTCCATATTGGTACGATGACTACCCTTTGCCAAGCTTCTGGGACATGGCGTCAAATGTATTAAAAAGCTGGTTTTTGTATTGGTGGTGTATCTGGCAATATATTTTTCATTGTCATGTGACATGTCAGATTGTTTATCACTTAGGTATTGTTACTGGGCAGTAGAAATAGTAGAGTTAATGTCACCCTATGATTGTGTTGCTCTTCGGTTAGTCTAGATGATGGATAAGAAGATTCTCTTTTATCGTAAGTTCGAAGATGTAACTAAAGCGCCAATGTGAGCCTTGAACTGTCTGCTGCAAAGTACATTGATGTATTCATTGTTGTTGACCATTCAAAGAAGAAAATGCTGTTCAGGAGTTTGACTTCGGTCACATACAAAGTGATTCTTTTGCCTTTCCATGTAATTTCTCTCTTCCGGTCCCCCCCCCCCCCCCAAAAAAAAAAAAAAAAAAATGTATGGTCACTAAAACCATATATACACGCCACTTGGCGTGACGGGGGCCCTTTACTTTACTTTTTTAAAAATAGAATATATAAAGAAACATTAGATACAATGGTTTGGCAGCATGACAAGGCAGAAAGATCAAAATACAACTCAACGAGCCTTCAATAAACGATGCGAGACCTCTACAAAGGCCGACCGCGAAAAAGATGGATTGATGGAATATTAGAAACACTAGGAAACGTAACAGCAGTAGAGGTGAATAGAAGAGCAAAAGATCACAAATTATATCTCCCGTGGACGCTGAAAGGCAAATGAGGCAAGAAAGAAGACGGCGTCCAGTCGTTCAATAGGGATTGTAGCTTGAGTTACAGGTTGTGAGTTAAAGAAATATCTAAACATGATGTATAGACAAGATTATGTAATATTAAAGGAGTAATGGAGAAAACAGATACTAAACACTTATGACGATCCTTTTTCTTACAATGAAATATTTGGTGATAGATATTAATGCTATTTGTGAATCTAAAATTAGTGAAAATCACTCTAAAGCCTACAAGAAACATAACTGAAAATGTAATGCGGTTAATACCATTTATTTTTTTGTAATTTTACAGAATTAATACCATTTCATCTGTTAATTACATACAATTTTTGATTACCTTTTTTGTTGGCTTACTTTGTATAAACTATATACAGTTTTTGCAAAAAAAAAAAATAATAATAATAGTACTTTATTATGAGATTGGATTCATGAATATCATCATCATCAACATCATCATCATCATCATCATCGTCGAGGGCCATCTCCGCAACGAAAGTTGGCTACAATGAAGCGCCATCCTGCTCTGTCTCTTGCTTTGATTATGCAGGTTGTCATAATTTGATTTGTCCATCTTTTGATGTTAGTCGTCCAAGTTAGTCTTGGTCTGCCTCTGCCTCTTTTACCTTGTATTTTCTCCTCCAGGATTACTTTTAGTAGACTGTTGTGTCGTTTAACAAGGCCCAAAAATCGCATTTGTCTTGTTTGAATTGTGTTTAGTAGTTCTCTTTTAATTTTTAGTTGTTTTAAGACTTCGTCGTTTGTTTTCTTTTCCTTCCATAAAACTTTACCTATTCTTATATATAGCCACATTTCAAAGGCTTCAATTCTCTGTATTTTTTCCTGTCTAATGTCCATGTTTCTGCACAATATAGTAATGGTGAGAAGATATAACATTTTGCTATTCTTAGTGTTTGCCCTGGTGTTATTTGTTTTGATATTAGTATATTTTTTCATCACATTAAAATTACTTTTTGCCATTCCTATTCTTTTATTTATTTCAATTGTACATTTTCCATCACTGGTTATAGTATGTCCAATGTAGTTGTAATTCTGAACTGTCTCCAGGTCTATTCCTTCAATTTTGATATCCACTTTCTGAGTTTTAAGTATTTTCTTTGTTTATGATCATAGTTTTAGTCATTTTGATATTCACATCTAATTCATATTTTTTTGCGTGTCATGTCTATTTCATTAAGTAATTGTAGAGCTTTAGGATTTTCTGCTAGTAGAACAGTATCATCAGCATATCTTAGGTTATTGATTATCTTTCCATTAATGTTTAGGCTTGGCATCTCTGTGATGGTTTTAAAGAATTGCTCAGTGTATAGATTAAGTAAGCTTGGTGATAGGATGCATCCTTGTCTTACTCCTCTTTTTATATCAATGGGTGTAGAGTTCTCTTTGTTATATTTTAATATTGCTATTTGTTCCCAGTATAAATTACATATTAATCGTATGTCCATGTTATCTAGATATATCTCTTTTAGGCATTCTATAAGTTGTTTGTGGTGTATTCTATCAAAAGCTTTGGTGTAGTCATTGAAGCAGGCATATATTGATTTGTTTACTTCTGTGTACTTTTCTATTAATGTTCTCATGCAGAATATGGCTTCTCTTGTCCCACTATTTTGATTCATGAACACAAATAATTATTCAAATGCTGCACAAAAGTATCTAGTTGAATAAGCGGCTACCGGCAAAGTGCACAACAGTACGTGACAAATGTTTTAAAAAGGAAAAAAACAAGTCGGCCCACATTTATTTTGCTTGAATTTGTTTAAATGAGAAAGCTTCCACGTCGCCTCAACTCTCCAAAATGCGCAGTTATAAAAGTAATACTCTAGAGTCCCTTTTCGTAGCAGAAAAGATTACCGGCATGAGAGATATTTGTAAAACACAAAATAACAGATCGCGGACAAATTTTCATTTTAGAAACTTTGGATCCCAAATGATTATACTTTAATGTATAAAAAGTGTAAGTAAAAGTAAAGTACCCTCGTCACGCCAAGTGGCGTATAGGGAAATATGGTGTTAGTGACCATATATTTTACAGACCTTCAGCACATGATTTTTGGGGTAATGTGGTCGGTATTACGCCCGTGCTGCTTTACTTTCCCAGAAAAAAATCCGGTACTCATTTAAGGCAGGGTGAACCCGGAATCCGTCGGTTGGGATCGAACCTGACCCCTTGTCCTTTGTAGTCCAGTTCACTAACCACCGAGCTATCGCGGCTCCCATAAAAATATGTACAAGTAAGCAAATGTCAAACCAATATTAGTAAATCTATATTCCTCTTGTCCTTCGCACCCTTTCCTCTCTTTTTATTTTCTACAAAGCTTGAAACAGTTTCTAGCCAAGTTACGGTATCTTGTTCATCTTGGTCTAATACATTCGACTTTTCTACGATATATTTTGTGACCGGGTTTGCGTTCTCTCTTTAATTCATACTCTTTTAGTTCAAATTGACTAGCCTTTTTCCAGACCACACGCGTGAAGGCGTAGTAGTGTCTAATCAGAGCCAAATAATGATTTACTAAGGCCTGTAGGCTGAGACTGAATTCCTGGAAAACCACCAAGTGGCGTGACGTTTCCAACTTTGCGAGCAGGAGTGGTTGTAGGTAAAGTGAAGTCAGCCATCTATATCTCTTACAATTGTACACGTCCCGCTAATTGGTGGGTTTTCCGGTTTTATTTTCTGCCCGCTGGTCTTAGTAAATCAATAGTTAACTGTTGTCTGTGTGGTAGGTCTGATCACAGCCTACTTTAGAAGCATAGAAAAGAAAACCCCGAAAACCTTCACAGGCATGATGTTTTCAGTTATGCCAGCGATAGACGACTGACGTCATTCTAGTCACAGCCACCAGCTACAGAAAAGCTAAAAATGTTGCGCTAGTGCAGGTTTTCTGGGGTTTCTCTTTCTGTGCTCAGGTCTATCATCGACAGCTGTAGAAGTAAGCCTGATGATAATTTGACACAACACTACACTGGGGGTTTTCTGTGGTTTCCCTTTCTGTGCTTAGGTCTATCATCGACATCTGTAGAAGTAAGCCTGATGGTAATTTTAGACAACATTACACTGCGGGTTTTCTGGGGTTTCCCTTTCTGTGCTCAGGTCTATCATCGACATCTGTACAAGTAAGCCTGATGGTAATTTGACACAACACTACACTGGGGTTTTCTGGGGTTTCCCTTTCTGTGCTCAGGTCTATCATCGACATCTGTACAAGTAAGCCTGATGGTAATTTGACACAACACTACACTGGGGTTTTCTGGGGTTTCCCTTTCTGTGCTCAGGTCTATCATCGACATCTGTACAAGTAAGCCTGATGGTAATTTGACACAACACTACACTGGGGTTTTCTGGGGTTTCCCTTTCTGTGCTCAGGTCTATCATCGACATCTGTACAAGTAAGCCTGATGGTAATTTGACACAACACTACACTGGGGTTTTCTGGGGTTTCCCTTTCTGTGCTCAGGTCTATCATCGACATCTGTACAAGTAAGCCTGATGGTAATTTGACACAACATTACTCTGGAGACTGTGTAGTCTAGAGGCACGACGCCGGCCTCAGGACAGGGAGAACCCGGGTTCAAAGTCCACCAGTGGGTGGTGATTTAAAAAAAATAGGGAAAGTTAATCCGTGGTTTCTCTATGACGTTACCTTCCCCTGATCTCTTGGGTAGTGAGATCCAATGTCTAACCTTTCGGCTAATGGCAAAACGAAAGGTAGTCCCGTGTGCACTCGCGAACGTTAAAGATCCCTTTACAGTTAAAATCTAAAAAAGTAGGCCATAAATATGACCATTGCTAAGACAGAATTGTCAGCTATAAACCTACCCTACTGTGGATCCCGGGAGCCGCGATAGCTCAGTGGTTAGTGAACTGGACTACACAGGACTACAAGGGGTAGGGTTCGATCCCAACCGACGGATTCCGGTTCACATAGCCTTTAATGTGTACCTGATTTTATTTTTCTGGGAAGTAAAGTGGCACGGGCGTAATACCGACCACATTACCCCAAAAACTATGTGCTGAAGTTCTGTAAAATTTATGGTCACTAACACCATATTCCCTATACTCCACATGGCGTGACGGGGATACTTTACTTTTTTTTTCTTTTTTTTTCTAAACCGTGGATCCCAGGTCAGGACCAGGATTCTTCTGAGATTTTCTCGAGATTCCCGAGAGGGAGCATCTATGGATTCGTTCGGTGTGCAGTGATGATGATCAACAAAACTGACACTGATC
The DNA here is from genome assembly GCA_032433765.1 of Megaustenia siamemsis. Classification (NCBI taxonomy): domain Eukaryota; kingdom Metazoa; phylum Mollusca; class Gastropoda; order Stylommatophora; family Ariophantidae; genus Megaustenia; species Megaustenia siamemsis. The sequence continues at coordinate 162,689,393 of JAVIAB010000092.1, forward strand.
TCTGGCATTACTCAAGAGGCCTAGACATTGGATCTCCCTTCCAAGATTGCGAGCGAATAAAGCCACAAAGAAATCACGGATTCAAACAGAAACAAATTTCCACTGAAAGGCGGGATTCAAACTCTAAACCTTCTTGTCCAGAAGTCAATGTCTAACCTCTGGATTTCGACCACCAAGCCCCTACTCCCTTTTGATTGAAGTGGAATTAGAAGAATAAAATAACAATTTGGTAATAAAAAAAAAGACTAACTCATTTTACATAATTTATTTCAAATAGGATCACAAGGAACCGCCACAAATGGAACAAGCACAGGTATGATCTCAAATACTTTATTTACCAAGTTAACCATCAGTTTTATACCAAATTCAATTATTGCAAACTTCTTACCATACAAATCTCTTGCTACTATTATGTCTTCTCATTTCTTTTACCAAAATTCAATATCCACAATTCTATCATCACACTTCTATATCCACAGTTCCATCATCACACTTCTTTATCCACAGTTCTAGCATCACACTTCTATATCCACAGTTCTATTATCACGCTTCTATATCCACAGTTCTATCATCACACTTCTATATCCACAGTTCTATCATCACACTTCTATATCCACAGTTCTATCATCACACTTCTATATCCACAGTTCTATTATCACACTTCTATATCCACAGTTCTATCATAACACTTCTATATCCACAGTTCTATCATCACACTTCTATATCCACAGTTCTATCATCACACTTCTATATCCACAGTTCTATCATAACACTTCTATATCCACAGTTCTATCATCACACTTCTATATCCACAGTTCTATCATCACACTTCTATATCCACAGTTCTATCATAACACTTCTATATCCACAGTTCTATCATCACACTTCTATTTGCACAGTTCTATCATCACACTTCTATTTGCACAGTTCTATCATCACACTTCTATTTGCACAGTTCTATCATCACACTTCTATATCCACAGTTCTATCATAACACTTCTATATCCACAGTTATATCATGACACTTCTATTTGCACAGTTCTATCATCACACTTCTATTTGTACAGTTCTATCATCACACTTCTATTTGCACAGTTCTATCATCACACTTCTATTTGCACAGTTCTATCATCACACTTCTATTTGCACAGTTCTATCATCACACTTCTATTTGCACAGTTCTATCATCACACTTCTATTTGCACAGTTCTATCATCACACTTCTATTTGTACAGTTCAGTTACTACACTTTTATTGCTACATATCAACAATGACGATGGTGACCAAACACCTATGGATAGATGGATTTTTAGCGCAGATACAATCTTTCTCGACCTGCTACTGTATGCAGTAAACAGTACAACCTGCAGCTGCCCTGCTGCCTTGCAGGTGTGCTCGGGAGAGTAAAAGGCTAAGGGAGGGTACCCGGAAGTAAAACAATCCCACTGCCTTGTGGGTGAGACTTTTTAGTCAAAGGCTAGCGGAGCCAATCGTAAACAAACCGACGGAAGGCAACAGAAAACCACCGTCGCAATTTCTTTGTACAATCATGAATCGCCACAACAATAGAAATAACGACAACAACGTTAAGGGGGATTCCAATGGAAAACCCTCGATCGGTGGTGGACATCATATGCTACAGGTGATACCCGATCGTCATCAAGCCACTGTAAGCAAAATGAAGATAAAACAAACTCTAAAGATATGTACTTGGAATGTGAGAACACTCATGCAGAAGGGTAAACTTAAAACGTCAAACAGGAAATGAAAAGAATGGGTTTACATTTACTGGGACTTTGCAAAATGAGATACACTGGATCAGGGGAGATATATTCTGATGGACATAAAATAATCTATTCTGTAGGTACTGAACACCAAAGAGGATTAAGTATCATCTTGGATGCAGAAAGAGCAAGAACAGTGAAAGGCTTTTACCCAATATCTGACTGAGTCCTTTTAGTGAAATTGAATGGAAAGCCAATAGATATACATCTTATACAAGTTTATGCACTAACAGCAGACAGTCTAGAGGAAACAAATGATACATTTTACGACAAGTTAAATAAGGCACTTTGTGAATGGAAACCACATGAAAACACCCCAGTTCTAGGGGATTTTAACGCAAAAGTAGGAAAGGAAAGAGTTGAGGAAGTAGTTGGTCATTATGGCTTAGGAAAGGAATGAACGAGGTGACAAACTTATTGAATGGGCAAGAACAAACAACATGATGATAGGAAACACCTGATTAAACAAAATCAAAGACGTCTGTGGACATGAAAAAGCCAGGAAAACGCACGTAATCAAATTGATTACATAATGATAAGCAATATATTTAGAAACAGTCTGGTGTGTGTGAAAACTAGACCAGGGGCAGATTGTAATAATGATCATGTACCAGTTGTGGGAAAGCTTAGAGTAAAATTAAAAGCAACAAAACGAGCCTCAGTTAACGTCAAATTAAATTTAGATTTACTTTAGTCAGACAAAAAGTTGCAAGATAAATATAAAATCACAATTCAGAACTGGTACAATGCAGTAGAGAAGATACAAAGCATTGCTGAACAGTGGGAAATGCTAAAAGAATCAACGCAACAAACATCAAAAGAGTTCATACCACCTGTGAGGACAAATTCAAGAAAGAAATGGATGACAGGTGACATTTTGCAGCTAATGGATACAAGAAGAAGAAATAAAGAAAATAAAGATGAGTATAAAATATTTTAAACAAAGAAATTGTAATAAAATGCAATGAAGCAAAAGATGCATGGCTAAAACAGAGATGCAAAGAGATTGAAATGCAACAAAAAGGAGATGCAAAAGATATATACAAACAAATTGAAGAATTAAAAGGAAGAAAAATGCAATAAAAAAACTGGATGTTTAAGATGAAAGGAATGAGAACTGTTGATTGAACAAGAAAGCATAAGGGAACGTTGGACAGAATACATTAAAGATCTTTATAATGATGAACGAACAGAATTAAATATTAAAGCACCAAGAAATAATCAACATTTTAGAAGGCATAAACGTAGACAGCAAAGATCTAAGAATAATAAAGAACATGTACTGGCAACAAACAGCGGCCATAATAATTGGAAACCAATTGGGAATGTTTCAACAAATAAAACAACGTGTTAGGCAAGGTTGTGTGCTGTCACCAGATTTGTTTAATATTTATTGTGAGATTATTTTAAGATCCATAAGGGGCATGACTAGAATAACAATCAAAGGTCATAATATAAATAATCTAAGGTATGCTGATGATACAGTCTTAATCGCTAAGAGTGAAAATGAGTTACAAGAAATGTTGGACATTATAGTGAAAGAAGGCAAAAATAAAGGACTCAGCCTTAACAGCAAAAAGACAGAAGTAATGGTAACAACAAAGAAAAATACATCACATCAGTGCAAAACTAAAGACAAGTGGAACAATATTATAACAGGTAAATGAATTTAAGTATTTGGGAACTTTGTTAACCTCAGACGGAAAATGTAGAACATAGGCGAGATGCAGAAATGGCGCAGGCAAAAAAGCAGCTTTCCAAATAGATATGTGGTTTTACAGAAGAATGTTGAGAGTACCATGGACAGCTAAGAAGAGTAATGAAGATTTTCTGAGAGAGGTCAAAGCAAAAAGAGAGCTAATTTCCAATATTAGGAAGAAACAATCATCATTTTTTGGCCATGTAATGAGAAGAGAACAACTGGAATATATTGTAACAACTGGAAAAATTTAGGGACGAAGAGATAGAGGGAAGCAAAGAGAAAAATTAACAGACAGCTTAAGAGAATGGATTGGCAGAAGGTCAACAACAGAAATGATAAATAGCTGCCGAGACCGAAAGTTGTGGAGAGACATGATCACCTACGCCAGCAGGCCCGGTACTTGATGATGATGATGATTTAAGTTTCATCATCATCATCGAGTGCCGTCTCCGCAACGAAGGTTGGCTACCATGGAGCGCCGTTCTGCTCTGTCTCTTGCTTTGATGGTGCAGGTTGTCATAGGCTGGTTTGTCTATCTTTTGATGTTACTCGTCCATGTTAGTCTTGGTCTGCCTCTGCCTCTTTTACCTTGTATTTTCTCCTCCAGGATTACTTTTAGTAGGCTGTTGTGTCTTTTAACATTCTCAAAAATCGTATTTTTCTTGTTTGAATTGTGTTTAGTAGTTCTCTTTTCATTTTTACTTGTTCTAAGACTTCATCGTTTGTTTTCTTATCCTTCCATCCAATCCTACCTATTCTTCTATATATCCACATTTCAAAGGTTTCAATTCTCTGTTCTGTTTTCTTGTCTAATGTCCATTTTTCTGCACCATATATGAATATTGAGAAGATGTAACATTTTGCTATTCTTAGTTTTAGCCTGGTGTTATTTGTTTTGATGTTAGTATGTTCTTCATGACATTAAAATTACTTTTTGCCATTCCTATTCTTTAGTTTATTTCAGTTGTACATTTTCCATCACTGGCTATAGTATGTTCAAGGTAGTTGTAATTCTGAACTGTCTCTAGATCTATTCCTTAAATTTTGATATCCACTTTTGGGTTTTGAGTACTTTCTTTGTTTATGAACAAAGTTTTAGTCTTTTTGATATTCATATCTAGTCCATATTTTTTGCTTGTCATGTTTATTTTATTAAGTAATTGTTGCAGATCGTTAGAATTTTCTGCTAGTAGTACAGTATCGTCGGCATATCTTAGGTTATTGATTATCTTTCCATTAATTTGTAGGCCTGGCAGCTCTGTGATGTTTTTAAAGATTTGCTCAGTGTATAGATTGAATAAGGTTGGTGATAGGATGCATCCCTGTCTTACTCCTCTTTTTATATCAATGGGTGTAGAGTTCTCTTTGTTATATTTTATTATTGCTGTTTGCTCCCAGTATAGATTACATATTAGTCGTATTTCCATGTCATCTAGATGTATCTCTTTTAGGCATTCTATAAGTTGTTTGTAGTGTACTCTATCAAAAGCTTTGGTGTAGTCTATGAAGCGGGCATATATTGATTTGTTTACTTCTGTGTACTTTTAAATTAATGTTCTCATGCAGAATATGGCTTCTTTTGTCCCGCTATTTTTCCTAAATCCAAATTGCTGCTCATCTAATTCAGTATTGATTTTATTCTGAATCCTTCCTTGTATAACTTTTAGCAAGATTTTTGTAACATGGCTCATTAGGCTTATTGTTCTAAAGTCACTGCATTCAACTGCGCCATTATTTTTAGGCAATGCAATGAAAGTTGATGTTTTTAGTTCATTTGGTATGTGTATCCTGAGTGTTATATGTCGTTGCATATGTCTGTAATCACCTCAACGCCAAAATCCGGTAATACCTGTATCATCTCTATTTGTATGCTGTCAGGTCCTGCTGCTTTCCCCTTTTTCATTGTTTTTATAGCTTTGTCCACCTCAGATTTTAAGATTGTCTAGCCTGATGAACATTTTATAACTGGTTTCTTGTCCATTTGATCATGAAATAGTTATGTTATATATTCCTGCCATCTACCTATTATATCTTTATTGTCTGTTAGCATTTTCCTTTTTTGTCTGCAATGCATCCACCTTCTGTGGCTTTTTTTTTTTTTATTAGTCATTCTCTTTATTTCTGTGTGCATTCATATTAAGCCTTGTTTGCTTTCCATAGTTTCTATTCTATACATTTTTGGTTGAGCCAGTCTTCTTTTGCTTTTTTGCACATTTTGTGTATTTCATTATCTATTTATTGTATTGGGCCGCGTTCTTCGCTTGTCTCCTTTCTTCCATTTTTGTCTAAGATGGTGTTAGTTATCCATTTTAAGTGTAGGGTTAGTTTTATCTGAAAGGGGGAGATCCCTCAACTAAAGGTAGATAACTCTTTCGCTGAAAATACTTTACGTGACGATACTAGACTTAGAACTTTACCGAGAACTACTGCAGTTTTATTGTACGCCAACAAAGAGGGGATCACTCGCTTCGTATTAATAATTTATCAGACTAAACTAGGACTTTACCTCTACTTCTTATTTTCTAAACTGTTCTTCGTTTTTTCCCTTAGTTTTACATTCCCACAGCAAATTTAATGCCACACAATTGCACAGACACACCTGCTTTTGCCATAAATGTGTTTGAGAGACTTAATAAAATAAACACATCTGCAAAAAATATAAACTAGATATGAATATCAAAAAGACTAAAACTATGATCATGAGCAAAGATAATACTCAAAACCTACAAGTGGATATCAAAGTTGAAGGAATAGACATAGAAACAGTTCAGAGCTACAATTACCTTGAATATAATATAACCAGTGATGGAAAATTTAAAACTGAAACAAACACAATAATAGGAATGGCAAAAAGTAATTATTTGTGTCATGAAAAATATACTAACATCAAAACGAATAACACCATGGCTAAAACTAAGAATAGAAAAATTTTATATCTTCTCAATATTCCTATATGGTGCATAAAAATGGACATTAGACAAGAAAACAGAACAGAAAATTGAAGGCTTTGAAATGTGGATATATAGAAGAATAGGTATAATTGGATGGAAAGAAAAGAAAACAAATGGTGAAGTTTTAAAACAACTAAAAATGAAAAGAGAACTACTAAGCACAACTGAACAACAGAAATGAAATTTTTGGGGCATGTTAAAAGACACAACAGCCTACTAAAAGTAATATTGGAGGTGAATATACAAGGTAAAAGAGGCAGAGGCAGAGGCAGACCAAGACTAACATGGACGAGTAACATCAAAAGATGAACAAAACAGCCTATCAAAGCCTGCACCATCAAAGCAAGAGACAGAGCAGAATGGGGCTCCATGGTAGCCAACCTTCGATGCGGAGACGGTACTTGATGATGATGTGTATGAGAGAGAGAGAGAGAGAGAGAGAGAGAGAGAGAGAGAGAGAGAGGGAGAGAGAGAGAGAGAGAGAGAACTACTGGGTTTCCGGTTCAGAATTGTGACATTTTCCTAAACCTAAAGCTTTCTATGTTCGGTTTATCAGATGCCAGAACATCCATTATTATTGTAACATTAATTTTAGTTCGGAAATGACTAGAATTGCGTATAAAGCCATACATGGAGAAGTACATCGATCAAGCGCTCAGAATGAATGAAGGAATGTCTCCATACCAGACCTTCGTGTGGATACGGGTGTATCCGCAAACACAAGAAATTTTTACAAACACAAGAAATACCGAAAGAATCTCTTCATAGAACAATTAACATAGAGGACTCAGTTATGACTTAAGAATTGAATAATGACCTAACAGTCGAGTGCCATCATTTAGAGAGTTGTGAAGTTATCAGTTATGATATCTATCACATATGTGACATATGTCATATGGCATAGACATGTTATCTTTGCGATCATCATCATCATATGCCATATTGGTTGACATTGGCGATCATTTCCTTCCACAATCTTCTATCCACAGTGCATTGTGTCATTTCTGTTATTGACTATTGTCCGTGCCATGGCACCATGCTATCTAGTATCTTCTCTCTTTGTTGTCTGCGATCTCTCTTTCTTTGTATTTTGATAGTTGTAACCAAGTATTCCAACTTTTCTCGTCTCATGATGTGCCCGAACAATGTTGATTGTTTCTTCCTTGTGTTTTTTAGAAGCTCCCGTTTTGTGTTGGCCTCTTTGAGAATGTCCTCATTGTTTTTTTTTAACTGTCCAGGGAACCTTCAACATTTTTTTTAGAAATCCCATCTGTGTGGCCTCTAATCATCTTTTCATTTGTTTGTCTACTGTCCATGATTTGATTCTATAGGTCAGAATTGGCTCCATATACCACATATGAACTCTCTTTCTCACTTCTATTAACATAGACTTGTTGCATAAGACGTTTGGCTGAGATCAACTAACTAAAACCCCACAAAAAAAATAAAATTGCTACATATCATATATCTCACATTAAAGATGTCGTTGTTATTATGTAAAAACTGAGGACAACCTCTGCATCTGCTATCAGAGCACATTTTGTCTTCTTCATATCATCCCCTAACCCCAAAGGGTCATTATGACACCACTGACAGATTTCATCAACCTTCTCCCTCTCTCTCTATCGTCAGTCATTCTTTGGAAATCTGAAAAGTTGATGCCTGTCAATTATCTGATGCTATATTCCCATCTCTTTCTCTGCATACCTCTCATTGTTGCCTCTTTCACAGTTTCAGCAGTCCTTGAAAAATGGTCTTTGCTAGACTAGACGGAAATACGTGACTAAACCATTTAATTTATTATTTCTACACAATAATTAAAAAATTGTTGAATACACACCACAAGAGAGACAATTATCTAGGACTAAATGCCTAAGAGTATTTAGGCAGAAGAGTCTATACCAATCTAATTTAAGAAGTTATTAGTATCAGAGAAGCAATAATTATATACGGTCTGTCAGTTCATCCTAGTATCTGGGAAACAATTATGTAAGGTCACTATCCATCCTAATATCAGGAAAGCAATTATGTAACATCTCTCTATTCATCCTAATATCTGGAAGTAATTATGTAAGGTCACTATCCATACTAATATCTGGGAACCAATTTTGTAAGATCTCTCCTTTCATCCTAGTATCAGGGAATCAATTATGTAAGATCTCTCCTTTCATCCTAGTATCAGGGAACCAATTTTGTAAGATCTCTCCTTTCATCCTAGTATCAGGGAATCAATTATGTAAGATCCCTCCTTTCATCCTAGTATCAGGGAACCAATTTTGTAAGATCTCTCCTTTCATCCTAGTATCAGGGAATCAATTATGTAAGATCTCTCCTTTCATCCTAGTATCAGGGAATCAATTATGTAAGATCTCTCCTTTCATCCTAGTATCAGGGAATCAATTATGTAAGATCTCTCCTTTCATCCTAGTATCAGGGAATCAATTATGTAAGATCTCTTCTTTCATCCTAGTATCAGGGAACCAATTTTGTAAGATCTCTCCTTTCATCCTAGTATCAGGGAACCAATTTTGTAAGATCTCTCCTTTCATCCTAGTATCAGGGAACCAATTTTGTAAGATCTCTCCTTTCATCCTAGTATCAGGGAATCAATTATGTAAGATCTCTCCTTTCATCCTAGTATCAGGGAATCAATTATGTAAGATCTCTCCTTTCATCCTAGTATCAGGGAATCAATTATGTAAGATCTCTCCTTTCATCCTAGTATCAGGGAATCAATTATGTAAGATCTCTTCTTTCATCCTAGTATCAGGGAACCAATTTTGTAAGATCTCTCCTTTCATCCTAGTATCAGGGAACCAATTTTGTAAGATCTCTCCTTTCATCCTAGTATCAAGGAATCAATTATGTAAGATCTCTTCTTTCATCCTAGTATCAGGGAACCAATTTTGTAAGATCTCTCCTTTCATCCTAGTATCAGGGAACCAATTTTGTAAGATCTCTCCTTTCATCCTAGTATCAGGGAACCAATTTTGTAAGATCTCTCCTTTCATCCTAGTATCAAGGAATCAATTATGTAAGATCTCTTCTTTCATCCTAGTATCAGGGAACCAATTTTGTAAGATCTCTCCTTTCATCCTAGTATCAGGGAACCAATTTTGTAAGATCTCTCCTTTCATCCTAGTATCAGGGAATCAATTATGTAAGATCTCTCCTTTCATCCTAGTATCAGGGAATCAATTATGTAAGATCTCTCCATTTTTAAACATTTTCTCTATCCCTTCCAGCAAAGGCCAATGTTCTTGGGGGTTTCCATGACGTCTCTTCTATTTTTAGAATGATTATTTCTGGACCTCCTTCATTTTCTCTTTCGTATGAGTTTCATAACAATATTATCCTGGTATAAGATTTCCTTTAGTGCGTATCCAGTCAATCATCATTTTCCCTTCATAACCTGTTGTTCTATTAGCTCTTGTTCTGTTCTCTTCAACATATCTTCACATCTAATCTTGAAGCAGTACAAATACTTAGAAGGAAAACACCAGTCCTTAGCATTCCCCTATTCCAGTCTTCTTCTATTCACATCATTGATATCCATGCTCAGAGGCACAAAATCTGAGGAGACCTAGACATCATGACCACCTCACCAAATAAATGCCCCTATGCAGACATTAAACAATATGTCCATAACTGAAAAATAAATGTGCTCCAATATATCCTAGAATACTCTGAGTTGAACAGAATGCTCATCATCAGTAACAAGCAAAAGAAAAGAAAAAAACAAAACAATAACAAAATGAAACAAATCTTAAATATACATGTATCTTGCACGCTTGTTTATATTTTTGAAAATAATTTTTATCCAATTTTATATCCATTCCATGTTTATATCCCAAGTCCTGAACTTCATTTTCTCTGAGATAATTATTTGCTATTATAGTCCTCTGTATAATTAAACTTGTGTAGGCATAAAAAGAGAAAGACCTAGAGAGACACTAAAAAAGAACACTTATAAGAAAATGCAAATTTGGCAGGCATAGACTCATTAGACAAGATTGAATATCTTGCCAAGAATAGAGATGATAGTGAAAACACTACAAGTCCCCAAAGTAATATCAAGTGGTGCGGGGATGATCAAGATCAAGACTTGTCTATTGAATTATCCATAAATGCCTTTCAATGTAATTTTTACATTTTTACTGTAGAACACCCAGAATTTCATGAACAAAGCAATATACAACTTTGTCCATTTTGGCAACGTCTTAATATTTCAGAAAGTGATTACTAGAAAAATTAAAAATAAGGAAAATAAAATATGCGTGTAATTCAAAACAACATAATGACCTAGAGAAGATCACATGGCATGGTGCAGGTAGAGAATGGAAGATAAAGAAGGTTATCACTATTAGCTGATATTGACAGTTGCAGATGCTGGACATCTTGTTGCGGGTAGAAAATTTCAGAGCAGCTGTCATGGGAACCCAATTTCAACAGACTCAAGTTAAATAATGATGAAGACTGGAATATTTTCACAGTTGATGAAATATTTGCACTGATAAAAAGTGTTTTACATTGTGCTTAATTGTACCTTAGAAAAAAATTAACTTGTACACAATTATTTTTTCAGAAGTTATAATAATAATAATATAATTGATTTGTGATCCAGATGTCCAGTAACTTATTTGTGTTATAGCCACCGAATATTTATTGAAATAGTTTTTAAGGTGATGTTTATTTATCTTGTTATTATTGTTGGAGTCACATCACATTGATCACAACATAGTTAACACAATCATCACAGACTTCTCAGTCATTATAAATCATAATCAAATTTATTGATCTTTAACTTGGCATGTGATACATAATAGTGGAAGCACTTCTCTTAGAATTACTGTTCTTTAATAATTCTGGACACACGTAGGTTACCACTGGTGATTATGTGATGTCCATAAGTGCATATTGTAAACATTAATCTCTCTCACATATTACTTACAACTTCTTGTCTCTATGAAGCACAACCTTGAAACACTCTCAAAAACACTTTCACAACTAAATGTTCATTATGTTCCAATTCACTTGTTCTGGTTCTGTCTACTGTTCAACTTATTTTCTAAGTCACTGCTATCTTTTCCTATGTTCTCTACTCTAAGCTTGACTAGTCCACATTTATGATTAAAACTGCTTCTTACTACTTTCTAGTCTGTTCTTTAATAACTTCTCAACTAGCTTAAAAAACTAACTACTAGTCTCTTCTGAATTGCGTTCCTAACTTTTGAAGATTCCTAACTACTTTCTGACTCGACTTTCAATTCCTAACTACCTTCTGACTTTCAATTCCTAACTACTTGAATCTTGTGTCTACTACTTGGAGATTTGTAACTACTTTCCTGACTTGTGGGCCTAAATCTTGGAAATTCCTAACATTTTTTTGTTTTTTTTTGTTTTTTTTTTGCGGGACCAACTTTCTTCCTGACTCGCAATTCTTAACTAACTGAAAACCTATTGTGTCGAAGCTTAAATACCCCAGAATAACTTTGCATGTAGAATATCTTCAGCCAATGAATTTGCCGCAATTGTCGCGAAGTGACAATTTGCAATCCCTCCGACCAATCAGAGTCTACAATCCTGAACTACATTTGACCCAGAGCTGACCTATGCCTCAGACTTACAACAACAAATTGTTTATGACTCCACGAAGTTGTCCGCTATGTGACTCAAATATAACCTCTGGTCAGTTTGACCTCTCCTGAGTTTCAAAATAATGTTTACTTCATGACTTTGACCTGTCCTGGAAGTTGTTTGTCAACCTATTTATCTGACGGTCAAACCATGTGTTTATCTACACTTCCACAACAACTACTTGGAAAATTTCCATTCTCCCTAAACTTATTATGTTTGAGTACCATTCTGCATAATGGGAGCCGCGATAGATCAGTGGTTAGTGAACTGGACTACAAAGGACAAGAGGTCAGGTTCGATCCCAACCGACGGCTTCCGGGTTCACCCAGCCTTAAATGGGTACCAGAATTTTTCTGGGAAAGTAAAGTGGTACGGGCATAATACCGACCACATTACCCCAAAAATCATGTGCCGAAGGTCTGTAAAAAATTATGGTCACTAACACCATATTCCCTATACGCCACTTGGCGTGACGGGGTACTATTCTGCATACTTCCTTCATACTCACTTTTGTCCTCGGCTTTGTCCACTACCCGCTATGAACTTCCATTGCCTTCGTACTACTTGTTATTCTGTCACTAACACTGATAACCGTTATTCTATGTCACTGTTGTAGTCTGATAAAAAATTGGTACCGGCTGAGTTACCTGCCCCATACTTCTATTAACCTATACTGTTACAATTTGATCAATTGTTTAAAAATTATCTGGATTCATTTCTGCTAAATTCACAGGCCATTCCAACAGCTCCTCTGGACAAATGGCTACCAACTCCACATGCCAGTCTAATTGCTCTTCTGGACAAGTAATTACTAACTCCACAGGCCAAACCAACAGCTCATCTGGTCAAGTAACTACCAACTCCACAGGCCATTCCAACAGCTCCTCTGGACAAATGGTTACCAACTCCACAGGCCAAACCAATAGCTCATCTGGTCAAGTAACTACCAACTCCACAGGCCAAACCAACAGCTCATCTGGTCAAGTAACTACCAACTCCACAGGCCATTCCAACAGCTCCTCTGGACAAATGGTTACCAACTCCACAGGCCAAACCAATAGCTCATCTGGTCAAGTAACTACCAACTCCACAGGCCATTCCAACAGCTCCTCTGGACAAATAGTTACCAACTCCACATGCCAGTCTAATTGCTCTTCTGGTCAAGTAACTACCAACTCCACAGGCCAAACCAATAGCTCATCTGGTCAAGTAACTACCAACTCCACAGGCCAAACCAATAGCTCATCTGGTCAAGTAACTACCAACTCCACAGGCCATTCCAACAGCTCCTCTGGTCAAGTAACTACTAACTCCACGGGCCAAACCAACAGTTCATCTGGTCAAGTAACTACCAACTCCACAGGCCAAACCAACAGCTCCTCTGGTCAAGTAACTACTAACTCCACGGGCCAAACCAACAGTTCATCTGGTCAAGTAACTACCAACTCCACAGGCCAAACCAATAGCTCATCTGGTCAAGTAACTACCAACTCCACAGGCCAAACCAATAGCTCATCTGGTCAAGTAACTACCAACTCCACAGGCCAAACCAATAGCTCATCTGGTCAAGTAACTACCAACTCCACAGGCCAAACCAACAGCTCATCTGGTCAAGTAACTACTAACTCCACAGGCCAAACCAACAGCTCATCTGGTCAAGTAACTACCAACTCCACAGGCCAAACCAATAGCTCATCTGGTCAAGTAACTACCAACTCCACAGGCCAAACCAATAGCTCTTCTGGACAAATAATTACCAACTCCACAGGCCAAACCAACAGCTCTTCTGGTCAAGTAATTACCAACTCCACAAGCCAAACCAACAGTTCCTCTGGTAAGTAATTACTAATTCTATAAATCAGTATAATAGTTCATCCGGTCAGTTTTTTAGCAAAATTTTCCTTTAATTTCATTTATCATCTTTCATTCTCAATGAAATAGAGGGTCATAATTATGCCCCAAAAATTGTATGCATGGGCAAGTGTTATGTATACTTTATCTAGGTTATAGTGGTTAATATTGAATATATTTTTGTATTCACACACTTTACGTGGAAACATAAGTGGATTAAGTTAAAAATTGCTGTAGATTTATTAATATTGTGAAAACTGTTAATAGAATGTACAAGTAAAAAAAACAGTACAATGCAATGTACAAATGTAAGTAGTATATGTAATATAGTTATATATATTATATATGTTTGTGTGTGTGTGCATATGTTCGCACATATATATGCACACACTCAAACACACACATCATACATGCATGTAATGTAATGTTATATAATATAATATAATGTAATGTAATGCAATGTCATTTCTAGATCATTCACACCCATCGACTTTCTGTGACAAAATCAACAATACAATATAATACACGCCAACACAACACAACACAACATAACATAACATAATATAATATAACCCAACACACACAGCAAAACACAACACAACATAACATAATAAAATAGAACCCAACACACACAGCACAACACAGCAAAACACAACATTACATAATATAATATAAACATTAGTCTATATATATGTATAATGTTTTGCTTTAATTTCAGAATTTAACTTTATAAACTGGTGGTATGCATTCGCTTACTTCAGAGAAGGTAATACATTTACTTAAGCAAAAATATCTTATTTCTCTAAATGTATATTCAACCTCAAAACTCAGAAATCCACAACAACAAAAAAAGCAACGGTGGGGTGGGGTGCGGGGGGGGGGGGGGCGGGGCTTAGTGATTTAGAGGTAAGACATCAGCTCTTCTAAACAAAAAGGTGCTCAGCTATTACATTTTTAAAAAAAATCAGAATCCAAGGCCTCTTTGTGGCGCTACGTTCCCCTAGTCTCTGGGTAGTAAAATCCTATGTCTAGCCCTGTCGGATAATGAAAAAAAAACAGGAGATTCCGTATGCATTCTGCACTTGCTAAAGAACCCTTAGCAGATGGAAATCAAAAAGTTTAGGTCAAAAATGGCTGATCTCTGGGCAAAAAATAATAAGTAAAATCTACCCAAAATGTTAAAACTCTCTATGATAAAAATGAGACTATCTCTGAAGTCAGAGAATATCTGCCTGTATGGTGAGGGACACCTGAGCACATGGTTGCTGGTGTGAAAAAATAGGAAAACGTAATATTCACACAAAATTCAGACCCTCAGGATTTTGCTACAGATACATAGCTGGTGAATGCAAACAAAGAAAAATAACAACAAAGCAACTTGGGGCTCTTACTCAGAAACCTCCATGTTCTCATTATCCTTCCAATACTTTAGAGTGTGTGTTAAAAAGCTAAAAGGCTAAAATACATGCTCAACTGAGGACTTCCTCTCATGATCAGATTACTACTTGTTGAGATTTCTGTATGAAATTTTTTATCACTGAGCATGAATAACTCAACATCATTAGTGTCTCAACATAAAAATACTCATCCTGCCTGTAAAGTTAAAACCAATTTGGCAACCTCATTATCTTCAACTACCATGTCTGCTGACATACATATGTGAAATGCTGCTCCATAACTTTCTGTCTGTACATTTCTTTATCAAAAGTAAGTAAAGTGCCCTGTCACGCCAAGTGGCATATAGGGAATATGGTGTTAGTGACCATAATATTTTACAGACCTTCGACACATGATTTTTGGAGTAATGTAGTCGGTAATATGCCCATGCCGCTTTACTTTCCCAGAAAAAAACCTGATACCCATTTAAGGCTGGGAGAACCCGGAAACAGTTGATCAGGATCGAACCTGACCTCTTGTCCTTTGTAGTATTTCTTTATCAGTTCAACTATTAATTTCTTTTACTATGATATTCTGAGAGCCGCGATAGCTCAGTGGTTAGTGAACTGGACTACTACGGACAAGGGGTAGGGTTCGATCCCAACCGACGGCTCCGGGTTCACCCAGCCTTAAATGGGTACCGGATTTTTTCTGGGAAAGTAAAGCAGCACGGGCGTAATACCGACCACATTACCCCAAAAATCATGTGCTGAAGGTCTGTAAAATATAGGGTCACTAACACCATATTTCCCTATACGCCACTTGGCGTGACGGGGGGTACTTTACTTTTTTTTTACTATGATATTCTCTTTATCATAAGTTGTCTAATATCTTTTATCTCTGTTTCTTTCTCTCTTTTTCTCTCTATTTTTCCAGTTGTAAAAATATATGCCAACTGTTCACTTCACAATACTTGATCACAAAATTATTATTGTTCTTTCCTGATATTGGTTATATGCTTTCTTTCTTATGACAATCTCAGTTTAGAATATAAATCATTGCTTATATAAGTAAGACATATGTAATTGCTGATGATTTTTATTGCTCATTAGAACATTTCAAAATATTTAACATGTCATAATAATAATTAGTTTACATGGAATTGTGATTAAATCTGATATTTCTGTAATTAAAACACTTGATTTTTAATTTTTTTTTTTTTTTACAGTTTAAATTTTAGTGGAGATAAGCACATTTATAAAATATTAAATACTCTGAGGGGCTGTGAGAGAGCTGCAGGAAACAATGTAAAATAAATATAAAATGGTATTAAGTAATTAACTAATAGACAGATGAGGCATACTATGACATTTTGGTAAAAGCCTTCATCAAGTATAAAACAAAAAATATAGAAAGATTAACACATACTATTCTAAAATAAGAAATCTGAACATCTAAGTCAAATACTGATCTGAAAATTTGGTTTCTTGTTAGTGGAAAGAAATGGTGGCCAGAATTTACATAGTTGTTGATTACATGATGAATAGACAGTAGGAAAGGTAGGATTTCATTGGATCAAAAGGATATTGAAAATTAAAAAGGGGATCTTATGAAGATGGGTGAAAGTAGGGGCCCCTTAGTATGAGATGAAAGAGAGAAAAAGAGCGAAAGACAGAGAAGACAGGGGCAACAAGGGGGAAGAGGAGCAGTGAGGTAATAAGAATATAACACAGGAAAGAATGCAAGAGGAGACAAGTGATTAAAGAAGAGAGTGAAAAGAGTTGAACTCTTGGATGGAGAGTGCCCAAACAAGTTATGTGTTGATTCTCCAAAGCAAACACTGTGGGTATCAGGGGAACAAGAGACAAAGTTAATAAAAATGTATAAAGGTATTAAAAATGAAATAAATCAATCAATCAAATTTCAATAAGATGAGAAGAGAAGACAGATCTTTTTTTATTCTTTATTATGTAATGAGTACTTCTAGCTAATATAGCTATCACTTGTAACTCTAAAATGGCTTTATTTTTTTATAGATCGTCAGTGGTCACTTGAAGAATGGTGGTCTTTCTTTGAGCGAGGTAATGAAACTAGATAATGATAAAATTGTGATTAATACTAATAGCACATTAACCATCTTTGAAGGATATTCTCTGAATTGTGTGACAATCTGATAAAGCACATTTTGCATCATGCAGTGTCCATTTGTTTTGATATTAGTATATTTTTCATCACATTAAAATTACTTTTTGCCATTCTTATTGTTTTGTATTTATTTTATGTAAAACTGATATAAACAAAAGAATAGGAATGGCAGAAAGTAATTTTAACACCATGAAAAATATACTAATATCAAAACAAATAACACCAGGGCTAAAACTAAGAATAGCAAAATGTTATATCTACTCAACAACTCTGTATGGTGCAGAAACATGGACATTAGACAAGAAAACAGAACAGAGAATTGAAGCCTTTGAAATGTGGATATATAGAAGAATATGTAGAATTGGATGGAAAGAAAAGAAAACAAATGATGAAGTCTTAAAACTACTAAAAATGAAAAGAGAACTACTAAATACAATTCAACCAAGACAAATGAGATTTTTGGGGCATGTTAAAAGACACAACAGTCTATTAAAAGTAATCTTTGAATTGAAAATACAAGGTAAAAGAGGTAGAGGCAGACCAAGACTAATGTGAACAAGTAACATCAAAAGATGGACAAACTAACCTATGACAACCTGCACCATCAAAGCAAGAGACAGAGTGGAATGGCGTTACATGGTAGTCAACCTTTGATGCAGAGACAGCATTCAATGATCATAATGATGATGATAATGAGTGTCCATTGAAAACACTATTTGCACTACTAATCTGCCATAAAAGTAACACTGTCAAGTTTTATGAAAGTATTTATATGTATATGTGTACATTTGTGTAAAAATTCCAAATACACATAATTTCTGCCACATTAACTGTGAGAATTGATAAGCTTATTTTTTTGTGAACAAATTCAGTTTTGCAGTATCCCACACAAAGTAATTGGTGCTTCATTTTATTCAGCAAAGAACAAAGTAATGCATGAAATTGACTCATATATTTCACTTTTTTAGATTTACTTTGTCTCGTTTGCACTTTTTCATCTGCTAATATATGATTGGTCTGCCCTATGTGCCGTCTTCGGCTCGAAAGGACAATAGATAGATAGAATATATGATTGCACATTGAAATTACTTGGAGTTTAGCACTTTTAGTTCTGTCTAGTTCCTACATTATCCCGATTACTTCATACTGGATCATCTTGTACACATATAATAAGTGTCATTAAATGAAAACAAGGTTTGCATGTTGTGGTTCAGTCAGGGAGAAAAATTAATCATTTTTCTGGCTAAAGCCTGAGCAGCCACACCTACTTTGAGTGGGTTTTGCTGTGCATAATAAGCTCATGGATTCTATATCTAAATCCAGACAAGATCTATTTATCTATCAATTGACCTTTCGAGCCATAGCCGGCCAATATGGCATAGACCCGGATACTCTTTCTCTTATCTAAATTTTTATTCTAGCAGTTTTCAATCCTTCTAGAGATATTTTATCAAATCTCGTCATTTGTCTCTGTTCTATGCAAGCAACTCTATCTCACAGAGGGAGCCGATTCCTGCTGCTCTTGACTCTGATCAATTTTCTTCTCAGTGTCTCTCTGGGTCAACAAAATCTGACAGCTCCTTATTTAATTACAAAGGGTAGACCAGTGCCAGTGCTGAGATACATGGATGTTTGCAGGGCCTCCTTGAGTGAATTCTCTATCAGTGAAAGAAACTGGGAAAATCTGGATGTGGATCATAGCACATGGAGGACAAAAATAAAAAAAATAGCACAGCAACTTTTGAGGCATTGCTGATATAAAATTTATAAGACAAAATGTGCAGAAGAAAGGACATGAGGCCAGGCTCCACAAATACATCTTGTTCATTCTGTGGACAGATCTATATTAGTAGACTCAGCCACAAGAGAAGCTGTTCAGGAAAGCAGCATCTAGCATAAAACACTAATATTTTACCAAATTATTGACTTATCACGATTGCCTTTTATCAACCATTTGTCATGATTCCAATTCAGTATTGATATTAAATTAACTTACCACTACTTTTATCCCTATCCAATATGTGAATCTAATCTGCTAGCACTATTTTGGTTTTAGACTCTAAAACATTAGATTTTTACAAACTCATACATTTTGAACATTAAAAACCTCTACCCTTGCAATTCACAAAAAAACCTTAATAATTATATGGAGGTAGGTTTATTGTTGTTTATCTAGCAGTTTAAATGAAGAGTATTCTATCATTATCCTATTTTAAGTGGATTCAGAAATAACTGATGAGGCAGATATCAGGCCTAAAGCAATTGTATGCTAATATTACCCAGAGATCCCACTTGGCAGAAGGAGTGTAACAAAAAAGTAGTAAAGTACCCCCGTCATGCCAAGTGGCATTTAGTGAATATGGTGTTAGTTGCCATACATTTTACAGACCTTCGGCACATGATTTTTGAGGTAATGTGGTTGGTATTACGCCCATGCCTCTTTACTTTCCCAGAAAAATGTCCGGTACCCATTAATGGCTAGGTGAAGAAGGAGTGCGCTTAAACACTATTCTCTTCCAACTTCTTCAATTCAAGACATAGCGCTTTTATTTTATTTTGCTTTAACTGGATCATTATACAGCCATTATAGTTTGTATTTTTTTTTTAACAAGAACCCTAAATAAAAGATGTATGTCTGGATTTTTTGGGTTTTTTTAATAACCAATTTACTTTACCAACTTTCAAAGTTGGTAGAATGATGTGAGAAACAGGTCTTTAATAACAAACATTTCATTATTTTGTTCTTCTCAGCTCAAAACATGACAGAGCAAAATAGTTATTGGGACTATGAAACATGGTACAACTACTCCGTCTCAATTCGAGGTTTGTAGAAAAGTTTATATCTTTTGTTACTAATGTTGATAGAATAACTTTTAAAATTATTTTCTCTCTCTCTCTCTCTCTCTCTCTCTCTCTCTCTCTCTCTCTCTCGCTCGCACGCACGCACGCACGCACGCACGCACGCACGCACGCACGCACGTACACACACACACACACACACACACACACACACACACACACACACACACACACACACACACACACACACACACACACACACACACACACACACACACACACACACACACACACACACACACACACACACACACACACACACACACACACACACACACACACACACACACACACACACACACACACACACACACACACACACACACACACACATATATATATTCACCTTTCGTTCCATAGCCAGCCAAATGGGCATAGACCCAGATACTCTGTCTATTATCTAAATTTTTATTCTAGTAGTTTTCAATCCTTCTAAAAATATTTGATCACAACTCACCATTTATCTCTGTTCTGTGCAAGCAACTCTATCTCATTGAGGGAGCCGATTCCTGCTGCTCTTGCCTCTTTGATCAATGTTCTTCTCAGTGTCTCTCTGGGTCGGCCTCTTTTCCTCTTACTTGTTGTTTCCCACATGAGGGCATGCTTTGTTATTCGGTTATTATCTCTTCTCACCACACGTCCAACATATGACCATAGTCTTTTCTTGATTACAGAAGATAGTGGTTGATTGACGATTTCTCTAATTTCCTCGTTTGTTTTGAATTCGTTCCACGCTACACCAAGTATTTTCCTTAGACATTTATTTTTGAAATCATTCAACTTTGTTTCCATGTCTCCTGTTGCCTTCCAGCCCCACATACATACGTAAGGGCTGATAGTACATTTGATTTGAATAGTCTAAGTTTTGTGTTTGTGCTGATGAGTTTTGATTGCCACAACTTTTCAAGGCTTCTGAAAGACATTGATTGAGCTATTCTGATTCTAATTTCTCCACTTGTATCCCCTTCCCGATCAATGTGACCTCCAAGACAGATGAAGTGATCGATCTCTTCCACTGATTTGTTTTCCATATATATTCTGTAATCCGCTGGAACCAAGCTTTTCATAACTTTAGTCTTTTCATGATTGATCTCAAGCCCAATTTTGCTGGCTATTGATGATAGTTCATTTGTGTTTTCCTGCATCGTTTTTATCTGATTGCTGATGAGGAATATGTCATCCAAATGGTCTCCTTGTATCCATTCGATGCCTTTGTTACCAGTGCATCATTTCTTCATTATGAAGTCCATAACAATTCCAAATTTTTTTTTTCCGTTCGCCAGCTTTTACCTCTGATGAAGTCCCTAGAGACTAGGATGTGTTAATCCATTTTTCCCTGGCAGCCGTGTGTACAGGGGCCCCTTGCCGCACAGGCAGATAACTTTGACTTTGGAGGTACTCATATTTTTTTCCGTCGATGGGAAATTAACGTTTCAAGCCGGGCCCCGGGCCCCGCTGCTGAGACCAGGGGTGGTTGCCGCAGAGAGAAATCATAAATAAAAATTCCAACTGGTGCAGCCAGGATTTAAACCCACAACCTCTCTGTCTCGAGGCGGGCATCTTGTCTCGAGACCAACCAGTCCCCACAATTCCAAATAACAAGGGCGATAGAATACATCCTTGTTTAACCCCAGTTTCTATTGGAAAACATTCGCTCAGTCCTTCCTCTGTATGAACTGCACTTGTGTATCCATCATACATGTCTTTGATAATATTTATGATGGTAAGTATATATATATATATATATATATATATATATATATATATATATATATATATGAGATTAAATAATAATTGAATAATAATTAAACATAATCATCCATGAAAATGAGAAAACCAAATTTTTAACAATCTGCAAAGTATATTCACATTTGTTAACCAAAATGTAATTATTCTTGCATAACAAGGCTATATTTAATTTGTGTAATTCTGGAATTCACTAGTTTAAAAAAATAATGCCAATACAATTATTTTGTAGTTGACATTATGTTAATTATAGAACATTTAAAATAACTAGTGCCCTTAACTATTATAGCACAACTGAATTGTTATTAGGATCACTACATTGTTGTAACGATTACAAGCATCATCATCATCATCCTGTGCCATACAGGTTGGCGTAGGCGATCATGTCCTTTCACAATTCTCTATCCACAGTACCTTGTATCAATTCTGTTTTCCATGTCACGACACCAAGATATCCAGTATCTTCTTTCTTTATTGTCCGCAATCTCTCTTTCCCTCAATTTTGCCAGTTGTAACCAAGAATTTCTAACTTTCAGATAGTGCCCCAAAAATATTGATTGTTACTTTCTGATGTTTCTTAGGAGCTCTTTTTTTGTGTTGGCCCTTTGAGAATTTCCTTGTTTTTCTTTTTAGCTGTCCAGGGAACTCTCAACATTCTTCTGAGAAATCTCATCTCTAATGTCTTTAATCTTCTTTTCATTTGTTTATCTACTGTCCATGATTCACTTCCATAAGTCAGAATTATAAGGCTCCTTATAACACGGCTGAACTCTCTTTCTTACTTCTATTGACATAGAATTGTTGTAAAGACGTTTTTCACTATTTTAAATGATATTTTGGCCTATTCTAATATTCTGCTATTCTACTTTTTATTTCTGTGGTGCATTTTCCATCTGATATTATTGTGCCAAAATATTTTGGCACTATGCAGTTGATTTAGATTTGTCTAGTATATTTGTATGTTGCAATGTGGTGATGATTGTTTTTTTCAATATGACCATTACTTCTGTTTTCATACTATTCAGACTAAGACCTTTCTTACAACTATTATGTCTATCGTTTCTTGTAGTTCATTTTCCGTCTCTGACATTAAGACTGTGTCATCCGCATATTGTAGATTTTTTATGTTGTGGCCATTGACTTCAATTCCTTTTTTGTCTACTATTGATCTCAAAACATTTTTGCTGTAATGTGAGAACAAGGACAGGTGACAGAATAAAGCCTTGTCTGACTCCTTTTTTATATATTGTAACTGTCCCGTTTGGTTGCTAATTCTTATGGCTGCTGTTTGTTGCCAATACATGTTTTTTAAGATTCTCAGATCCTTATCATCAATGTTTACTTTCTCCAGCATATTGATTATTTCCACATGCTTTACTTTCTCAAATTCTTTTTGTATATTGGCATCAAGCTCTTCTAAAACGGGAAGATGTAGAAATGAAACATCATTTTTTTAAAATGAATTTTTCTTGAATTATTCCTCAGAATTTGAATGCAACAGAATGTCACTTGTTCAAGCTGAGAGTGCCCTTATTATGAATGCTTTTAAAGCTTTGACACTAAAGTTTAATGACAGGATGTTAGTATGTGGGTAAGTTATGTTAATATTTTTCTGCCTCAGAAATATATGTCTAAGAGCTAAAAATAAATACACTTTACTTCTAACTAAATTTATTAAGGGGTGAGCAAAGTAATGGAAAAATGGACTATATGGAAAAATCCTGAATGAAGTGCATAGATTAAAATAACTGGAATCAATAATAACATCAGATGGCAAATGCACTGCAGAAATTATAAGCAGAATAGGACAGGCTAGGACATAATTCCATTGAATAAAAAACATCCTATGTAACAAATCATTGTCAATTAATGTTGGAAAATGTGTCCTGAAGTGCTGCATTGAAACTGTTCTACTATATGGAAGCAAGATATGGACAATAAGTAAGACAACACAAAGAACATTAGAGGCAGCTGAGATATAATTATCAGAAGAATGAATTCCATTGATAGTAAAAATTACAAATGAATAATGTTTAAAACGAGCTGGAGAAACCAGAAATATCATACAAATCGTAAGGAAGAGACAAACTACATTTATTGGACATGCCATGTGAAAAGAAAGCATTGAGATTACTATAACAACTGGCAGAATGAATGAAAAGAAGAGCAGAGTAAAACTAAGAGAAAAAATACTGAACAGCTTATCCAAATGGCATAACATAAGATCACGAAATGAAATTATGGCATGTATGAAGGACTGAGTGATGGGGAGAGAGATAATCGCTTACACCAGCTGGCATGGCACCTTCTGATGATGAAAGTAATGTAATAAACACAATTTTTCTTTTGTAGGTTTTTTTAAAGGTATTCTTCTTAAGACCATCATTTTCAGAAAAAGTACTTGGAATGACTAGAAAAAACAGAGTCAGAAATCACATTATAAGAGAAAGTGTAGTTGTTGAACCAATCCTAAGCTACATACAGCAACAGCAAATAAATTTGTTTGCTTATCTAGAAAGAATGCAGTGTGATTCCTTACCACACAAAACATATATTAAAAGAGGAGAGGGCAAGAAGCAGACCCAGAGTAAGATGAACAGGCAACATAAATGAAACGTAAACATCAACCAACAACATCAACCAACAATGATTGAAGCCACCAAAAGGGCAAAAACTGGAACTTTGTATCTCCCTCGACACCTGAACAAGTACAAGAGGAAGTGATGAGAGAAGAAAGAAAGCAGTTTTAGTAATAATGTTAATTGTTATTTTGGTTTGAAATATTAGTTTGCTAATATCAAAGTCAATTCCTTTTTGATCACTCTTTTGGCATGACTTTTAGCAAACCTGTAACCCTACTCATTGTTTATGATCATGCATTGTCTCATGAGCATTTTAATATTTTACTATGGGAAATACTCATATGAGTAACAGGTAAATATGATTCTATTGCTCTCTCTGGTATGATTTTAAAGCAGCCAAAGAAGTATTGTGGCTAGCATTCTATTAATAACTGATAATGCCAAAATCAGATGAATAAGGCCCATAAGATGTAAGTATTGTAGATCTGATCTAAACTATGGTATATCTCACACCATGTTCTAAGAAGAGCATAAATAGGAGTATTTATTAAATGTGGAAATATATATTGTTATGTACAGGTCCTTGAAGGCGTCAATCCAACTGGTTAAAAGTATCATGACAAAATGTGAAGAAAGTCTAGGTGATGGTTTTGATTCCACATCCACAGCCGCACTAGTTCATTATACCACCATGGGACAAATGTCTGTGTATAAAATAACTCACCGTCTTGTCTGCTCTTCATTTGACGGTACGTTGCTCACAAGAACAAGATTGTTTGATTGCAAGAAGTGATTAAATTATATTTTTTATTTTGTGAAAAAAATAATTGTAATAACTGAGCTTAGTAAATAAATGAAGCCAAAATTTGTTTCAGTGTAAAGTAAAGTACCCCCCGTCACGCCAAGTGGCGTATAGGGAAATATGGTGTTAGTGACCCTATATTTTACAGACCTTCAGCACATGATTTTTGGGGTAATGTGGTCGGTATTACGCCCGTGCTGCTTTACTTTCCCAGAAAAAATCCGGTACCCATTTAAGGCTGGGTGAACCCGGAGCCGTCGGTTGGGATCGAACCCTACCTCTTGTCCGTAGTAGTCCAGTTCACTAACCACTGAGCTATCGCGGCTCCCACTAATTTTTAGGGAATTAGTAAAACCCAGGTGTCCTCGCCAGGGTACGAACCCCGGCTGTTGCCGTGGTAAGCCAACCGCCTATCGATTGCGCTAACCGGACACCCTTGTTTCAGTGTACTGGTGCTAAAATTTGTACTACAAAAATGTTTTAATGCATTTTACAAAAATTCATCAAATCTATTTATTTATTCAACATACTTATAAATTGTTATTAAACTATAATTTTATTTCTATTAATACTAAAGAAATTTTGAACATGCAACAAAATAATTTTTAAAATAACAGAAAATGAAAGAGAAGGCTTTGTTGTAAAAAATTAATATGTACACCTCAAAAAAGTATTACAATACAAAACTTTCACAGCTAATTTGATTCAATCTTTAAGAATTAATTTAGTGTACTTTTTATTGTTATAGATTTATGCTAAATACGTATAGCTACATATTCTGTGCATAATTTATTTTATGTTTTCAGATCTAGACTCCAGCGAAACCAAGCCTGGTGATAATGAAGGAGGTAGGATGCTATATATCTTTTCAATGTAGTGTCCAAATGAACAAATTGTTATTAGAACAGATCAAATGACTTCTTTGTTAAAACTGAGCAAATTGAATCACTTAGTCAGTCTTAAAAAAACTGATAATCAATCTTTCCTTATTAGTGCTAATTGAATCAATCTTTCCTTTTTAGAACAGATTGAACCAGTATTTTTTTCTTACTTTTATTTTTTATTACAACTGATTGAATCAATCAATCTCTATTACAACTGATTGAATCAATCAATCTCTGTTACCACTGATTGAAACAATCAATCTCTATTACAACTGATTGAATCAATCAATCTCTATTACCACTGATTGAATCAATCAATCTCTATTACAACTGATTGAATCAATCAATCTTTATGACAGCTGATAGAACAAATCAACCTTTATTAGAACTTATTGAGTCACTCAATATTTATTTCAACTCACTGGACCAATCATTCTTTTTAGCACTATTACATTGTAGATTAAATAAAATTATTATTTGTAATTTAATTTAAAAATTATAAATATGTAAAAAAAACTATCTTTACGTCACATAGTACCATTGCTGGTATATGAGGGGGGGGGGGGCAACGATAGAACCAGAGGGATAAAGGCCGCTTGGTCAAGCAGTCGCCACGACGTGTGCGACTCAGGATTTTTATTTCACCCCTGATAGAAAAAATCCTTTCTGTCTACCACGGGAGTATGTGTGTATGTATGTATATATATATATATATATATATATATATATATATATATATATATATATATATATATATATATATATATGTATATATGTGTGTGCATATGTGTACAAAGAGGCCGACACAGAGAGGCACTGAGAAGAACATTGATCAGAGAGGCAAGAGCAGGAGGAATCGGCTCCCTCAATGAGATAGAGTTACTTGCACAGAACAGAAACAAATGGCGAGATTTGATAAAATATCTTTAGATTGATTGAAACCTGCTAAAATAAAAAAAAATTAGATAAGAGAAAGAGTATCTGGGTCTATGCCCTATGGGGTGGCTACGGCTCGAAAGGTCAACATATATATATATATATATATTCTCATCTTTTTGTTTCATCCTCCTCATTTGCCTATCAGGAGGCGAAGGCGCGCCCCCCCCAGCACCAGAGCTGGAAGTTGTCAGTGACTCACAACTGATGGCTTGCGCCAGGATCGGTGAATCAGAACCATCCAGACCCTGCTACACCTCTTCGTGGTGCCTCTAGAAACAGACTAACCTGTCTAGTCTGGCCAAGCAAGCAGGGATCGAAGTGGGAAGACGAACCCGGTACACAAAAAAGCGTCGGCTGAAATCGGATGTGTTGGGCCGAAAGGCGCAGATATCACAGTGCTACACTGCAAACTGCAACACAACGTAACTACGTCCACTTAACGTCCTTTTAAGGACGGATGACGAGGAGGAAGTCTATGGTTCGTATCCGTTAGAATACCTCAAATCATCGGACGAACGCATCATCATCATCATCATCATCATTTGCCTATCAGAGCCAAGGGAAAATATAGTTAGTCTTTTGTTCTTCTGCTGGCTTCTCCAGCTGTTATGTTTCCTAGCATTTTTGATATTCCATCAATGTATCTTTTTCATGATGAGTACTGCAGTCTGGTTGGTGTTCTCTGAGTTTTTACTGAAGACTTGTTTTGTATTAAGGGTTTTCTATCTAATCATGTAACCAAACCATTTATCTATTGCTTCTTTATGTATTCAATGACAGGAATTATTCCTAGCTTTTTTTCTCAGCTCTTCATTTCTTATCTTATCTCTCAGACTACTTCCTTTCATTCATCCACACATTTAATTTCTGTAGTGGTTATTTTCTTATTGTTCTTGAGTCTAGTGGCCATTGATAGCAAAATGTTGATATGAAGATTGTGTTCTAGAGTACCTATTTTTCTTTTAGTGTTATATCCTGGTTGGACAGAATTGGTGATATTTGACCAATGATTTGACAAGCTTTGTTGCATCTTGAGTCTATTTTTGCAGCTTGGCAAATTATTGTTTGTCACTATATTTTCTAAGTATTTAAATTCCTTCACTTGCTGTAATTGTCCACCATCAATTGTTATGTTGATGTTGTTTCTTTAATATATATATATATAGTAGTAGTAGTAGTGGCCTCCATCAGTCATAGTTGACTATGGATATTTCAGTGCCCCTAGAAATGTTATTTTTTCTTTTCTTATCTTTCGTCGTGTATTCTCTTTCTCCATGAATCTGTCTGCTTCTTCTTGCTTTGAGGTGAACCTTTAGAGTGTGTTTCCAGAGATTACGGTCTGCAGCTATGTCTTTCCATGCTGCAGGGTTTATGTTATATATATATATATATATATTATGTTATATATATATATAAACAGTTCTTTGGTACTTCTTTCATTGTCAGATGAGCAAATATGTGATATGACCAAACAAAGGGACAGCTTACTTGGATTCCTTCGACTTATGTGGCACAACAATACTGCTTGCAGGTACATTTTTAGTGCAGTTATCAGCTGAATATTAAAAAAAAAAAATTTTTCTACTGTAAAGATCAGTTGATCATATAATAATAATCATCATGGTTTTATTTTTTTCCTTTCAAAGTAAAAAAGAAAACAGTCTCACAAGATTACAATCTTTTTAATTTAAATAATCACAATTTAGCTTTATTCTTCTACATTCTTTCATTCTACTCTATCACACTGCTCATCACTTCTTGCCTTGATCTCTGGTCTAATAGTACTAATTTGTAAGTTAAATAGAAAATTCATACACTTTTATTAACTACAAATTATATTCACTTGCATTCTTAAACCTGACATAAATCCAGTGATGGCTATAAAGTCTCCAAAACAATTAACAGACTCAAAATTCAGTCTACTACAGCTCAGCACTGTGACTTTCATTTGTGTAACTGTGTCATCACATTCAGGACATTACATTATAATAGGAGAATAAAAAGGTTCTTAGACAAAGGAGGTAGTATCCATCACATTACTTGCAAAGAATAACAAAATGTATAATAAAAACAGACTGAAAGCAGCAGACAACATTTTTTAAGATCTCTGTCACTCCTCGCATATAATTAGCAGTCTGCTATCTTCTATAGATTCATAGTAGTACATAACAGACAGAAAACTTAAATATATAGAATGTTTTACAAGATTTTGACTGGCATGTGCACTTGTGGATAGGACCCAAAACTGTAGAAAAAAACTCTAAAAAGCATAAACTTTTTAGAAGAGGCAGAAAAATTTGCAGCCAATTGAGGCAGAACTGCATCCAAAACTGGGAGACTGTATGGAGGAGCCAGTAATGGGGTGTGGTATACACTTCAAGGTATGGTGACAGCTTTACAAAGAAGGAACACAACAAAGTACTGACATTTCGGTCTGCTGCCTTCTTCAGAACATGGGGGCAACGACAACAAATGATGAGGCACAAATATCTACAGCTATATGTCGGATGATAAAGTTAGGGAGAGATGGATGGACAGAATGAGTCTAACTAAAGCACAAAGAGATGGATGACATTAAACAAACATAAAGTAGCAGCAGTATAAATGAGTAGAGAACAGGCAAATAATTGCAATGCTGCGGTAAAGCTGTTAGCAAGGAGCCAGTAATGGGATGTTGTATACACTCCAAGGTATGGTGACAGCTTTACAAAGAAGGAACACAACAAAGTACTGACATTTTGGCCTGCGGCCTTCTTCAGAACACAGGGACAACGACAACAAATGATGAGGCACAAATATCTACAGCTACTTGTCGGATGATAAAGTTAGGGAGAGATGGATGGACAGAATGAGTCTAACTAAAGCACAAAGAGATGGATGACATTAAACAAACATAAAGTAGCAGCAGTATAAATGAGTAGAGAACAGGCAAATAATTGCAATGCTGCGGTAAAGCTGGTAGCAAGGAGCCAGTAATGGGATGTTGTATACACTCCAAGGTATGGTGACAGCTTTACAAAGAAGGAACACAACAAAGTACTGACATTTTGGCCTGCGGCCTTCTTTAGAACACAGGGACAACGACAACAAACAGCGAGGCACAAATATCTGTAGCTACATGTCGGATGTCTCCTTGCTACCAGCTTTACCGCAATTTTGCAGTTATTTGCCTGTTCCCCAGACTGTATGGAGGACTGAATCAAAACTATGATGTATGTCAAAGCTATTAATTTTGTTGTCTGAAAACTATCTAGTGTCTGATAGAAGATTAATTTGAGAACACATTTGATTCCATAATGTTCATCGATTTTCTTCATTCCATTTATCTTAATTTTGTTTATGTCTCTCTTTCTTTCAATACTGTGCATGTCCAAGTTAGGCATGTGTCATATCTTTGTGTGTGCATATCTATGTCAGTCACATCTCATATCTTTATGTGCATGTCTATGCTAGTCATGTGTCATATCTTTGTGTGTGCATATCTATGTTAGTCATGTCTCATATCTTTGTGTGCATATCTTTGTGTGAGCAAATTTATGTTAGTCATATCTCATATCTTTGTGTGCATGTCTATGTTAGTCATGTGTCATATTTTTGCGTGTATGTCTGTGTTAGTCATATCTCATATCTTGATGTGTGTCAGTGCTAGTAATGCCTCGTATCGCTGTGTGCATGTTTGTGTTAGTCATATCTCATATCTTGATGTGTGTCAGTGCTAGTAATGCCTCGTATCACTGTGTGCATGTCTGTGTTAGTCACCTCTAGTGACTCGGGCAGATGGTGCTCGTAAACCTGGGAGGGCCGACCATCTAAGGGCAGAATCCCCCTACAGAAAAGACAATCTGTGGCCTTGCAGGAAGATTGGGGACAATCAAAGGCTAAGGAAATCAAACCTGAATAAAATGCTGGCTGAAATTGGATGCACTAGGCCACTGGCGCAGAACACAGTGCAACGTTTTAAGGGGTGATCAATCAGAGTGGATCTGGCAGACTCTAATTGTGATGTTCTGTCTGTGGGGGCGATCAACACACTTAACCTGACAGCTGACTTCATGTGAGAGTCTGGAATCCTACTCTGATTGAGTCCTGATCGCAGAGAGAGAGACATCTTATATCTGCTTGAGTGTTCTCCATAGCATAGTTTGTTGCTAAAACAACTACATAAGTAGTTCACTAATTATTGCTGAAATTGATTCATACCATTTTATAATTTGTAAAATATTGTCTCTCAGAATATTCAACTCAAATGTATTATCAACCCTTACACATGTAAAAGCTGGTAATAACAAAAGATATCGAGAAAAACTAAATACATTTGAAGATAAATGCCTAAGAAGAATACTCTGTGTACAATGGAGTGAATTGAAGACTAATATAGAGATAAAAGAAATGGCCATGCAACCAATGATCTCATTTACAATTAGGAAGAGAAGATGGACATATGTTGGGAGTGTGTTGTGAAGAGACAACAAAAGAATTTCAAAACAGACTCTTCTATGGGAAACATCAGAACACAGAAAAAGGAGTAAGAACTAAAAAGACACTAGAAAGAACATTTATAAGGGAAGCAAAGTTTGCAGGCATATGCTCATTGGATAAGATCAAACATCTTGCCCAAAATAGAGATGGATGGTGGAAAAACTCTGCAAGCATAATGAAATGTCTAGCGCTGCTGGAAGGATAAAAAATAAAAAAAATGTGGTCTTCTTACATTTGTAAAATCTAAACAAGGATGCAATATATTGTGCAAATACATCATGTTTGCAAGCTCAATTATGTCAAAGGCTATAATTATTTAACTTCTTTAATTAATTTTTTTTTACTTGCAAGCACTTCTTAGCTATCATATCACCCATAAATTGTGTTTTTGGGCATTGAAAAATATGAGCACTAATATGATACTCGCCATACACCCTTAAACCTTTGAGCGACCAACAACTTCTTAGCTATACAAATATTTGTTCTTGTATCTTTCAGTGAAGCATCTTTAGCAATAGAAACTATTCAGTCATCTCAAGAATCCTGCTCATGGGAAATACGTTCAGCTTTGTCACTTTTGGTATCCCAAAAGCGTTCTGTTTGGATCACTATGTGTTCACCACCAACATGCAACATACCATATGCAGATGTTTCCCTGTCAAGTGCCTTGATGGTTTTGGAAGATCTTGAGGAACATACACAAAATATCACAGACAAATCATGCCCGTATGTCCTATTGTTTCTAACAGCTTTGTTAATTTATATCTTCACATCTATATAATAAATTATCAATGTTTAATAAAAAAATGTATTTAATTCAGTTTCAAATGATAAAAAAGTTTTTACAAAATGAATTTTTTTACCACTTCATTCACCCTGATCATATATGTATCAATTGTGATGTAATTTGTTTAATTCTCAAATGATTTTGACAAATTATATTACTTTGAAGAGAAACAATCCACTATTGCAATAATAATACAAATAGTAAAAAATAATATCTGGCTAATGCACGAGTGGCATGATAGCAGCAACTTAGTTAATTAAATTGTTGCTCATAGAGTATATTAAATATTTGAATTGTTAATAGATATTTAAAACAATTAGTCCATTATTATAAAGTGTTTAAAATGTCTTTTTCTATTATTATGTTCACAAAATATATATTGGTTGCTTTACTCTGATTTGTAATCTTTAAGCTCCTGTGTATTTACTTACTGTGAATTTTACTTACTGACAATTTACTGTGAATATAAAATCATCTATTCTGGAGGTACTGAACACCAAAGAGGAGTAGTATCATCTTGATGCAGAAAGAGAAAAGACAGTGAACAGCTTTTGGGCAATATCTGTCAGAGTCCTTTTGGTGAAATTGAATGGAAAGCCAATAAATATTATTCTCAAACAAGTTTATGCACCAACAGCAGACAGTCCAGAGGAAACAGTTGACAAATTTTATCATGATATAATATGCCACTTCGTCAAAGTAAACCACATGAAAATACCATAGTTATAGAGGATCTTAAATGCAAGAGTAAGAAAGGAAAGATTGAAGAAACGTTTGGTTATTATGGTTTAGAAAAGAGAAATGAAAGAGGTGATAAAATTTCTGGCTGAACAAGAACACACAACATGATGATAAGGTACACCTGGTTTAAGCAACATCCAAGACGTCTGTGGACATAGAAAAGCCCAGAAGACAGCGCGCATAATCAAATCAGCTACATAATGATAAACAACAGATTTAGAAACTGTCTGGTATGTGTGAAATCCTATCACCAAGCTTGTTCAATCTATACACTGAGCAAATCTTTAAAAACATCATAGAGATGCCAGGCCTACAAATTAATGGAAAGATAATCAATAACCTAAGATATGCTACGATACTGTACTACTAGCAGAAAATCCTAAAGATCTACAACAATTACATAATGAAATAAACAAGATCAGCAAAAAATATGGACTAGATATGAATATCAAAAAGACTAAAACTATGATCATAAACAAATGAAATACTCAAAACCCACAAATGGATATAAAAATTGAAGGAATAGACCTTGAGACAGTTCAGAACTATAACTACCTTGGACATGCTATAACCAATGATAGAAAATGTACAACTGAAATAAACAAAGGAATAGGAATGACAAAAAGTAATTTTAATGCCATGAAGAACATACTAACATCAAAACAAATAACACCGGGGCTAAAGCTAAGAATAGCAAAATGTTATATCGTCTCAATATTCCTATATGGTGCAGAAACATGGACATTAGACAAGAAAACAGAACAGAGAATTGAAGCATTTGAAATGTGGATATATAGAAGAATAGGTAGAATTGGATGGAAGGAAAAGAAAACATGCGAACAAGTCTTAAAACAACTAAAAATGAAAAGAGAACTACTAAACACAATTCAAACAAGACAAATGCGACTTTTGGACCATGTTAAAAGACACAACAGCCTACTAAAAGTAATCCTGGAGGGGAAAATACAAGGTAAAAGAGGCAGAGGCAGACCAAGACTAACATGGACGAGTAACATCAAAAGATGGACAAATCAGCCTATGACAACCTGCACCATCAAAGCAAGAGACACAGTAGAATGGTAGCCAACCTCCGTTGCGGAGACGGCACTCGATGATGATGATGCTGATGATACATTCCTAATCGCTAAGAGTGAAAATGAGTTACAAGAAATGTTAGACATTATAGTGAATAAATAAATGACTCAGGCAAAGCAGATTTCCAAAAAATGAGGAAAATACAGTGGAATCAAAGTTTTACAATATAAACAAGAAAAATAGTTCTTAAATGTTATGTAGAGCCGATCTTAACATATGGATGTGCATCATTGACAATAGGACAACAAACAAGAAAATCACTGGAATATGTAGAAATGTGGTTTTACAGAAGAATCTTGAGATTACAATGGACAGCTTAGAAGAGTAATGACAATTTTCTGAAAGAGACCAAAGCAAAGAGAGAGCTAATTTCCAATATTAGGAAGAAACAATCAATATTTTTAGCCATGTTATGAGAAGGAAACAGCTGGAATATATTGTGACAACTGGGAAAATTGAGGGACGAAGAGATAGAGGGAAGCAAAGAGAAAAGATACTAGACAGCTTAAGAGAATGACTTGGCAGAAATGAAGAGAAATGATAAATAGCTGTCGAGAGATACGATCACCTACGCCAGCAGGCATGGCACATGAAGATGATGAATTTACTTTCATTTTTCTGAAAAAAAAAAAATTAAAATAAAAAGGCATTAAAAAATTTTTTTTTCATAATCATTTATTGTCATTTTAATGACATTAATCTTGACAGATCAATTCAGTATTGAATATTGAATAACAATATTAAATTCTTAGAATTAAATAATCTAATTAATAAGAACTTTTTAAATATAATGTTTATAAATTTTGTTTAAAACTCTAGGAAGAATGTTTAATGTCCTGATTAGTTGAAAATAAAAACCTTTCATTTCTATGTAGTAATTACTAAAAAATATAAAAAATCATCTTTTACTATTAGGAGCTTGCAATTTGCACTTGCTGTTGCTGTGAACCATACTATGGACTGCGAGAGAACTACCTACAGCAGTATCAGCAGAAAGGTTGATTTGGTGAAGAAAGGATATATTGAGAATTGTGGTGTTCTTCCTGCAGCACCAAGACCATGTGTGGTAGCCAAACCAAACACAGACATTGCTTCTATTTTAGGAGCAAGCTTCTTTTTTGACAGACCAACAGTGTGCCAGTAAGTTGTTATGACTAAACAGAATGTACAGAATTTGAACTACATAGTTAAATAGAGATAACCAACAAATATAAAATAATTAATATATTAAATTATTTAATTTTTTATAATATTATATTATTATATTACTTCATGCCAACATTGTGCTACCAATGCCAGTCCTGGACCCTAGATGTGAGAACAATAAGAAAAATAACCTCTACTGAAATTAAATGTGTTAGACAAATGACAGGGAACAGCCTGTAAGACAAGATCAGAAATGAAAAATAAAATGAAATATTAAAAACACTAGGAAACATAACAGCAACAGAGGCAAACAGAAGAGCAAAAGACTGCTAATTATATCTCCCCTAGTCACGAAAGGCAAATGAGGAAGGAAAGAAGAAAATGAATATATTAAAAATCATGTGGGGCAGCATGTAGTGCTGCAGAAAACATGGAAAATATATATAACTTTGTGTTGAGCAGCTAAACCAGTAAATCATACTTTTCTTGTTTAAATCCAGTGATTTTACTTTAACAGTGTGAGTAATTTATTTTTTATTGCAGTATTTTTAACATGAATGATAACATGAATCTCTTTGTTATTTGCCTTGATAGAAAACAGAACTAAATGCAAAGAAAGTTTCAACTGTTCAAATAATCTTGTTTTATATTCTAACATAGGGCTGCTAAAATACATAATGCTTCATATGATCCACCTGGCCACTACTGTGATAAGAATGGTAAGTAGTGTTCTTGGCTCTGCTACAATTTTAGATTACATATTTAGTATACTCTTAGAACTAATGTAGCACACCATATTTCGATAATTATTTTTGTCATGGTTCATAATGTAGTTGAAAATGTATTTAAGAATGTTGCCCATGGCATTTTGCATGGCAAGCAAAGTTCCACAAATATACTTAGTCTGTGGTCATCTTTTGCCATGTCTAAAGTCCATTTTTGTCCATGGAAAATATTAGAGCCTTAGCTTACATAATGAAAATCTATAAATCTATATTGAGATGTGATTTACTCCTTAAAATTGGATGAAAAATAACAGTATTTGTATCTTTGGTTCTTTGGTTATGGAAGGCCCCAGTATCACTGCAAACGAATTAAAATCCATAATTGCTCAACCGCCCGTGCCAGTGGAATCATCCGAAATACTAACTCATCACCCAAACAAAGAAAGGTAGCTGTCATCATAGCAGTATCAGCACATGCCAAAAGACATAAGGTGAAACTACATAGAAAGTGAACACAGCCAACTACTGTTTCCTGCCATACGATATCATCGTTCATCGTAAACAACTGGAATATCGAAACATGATCAAAACAGATGAAACACACAGCTCACGGTGTGCACAGAGAACCTAACTCAGGAGCTCCTGCAACAAGCCAGACTTGAAATATGAGGAAACTGCAACAAGGAGCACTTTCATACATAGCCTTCAATGGTTCCTGCCGCCTATCCACCATATTAACCAGAAGTTCACATCCTCCTGAAAATGATGATCATTATATTTTTAAAAATGTATAGCGCTTGATGATGGTAGGACATCGTTTTTTACTCCAATTCCAAACATATAAAACACAGTCATCGGATTATCCCCGTCGCACATTAAACAACAGACCATAAGATTAACATATGGCCAGTCTAGGGATATACGATGAGCCATTATTTATGAGTATTTGTATCATATCACGATAACAACACTTAATAAATGCTTAAATATTAGTCTACAGATTTCTTGCAATGATGAAGGCTGCTGTCTTGCTGTGATGAGATAAGAAAAGAACAACTTTTGATGATTTAATGTAATTAAATAATTAATTAATTATTAATTAAAAATAAATATATTTAATGTAATTAAAATAAAGGCCTATATATATTTATATATGTCTAAATCAATATAGGTATCTTGCAATATATTGAATATCTATGCCATTTTAATAGTTGCAGTAATTATGAACTCATATGTTTATTTCATTAACAGATTCCAGTTCATTAATGTCCTGCTTTGAAAACAACTGCAACAACAACCACACATGTGACAATTCATCCAGACCAATTGCTAGCCACTTCCAAGCTGAACGTGCATGCCTTATTGAGAGAGGGATTAGCAATTTCACCCTTAAAAAATTGGAGACCTTCTATATGTACCAAAGGAGATATATTTCTGCTGGTTAGCATAATGTCTTCATGTTTGTAAAATATTAATGGACAATAAATATTAATAATGAGAACTTTGTGTGTTGTGCTACCATTGCCAGTCCTGGACCCTAGATGCAAGAACAATAAGAAAAATAACCTCTACTGAAATGAAATGTGTTAGACGAATGACAGGGAACAACCTGCAAGACAAGATCAGAAATGAAGAACTGAGAAAAAAGCTAGGAATAGTCCCTGCTGTAGAATATATAAAGAAACAACAGATAAAATGGTTTGGCCACATGACAAGGTAGAGTGATCAAACACAACACAATGATCCCACAATAAACATTGCGAGAATACCAGACCTAAGATGGATTGATGGAATATTAAAACCACTAGGAAACAACAGCAGCAGAGGCAAACAGAAGAGCAAAATACCGCTAATTATATCTCCCTTCGATGCTGAAAAGTAAATGAGGAAAGAACAAGAAGAATGAGAACTTATTTTTAAGAAATGTTTATTTTTATATTTATGTAGTTGAAAGTTAAGAAGGCAAGATTTAATCAAATTTAGCAACAGTATTCATCTTAAATCAGCAGGAATCAGCTCCCTCAATGAGATATGAGTCTCAATATACTGCCTTTTATCTTTCCTCATGCTCTTCTCAACTAATTTTTTCTTCTCTGTATAATCTTCTATTAACTTGGTTTTATTATCCTCTCTACAAATTAGCATTAGTTGTTTGATAGTCTTTTTTTCTTGAACCAAGTTCCATGACTCTTCTGTGATCCAATCCTTTCTTGCTTTAGAACAGTGCCCAAGGACTTCCTGACTAACATCTTCATATATATTTTGTATATTTTGGGACTTTTCATCTCTATCCTCTTCTTGTGTATCTAGAAGGGCTTGGAATCTGTTAGTAATGTTTATAATGAATTGGGCCTTAATTGTGTTATCATTCAACCGCTGTGAATCAAATATTTGTTTTGGGTTTTGTATACCTGTGTGTGTTTTTTAAATTTTAACTTTATTATGCATAGCAACATATTGTGATCACTTGCAGCATCTGTGCCTCTGATTACTTTGACATCATGCAATGATCTTATCCAATTTCTTCCCATGCCAACATGATCGATTTGGTTGGTAGTTTGTCCATCAGGTGATATCCACATTGTTTTGTGAATACGTTTATGTTGAAAAATAGTGGCCCCTATAATAAGTCCATTCTCTTTGCATAAATCAGCAAAGCATTCT
The DNA here is from genome assembly GCA_032433765.1 of Megaustenia siamemsis. Classification (NCBI taxonomy): domain Eukaryota; kingdom Metazoa; phylum Mollusca; class Gastropoda; order Stylommatophora; family Ariophantidae; genus Megaustenia; species Megaustenia siamemsis. The sequence goes on from JAVIAB010000092.1 coordinate 162,728,289, forward strand.
CATTGTTGTTCATATTTCCTTCACCATGTACTCCTACGCACTGTTCATAACCCTTTTTATCAAATTCAACTTTAACATTGAAATCTCCAATTACAAGTAAGATGTTATGTGATGAAGTCTTGTTGACCTGGTCCTGTAGACACTTATAGAAGTCATTCTTTTGATCCTTTGCTGCCTATTCAGTTGGGGCATAGCAATGAAGGATGGTTGTGTTTGCGAACCTTGAGTAGAATCTAACTCATATCGTACATGGATTTATAGATTCCCACTGTAAGAGACTTTTCTCTGACTGTTTATTCATAACTATAGCAATTCCTTCAAGATGTTGGCCCTCACTTCTCCCAGCATATATTGTTTCTCCAGTTCCTGTTCTGTATCTCCCATTTCCTGTCCATCTCACTTCGCTGAGACCTAAAACATCAAGGTTATATCTCTTCATCTTTTTAACCACCTTAGCTGTCCTGCTTGTTTCATACATTCTTCAGTCAGTCTAGCTGCTCAATACTATGTTATGTTTTCTGCAGCAATACTCACGGCCCCACAAAGTATTTAATATTTTGTATATTTGATATCTGTGCTTATCTCAAGCATCATGTGATGAGAAGAGATAATAATCGAATAGCAAAGCAAGCCCTCATATGGGAAACAACAGGTAAGAGAAAAAGAGGAAGACCCAGGGAGACACTGAGAAGAACATTGATGAGAGAGGCAAGAGCAGCAGGAATCGGCTCCCTCAATGAGATAGAACTGCTTGCACAGAACAGAGACAGATGGCGAGATTTGATAAAATATCTTTAAAAGAAGACTGCTGGAACAGAGATTCATATAGGAGAAGGTGTATCTTGGTCTGCGCCCTATGGGCCGGTTACGGCTCGAAAGGCCAATAGATAGATAGATATTTGATATCTGTGCTTATCTCAAGCCAAAATAAGATCATTTGTGTGTTTGATTGATATATGACATTCTCTCCTATGTAAAGCTTCTATACTGAAAAAAGTTACAAAATTGTGCACTTCAAATGCATAAATATAAGCGGACAAATCAATATGAACACCTGACTATTTTTATTGCTTGTATAAAATATATTTATAAATTACACAAGTAATGTACAAGACACTATGTAAAAATTAAATATAACTCATTTCTTCTTTGTTGCATTTTGTTCATTTGTAAAGCTGGAAATCAGACAGATGGTTTAGATCATGTAAAGTTTGAACAACTTGTCTTAAACGCCACTCTGAGCATTTTGACAGGAGAGGAAGATCCCATGTTCTGTTTGTAAGTCAAAAATAATACAATTTTCTTTATATATATATATATATATATATATATATATATATATATATATATATATATATATATATATATAATGGTAAATCAAGTAATTTCTATATAATAACAGCAAAAGTGAATTTTATGTTAAAAAAAAATTTGTTAAACAGACTGAATGTTTAGAATATGTGGCATTGTATATTAATTTGCAACAGGTGCGTTAGAAGAATTCACAGGACACCAACTGCATGCCATTAATTTGTAGAATGACTCCAATTTGTGGATTGGTCAGCAAAACTAACTCTCCTTGTGATGAGATAGTACCTTCCTGGTATCAACCTGGAGTAGTTAGTACCTTCATAATATCAATTTATATTAGCACGTGTATCATCAACAAACATCACCTTGTGATTGATCCTTCACATTATGCTTTTGTGATATTGGACTAGTAAGGATCATTACTTATGATTCCCTTTACTCTCATGAATAGACGCACTAGTCAATGACAACTGATATTCATTTACATATATAATGGTTATATAAATCATACTGACTAAAAGGTTTCTCAAGAATCATCTTTCAAGGCTTGTACCAGAAGGATGACCATTTCCAGGTCTCAGATCCAACATTGCAGTGAAGATGCCCATCTGCTCTTCTTTACGATCTAAAGTAGCGATTACACTTTTATTACTGGATATTCAAACTCACAAAGACTTGATAACACTCTTAGGTTTAGACTGTACCTACTCTGGCTGCTGAAGATGTCATCACTGTAGGTACTCCTGCTTTTACTGTTCATAATGTTTAACATATTAACATCAAGGACAACGCTTCACTTGATGATATGACATCAAGTCAGATGGTTCATTGTAACTAAAACTTTAATTACACTTGTCATAAAGAGTAATGAATAAAATCACATAATAAGTTCATTGTTACACAATTGATACACAAACCTATCACTTCTCCTATGAAAGTTCACTCATCCATCTCCTTGGAAGCTACAAATCATAGCTATCTAACAATGGCAATTAGTTATATTATAACCATCAATCCATTGTTAGAGGTAATATATTCTCACTTCATTCCTACTGGGACACTATCTTCACATATTCTACATGTTTAAGAACTCTCTCCTAGCTGGCTAATTCTCTCTCTAGACTTTATCTTATCATTACATAATTTCTGATCTTATCTCTGCGACCACTTGTCTTGAAAGCTGGAGCAAAATTCCCAGAATAATCCCCCCTTTAGTCGTGTGATCTTTATCTTTACTGTAGTTTATAATAAACTCGCCTTCCCCACAACTCGTGCTTTCTTCTTGAAGCTTCCAATTTGTATGTCTCACTCCATCATGCCACCCCACTTGGCATCATGGGCAATCTAGTTTAGATTGTCTTCCCTTAATTTAACTTAATTTTGCACTTTGTGACAAATATGATAGTGAGTAGTTAATTACTAAGGTCATGAAAAGCTTAATTCCAACAGATAACACAATATACATGGAAAACAAACCAGTGGAAGAGATCAATCACTTTATCTATCTTGGAAGTCACATTGATCGAGAAAGGGATACAAGTAAAGAAATTAGAATCAGAATAGCTAAAGCAGCAATGTCTTTCAAAAGCCTTGAAAAGTTGTGGAAATTAAAACTCATCAGCATAAACACAAAACTTAGACTATTCAAATCAAATGTACTATCAACCCTTACATATGCGTGTGAAAGCTGGAAAACAACAAGAGACATAGAAACAAAGTTGAATGCATTTGAAAATAAATATCTAAGGAAAATACTAGGTATAGCGTGGAACGAATTCAAAACAAATGAGGAAATTAGAGAAATTTCCAATCAACCACTAATATCTTCAGTAATAAAGAAAAGACGATGGTCATATGTTGGATTTGTGATGAGAACAGATAATAACCGAATAGCAAAGCAAGCCCTCATGTGGAAAATAACAGGTAAAAGGAGAAGAGGCTGACCCAGAGATACACTGATCAGACAGGCAAGAGCAGCAGGAATCAGCTCCCTCAATGAGATAGAGTTGCTTGCACAGAACAGAGACAAATGGCGAGATTTGATAAAAGATCTTTACAAGGAATCAAAACTGCTAGAATAAAAATTTAGATAAGAGAAAGAGTATCTTGGTCTATGCCCTATGGGCCAGCTACAGCTTAAAAGGTCAATAGTTAGATAGACAGAAAATGTTATCTAAATAGCAGTAATTATTTGAGTTTTTTTTTCTTTTTCTGTTGATGTCTATTTTCTCAACATTATACTGAACAACTATTAATATTGTTTCACATTATTTATATTTGATTAAAATTTAGTATCACTATTATCAAGTACCAAGCCTGCTGGCATAGGTGATCATGTCTCTCCTCAACTTATGATCTCGGCATTTATTTATTATTTCTGTTGTTGACCTTCTGCCAAGCCATTCTCTTAAGCTGTCTGGTATCTTTTCTCTTTGCTTCCTCCTATCTTTTCGTCCTTCAATTTTTCCAGTTTTTACAATATATTCCAGTTGTTCCTTTCTCATTACATGGCCAAAAAATGATGATTGTCTCTTCCTAATATTGGAAATTAGCTCTCTTTTTGCTTTGGCCTTCTTCAGAACTTTTTTATTACTTTTCTTAGCTGTCCATGGTACTCTCAACATTCTTCTGTAAAACAACATTTCTATAGACTCCAGTGATTTTCTTGTCTGTTGTCCTATTGTCCATGATTCATATCCATATATTATGACTGGTTCTACATAACATCTAAGAACTCTTTTTCTTGTTTCTAATGTCAAAAATGGATTGCATAGTATCTTCCTCATTTTTTTGAAAGCTGCTTTTGCCTGAGCCATTCTGCATCTCACCTCTTTTGTACATCTTCCTTCTTAGGTTAACAAAGTTCCCAAATATTTAAATTCATTTACCTTTTTTTAATATTGCTCCACTTGTCTTTATTTTGCACTGAGGTGATGTCTTTTTTTTTTTTTTTTTGGTTGTTACCATCACTTCTGACTTTTTGCTATTAAAATTTAGTATATGTAATTGAAATTTACATGTTTCTACAAAAAAAAGGATAACCATGTAATAAGAATCTGTTGGAAATGTGCACAGGTATGCTAAAGAAGACATTGATCAGTTGTTTGTCAGCTGTGGATGTGAAAGTAATCAGCCAGACCTGAACAGCAATGTGACATCACTTTTCAGTCTTGTTTGTCCTAAAACAGTGCATCTTTCTGGTTGTGACTACACTAGAATAAGAGGCTGCTTTGCAGAAATCAACAACATTTTGTCAAATAAGGAGCAACTGTAAGTCCAAGTGATCAGTAATAACAAAACATACTGATAAATTTACTTGAAGTTTGATCTTTCTTTCTTTCCTCATTTGTTTTACAGCATCGATGGGAGATATGGTACATGGTTTCTTGCTCTTCTGTTGTTATACCACTGAGTGTTTCTGGTATTGTGTTTGTCCACGTTTTTTCTTGGTAGGATGTTCTCATATAATTTATTTTTATCTCGCTGTATTAGATTTAGATCTTTATGTCTTATCACATGCCCAAAACCACCTGATCTGTTGTCACTTTATGTATTCAATAGCTGGTTCTGTTCCTAGTCTTTTTCATTATTCTTCACTTCTGATCTTATCTCTCATACTGTTTCCTGTTATGTCTCTGACACATTTAATTTATGTGGTGCTTATTTTTCTAATAGTTCTTGAGGTTAAGGTCCATGTCTGGCACTGGTGGCATAATGTTATAGTCTTATAAAAAGCTAACTTCACTTTTAACGCTACTTCTTTGTTAGACAGTATTAATGACATCTATCCAATAACTAGACAAGCTTTGCTACATCTTGAATCTATTTCTGCTGTTTGCATATTGTTATATGTCAGGGTGCTGCCTAAGTATTTGAATTCCTTCCCTTGTTTTAGGATATTGCCATCTATCATTGTGTTGATATCTCGTGTTTCTCTTGATATCATCATTACTTCTGTCTTGTTTATGTTAATTTTCATATTATGTTGTTTAATAAGTTTGATTAAATGATTTAATGTTTTAATTTAAAGTCTCTTAATCCCACTCATAATTGAGGATTTATTTTGTCATACTATGTCTTTCCTCCTGTTACAATGATGAAGCTCACAGTACTCTTTACGTGCTCAAAGATCCCAAAAGATTTAAATGTATATCTCTGTCATTGGGCAAGATTTCACATCAAAGTTCAGCATGGGTGTTAACTCCTATATAAGAAAGTGTTTTGGTATATAGGGCCTCTCATCTGCAGTGGCATTCATAAGTGTAGTTTATTCATCAGTTGAGGTGATTTAGGGGTTTGCAGTGGCCTGTTATGAAGCAGAAAATTATGGTCTGGATATGTCATGCCTTGAACAATGGTGGATTGAGCTATGCTTATTGTGCTTCTTCTGCAGACCTTTGTATGTGCAGACCTGAATTTATTTGAATGGTTTGTAGCTCTGTTGAACATATCCTGGGTCAAGGTTTTCATCCCAAGTAGACTTACAGTGTTATTCTTGTAAGCTCAGTATTTCTGTATAGATTAAAATGTTTACTATGTTTAGTTATGCTTATTGCAGGTTAGAGGGGTTCAATTTTTCTTAGGTTGCTGGAAAAGAAGTGTTTGGATTGTTCATTTGATGTAATATTGTAATGAGAGCAGTAAAGTTATTAGTGTTGCCAGAAAATTGAAATGATAAAAGTACATTTTATATTAAACATAATTTTTTAAATAATAAAATAATAACTGTTAGTCGATAACTAAAACAAAAGAATTAAAGGAGAGCCTATATTTCACTTGTTTTAAATTATATATAAGCATAAGAAAATCACTATTATATATTAATGTCACTATCTTACATCAGCCTAAACCTGAATCAGTGCGTGGCACAAGCAAATTGTTCTGGTCCTTTTGCTGCTGAAGCCCTAGAAACAGCACGTCTAATAACTGCTGCTGGCACATATCTTCTCACTGAAAATAATTCAGCCCCATGCACATGTGACCCTGCAGCAGCTGTCAATTGTATTATGGATGTACATCACATGTCTAAACAGATAACACCTGATTGGATTGGACTATGCCCGTAAGTTTGTATCATATATTTATCTTCTATAAACAAATTTGAAAATAAAATATCATTGCTTCATGTTTAGAAATTTTATGCCAATTATTTGAATGACAAAAAAATAAGGAGAAATTGCTCAGAAAATCATACAACATATATCTTTCATGACAAGTTGTGGTGCCTCTATATACCAACTTTGTGATAAGATTTTGCAAACCTTACACAAATTGAAGTTTGCAATAAATTAATTGCAAATTTACTTGTAGTAACACGCATACTAATAATTTCCTGGTACTGCATTATCTTCTTTGCTTAAAGCCTCCCCTTTAATTATTTTTATGACTTCATATTTTGTGTGTTTCTTTTGTTCAGTATTCTGGTAAATTTTTAAAACATATACATCTGACACAGTAGTGTGTGAAGTAGGATGGTTGTATATTAATTTTAATATTTTGTTTGTTTATTTCACAAATAATTTATTTGAAAATTTAAGATAGCACATACACATAATTTGTTTGGATTCAAAGACAACAATGAGAGGACATTTTTTTTTTGTATGATACACTTTTCAAATAAAATCACAAGAATTAAACTTATAAAAAAAAGCAGCACAAATAAATCAATGAAATCAATTAAACAAGAAAACAAATATAAATAGTGTGCACTGTAAATAATGTCATCTGTGTGTTTCTATGCCATGCTTTTAAATTTGTAGTAGGTCATCAACATATGCTTATACATGTATATTTTGTGTGTGCTCAGTAAAGTAGAAGAGAGTGAAACTTGTGCCCGAAGCTATGTTGAAGGTTGTGATGACTGCAAGAAGTCAACAGTGTTGGAGATTGTTTATAAACTAAACTCACAGCTTGAAGAGGTCTGCATTGATCCACCTGTTACTGAATGCTCTGCTGTTAGTGCCATGGAATGTGTCACAGAATTAACCCACTTTCAGGAGTCCTCTACAGGGTTTGGAAATGATACTATATGCATGTAAGGATTTGACCATTTTTGTTTTTAAAGTTAATGTATATATAATTGTTAGTTAGGTATTAAGATATTAAAAATAATAATGTAGTTACTTATTTTGATAATTTTATCTTAATAAAGTTATTTAAATTCTCATTTTATCATTTATTTTAACTTATTTTCTCACACAGCAAAGTAATTTAAAAAAAAAAAAATATATATATATAAAAATGAGGTAAACAAAATAAATATCAAAATAAATAATAATTTTACTATGTTTAATGGCTTTTTAAAAAAGAAATAAACTGCTGTTAGTCAAATTTATTTAACTTATCACCTTTAATTTTGTCAAATATTGTTCAAGTTAACAAAAGCCAATCTACAAGATCACTAATAAATGTTAGTAATTTTCATTGTTGCAATTTGTATAATTTAATTACAAGACTTAAAGTTTACTAATTTAGTTTCCATCAATCCTGCACCCTACAGCAAAATAACAATAGCACGCCAGTGTGTCTTTGAAAAAACAGAAAAGTGTGATGAACTGACAACCCTAGCTATTGTGCATACTCTTGAGCAAGTTATAATGAAATGGAAGAGTCTACAATGTCAAACACCAGAGGACCAATTGAAAAACTGTTCCAATATCTTTGAGAGCCGTGTATATGAAGTATTTGGCATGAATATGTATGCCTTGTCAAGATCTGTGCAAAATAATGAAACAACCTTGTAAGTAATTTGCATTATTAAAACCCTTTTCAGCTACTCAGTTTTTTTCATTAGGATAAACACCATCACTGAACACACTCACATAACTCTTCTCTCAATAGATTGCAAATGGTACATATCCATTAACACACTAGTTGTTTGTTTTCTCAGTTCCCTTTTAACTCATACAATGTTTAATTTTAGCTCTTGCGGTCTCAGAAACACTGTTTTATAAATGGTTGCATTATCACAGGCATGTAGATAAGGAGTCACTGAAATGTTTGTAGTTTAAAAAAGTCTTAAATTTGGACTAAAATTAATTTTTACTTTTTACTTTCATTTGACTTAAATGTTTTAAATACAATATGTTTAGATTAAATATCATAAGTTCATTAACTGAAATTTTTTATGTTCATCAAAATCAAATTTTATACCATCATTCATTTTCAGGTTGAACAAGTTAACTCTTTTTTGTGAAGAAATTGACTTTTCATTTGAGTGTATGAATGCCTCTCTCAGTCTGCAAGGAGACATTCAAGCACAGATTGTTAGACAGGCATTGGAAGCTTTATTTAAATCAGTCACTAAAGTTTGCAACCGTAAGTGATTTGAATGTATGTTTTACTTAACTTATTGTTCTGTATTTTCCACAAAGACTAAAAAGGTGCAACAATTACTCATATTTTAAGCACACTATATAATATTTGTTAATACTTATAAATATTTGTTGCTTATTTTTTTAAGCTATTTATATCTGATTTTGCATAAACATTTGTGTGATTTATTATTTCTCCCACGAAATAGCTTTTCAACAGCATATATATATATATATATATATATATATATATATATATATATATATATATATATATATATATATATATCTTGCACCTATCTATCTAATCTATCTATTGACCTTTCAAGCCATGCCCAGCCCATAGTGCATAGACCCAGATATTTTTTTCTTAATTTTTTCATTCTAGCAGTCTCAATCCTTGCAAAGATCTTTTATCAAATCTCGCCGTTTGTCTCTGTTCTATGCAAGCAAATCTATCTCATTGAGGAAGCCGATTTCTGCTGCTCTTGCCTCTCTGATCAGTGTTCTTCTCAGTGTCTCTCTGGGTCAACCTCTTTTCCTCTTACCTGTTTTCCACATGAGGGCTTGCTTTGTTATTTGGTTATTATCTCTTCTCATCACATGTCCAACATATATCCATCATCTTTTCTTGATTACTGAAGATATTAGTGGTTGATGAGTGATTTATCTAATTTCCTCGTTTGTTTTGAATTCGTTTCATGCTGTACCAAGTATTTTCCTTAGACATTTATTTTCAAATGCATTCAACTTTGTTTCTATGTCTCTTGTTTTCCAGCTCTCACACGCATATGTAAGGGTTGATAGTACATTTGATTTGAATAGTCTAAGTTTTGTGTTTGTGCTAATGAGTTTTGATTTCACAACTTTTCAAGGCTTCTGAAAGACATTGCTGCTTTAGCTATTCTGATTCTAATTTCTTTACTTGTATCCCCTACCCGATCAATGTGACCTCCAAGACAGATAAAGTGATCGATCTCTTCCCCTAGTTTGATTTCCATGTATATTCTGTTATCTGTTGTAATTAAGCTTTTCATGACTTTAGTCTTTTCATGATTGATCTCAAGCCCAATTTTGTCAGCTATTGATGATAATTCATTGGTGTTTTCCTGCATTGTTTTTATCTGCTGATGAGGACTATATCATCAGCAATGTCGAGGTCCTCCAAATGGTCTCCTTGTATCCATTCATTATGAAGTCCATAATAATTCCAAATAACAAGGGCGATAAAATACATCCTTGTTTAACCCCAGTTTCTATTGGGAAACATTCACTCAGTCCTTCCTCTGTATGAACTGCACATGTGTAGCCATCATACTTGCTTTTGATAATATTTATGATTGTTGATGATATGCCATATCTTGCATATATACTTTTTTTTTTAAACAATCATGACACAAAAAATTCATGTGATGCAGAATTTTATATTTATTTTATGAACAACAAACCAGACCATGGTCACAGTCAAAAGATTTTTTTTATCAATTCTTCCTGTTATTTAATAGTTCTCATTTTATTAAACCAATTTCTTTTGTAAAGTTTATGGTCTGCCTTAGATTTCTTGTGTTCTTATACATTGAATTATTTGCGGGTCATTATCATTGCACTCTGAACATGTCTATAAGAGCTCAGATCTCCTCCTCAGCAATTCTCGCAGTGTTAAGCAACTGACGACTCCAGTTCTGTGTTGGTTGATTAATCTTCTTACATGCCCACTAAGTTTCTCATTCCTGGCTGTGCCCATCTTAACTCCCATCTCTTTCATCCAAAGGAGTGACATGGACATTCTATACATCTTATCATTCAGGTGGTTTGAAGTAGCCCATGTTTTCACTCTGCACCTTTACAAGATACCAGCCCCAAACGAACATGACAAACAGTCTTTCCTCACTCTTGATACATGGGCATATGTTGAACTAATTTGTAGTTTATTGTAAGTGTAGCAAATGAGTCTGTAGTGGCTGATTCACAATTTTTAGTTCTAGATTTAGCCTCTTCTCTGATAAGGGGCATTATGCCTCTGTTTCATTGGATTTCAAGTTTTCCATGCCAATAATTTTGTAATTTATTTGTTATAACAAGAATCTCTGAGTATTTTGCTTTGTTTCAGTTTGAGTTCTACTACTGTTTAATTGTGTGGATCTATTTTTTTATCATTGCCATGTACAACTGCAGTTGGTAAGGATTCATTGCAGTTTTTCATTTTTGTAACCTGTGGTTGTTATCCGAGGAAAAAAAGGCTAGGAATAAATTCCTGCTATATAGTACATAAAGAAACAAAAGATGCAATGGTTTAGCCACATGATAAGGCAAAAATATCAAAACACAACACAACTAGCCTTCGATAAATGTTGCAAGAACACCAGGTCAACCATGAAAGTATGAATTGATGGAATATTAGAAACACCAGGAAACATAAAAGAAGAACAAAAGAACACAAATTATATCTCTCCTTTATGGTGAAAGGCAAATGAGGAAGGAAAGATGGAGAAGAGGCTTGATTATCAGATATATTTTATATATTTTAAATTTTCTTGAGTGCTCTTATAGCTGATTAGGAATCTGTGAGAATTTGATTTTACTCAGCATGAAAAGTTTTAGTTACAAATATTTATAACAAAATATTTGTAAATTAATGTAATTAATTCAAAGTAATTAATTTATATAATAATTTAATATTTCAAAATAAATTTAGCACCCAAGGGACCACTACAGTGTTACTCATGTCAAGGTGATGGCCAGAATTCTTGTACAAATGGACACTCCATAAAGACTTGCGGTGACAAAGAGGTACTTCACTACTTAGGTGGTACTTTTTCACACATATCAGTGCAGTTAGAACATAAAATGCTTCTGATTTAAAATGTTCTAACATTTTGTCTCATTACACTCATGTTAATGGTTTAACAGCTAAAACATTGGCTTTGTACAACAGGGAGGCAAATCTATCTAAGAAATATCATTAATAGATTTTAGTTGTAGATTTTGTATTTAAAAATTATAATTTGGTAAAATTATTAACATATTTAATTACTAAAATAACAATGAGAGCTATTAGAGCTATCAAAGCATTAAAATATATGAATGCTTATAATATTTGAAATCACCAGTATCAAGTGATAATTTTTTTTAATTTTCAGGGTGTATAAATATATTATATATTTTTTTCTAGGAAGAATATTGTTTCTTCTGTAAAAATATTCAGAAATAAAACTGACTATTCTTTAAGAAAGTATTAATATTAACACAAAGACAAATTCAATTTTTGGTCTTCCATGTTCCTTTTCTGCCTTTTTGTGATTTTAGATTATACTTACTCTTTTTTGTGTTTTTCTTGTGTTAATATTTGTTATATTGTACCTGATGAAGACTTGTGCTGAAATGTCAATAGTTTGTCTCATCTCTCAACAAATTTCAGCTTTTAGTTGCTTTACCATTTAATCCTCATTTTACATGACTACTCTTTAATAGAGATACATTCTTGATTCTTCTTGATCCTTCCAGTGCCATTAGAAAACACATTGGTCTTGTAAAGTCACCTGCCTATTGTCTCTATTTGGGTAAGCTGTTCAAGTATAGAGAGTGAGTCTATTCCAGCCAACTTTGCCTCTTTGTCAGAGTTCTTTTTAGAGTTTCTTGAGTTCTTTCTCTTTTTTTCACCTGATGTTTTCTATTTGAGAGCTTGCTTAGTAATTATCTGGTCATTTCCCTAAATACATACCCAACATATGAAAAGATAGATTGCGACCATTTAAATGTTAACTTTTACCAACTAGACACATCAGGTTAGTAGCACTTCTGTTTTTTATGAATATATTTTTATGCCATAGTTTTAAAATTGGTGACATTTTTTATCCTGAAATAATATTTTTCAGTTGCTACTATTATTAAAATAAAGTAACATAAAGATAAATATATTTTATCAAGAAAATGATTTTGAAAATGAAACATGAGCAGCCATAACAGTGTAATAAACAATGCAGTATCCCATAAAGTAATTGCAATATAAAACAAATATCGTTATAAAAAAATGTTACAGATTTGTGAAACAACAACATCCGTTTTCCAAAATGGGAGTAAAGTGATAGCAAGAGATTGTATACCACAAGCTTCATGCAAGGCTGGCTGTGACAAAAAAGGATGCACATACTGTTGCTCAGATAATCTGTGTAACAGCAGGGATGATGGTCCTATTGAAGGTCAGTAGAAGTTCCTGTCTACTATAAAAAGTTGTAACTGAAGCACTGTCTAGAAGTGATCACTCCACAAATAAATTTCCAGTCAAGCAGCACTTTTCTTAACTTGTTAGCAATAAATATAGTCAAGTCATCTCTGCTTCAGCTACTTCCAATCTTATCAGTCATTACTAAACTCACTCTAGCAGAAGATAGTCCATCAGCTAGCCAGTTAATTATCTAGTAAGCTAGCCAGTTAATTTAAATTAGCTAGTTAATTTTTCTCAAGTCCAAAATGGCAAATAGGGCAGAAATATAAAACTCTCCATGTTCAATGATTTGTTGATCCGATGATACTTCCAATATAATTAGATTTTGTACAAGACTGGTAATGTATCTCACTGTTAGATTGCATTATGAAGTCATTATTATTAAATACTTTAACTTTCTTTTATTTCACCAGGAACATGCAACATGACTAAGGTGGCTGGTTGTATCTTTAGTCTTAGTTCAAGCTACATTCAAACTAAAGACTTCCAGTGCAGGTATAAGAAGAAAATAGTATATACAAAATAAATTATGATTGTTATTTTAGCGCCTACATATTTGTTTTTGTTTATTCAATTTTCAAAACAATTAAATCCTTAATATGTGGAAAATTTAAATTTTTTAATATGAATATTTAGAAAACAAAACCAAGTTGCAATGCTAATTTTTAGTTATGGAGACAGAAGGAAACGATAATACATAATTTGCTATAATATATATATATAAGAAAAATAAAAATACTTGATTTGCTTTATGAGAATAAGAAAATACTTGATTTGCTATATTAAAGAAATTCCAAATCTTGAATTTCAGTGATGCTAGTGCTGCTGTTGAATGTGTTCATGATGAACATGCTGAGTGTGAACGTGGAGGAATAACAACTGTTTTGGATTCTTTAACTAAACTGAACTTAAGTTCTGACATTCATATGTGCCTCATAAAAGAGGCTGATCAGAAATGTAGTGTAGATTCATATTTTGCAACCGCAACCTATATCAGCCAAATTGACCTTTCCAGAGTTAAAGAGGATAATCTCTGTGGGTAAGTTTACAGTTTTTCTTTCATTTGTCATTTTGCTTTGATTTTATTTGAGTACTTTTACCTCTCACTTTTATGAGTCTGTCTGTTTTCAATTACCATCTAATCCTGAAGTTGGAAGGGGTTTATTTTATTTTTACTTTGTTGAAGCGATGACTGATTTCTGTTACTGTCACAACAAACCATTCAGTTTATTATTTTAATCTTTCTCTATAGTTCTTTTTTCCATCCCACCATCTCTTCCACTGAGTCTGGTGATTTCTGCAATATCTTCATCTGCATACCACCAAACCACTTCTGAGAGCAATAACTATCTAAAATAAATTACTCAGGGACAGGGGTATTTTAAATTCTTACAGCACACATAAATATCAATAAATAACACTATAAATGATCTCTCACCTCAAGTTTCCACCAAGAATAAATATATGTTTTTCTGCTATTATTGTCTTTAATAACAGTTAATACAAGACTTAATCTAATGATTTAATTGTTCACAACAAAAAATGAGTTCACACAACTACCCTTAAATCTATTATTAGGGATAATTTTTTATTTTTATTAGTGCTTTCCTTTTTCATATTCTTGACAGAACTGCATGAAAATAATCCTTTTACATGCTTCCTGCAAACTGTAACTTAAAACTCTTGGCAGACCTATAGTTCTACCAGCACTGATTTTCTAAAGGCTTAGTATCTTCAGTCTCTTTATTTTCCCATGGGTCTTCCTGCAGCCCTGAAGAACGACTTCTTTCTCTCTCCAGTTCTTCCTGTAAGGTACTTGTCAACTCTGTTATTTTAGATGTGTGTTGTCTCTACAATTCTTATCCTGCTTTGACAATCTTTCAGGATTTCACATTTTATTTGCAAGGGAACTAATGATTTCCATTGTCTTATCAAAACTTTTATGTTTTGTAAAACTTATCTATACTATCAATCCTTTTTTTAAAGTTTAGGGAATATTTCTTTGATTTGTGGTGTACCACTTGGGACCATATTTTGGTTCTAAACATGGTTGCCTAATTATGAGCTATTGAGAACACATCTCAGCTGTCTTCCTTGATTTCATTGACCCTGCTGTCTTCATCTGCTACTGTGGCCTTCCAAAGTTATTACAAACCCTCTTATCTCTTTAGCTATTTCTGTTCTTTGTCATGCTATGGCTCTTTATTATTTTTCATATTTCCTTGTCAACAAAACTTTTGCATTTAAGACACTAAGATAATGAATGGTCTTTATTTTTTGTACTTCTGATAACTAAAACTCATCTGCTCTAATGAACTGCATGAATTTTAAAATAAGTTTTCTGAAAGCTAATGACTGTAATGCATGTGTTATTTCATATAATTCATGTCTTTTCAACCAGCAGTTTCACCTAACCATATTTCACACTGTTTCTATAATATAATTTTGGTTATTTGGTTGTGGAAGGCCCCGGTATCACTGCAAACGAATTAAAATCCATAATTGCTCAACCACCTGTGCCGGCAGAATCATCCGAATTAATATCTCATCTCCCAAACAAAGAAAGGTAACTGTAGTCCCCATCGTAGCAGTCTCAGCACACGCCAAAAGACTTAAGGCGAAACCACGCAGAAAGTTAACACAGCCAACTGTTTCATGTCATACGATATCATCATTCATCGTAAACAAAACAACTGGAATATCAAAACATGATCAAAACGGATGAGACACACCGCTCACGGTGTGCACAGAGCACTTAACTCAGTAGCTCCTGCAACAAGCAAGACTTTGAATATGAGGAAACTGCAACAAGGAACCCTTTTCATGCATAGCCTTCAATTGTTCCCGCCGTCTATCCACCATATACCAGGAGTTCACGTCCTCTTGAAAATGATGATCGTCGTATTTTTAAAAAAATGTATAGCGCTTGATGATGTTAGACCATCGATGTTGACTCCAATTCCGAACATATAGACACACAGTTAGTCGTCAAATTATCCCCGTCGCACATAAAAAAACAGACCATATGATTAGTGCACGGCAGTTCTTGGGATGTACGATGAGCCATTACGATGACGTTGCACACAAAAATGTCGTACACACAACAATTTCGCTCCCTTTAGATTCCTGATTACTCTAGTGATAGCAGCCTATGACGAACAAAACATGGTGCAAATTCCATAAAGAGATAAAACTGCAGCTGGCGAAGTAGTTTACATTAATGAATAACATGGAAATAACTTGCATCAAGGAATTCCAACAACGGTCATGAACAGCACCAATGTGATGTAAAGTGCAGATCAATTCTAGACGGTGGAAGGTCGCATTCGCAACACTTGATTTGTCAAAAAGGGACTGTTGTCGGCGTACGACTTCTCTTTAGTGCATATAATTAAATAATTCAATAATATAATTGATATTTATTACACTGCTTATTAATGAATATCATATTTAATGTGTTCTTCCTTTCTCTACATTTTTGTTCAATAATTCAAAAAAATATATACTCCTTATCTTTTTAATTTTTTTTTCAACTTTTCTCCTAATTTCATGCAATCTATTACTATTATCTTATTTATTCCTTCCACAACTACAGTCTCCCACAACTTTTAACCTCATACTTTGGAATTTTCATTTTGTTACCTGATTATTAAATCTTAAGCCAATTGTTTAAAATGTCGTCACCTTTTATTCTTTTAATCTAAAATTTGCTTTTCAGGATTGTTGTTGAGAGTAGAAGCAGTGTATCACAAGCTAAAATTGAATGCACAAATGATCAATACATGGCTATCCAGGAAACACAGATTGCAATTGAAGAAATGATTGGCTACTTGGACTGCAAAGAAAAATTCAACTTCACCATTGACATTATTTGCAAACCTTTTGATGCACTGGCTTGTTTAAAGACTACCTCAGTGATTGGTCACAGCACCATGAATGAAACATGTCTGTATGTAGGATTTTAAAAATCATATACTTCTTCTTTCTTCTTCTTTTCTCTTTTCACTGATACCTAACAGGTGTCGTGGTTTATATCATTTGTCGTTCTTGAGCTGCTCAAACTGTCTGAATTAGTGACCTTCCTTTGTTGTTACATGTCTCTGTCACTGCATCTATCCATCTTCTTCTTTTCTCTTTCACTGATACCTAACAGGTGTCGTGGTTTATATCATTTGTCGTTCTTGAGCTGCTCGAACTGTCTGAATTAGTGACCTTCCTTTGTTGTTACATGTCTCTGTCACTGCATCTATCCATCTTCTTCTTTTCTCTTTTCACTGATACCTAACAGGTGTCGTGGTTTATATCATTTGTCGTTCTTGAGCTGCTCAAACTGTCTGAATTAGTGACCTTCCTTTGTTGTTACATGTCTCTGTCACTGCATCTATCCATCTTCTTCTTTTCTCTTTCACTGATACCTAACAGGTGTCGTGGTTTATATCATTTGTCGTTCTTGAGCTGCTCAAACTGTCTGAATTAGTGACCTTCCTTTGTTGTTACATGTCTCTGTCACTGCATCTATCCATCTTCTTCTTTTCTCTTTTCACTGATACCTAACAGGTGTCGTGGTTTATATCATTTGTCGTTCTTGAGCTGCTCAAACTGTCTGAATTAGTGACCTTCCTTTGTTGTTACATGTCTCTGTCACTGCATCTATCCATCTTCTTCTGGGTCTTCCTCTTGGTCTTTTTCTATGCATTCTCAAGAAGAACACCCTTGATGGTGATTGGTAAAGATTCATTCTGACTAGGTGGCCAAATCATTTAAGTTGTTGTTGTTCTATATATTCTTGGCAGGGTTTCTGTCCTACTATTTTTCTTATGGTTTCATTTGGTATTCTATCTCTTCTTGTTTTGTTTGTTACTTTTCTCAAGCATCACATCTCACATGTATTAATCTTTCTTAAATGTGATTTAGAAAGGGTCCATGTTTGACTTTCATAGCACAAAGTTGGTATGAAAATACTATTTATCATTTGTTGTTTAGCTGGCATAGAAATGTTTGGATGTCTTAGCAATGGTGAAAGCTGGTATGTGACAGCATTTGCTTTTTGTATTCTCATGTCAATTTCTCTGTCTAGTTTTCCATCTTCTGTGAACATTGTGCCTAAATACTTGAATTCCTCTACTTGTTTTATTTCTTTATCTTTGATCTTAATGTTTAATGGGTGTCTTAATTTGCTTATTCTTATAGCCTCTGTTTTTGCTGTGTTAATTTTCATACTGTAGTTTGTGCAGCTTTTATCTAGAGATGTTAAATGCTGTTGTAGCTGGTTTTCATCCTCATATATTAGGCATTGGTCATCTGCAAAGAGTAACTCGTTGATGTTGAAGTTTTCTACCTCTATGTTATTATTTGATTTGTCCTTATTGTTGGTTGTTTCCTGATTTATTTTGTCCACATATATGATGAAGAGGAGTGGTGAGAGGACGCATCCTTGTCTTACAAAAATTATATACTTAACCTGCACTAACATTGCAATAAACTACCATATTTGAAATATAAAAGCAGTAACTAGAAAGGAAAACTTAAATTGCAGGAAAAGACATTTTTGTCATTTATAATAGATTCATAATTGACAATAAAGAGTGAATGTTAGTATAATATTAATGGTAAAGAAAAAAATAACCTGCGATGAGCCTATTTTTTTTTAAAATTGGCGTTAAAAACACTGTTTAATCTTTGTGTCCATAAAATAATAATTTGTCACTGTAAAGTTTAATAGATTGTAAGTAACAAGTTGTGGGGTGTAACATACACTCTTACAAAGCATGGTGACAGCTTTACAAAAGAAGAAAAAAACAAAATCATGATGTTTTGGCCTACTAGCAGCCTTCTTCAGAAAACACGAATGCAGAAATTGTCAAAGAAATGAAGGATAATTAAACTACATGTTCTAGAGAAACCAAAACTAGTGGATCTAGAATAGAGAGTGAAATGAAAAGAGAAGACAAAGTACTGTATTACATATTACAGGAAAATAATTAATAAAAATAGGGATTTAATTAAATGTAAAAATTAAATGAAATGCTTAGCTGAAAGTTTTATAATCCAGTCTTCATGGGACTGGACATCAGATGTAAATGAGAGAGAAGGTAAGGGGAGAAATGAATCAAGGTGTTGAAGAGAAGAGGTGGAAGGGGAAAATATACTGACTGAGGTTGTGAAAAACAAAGCTGTGGTCTGGATGAGAAGAGGCAGACATTAGCTACATGTAAAACACAGTGTGTCAGTCCACCAGGAATGACAAAAAGGTGAACAAACCGAGGAATGTGGCTGCACCAAGGACTTTATAATAATTAATAAAGATTATAGGAGACTCTATGGCTCCAAGGGGCACAAAGTAGAAAGATAGTATGATTGTGTGCAAAAGAGGTAGTTAAATAGCAGATAGGAGGAAATGGTAAAAAGTAAGTAAGGTAGTATGGTTATGGTTAAGAAAGGCCCCGGTATCATCGCAAACAAATTAAAATCCATAATTGCTCAACCGCCCGTGCCAATGGAATCATCTGAATTACTAACTCATCTCCTAAACAAAGCAAGGTAGCTGTAGTCCCGATCATTGCAGTCTCAGCACACGTCAAAAGACATAAGGCGAAACCGCACAGTGGCATTCTGATTTACAGATCATCTTAAATTGCTTGCATATGATGGCATAAATGATATTACATGGTGTTCAAGTGAACACTTTTCTGATCTCAAAAGGATCATTAGTGAAGAGAGCCATATCTGCCAGGGGAATTTGGTTACATATTGCAACCGCAACAGTTAGTGTCCCGATGATAATGGATGGAGTCAGGAAGGTGGTTCCTGACAAGCATATCAAGGAGGTTTCAATCAAGCTTAAATGCAACCAAAGGAGGGTCAGGGACAAGTAGACAGGTAGTGAGTTTGGAGCGGAGAATGGGGAAGTAGTGGTGATTGATTCTGATGACCGCATAGAAGTAAGGGTGATGGATGAGAGCAAGTATTATCATGTCAGAGGAGGAATGGAGAGAGAATTGGGTAAGGGCAACCTTACATGAGGTGTAAAGAACCCATTGGAGAGCAGGTAGAAGAGCCAATTTGGGATACAAGTGCTGGTGAAAGAATCCTAGCACCAGGTGAGCTTGATGTAGGAAATCTTTATCATCCTGACAAAGGCAACAAAGCCTGAGTAATTGGGAAATAGGAAGAGAATTCTTGCAAGATGTCAGGTGGGAAGAGTCATTGCAGAGGAAAATGTGGAAGTTGGTAGGTTTATAAAAGACTGAGAAAAGGAGACCAGAGACACCTAAGGACATTTTAATATCTAGAAAGGAGACAGAGGAGGTGGAAATGTAGGAAGTGATGCGAATCAAAGAGTAAATCTGATCAACATGCTAATGAGAAGAGAACCCAGTTAGGTTTGGAGGATCTCGTACTTCAGGTAACCAAACAGACAAGCATAGTTTGGGCCCATTTTGGCATCCATCGCTACTCCACGGATCTGAGTGAAGAAGTTGCCATCTAAGGAGTTCAGGTTAAGAACTAGTTTAGCTAAATGGAGAATGATGTCAGTTGCAATAGATGGTTGATTTCTCATGTCTCTGCAAAAAATTTGACAGCTCAAAGGCCGTCAGTGTGAGGAATGGAGGTAGTACAGGTGTAATAGTATAGTGACTAGAGCATGAGTGCATGGAAATTGTGGGGATTGGGCAGTGCGTGACAAGAGAATTAAGTTGATAGAAACAGTTATGTCCGTGAATGTATCCAAGATTGAAAGTTCAAGGTAGAGTGATTTGGAAGTTTCGAAGGTGGAAAAGAGGGCAGTGACGTATTGTTTTGTAAATGGGAGACAATGATAATTTGGTGTGGCAAAGTTCGATTGGATGCGCAAAGGAGCCTGGAATAGTAAGATTGGGAGATATTTAAACTAAAAACAAGCATAAGCAGAAGACAAGCATAGACAGACTAGAGCAGATAAGGAGACAACATGTAGTCAGTCAGTCAAGTTGTAGAGCAACGTTAGAGTTATGTGATAGATGACTGATAGAAATGGCCAGGTGCACTGGCATTAGTCTAAATCTCTAGTAGTGAGAGTTAGTTGCATTTTGTAGTTACATTGTAATAGGTGGAACCGTTCAGAAGTGTGATAGTTGTGTCAGTAGAGAGCGGTGATAAGCATTAGAAGACAATTTCACTATCTATTAGTGTTAACTTAGAAGTTTTTTCAATACCAACATTTTTCAATACTAACACTAATGATCATTGGACTAAAATGATATCGAGTAACTAGATGTGAGCGAATGATAGACAGATTGCTGATTGTTTACAACTATGTTGTCTCCATGTATTTATAACATAAATGATATTCAACACCATGCAAGATGACAGGCAATAAACTCATATAAGATATCATCGGCTGATTGTTAGCTGTGTCCACCCTGTAACAACTACAATGCATGATCTATGTGAACTCAAAATTCTGATAGAGATAGTACAAGATCATTAAGTTGCTATGATCTATAACACAGGGAGCAGCCATCCATGACAAAGAGATGATTGTTCTGGTAGGGAGTAAAGGTGATGGAGGCAACGTTATTAAGAGTGTCGTTGGTTTCTTTAACAAATGAGGGGAGATTCATGACAATGTGTTAAGAAACACTGTCGAGAAACATAATGATTTACAAAAATGATAGGAAAATAAATAGCATCAAATCTGCAGATGAAACTACCAAGAGTCACTTCAAATTTGAACTAAGTAATCAATTTGCAGCTCTGAGTAATTTAGATGATTTAAATATGGATGATTTATGGAATCACTACAACACAGCCATACTGACATTGGCAGAGTTAAGTGCTGGATTCAAAGAAAATGGCAGAAAAGCATAAATTTTAGACACCATGTGGAAGATATTAAAAAAATTATGAGAGGCCAAATTAGCCATTGGCTGGAAGAGATAAAAGAATGTATATAGATAATCTGGCAGATGAAACAGAAATAACCTCAAGGACAGGAAGTAGTAAAACTATATATAATGTACGAAAAACAACTAACAAGCTCTTTTACATCCAGAGAAGGACCTGCTTTGAATAAAACTAGAATTTTACTAACTTCAAGTGAAGGCAGAAAAGCGTGCTGGGCTGAACACTTCAAAGAAATAATTCTAAACCATCCATAACCTAATCATGTACTGAAATTTGAAACTGATGTGTCAGTCACACTATTAAACTTCGATATAGGAGATACCAACACCGCATAATTTGAATTGGCAGTGAAACAAATGGCTAATTATAAGGACCTTGTGAAGACGGAATAACAGCATAGATTATAAAATTTAATTGACACACACATCTTAATTTTCCTAATAAAAGCATTCAACAAGATCTGGAAAGAGAAAAGAGTTCTTACAAGCTATAAAAGAGATTATTAAAAAATTCTTCAAAAAGGCAATCTTAAGAACTGCAATAACTAGAGGAGTAACTCTTTTATCAGTTACCTCTAAAATATTCTGTAAAATTATGCTCAACAGAATAAAAGAAGCAGTTGACAATTTTATGTGTAGAGAACAGGCAGGATTTAGAAAAAAGAGATGTCACAGTGACCAAATATTTACCTTAAGAATTATACTTGACAAGCATGTTGAAAAACAAATTTTACAATTTAATTTAATAGACTTTAGGAAGGCATTTGACATCATATAGCATACACAGTGTTTCTTTATGGTATATCCTGAAACAATATGAAATACAACAGCAAGTCATTAACATCATAAAATATTTATACAATGACTATATATGTGCAGATATGTACAGAGGAAGGATTAAGTGAGCTGTTCCAGATTGAAACAGTAGTAAAACAGATATGGGTCAATTCAAAGAAATGCACATAAATGCATCAAAATGCAAAGCTGCAGTGAAGCTAATAGTGATAAGAAATGGAAACAAAATATATATATACATAGAAAAGAAGGTATGGTTAAAGTTTCACATAACAAGTGGACAACACAAACCAGAATGATGTTTCGGCGCAATAGGTCTTCAACAGGAACAAACATACAACACATGTTAGAAATGTATTTAAAATAAACATTAAATAATTGCTTGGGGCTACCATTGATTACATAATGAAGAACTGTTGTACTAGCAAAAATGGTATTAAGTGGCTCAATGAGACACAACTTGAAGATCTGGATTTTGCAGACAACATTGTGCTTCTAGGTGATAGTATGCATCAGATACAGGATGCTATCATCAGCAAAAAAGGACTTGAAATTAACAGAGAGAACATCAAAATAATGACAACAGGGGCTGTACAAAAAAAAAATATTTACCTGGATGGAAAGCAGGTGCCAGAAGTGGATTACTTTATATACCTTGGTAGCAGTGGAGATCAAGAGGAAGAAACTAGAAAAGAGATCAGAATCAGAATAGCAAAGACAGCTACTATTTTTAAAAACATTGAAAAAATATGAAATTCAAGGATATTCAGCATGAAAACAAAACTTAAATTTTTCAACTCAAATGTATTATCCTCCCTCACTTATGCACATAAAAGCTGGAAAATGACAAAGGAAATTGAGAAAAAAACTCAACACATTTGAAGACAGGTACCTAAAAGGATACCTTGCATTAAATCAAATGAATTCAAGACTAATGGTGAAATAAGAGACATGGCATGCAACCATTTATCTCATCTACTGAAAAAAAGAAGATGGACTGAAGTTGGGCATGTATTCAGAAGAAATGACCAGAGAATTACTAAGCAGGCTCTCAAATGGGAAACATCTAGTCAGAGGAAGAGAGGGTGACCTTGAGAAACAGTGAAAAGAACTCTAACAAAGGAAGCAAGCTTGGCAGGCACAGACTCACTATTTATAAATGAACAGCTTGCCCAGAACAGAGACATTTGTCAGGTGATTCTACAAGAGGTAGGTGCCGTCTAATGGCACTGGAAAGATCAAGAGTCAAGACAAATGATTTGACATTTTGCAATTATAAAGACAATAGAAAGATATTATTTAATTTGTTATATTCTTTAACATGTTTTTATTTTTAAAGATTACAAGATGATAAATACATTAAATGGAGATCAGTGTTGCCAGAGCAGAGTAATATTCTGGTTGAAGGAAAGGATTTGTCAACCAACATCTGAACTGGAACAATTAGTTGCTACGTGCTGATAAACATTTTGTGAAGACAATCGGAGCACCTATGGATGGGGTGCTTTAATGATGATCCTAATTTAACATAACATAAAATAACATAAATATATATAAATCTGGATTCTATAAACACTATACTTTGTTTGTTTAAGCATTTTTGTGTATGATCATATTTATTTTCGCTTAAATGGTTGTGTAATCATTCCAGGGCTTACTCTGAAGTTGCCAAATGTATGAAAGCTAAACTGGATAACTGTTCATCAGCTGCCCCTATTCTTTATGTGGAGAATAATGTTCAATGGCTCACTACATCCCTACATGTTAATGACTCATGCACAGATGTCAAACTGGTTGAAAGTTCAAACATAACATTGACTGAAGTAGAAAAGTGTTTGAAGATGTAAGTAAAACTGTCAAATATGCAGGATATGCAGTATATGTATTAAAATTTGCATTTTTAATTTTGAAATATATGAACACAATCATATGTGCAGCCATAAAACCAAAATTAGCCTATGAATTTTTGTAAATATTACATTACATAAATTTAGTTATAACCCATTTTACTTCAGATGCATGGGATTTACATGACACTAGGTTTATTATTAAGATGGTGGCTTATAATGAGTCATTAGTGGACTAGCACAATATCCAATGACAGTGTTATATTTCTGTTCTATTTTTAGACTAATTCAAAACAGCTTATCCGCTAAACTAGAGAACCATTTTTCAAAGTATCATTTTTCTATTTTTTTTTAAAATAGCTTATCATTTGAAATAGGAAAAGCTATTTGCTGTCTAGTCATGCATTAATTTTTTAAATAAATTTTATGTTTTATATTTAAGTTTTTATTGCTGTATCATATTTTCAACAGATTTTCTTCAGAGCTGAGGTTGGAACCAATTGCTGGCCTGTATAATGCAACAATGACTCTTCAATCATGTTTTGTAAACATAAATGAATCAATCATCCTATCCCTGTCTGTCACAGAACAGTTCAAATTAGAATTGATTATAGAATTAATAGAAGAAATAATTAAGATATACATGGAAGGTTAGTGACTATACATTATATTTTGGAATGTCCATAAATTTGTTTACATGTTTTAAGAATTAAATGTAATACAAATTAACAGGAAAATTAAACATTACATTTTCATCAATGTAACAGAAAAATTGGTGTGTTTTGACCAAAAGAGCAGATAAATGTAAATCTGCACAAATAAATAGTGAATGCTTGTGCAAACTACTGAAATTAATAAAATGAAAAGACAGCACACTTCCAAATACAAGATAAAGCAATTATACTCTTGAGGAAATCACTGATTAAAATAGGAATTTAGGATATATAACAAAAATGGAAAAATTTTGTAGATCCACTTATATGCATTATATTAACTGTGTGGTGGAATCATAGTCTTTTACATAAAATAAGTACTTGAAAGTTATGTTACATAACATATCGTCAATGTAAGCATGAACAAGGAAGGCTTCATCAATGTTAAATAGAACTAATCTTGACATATAGAAGCCAGTCAATGACAAATCTAATTTAATTTTGAGGATAATTCTTGCAGGAATATAATACTGAAAGTATTTTTATTAGTAGCTTGGAGCTACAATTTTCTAAATTATTGTATTTAAGTGAGGACATGTAAAGTCTTCATATTCCTTTGAAAAAAAATCACCTTTGGATGGTCCAGACTCACGTGCACTTACTCAGTAGCACGGTCCAGAACCCGTTTAACGTGTACACAATAACTATCACGGAACAACAGTTGGATGGAGGGGAAGAACTATGACTTTTGCTGATGATATTCTGGTATATCGACAGGGAAGAGACAGACGGGGAAATCGCTTCCACAATGCAAGACGAACTCGATCGCATTTCTTCCTGGTGTGGGGTATCAGGTGCCGTGGTTAATCCTAATAAAGCATCAGTTTCATGGTTCTCTCTTAACAATCATATCGTTCATACGACCACACCGGTAGTACGAATGGGAGCTGATGAGGTGACCAGGGACAAGTTGATGATATACCTTGGAGTTAAGTTTGATCGCAGCCTGTGTTTTCGGGATCACGTCGACCATGTGATAACAAAATCCCGCAAAGGATTAGCCGCCTTGAAGGTCATGGCAGCTGCCAACATCAAGCAGAGGCTACTTACTCTTCTGTTCTAGGGATTAGTCCTCGCAGCTATCGAATATGCCCTAGCAATTCTTACTGTCAGTACGACTCAAATTGATAGGCTGGAGAAAATACAAAATGAAGCCATGCGCATTATCCTGGGATGTACGAGGGACACTCCCTGTGTAGCAATGAGGTATCTTCTTGACTTTCTAGCCATGGATGACAGAATCAAGATCTGGAGAGCACGAGCATACCTGAAGATTAGTACAGATAAAGAGCATCCATTGCACCACGTGCTCAACACAGAGAAAGGTGACAGGCTAAAAAGAGGCAAATCATGGGTGGGCCGAGCAGAAAATGTCATCAAACAGGTCTGTGGGCTTACCAATATCAGCGTTGGTGAGGAGTGGATACCGGTGCCTACGCCTACTTCATTCAAGGGGACTTTCTCGTGTATTGTCACACTCGACAGGAAAAGTAGGGAACAGAACCCGGTCTTGGTTAATGCTGATGTCAACGGTCTCATCTGCGATAACACCGATGAGAAAGATGCAGTCATCTATACAGATGGATCTGTAAGACGACACCAAAGAAGTGCATGGGCATTTACAGCACGCTCAGCAGGCAGAATAGTTTACGAAGACAGTGGTGCATACGTCGTAACCATGAGTAGCATGACAATGGAGGTGATGGCAGTGACCAAGGCATTCAAATGGTTAGAGTCACAAGACTACACCCACGCATGTATACTGAGTGATTCGATGAGCATGATAAAAAAGTGGAGGTGGGCTCTGTACGCATGCAATGGGTAGAGTCGTTGCAGAAATCCAAAATACGTAAGGTCACCTTTGTCTATGTCCCTAGACATGCGGGAGTATGGGGAAATGAAAGAGCGGACAGGTTGGCTAGCGGCGCTGTCGTTGAGGACGGGCAACCAATGGATTGGGCGGACATCATCAATGCCCTCTGAGACGTGGGAAGAGCACATGACTTCGACAAACACAGATCCACGTCACTTCTTCGGATGATGGAATTGGGAGTTAAGTTGGGCACAGCCAGAAATGAGACACTTAGTGGCCATGTAAGAAGACTTATCAACCAACATAGAACTGGAGTCATCAGTCGCTGGACACTGAGGGAATTGCTGAGGAGGGGATCTGAGCACCTATGGACAGGTCCGGAGTGCAATGATGATGATGACCTGCAAATAACTCAATAAAAAATCACCTGTGATTAAACATTTTAAATCAAACAATTAATTTTATGTTAATAAAAAAAATGATTTATTTAAAAGATTATCATTTTTTTGCTATAGTTTTGCATAATTAAAAAACAAATTTCTATAACTGGTGGAACATCTAGTCTTTAATTGTATCATTTGTATATGCAGTAAAATGGTTGTAAGATTTCAAAGAAGTAATTGCATCATGTGCTGTTTAAAATCAACTTTATAACTTTAAATGCAATTGTTGAAAATCGTTACACTGCTTTATTCTTTACTTTAATTATTTTCAGATCATATTCACCTGGATGTGAAAAGTATGTATGAAGCTTTCAATTTAAAACTAAAATGTATGAAAATAGTCCTTTATTATCATAGACTGCTTGCAGAGATATTATTGATGTTACATGAAATAATTGCTGAATAAGAATTTATAAATATATAAAATAAATAATATATTTAATGAAATCTTTAAAGTAAGATATACAATATTTAGCTGTCTAAAAATGAAGATGAGTACACAAATTCATTTTATAGATAGGCTTATTTGATTATTAATTGTACTAAAATGTAAAATGTATATATATATATATATATATATATATATATATATATATATATATATATATATAAAAGCAGTCAACAACAGAACTGATACTATGCACTGTAGATAGAAGATTGTGGAAGGACATCATCGCGTACGCCAACCGGTATGGCACATGATGTTGATGATCATATATATATGTATACATATATATATATATATGTATACATATATTTACATATATGAAAATTATTAATAGATTAGTATTATGTGCCTTAGCATAGTTAAAATAGAATAAAAGAGTGAAATGGAAGAAGACAACAGAAACTACTATAGGCCCTACTTCATTTGTCAATGTATCTGTTCATCATCATTGAGTGTCATCTCCACATTGAAGGTTGCCTACCATGGAGCGCCATTCTGCTCTGTCTCTTACTTTGATGGTGCAATTTGTCATAGGCTGATTTGTCCATTTTTTATATGACTCGTCCATGTTAGTTTTGATCTCTGCCGCTATAACCTTGTATTTTCTCTACCAAGATTACTTTTAGTAGGCTGCTGTTACTTTCAACATGCCCCAAAAAATTTCATTTGTCTTGTTTGAATTGTGTTTAGTAGTTCTCTTTTCATTTTTAATTGTTTTAAGACTTCATCGTTTGTTTTCTTTATTTTTTTCTATCCAATTCTTTTATAAATCCACATTTCAAAGGCTTAAAATTTCTGTTCTATTTTCGTATCTAATATCCATGTTTCTGTACCATACAGGAATATTGAGAAGATGTAACATATTGTTATTCTTAGTTGTAGCACTGGTGTTATTTGTTTTGACTTTAGTATATTTTTCATGGCATTAAAATTACTTTTTGCCATTCCTATTCTTTTATCTATTTCAATTTTTCATTTTCCAACACTGGTAATAGATTATCCAAAATAGTTGTAGCTCTGAACTGTCTCCAGGTCTATTACTTCAACTTTGATACCCTCTTATAGAGTTTGAGTATTATCTTTGTATATGATCATAGTTTTAGTCATTTTGATATTTATATCTAATCCATATTTTTTGCTTGTCATGTTTATTTCATTAATTAATTGTTGTAGATCTTTAGGATTTTCTTCTACTAATACTTGTATCATCAACATATCTTAGGTTATTGATTATCTTTCCATTAATGTTTAGGCCTGACATTTCTGTGATGTTTTTAAAGATTTGCCCAGTGTAAAGATTGAACAAGCTTGGTGATAGGATGCATCTCTGTTTTACAGCGAATCAATTCAGAGGAAGAGGTATGTTTACAGCACTCAGAAAAAATGACAAATAATCAACAACAGAAAAAAAAACAAAGAACAATATATGGACCGAAGCAGGAATGAACTCGTACTCAGTGACACGGCGGCTTGCCTTGAAAAGCCAAACACTAGGGATTTTGTGGCATGGCACTGTGCCACTGAGTACGGGTTCGATCCTGCTTCGGTCCATATATTGTTCTTTGTTTTTTTTCTGTTGTTGATTATTTGTCATTTTTTCCAAGTGCTGTAAACATACCTCTTCCTCTGAATTGATTCGCTGATTATCACCTCAGAAGTTTCCCTCTATAATAATATACATTTATTATTATTTGTCTCCATCTCTGTCTTACACCTCTTTTTATATCTTTCTTGCATTAATGGAGCCATCCATATTCAAATGTCCAGTTAGACATATATTTAAATACTTTATTTTTCAAAAGCTCTTTAAGTACAGGACACTTATCAAAACAATTTTGCTTGTCTATAATTCAATACATTGAAATATAAAATCATAAAAACAAAAATAAAGCTTATTTTTTTCAAGAACAATATATTTTTCCAGTCTTACTTATGCCTGTGAGAGCTAGATTACAATGAAAGAAATAGATGCATTTGAAAACAAATCTATCAGGAAAATACTTTGTATACCATAATATAAATTCAAAACTGATACACAGAAGTAAGAGAAATAAATGATCATGCAACCAACCGAATTATCTATAATCAAGAAAAGAAAGCAGCAATATGTTCACCATGTGGTGAGAAGATATAATAAAAGAATTAGAAAGCAAGCTCCCAAATGGAAGAGAGCAAGGAAAAGGGAAAGAGTCCAACTTAAAGAAACACTAAGGAGAACAATGATATGAGTGACAATGACACTAACTATCAGCTCCCTTTCTGAGATTGAGAGGATCGCTTACATTTCTGACTTGTAGTGTGACTCACTGTGGGCCATGTGCAAAGTCTGATGATGCTTAAAGAATAACAACAAATTGTCAAATATGGAGAGTTTTTTTTTATTTCTCTCATATGTTACTGTCTTTGGCTTGAAAGGACAATAGTTGGATGGATGGATGGATGGATATTTTCTGCATTTTTAATCTTGCATTTATTTTTAAAATTAGTTTCAGAAACCTGTAGTGCGAATCTGACTGCAGTATTTTATAACCATGGTGTAGTCTTGTTTGGCATACCTTTCATATCTCTTAATCAGCGAGCTGGGATCTGCAAGTAAGAATTTTATTAAATGAAATATATATACTTTAAAAAATGGGATGCTCAAAAGAAGTAACTAATTGTTCATTTCATTATGTAATTATTTACAGTTGTGACAGCAGGAAAAATTGAGAGAAGAAGATATAGAGGGAAACTGAGAAAAAAGATACCAATTAGTGTAAGAGAATAGTTTAGTAGAAAGTCAACAACAAAAATGATAAACTGTAAAGATTGAAAGTTGTGGAAAGTCATGATCATTAAGCCAGAAGGCATGTTAACTGAAGATGATTACACATTTTTATTGTTGTACAATATATGTTAATATGAACGAGTAACATCAAAAGATGGACAAGTCAGCCTATGACAACCTGCACCATCAAGGCAACAGACATAGCAGAATAGCACTCCATGGTAGCCAACCTTCGATGTGGAGATGGCACTCAAAGATGATGAGAATATGTGATTTTTAATGAAAAGTGTATACTTCCACTGTTTCATCTGGATCTGAATGCTGAAGAATAATTGAAAGAGAAACATCAACACTGTTATCATTTCATACATCCAGCCTGTGGAAACATTTCATAACATTTAGCCCAAATAAAATAAACAATAAATAACTGCTCAAGAAGCATAACTAAGAAAAATGTTTGTAATAATAATATGCATAAGCTGTGACTGGGCAGTCATGTGTTAAGAAGAATCCAGTAATGATGAAAGGAAATGCTATGCAACTAACTACATAGAAAGCAAAAACAAGGCAAACCATGGGTAACCTTGTGGAGAAAAAAGATATGAATGGTATGGGCCTGGCCTTGGTTATGAAGGATGAATATCTTCTTCCTCTACCTTTTCAGCTCCCAGTGGAGCATAGGTCTTCAACAAACACTTTCCAAGCTGTCCTGTTTCTTGCCATTCTTTTAAGATCACTCCATGTCTTCCCCATAATCTTCATCTCTGCTTTCATCTGTCTTCTCCAAGAATATCTTGGTCTTCCTCTTTGTCTTTTTTCTTGGGGGTTCCAAAAAAGGACCTGTTGTACTCTCAGTTGACTTCCACGGTGTGAAGGATGAATATAGTCTGTGGGAAATGGACAAAATTTGGTAATGCCTGAAGAGGAGGAGAAGGAGATAATTGAAGATGACATTTAAAATTTCAGAATTTTCATAACACATATTATAGCGATGTTTTTATTTTGTAGATTTTGACATATTTCTTTCAGAAAAAAAGATGTCTAATTTGAATGTTTCCTGTGTGTTACCAGGGCCTCATTATGAGGAAGTAAAGAATAGTGACACTGTGAACTTCCAGGCATGTCGTAAGAGGCAACTAAGGAGGTTGATCGATGGCTTGATAAGCTGTCATTTTAAAAAGAATTGTTATGGAAACAGCGTCGTATATTTTAGAGCAGCGATCTCTGCAATATGTGCCACTTTGGCACGCAAGGTTTCTGTTTTTGAGATTGTGGTTCTGCCCTATGTGCCGTCTTCGGCTCGAAAGGACAATAGATAGATAGATAGAATTTGAATGTAAATTTATATTTAGTAACTGACCACTTATATTCAATATATTACTATTGTATTATTACAAATTATAATCTAATTTTCTATTTACTGTATTGTTTATTTGCCATAAAGTAAATAATTGTGAAATATTTTGTGCAAATGAATGTATAGAAATTACAAGGACAGCAATCTTACTTTATCACATGCAATCATATACTTTATCCTAATGTATTAATTAAAATGACATTACCCCAAAAATCATGTGCTGAAGGTCTGTAAAATTTATAGTCACTAACACCATATTCCCTATATGCCATTTGACGTGACGGGGGCTCTTTACTTTTTTTACTTACAGGGAGTTGGATTCTAATTTGGTATCTGCTACCTCTAACTGTGACATGAATGCCACTGCTGGCTTTTTTAATGCATTAGACATTCTGCGGGTGCATTACTTAACTGGCTTCTGTCCTGATATCCAACCTATTCCAAGATGTTTGGTTAGGAAAGCAGAAGAATGTTATATGGAATTTACAACATCATTTGGTTTTGTTGAAAGTGACAACTTGTGCGAGTAAGTATTAGGATACCTGCATTGTAATGCCAAGTACTTAAATATCATGAAATATGTAATTACATTTATTTGAAGCTGTTGAAAAAAATTAGCCAATGCAGAAAATTTATTGATGAGGTGTTCTTAGTCAATAGAACTAAGACAAATCAATTTTGGATTTATAAAAAAATATAATAGCATACTGTAAATTATATTTCAAAGTTCTGTGATGTCAACTCTGACAACAAGGAACAATTCACATCAACATGGTCATGAGGTGTTATTATGGAACAAAACTGTCACAGACATAAGAGGTCATACTAGTTACAGGTCTCTCAATCAACAACTTTCATTAAGAAGATATTATAAAAAATTTGTGCAAGTAACAGTGTCAACAGATATATATACTAGTAGTATAGTCTGATTATGTAATCAGTCAACACATTTCAGGTTAGTATATTGTTTAACACTCCGGGATTTGCTGGGGAGTAGATCAGAGCGCTTATGGACAGTTGTTTGATGTATGATGAAGATAATCTGATGTTTAACTAATTTCTGGAGCTTTCAGAGTAAGAATGAAGCTAGAGGCCAATGCCTGGAAGTCACTCATCTTTCATAGAGTGTCAAAAAGTTAAAGAGCTGAAATACTTGCCTGATGAGGCTTCTGATGATCAGATTTCCTCCTATTACAAAATTTAGTATAAAAGTTTCCCATCATCATTCCTCTTTCCTTCCCCATTTGCCTTTCACCTTTGAGGGGAGATATAATTTATAATCTTTTGCTTTTCTATTGGTTTCTCCAGCTGTTTTGCTTCCTATGTTTCTTATATTCTATAAATCAGTCTTTTTCAAGGTTGGTTCTTGGATTTTGTGTTCTCTCTTAACATTTGTTGAAGGCTCATTGTAGTGCATTTTGATCTCTTTGTCTTATCATATAATTAAAGGGTTAAGGCATAAAAATGCGAAGCTGCAGTAAAGCTGAATATAAGGAAAAATAAAAAAATAAAAAAATGGTATGTAAGAAGCTTTACGTGACAAGTGGACGACACAGACTAAACAACGTTTCGGCTCAATAGGCCTTCATCAGGAACAAACAAAAAAACACACACACAAAACTGATAACGAAACAACCAAAACAAAAACAATCGAAATGTTAAAGAAAACAACAAAAATAAATAAAACTATCCTGTAAAATCCTAAATAAAATCGCAACTATTCGATTCTTTCTCCTTTGTGTTTGCACACTGACCCCTGTGTTAACTCCTCTGGTTCTGTGTACATTTACACACTTTTTTGCACGATTTTCGACGTTCACGACAGTCGCACTTGGTTGCGATTTTATTTTGGATTTTACAGGATAGTTTTATTTATTTTTGTTGTTTTCTTTAACACATTTCGATTGTTTTTGTTTTGGTTGTTTCGTTATCAGTTTTGTGTGTGTGTTTTTTTGTTTGTTCCTGATGAAGGCCTATTGAGCCGAAACGTTGTTTAGTCTGTGTCATCCACTTGTCATATAACTAAACCAATTTATATAGCAGAGATTATTCCAAGTTTTTTTCTTAGTTCTTCATTTCTGACTGTATTTCTTTTGTTTACTGTCATGCAATCTAACACATTTAATTTTCTTGGTGATTATTTTCTTGATTTTTCTTGAGTCTGGTGTCCATGTCTGGCACTGACACACAATTTTGAAATAAAGATTGTGTTGTAGAATGCCTGTTTTGTCTCTAGGGTTATTTCCTTGTTGGACAATAGTGATGGTAGTTGTCCAATGATTTTACAAGTTTTATTGCATCTTGAGCCTATTTCTGCTGCTTATGAATTGTTAAGTTGTATGCCATTAGACTTTCTAGGTATTTGGATTTCTCTGCCTACTTTAAGTGTCTAGCACCTGTCATTATTTTTATACTGTTTCTCTTTTGTGGTGTTAATTACCTCTGTTTGTTAGTGTTAAATTTCATGTTGTATTAAGGGCCAGTATCTTTAAGTTTGTCAAGTGTTCTTGAAGGTCTTTTATTTTTTCATGTTTAAGTACTTGGTCATTTATGAATAGAAGATCACGAAACAGCTGGCTGGGTAGTCTACAGTTTGGACATCAGCCTCAGGACAGGAAGGATCCAGGTTCAAAGCCCACCAGATGCAGTAGTGATTTTTCCAAAATATAAAAAAAATAATCAGTGGCTTCTCTATGATGTTACCCTCCCCTGATCTCAGGAGTAATGATAATGTCTAGCCATCTCTGGATAATGAGATCCGATGTATAGCCCTCTCAGATAGCAGCAATAAACAGGAGGTTCCATGTGCACTTGCACATGTTAAAGATGCCCTGGAAGTTAAAATAGAAAAGAGTTGACTATAAATATTACCACTGCCCATGGAAAATTTTCAGCAAAAACCTACCTACACTGTGGACCCAGACCATGTGGGAGTTTGTGCACATGGGCCAGGATTCTCCTAGAGTTTCTAGAGATTCTCTTGGGGGACTTCAGAGCACCTATGGATTCATCCGGTCTGCAGTGATGATGATCCTAACAACAAAGAACAAACAAACTTAATTTAAAGATGCTTGTGGATATGACAAATAGAACAATGAAAAATTTGGGCACATGATGAAACACTGAAGCAAGACACAATTTACAAATATGTTATTACTATATAACATAACACAACACAATACATTACATTACAATATAAATGACTTTAGAACTTCAAATGAACACAGGGACTATTTCTTTCTTTTAATTTTTTAATAGAGAAGCTAGTGAATTTGTGGAATGTGCAGTAACCTACACAGAAACATGTGATTCTGATAACCTGAAGTCCTTCCGTCAGAAAGCTGCCTTTGTTGCTGACTTTGTATCTCAAGCTTGTACTCACAATCCAGATCTTATTGCTAAAGCAAGTTGTGCTCTATTTGGTCGAGTGAATGCCCAACCTGGCTGTCATCCCGATGACATGCAACAATGTACCAGCACCCATCAGGATAAATGCAGGTCAGTTTGTAGAAAATTAATTTTATTTTATGCAATTCTATAAATCAAACAAAAGTTGATTAACTTTAGTATTAAGAATACAACAAGAATAACAAGTTGCACTCATTATTTGCTGACTGAAGGAAAATGATTTTTATTTTTGCCAATAACCTATATTGTAAAGCAGTCAAAAAATGAACTATGGAAAAATCTGGGACAGAGATATACAAACATTTGACCAGCCCTAAATCCAAAGACAACATCAACTTCCTGAGAAGGAGAAATCGGAGCACCATTTCTGACTTTACATCAAACATATACAGTTTAACAGTCACTTGGAAGGTAACTACAAACTTCAGACTGGTGTTGCTTTCAGCACAAACTCTGCAGTGATAGTGAAATTTCTTTACCATCCCAGAACACGTACTCTTGTCTCTATTTTACCTAGTGGCTGGATGGCCCACAGGAGCAATTTTTGCAAATGAGTGCCACTAGTAACATTGAGCATGGTCAGTTGGTGCATACTTCTAGCAGCAACATTACTCTGACTCCTGTCTGATCAGTTGCATAGTGTGTAGGGAAGGGGAAAACTGAGGAGCAGTTACATTTTTAAAGGCACTCAAATAATACCACATTGCTGACAAACTATGATTGTTTACCAGCAAGCATCTATCAAGATGTCAAAGGCCATATTACACAATGCTGGCTTTGAAATTTGTCACAATTTAAATATTTCAGTTCTGTTTAATAATAAAACCACCAATGACATAATTTTTAAATAAAAAAAAAATAAAAACTACAACTATATATAGCTTTTTATGTTCAGTTATGATTTCATGAAACAGTGTGTGATTTTTATTTGCAGTGATGTTGAGAGCAAGGCTGCCTGCTTTATTAAAAGTGCAGGAACTTGTGTCAGCAGTATACCAGCCAGTGTTCTCACATACAGTCTAAGTGAGATCTCTCAGTGCCGCTTTGGTGATGATAGTCATAGCAAAGATACAAATCTGTTGACACAATCATGCAGCGATAAACCATACACATGTGATGTTGAGAAGTCTAAGAACTGCCTTTACAGCCTAACGAATCAGTCTTATAACGAAGACAATGAGTATGCATATTTACTTTATATTCTAATTTGTTTAACTACTTTTAATTATATTTTATAGAAAGAAGCAATAATAGGAAAACTCTTTATACAGAAAGGAGTAAATATATAGGACAAAGTTAATATTACATATAAAATTATGAAACAATCATGATCTTGTGCCATATTAGTTGGCTACCATGGTGCTACATTTTGTTGTCTTTAGTCTTGATGATTCGCACTGTCATGAGTTCTTCAGTCTACTTCTTGATCTCATTTCATTGTAATTATAATTTGACGCTGTTTTTTTCCCCTGTATATTCATTTCCAGAATGGCTTTCAGTAAATTATTGTATTCTTTGTTTGTCCACTAAATTTAATTTTGACGTTTTTGAATTGCATTGAATAGTTTTTTATTCAGTTTTAGCTGTGTAAAAACTCTATTATATGTTTTCTTTTTTGCTTGCATAGTTCTTAAAACTTGTAAGCAATACAAAGTTCAAAAAGTTATTTTAACTACAATCCTTATGATTAGTTGTTAAAGTGAGAACTAGAAATAAATAAGGAACAAAATGCTATTTTAGTTTACTATTGACTAAATTCATATTTAGAATTTAGACAGCAGAACTCTTTATATTGTACAAAAGATGCTGACAAACACCTATACATCCAGTGGAACACCAGTTCTAGACAAATCTGGATTAATGCTAACAACAAACGCAGACATAAAAGCCTGTTGGGCGGAACACTTCAAAAAAATTCTTAACCGTCCACTACCCCACAGTTTAATAGATTTTGAAGCTGAAACACCAGCAGCAGAATTAGATGTAAATTTAGATGACTTCACTTTGAGTGAAATAGAAACCACCTTAAAGCTTATGAC
Organism: Megaustenia siamemsis; assembly: GCA_032433765.1. Lineage (NCBI taxonomy): Eukaryota > Metazoa > Mollusca > Gastropoda > Stylommatophora > Ariophantidae > Megaustenia > Megaustenia siamemsis. The sequence goes on from JAVIAB010000092.1 coordinate 162,765,653, forward strand.
CAATAACAAGGCTGCTGGAGAGGATAAGTTAACAGCTGAGATCCTCAAGGCAATTGATAGCCATAATCTAATACATCTCCAAAAAATGTTCAACATCATTTGGAAAACAGAGAAGACGCCTCATAAATGGAAAAAAGAATCATTGTTAAGATTCCAAAAAAGGGCAATCTTAGAGATTGTAACAACTGGAGAGGCGTGACACTTTTGTCAGTTGCCTCAAAGTTATTCTGCAAAATCATCCTAAATAGAATAAAGGATTCAATAGATACAGTAATGCGTGAAGAACAGGCTGGGTTTAGAAAAGAGAGAAGCTGCCTTGACCACATTTTCACTCTTTGACTTATATTGGAGGAACATATTGAAAAGCAAAAACCTTTTGTACTTAACTTCATCGACTTAAAAAAGGCATTTGATAGTATTCATAGAGATTCTTTGTGGAAAATTCTGAAGCAATATGGCTTACCATAAAAAATCATAAATATTATCAAAGACATGTATGATGGTTACACATGTGCAGTTCGAACAGAGGAAGGACTGAGCGAAAGATCCCAATAGAAACTGGGTTAAAAAAGGATGTATTTTATCGCCCTTGTTATTTGGAATTGTTATGGACTTCATAATGAAGAAATGCTGCACTGGTAATAAAGGCATCGAATGGATACAAGGAGACCATTTGGAGGACCTTGACTTTGCTGATGACATAGTTCTCATCAGCAGCCAGATAAAAACAATGCAGGAAAACACAAATGAACTATCATCAATAGCCAGAAAAATTGGGCTTGAGATCAAGCATGAAAAGACTAAAGTCATGAAAAGTTTAATTCCAACAGGTGACAAAATATACATAGAAAACAAACCAGTAGAAGAGATCGATCAATTTATCTATCTTGGAAGTCACATTGATCAAGAAGGGGATACAAGCAAAGAAATTAGAATCAGAATAGCTAAAGCAGCAATGTCTTTCAGAAGCCTTGAAAAGTTGTAGAAATCAAAACTCATCAGCACAAACACAAAACTTAGGCTATTCAAATCAAATGTACTATCAGCCCTTACGTATGCATGTGAAAGCTGGAAAACAACAAAAGATATAGAAACAAAGTTGAACGCATTCGAAAATAAATGTCTAAGGAAAATACTTGGTATAGCGTGGAACGAATTCAAAACAAACGAGGAAATTAGAGAAATCGCCAATCAATCACTAATATCTTCAGTAATAAAGAAAAGACGATGGTCATATGTTGGACATGTGATGAGAAGAGATAATAACCGAATAGCAAAGCAAGCCCTCATATGGGAAACAACAGGTAAGAGAAAAAGAGGAAGACCCAGGGAGACACTGAGAAGAACATTGATGAGAGAGGCAAGAGCAGCAGGAATCGGCTCCCTCAATGAGATAGAGCTGCTTGCACAGAACAGAGACAGATGGCGAGATTTGATAAAATATCTTTAAAAGAAAACTGCTAGAACAAAAAATTCAGATAGGAGAACGTGTATCTTGGTCTACGCCCTATCGGCCGGTTATGGCTCAAAAGATCAATAGATAGATAGAAATTCATATTTACATTTACAAAATATAATATAACAATAATAAAATTTCACTGAAATGCTGTGGTCAGATAAATGATATTTTTCTCTGGTTACTTTGAAAATTTAAATTTTCAGATGATTAAAAATATTCACAGAGCTGCAGTAAAAAGAAGAAATAAACAAACAATAATTCAGTGTTTTTCAAAATATTTCACAATGGGAAAAAAAAAAAATATTTAAAAAAAACTGAACTGTTGATCCTGAGAGACACTGTGAAGAACATTGACAAAAGAGGAAAAGACAGCAGGTATTGTTTTGTGTACAAATATTGAGATGCTTTTGCTCAGAATAGAGGCTTGAGGCGAGGTACAACTGTGTAATGTCTGTCAACACTTGAAATAAGATGCAAAATAAAAACACTAATATTTTTAAATCAGTAGGACAGAAATGTAAAACATTTATGATTGCAATATTTTACTGCTAAGTGTTATTTACACATTTTCTTCCTTGGGAATGAATATTTGTAGTTGCCATCACTCATGCCACACAAATTACCTTTTTCTCCAAAACAGGATACAAACCAGGACATGTCTTGAGCAAAACTTCTATTGCTTCGTTCCTATATCACAACTAATCAGCATAGATATTCAACACTTTTATGCTCTGATTGTGCACATAAAAAGCCTTTCACCTTATTGGAACCAGCTGGAGAGCGAGTATCTCATAGAGTGGCTGAAGTTGACTAATTACTTCTTTGACTTCTTTACTCCAGTAAGTAAAACAGTTGCTGTATGTACAGCTAAAAAGTGAGTGTCGTTAGATAAACAATGTTCAGAAGGTAAAGGTGAAGTACGAGACTTGAACCAGCGTCTTAGCACGCGAGTTTCCACCCACATGTGCTTGACCACCTATCCAGAAATGTTCGGAGATTTCTGGATAGTGTCACTTCAAGCATCGAAATTTACGATGCGAGGCGACATTCCTCACCTTCCCAAGGTAACACCCTGGTACCCATTTATGCCAATGACTGGGCCGATCATGGGGGTATTTTTTTTTTCCAACCACGAGTACAACTCACACTGCTTCCAGCGGGAATCGAACACAGGTTGTCCGAACGTCGGTAGTCCAGTCAGGTGGTTTTTCCCAACTAGGCTACTGAGGTCCCCAAATGTTCAGAAGTACAAGCTCAGTGCTTTCTCTCATGTCAGGTTGGCTTCAGTGGGTTCCCAAAACTTGTCAATCTCTTGCCTTTGAATTTTAAATTATTGCTATTTGAACAAATAAATCAAAAACCTTTTGGGCTAGGAGAATGCATTGTGTGAACAATTTTTCTACAGAGGGTGAAATAAAATCTCAGACTTGAACACCTAATGGTAACTGCACTGGACAAGTGATCTTTATTCTCCAGTCCTATAAGCCCCCCCCCCCTCCCCCCAACGGCCGACCCCAGTAATGGGAAAATGCCGTAAAGATAGAATTTTTTTTTTTCAAATAAATCGATCCCCACACACATGTTTGTCAGGGAGCCATGATAGCTCAGTGGTTAGTGGTCTGGACTACAAAGGACATGAGGTAGGGTTTGATCCCAACCGATGGCCTGGTTCACCCAGCCTTTAATGGGTACCGGATTTTTTTCTGGGAAAGTAAAGCGGCACGGGCGTTATACTGACCACATTACCCCAAAAATCAAGTGCTGAAGGTCTGTAAAATTTATGGTCACTAACACCATATTCTCTATACGCCCCTTGGCATGACGGGGGTACTTTACTTTTTTTTACTTTTACATACGCTGTCAACATGTATGTCCTCAGAATAAGCCAGAAATTATTGCGTTTTATTTGTATCTGTGTCAGAATTTATACAAATTTGATCCTACAACATATTTATTTATTTATTTTCTAGGTATAAAATTTGACCTATTCATCCAAATATTATCTATGCACAAGAAATGTAACATTTTATAGCTCTTTTTAATTCCACATGTAGAATCAATATGTAAGTCTGCAGCTGTGGGATATGTGCTGGGAACTTAATACATTCTTTGAAAATATCCAAGAAATCAGCAGCACTTTTCCAGGTGAAACTCTACCAGCCACAAAAGCATCATTAGTGAGGATTAAAATGACAATTATGCGTTTGTGTAATTCCGGTAAGAATTCACTTTGTCTAACAGCTTAGGTAACCATTCATTTTGTGTAACAGCATAGGTAAACATTCATTTTGTGTAACAGCTTAGGTAACCATTCATTTTGTGTAACAGCATAGGTAAACATTCACTTTGTCTAACAGCTTAGGTAACCATTCATTTTGTGTAACAGCATAGGTAAACATTCATTTTGTGTAACAGCATAGGTAAACATTCACTTTGTCTTACAGATTAGGTCATCATCATCATCATTAAGTACCGGGCCTACTGGCGTAGGTGATCATGTCTCTCCACAACTTTCGATCTCGACAGTTCTTTATCATTTCTGCTGTTGACCTTCTTCCAAGCCATTCTCTTAAGCTGTCTGGTATTTTTTCTCTTTGCTTCCCTCTGTCTCTTCATCCCTCAATTTTTCCAGTTGTTACAATATATTCCAGTTGTTCTCTTCTCATTACATGGCCAAAAAAATGATGATTGTTTCTTCCTAATATTGGAAATTAGCTCTCTTTTTTGCTTTGACCTATTTCAGAACATTTTCATTACTCTTTTTAGCTGTCCATGGTATTCTCAACATTCTTCTGTAAAACCACATTTCTACAGACTCCAGTGATTTTCTTGTCTGTTGTCCTATTGTCCATGATTCACATCCATATGTTAAGACTGGCACTACATAACATTTAAGAACTCTTTTTCTTGTTTCTATTGTCAAAAATGGATTGCATAATATCTTCCTCATTTTTTGGAAAGCTGCTTTTGCCTGAGCCATTCCGCATCTCATCTCTTTTGTACATCTTCCGTCTGAGGTTAACAAAGTTCCCAAATATTTAAATTCATTTACCTATTTTAATATTGTTCCACTTGTCTTTATTTTGCACTGGGGATGTCTTTTTATTTGTTGTTACCATTACCTCTGTCTTTTTGCTATTAAGGCTGAGTCCTTTATTTTTGCTTTCTTTCACAATAATGTCCACAGTAATGCATACAGCTTAGGTAACCATTCATTTTGTGTAACAACTTAGGTAAACATTTATTTTGTGTAACAAGTTAGGTAAACATTCACTTTGTGTAACAACTTAGGTAAACATTTATTTTGTGTAACAGCATAGATAAACATTCACTTTGTCTTACAGCTTAGGTAACCATTCATTTTGTATAACAGCATAGGTAAACATTCACTTTGTGTAACTGTGTTTAGGTAAACATTTCTTTAGTGTAACAGCATAAGTAAACATTCACTTTGTGTAACAACTTAGGTAAACATTTATTTTGTGTAACAGCATAGGTAAACATCACTTTGTGTAACAACTTAGGTAAACATTTATTTTGTGTAACAGCATAGATAAACATTCACTTTGTCTTACAGCTTAGGTAACCATTCATTTTGTGTAACAGCATAGGTAAACATTCACTTTGTGTAACTGTGTTTAGGTAAACATTTATTTAGTGTAACAACTTAGGTAATCATTTATTTTGTGTAACAACTTAGGTAAACATTTATTTTGCGTAACAGCTTAGGTAAACATTCATTTTGTGCAACAATAGGAAACTATTTTTTTTCATTATTTATATCAACAAAGAAGTGAACAATAAACAAATAAAGTTATATGTAAATCTAACCCAGTCTCTAAGCCAAAGACAAAAAAAGGGTTTTAGATTGTGGAAATGTAGGGAAGAAATTAACATAAACTACTTGTTAAAATTGTTCAACATATATTTTATGTTTTATTTTAACATTTGTGCTATATTGGGCACATATTTATCAATTTTTGACAAACTATATGTTTTTTGCAATTAAAATGTGAAGAAAATAGACATAAGTAATTAACAAAAAGATATCTAGAATATTTCTGTGATTGTTTATTATTTTCTATTAAATAGGTGATGTAGCAGAGGAACTTCAGCTGCCACCAGATGGTAGAGGTAAGTTTTATATAATTATTTATATTTTGAGCTTTCTAACATCAATTTGAACATTAGAACGAATCCAAGTAAAATCTGCTATTTAAAGGTGCTTAATAATTAATAATACATTTATTTAATAATACATTAAGACATACATACAATTTCATTAGTGAGTTTAATATATTTTCCTTTAAAAATGTACTGCAGAATAAATAAAATATTATTCTGTGCTGTTTTGAATTTGTTTGTGAAGACTAATTGTGCACGCTATACCATGTAATTTTGAGAAGGATTTGTGAAACTAAAGCTTTGAGTGAGTGCTGAGTCTACAGGTACCCATTTTCAGTCTAAAGTTCATGACCTGATCACTTCTTTGTAAAGAATATCTAACATCACCGTCAGACATCACACAGGGCTAGCAGTGTATCCAGTGATAAATCACTGTCATCAAACAGGTCTGTGGGCTTACCAATATCAGTGTTGGTGAGGAGTGGATACCGGTGCCTACGTCATTCAAGGGGACTTTCTCGTGTATTGTCACACTCGACAGGAAAAGTAGGGAACAGAACCCGGTCGTGGTTAATGCTGAGGTCAACGGTCTCATCTGCGATAACACCAATGAGAAAGGTGCAGTCATCTATACAGACGGATCTGCAAGACGACACCAAAGAAGTGCATGGGCATTTACAGCATACTCGGCAGGCAGAATAGTCTACGAAGACAGTGGTGCATATGTCGTGACCACGAGTAGCATGACAATGGAGGTGATGGCAGTGACCAAGGCATTCAAATGGTTAGAGTCACAAGACTACACCCACGCATGTATACTGAGTGATTCGATGAGCATGATAAAAAAAGTGGAGGCGGGCTCTGTACGCATGCAATGGGTAGAGTCGTTGCAGAAATCCAAAATACGTAAGGTCACCTTTGTCTATGTCCCTGGACATGCGGGAGTACGGGGAAATGAAAGAGCGGACAGGTTGGCTAGCTGTGCTGTCGTTGAGGACGGGCAACCAATGGATCGGGCGGATATCATCAATGCCCTCCGAGATGTGGGAAGAGCACAGCACTTCGACAAACACAGATCCACGTCACTTCTTCGGATAATGGAAATGGGAGTTAAGTTGGGCACAGCTAGAAATGAGACACTTAGTGGCCATGTAAGAAGACTTATCAACCAACATAGAACTGGAGTCGTCAGTCGCTGGACACTGAGGGAATTGCTGAGGAGGGGATCTGAGCACCTATGGACATGTTCGGAATGCAATGATCATGACCTTCAAATAACTCAATAAACAATGCAGTGGTTTACATGCCTTGTAGCATTTTGTAGGACAGCAACATGGTACCTTTATCTTGCATTATTTATGGTGAAATGAAAAGACGATTAGCGGTCACAGATATGGGATTTCTCAGAAGAATGTTGAAAGTTCCCTGGACATCTAAAAAGAGCAATGGGAAAATTCTCAAAGAGGCCAACACGAAAAGTGAACTCCTAAAAAAACATTAGAAAGAAACAATCAACATTTTTCGGGCACATCATGAGAAGAGGAAAGTTGGAATACTTGGTTACAACTGGCAAAATAAAAGGAAAGAGAGATCGCAGACAACAAAGGGAGAAAACACTGGATAGCTTGGTGTCATGGCATGGAAAACAGTCAACAACAAAATTGATACGATGCACTGTAGATAGAAGATTGTGGAAGGACATGATCGTCTACGCCAACCGGTATGGCACATGCTGATGAGGATGATTTATGGCCATCCATTGCACAGTGCCCCGAATTTGATTCACTCTACTTATCTGTTTCTACTTTTCCCAGCCAGACTGTCCCTGGCCTGCTTTTCTTCTGAAGTCAGTTGCATGGTAGTACTTGTGATTGCTCTAGATCTCTTCTGAACATAGGGGTTTTCTAGCTGTAGTGTTTACCTGTGATTTAAAGAAATGTTATTTGCATAATATTATTATTTTTATTTTGCATGCCCACGCATTATTCTATCTATTGACCTTTCGAGCCGTAACCGGCCCATAGGGCGTAGACCAAGATACACCTTCTCCTATATGAATTTTTTGTTCTAGCAGTTTTCTTTTAAAGATATTTTATCAAATCTCGCCATCTGTCTCTGTTCTGTGCAAGCAGTTCTATCTCATTGAGGGAGCCGATTCCTGCTGCTCTTGCCTCTCTCATCAATGTTCTTCTCAGTGTCTCCCTGGGTCTTCCTCTTTTTCTCTTACCTGTTGTTTCCCATATGAGGGCTTGCTTTGCTATTCGGTTATTATCTCTTCTCATCACATGTCCAACGTATGACCATCGTCTTTTCTTTATTACTGAAGATATTAGTGGTTGATTGGCGATTTCTCTAATTTCCTCGTTTGTTTTGAATTCGTTCCATTCTATACCAAGTATTTTCCTTAGACATTTATTTTCGAATGCGTTCAACTTTGTTTCTATATCTCTTGTTGTTTTCCAGCTTTCACACGCATACGTAAGGGTTGATAGTACATTTGATTTGAATAGCCTAAGTTTTGTGTTTATGCTGATGAGTTTTGATTTCCACAACTTTTCAAGGCTTCTGAAAGACATTGCTGCTTTAGCTATTCTGATTCTAATTTCTTTGCTCATATCCCCTTCTCGATCAATGTGACTTCCAAGATAGATGAAGTGATCGATCTCTTCTACTGGTTTGTTTTCCATGTATATTTTGTCACCTGTTGGAATTAAACTACTCATGACTTTAGTCTTTGCATGATTGATCTCAAGCCCAATTTTGCTGGCTATTGATGATAGTTCATTTGTGTTTTCCTGCATTGTTTTTATCTGACTGCTGATGAGAACTATGTCATCAGCAAAGTCGAGGTCCTCTAAATGGTCTCCTTGTATCCACCAGGTCTACGTTTCATTAACAACATTGTTTTTACGATAGCGGCTTGTTAAACCTCTGATTAACGGTTATATACCAAGCCGGAGAAAAATAATTCCTCCATTTTGGAAACAACCGGATATTTTTTTTATTAACGCATTATTAGTTATAGTAAAATGAGTATTGCAGTGTTTATTTGTTATAATATTTATAAACATGTTAATTTGAGAGACTTTATACTTCAACATTTATATTCTCAATAACAGAGAATCCTGCTTGCCCAGTAGATGTGATAACTGCCTATACATACGTCCTAATCTCCCAAGCAATAACAGATTTTTTTTCTGTACAAGATTTCATAGGAGAACCAGTTTGTAGGTAAGTCCAACATATAGGCATTATACACTATAATTCAGAGAAATATAACTTTTGTGTGTGTTGTATTTCTATAAACCATATCTAAATTGAAACTGTATACTATAAGTATTAATGGTGTAAATTGAGTTTAAATCTTCTTCTTCTATTTTTCCTTCCTTATTTGCCCCTTCATCATCAAGGGGAGATATAATTTGGGGTCTTTTGCTCTATTGTTTGCCTCTGTTTCTGTTATGTTTCCTAGTGTTTCTAATATTCCATCAATCCATTTTTTTCATGGTCAGCCCTTTGGTCTATTGTTCTTGCAATGTTTATTGAAGGCTCATTGTGTTGTGTTTTGATCTTTCTGCCTTCATATCATGGCCAAACCATTTTATCTGTTGTTTCTTTATATATTCTATGGAGGAGGTTATTTGTAGCTTTTTTCTCAGTTCTTCATTTCTGATCTTATCTCTCAGGCTGTTTTCTGTCATTCATTTAACACATTTAATCTTAATAGTGTTTATTTTTCTTATTGTTCTTGCATCTGTTTTCCAGGACTGTTATTGGTAGCACAACTTTGGGATGTAGGTTGTATTATAGAGTGCCCGTTTTGCCTCTAGTGTTATTTCCGTGTTGGATAACAGTGGTGATAGCTGTCCAATGATTTTACAACCTTTGTTGCATCGTGAGTCTGTTTCTACTGTTTGTGAATTGTCATCTGTCACTGAACTTCCTAAGTATTTAAATTCTTTTATTTGCTTTTGTTGTCTGCTGACGTTTTCAGTTATGTTGATGCTCCATTTTTCTTTTGCAAAATTAATGAGTTCAATATGTATAGTGCCTGATTGTCTGCAAATAGAAGCTCGTTGATCTCCTCTATTTCCAGTGGGTTGGTTAGCTTACATATGTTGTCCATGTATGTAATACACAATGGGGGATAGGGGGGGAGACTGAATTATTAAAAGCAGCTCTTGGTTAAGCACACCTATAAACAGTAGAAACTTGTATAAACAGTAAAAACTTGTTGACCTACAAGAAACAAACTTTCAAAGGCACAAGTTGTTAACATTTTTGATTTGTTTATAATATGAACAGTTTTTAATTAATACATTTTTAATTTAAACGGCCATTATATTAATATTTTAAAAACCATTATATGCCTTTCAGCCTGTGCAACAGTAGTAGGCAAATATGCATAAGTTACCAAAGTCATCACTGAGTTTATATAATGATTTTATTTTAAAACTGTTAACTTTATTCATTATGTAAGATTTAGTTTGTTTAATCCTTTCCTGTATTTCAGTTGCTTATATCAATTTTTAATGTCAGCTTAAAAGTTTTAACAATTTTATGTAATATTTTACGCTAAAAAATATATTTAACAATCTTTCAAATTGTAGACAACTCTGATAGATTGAATACATTTTTGCTTGCAAACAAAAACCAAACAACCAGATAATAAATGAAACCACTTACCTTCTGTATAGTTTATGAAGTGAAATTTTTTTTCAGACAAAGTAATAGATATTATCCTTTCTGTTTTCATGCTTCTAATCTAGACATTTTAGTCATTTAATTTCTGTCATGACTATTTATTTAAGATCAGTCTTATTACAGTACCTGATTTTACCCACTTTGAACATAATTTTTTACTTGGCATCTCTTCAGTTTGTACAGCAAGCTGAATCAGAGCCTGGAAGCTAAAGCTGAAGCCAGTCTTAATTTTGCCAGTTGTTCATCTGGTTTCTCTGCCAGAGCAAAGTTTGCTCTAAAGATAATCGATTCCCTTCTGGGAAATAAATGTGAGATGCAAGGATATGATGTTAGACGATGTGACTCTGAGTTAGCAGAACAATGTATTTACACATTGTTTGAAAGTTTAATATCCCTTGGCAAAAACGAAACAATTCCTGGACTCTGCAAGTAAGTAATTATTTTCATTACTAATTATAAATGGTGGCCAGAATTTGTGTAGTTGTTGGTTATATGATTAATAGACAATAGATCAGGTAGGATTTAATTGGACCAAAAGGAGCCAAACAGTGGTTCCTACCTGCCCTATTGTGTATTAATTGTATAACCAACAACTATGTAAATCCCGGCCACTTTTTCCTTCCTCCATTTTTCAGATCAGTGTTTGATTTTTGTAGATTTCTTTGTTTATTTCAGAATAATTATTTTGTACCTGATGGAGGCTTTTGCTAAAATGTCATAGTTTGTCTTATCTTTATAAAATAATTTAGCTGTTTTATACCATTTTGTATTTATTTTACACGTTCTCTGCAGCTTCATTCATGGCCTGACAAAGTATTTAATATTGTATATATTTAATATTTTTGCCTATCTCCTGTAATTATATACCTTATGATATTTAAAATGCTTTTTACCCTTTCTATTAATCTATTGTTTTATTTTTTTCTTTCACCAATTTTCCATTATTTCTTATATAGTCCATGACAGCTGTATTCTTGAAGTTTCTTTAGATTCTTTCTATTTATCATGATATCGACTTATCATCAAGTACCAGGCCTGCTGGCATAGGTGATCATGTCTCTCCACAACTTTCGATCTCGACAGTTATTTATCATTTCTGTTGTTGACCTTCTGGCAAGCAGTTCTCTTTAGCTGTGTGTTATTTTTTCTCTTTGTTTCAACTATCTCTTCATCCCTCAATTTTCCCAGTTGTTACAATATGTTCCAGTTGTTCTCTTCTCATTACATGGCCAAAAAATATTATGAGTGTTTCTTCCTAATATTGGAAATTATTGTCGACTTATAGATTTTGTGTATTATCTCTGTTTATTCTCATAGTTTTAGTTTTCTTCATATTTATATCATATCCATTTTCACTGCTTTTCTTTAACTGGTTGTAGTCCTTTTGGACTTTCCATCAGTAGTACAGTATCATTGACATATTCTAAAATGTGTTAACTATATTTTAATTGATGTTTGTGCCCGTCATTTTAAAAAATGTCCTTAATGATCTTCCTTCATGTTTAAATTCAACAAACAGGGAAACAGAATGCAATTCTGTTTTAATCTTTGCTTGATGTTAGGCACAGAGTTCTCTATGTTACATCTAATCTCTGTTATTTTTTACTAGCAAAAGTTATGTGTATAATTTTTATGTCTTCATTATCAATATGCATATCTTTCGGTTGTATTTAAAAAGAAGAGAAATAATGTACTTTTTTTTCACAAAATTAAACAGCGTTTTAGAAGAAACAGATACATGTGTGCATAAATACAGCTACAAGTGTGATTCAAGTACACTTAGTCGCATAGAGTGGATATATGGCTCTACAAGAATGTTAGCAGAAGAGAAGTGCTTCATCGATATACCGCCTGACGAATGTGAAAAAGGAGAGCCTGAACCAGATGAATGCAACATTGGTAAAGCCGCAACATGTTCTTTTAACCAGTTAAAGACCTCTATCAAATCTTACATGAACAAAGATGCCAAGTGCAGGTAAGATATGATCAAGTGTTCTGGATTAAATTTATTACTATTAGCATTAAGTGAGGTCAGGAATAAAAGTACTGGTCAGTTCGTTTGTGTCTGATCCAGCTTTTGTCGTAGATTCTTGTTCATTAGTCAAATGTTATGTATTGGCATTGTATTAAAAAAGTGTTAACATTACATCACAACCTTTCGCTACCAGTACCAAACATAGTCACTATAAGTTAAGTGGAAACAAAATTAGTCACCATTGGAATGTTGTGTTTGATTGAAATGAGATAAATTAGAAAAGAGAACATAAAAGAAGGATCAGAACAGAACCAATACTTGAACTATCTATTGTCCTTTCGAACTGAAGACGGCATATAGGGCAGAACCACAATCTTAAAAACAGAAACCTTGTGTGCCAAAATGGCACATACTGCAGAGATTACAGCTTCCAAATCTATGGCTCTGTTTCCATAACAATACTTTTTACAATGACAGTTGTCAAGCCATCGATCAACCTCCTTAGTCGTCTCTTACGACATGCCTGGAAGGTCACAGTGTCACTATTCTTTACTCCCTCATAATGAGGCCCCAGTAACACACATACTTGAATTACATACAGAAAAAAAGAAATAAAATTGTTTGCTCATCTGAAGAGAATACCTTGTGATTCCAAACTACACAAAGCATAAAGAAAAAGAGGAAAATGAAACAGAGCCTGAGCAGACACAAAATAATATGAAGTGATCAAGATGACTCTGCAAAGAACTTTGTATCTCCTCTGATACGTGATTCAGTTAGATGACAGAGAATGAGGAAAATGAAGATTGCTAAGTCTAAAGAGAAAAAAAGGTACATACATAATTAGGTGAATGGTTAAATTGATTGGACAGATAAGAAGTAAATGTTATATATATATATATATATATATATATATATATATATATATATATATATATATATATATATATATATATATCATCATCATCATCATCATCAAGTACCATGCCTGCTGGCATAGGTGATCATGTCTCTCTACAACTTTCAATCTTGACAGTTACTTATTATTTCTGTTGTTGACCTTCTACCAAGTCGTTCTCTTAAGCTGTATGGTATCTTTTCTTTTTGCTTCCCTCTATGTCCCTCAATTTTCCCAATTGTTACAAAATATTCCAGCTGTTCCCTTCTCATTACATGGCCAAAAAATTATGATAGTTTCTTCCTAATATTGGCTATTAACTCTCTTTTTTGCTTTAGCCTCTTTCAGAACATTTTCATTACTCTTCTTAGCTGTCCATGGTATTCTCAACATTCTTCTGTAAAACCACATTTCTACAGCCACCAGCGATTTTCTTTTGTCCTATTGTCCATGATTCATATCCATATGTTAAGACTGGCTCAACATAACATTTAATAACTCTTTTTCTTGTTTCTGTTGTCAAAAATGGATTGCATAATATCTTCCTCATTTTTTGGAAAGTTGATTTTGCCTGAGCCATTTTGCATCTCACCTCTGTTGTACATCTACCATCTGAGGTTAACAAAGTTCCCAAATATTTAAATTCATTTACCTGTTTTAATATTGTTCCACTTGTCTTTATTGTGCACTGCAGTGATGTCTTTTTCTTTGTTGTTATCATTACTTCTGTCTTTTTGCTATTAAGGCTGAGTCCTTTATTTTTGCTCTTTTTCACTATACTGTCTAACATTTCTTGTAACTCATTTTCACTCTTAGCGATTAAGACTGTATCATCAGCATACCTTAGATTATTTATATTATGACCTCCGATTGTTGTTCCAGGCATGCCCCTCACGGATCTTAAAATAATCTTACTATACATATTAAATAAATCTGGTGACAACACACAACCTTGTCTAACACCCTGTTTTATTTGTTGAAACATTCCCAATTGGTTTCCAGTTCTTATGGCCGCTGTTTGTTGCCAGTACATGTTCTTTATTATTCTTAGATCTTTGATGTCAACGTTTATGCCTTCTAAAATTTTTATTATTTCTTGGTGCTTTACTTTGTCAATTACTTTGGTACAATCTATGAAACATAGGTATAGGTCTATTTTCATCTCTGTGGCTCTTTCTACTAAAGATCTTATGATGTATATTGCATTGTTCATTCCTTTACCTCCAACAAAACCATACTGTTCATCACTAATTTCAATTTATAGACTGATTATATATATATATATGTGTGTGTGTGTGTGTGTGTGTGTGTGTCTGAGAGAGAGAGAGAGAGAGAGAGAGAGAGAGAGAGAGAGAGAGAGAGAGAGAAATGGAATGAAAAAGTAAATGTGGAAAAATTGTAAAATAATCCTTATTATAAAAGCTAAGGATATAGAACTTAAAAATATAACAATATTTGAACAGTTCACATATATATTATTTTAAACCTTATTATTCAGAAAGAACAGTTCAAAATATTTGGATAGCTAAGAAAGTAAAAGATTTTTGAAATTTCTTGTATTGTACAACAGCTAATAACATGTTGCTTTAAAAATGATTATCCATCATTATTTGTTGGCAACTTCAAGGTTTATTAATTTGAATATGCATTTTTACACAAATAGATTAATGACATTAATTTATTTTAAATTGTTTTGTAATATTGTTTATATTATTTTGTATGCTACAAGAAATGCTGCAAGCATAAAAAGTGCTATTTCACAAGAGTAATTCACAAATATAAATCTCTAATACATTTATATCTATTCATTGATGTTAGCATTCATTCATGCAGTTGCTTTTCTATCTTGCCCATCCTGAAAAGCATGTGCTGTGCTATGGTATACAGTGAATTGTGATATTTGTATCTTAAAATCCAACATGTTAAGCGTGAACTGACAGCTTTTGAGTAATAAATTTACCCACCCTTTTTACTAGTTAGGTCAAACTAGTTAGTCTACTTCTAGGCTTTATAGGAAAGTAGAGTAGAGTTCATGTTTTTAATGTTACATTATCATACCAGTATACTTGACAACTGGCTACCTGGTCATGGTCTCTTCAGCAGTGATATAAATTTTTCTCTCTACACCTCACATTCACTAATACCAACAGCTTTGAGCCACTGATTGCTATAAGTTCATTCATTGCATATTTCTGTATCTGCATGTAAATATGTTTCACATAAGAGATGTCCTTGATGGTCATCTTCATTGCACATTGGACAACTCCATAATGGTCACATCTCCTTCCCATCACCATTTCCCATATACAGCTTTTACAATCCAAATTATTGACACCACCATCACATGCTAGCGAAAGGACTGAAGGTAATTTCAGCTTAAATGCATGAACTCAGTAAGGATTTTAAAATAAGGATTTTGAAAATGGAAAGGGATGGTAAATGGGTAGATTTCTTTATTTCTTTAATAGTTTTTGCTTGGGAAGTGGCCTTTTTGGACAGAGATTTATTTCAACTTTTAACTACCAAAGGTTCTTTAAAGTGTACACAGAACCTCAAGTTTTTTTGCTGTTATCCTAAAGAGCTAGACATAATTTCTCACAAATAATAATATTATTATAGCTTATCTTATAACTAGGAAGTAATCCACAAAGAAACCATGGAGTTGAAGCGAATAGTTTAGTTTAGATTAGTTAATAGGTCATCCTCATTCCATTTTGTGTTGGTTGACAAGTCTTCCTTGGATTTTGTGCTTAAATCTAGCATCTCCAACCGTGGCATTATATTCATGAAGTCTGTCCAAGGCTGCTGATTCAGGGTAACTTTTTGAGTCGTTTTTGTCATCCAGCGACATAAATATTACTGCAATTTGCACTCTGCAATATAGTTCCTCCAAACATTGCCCTAAATCAACATAATTATAATTACACCATAATATCTTAGTTTTTGCATTATAAGTTATGAAAAAAACATGGTTTTGCTGTTAATTAAATTCTGTTACAATTTTGTTCAAATTTTTTTATATATAGAGAAACGGCACAGTGATTCTTACAGTTGGCACTTCATAAATTCTTCTCTCTAGCGGCACTACATTTTATGTTTCAATAAAAAAACAGAGTGTTAATTGATTTGTCATTCTTTTGTTACCATGGAAACAGGGAGGTAATTGTTGAAATGGCCTACCTAGTTGTCAAACACATTGCAAGGTCGATAGATGATGTTGTACGGTTGTAGTTAGTTTGACTTCCACAGACATAGATATCTATTTATTAGTAACAGCTTGAGTTATTTGAGCTGCATCCGTGCTATACTAGGGAATGCAATGGGCTGGTTGTACACTGACATTTAACTCACTGAGCTAGAATGTGATTGTTTTATGCATTCTATTCTGATAAAATATTAGAGGAGTTGTGGCTCCTGTTGTCTCCTCTGAATATTTGCTGTTGACAAAGACTCTAACCACTTCCTTCAAGCACAGCCAGTTGTGATCTTCCTGAGCATACTCATTGAGTCATTGAGGAAACACAAATGTGTATAAGACTGTGTCTCAAGCCATGCCAATGCTTTTATAACTGCCACAATTTCCCTGGTCAAACTATTTATAAAACGTAAAAAGTAAAGTGCCCCGTCACACTGAATGGCGTATAGTGAATATGGTGTTAGTGACCATAAATTTTACTGACCTTCAGAACATGATTTTTGGGGTAATGTGGTCGGTATTATGCCCGTGCCACTTTACTTTTCCAGAAAAAAAATCCAGTACTCATTAAAGGCTAGGTGAACCTAGAAGCCATCGGTTGGGATCGAGCCCTACCTCTTATCCTTTGTAGTCCAATTCACTAACCACTGAGCTATCGCAGCTCCCTCAAACTATTTATAGTCAATGTGAAAGCATCACTGCCTTCCTTCACAGTCTCCCACCAACATGAGCCATAAAAGCCCCAAGATCCATGTGCTGAATGTACTTTATGTACCAAATAACAAGTGAATAATTCCCACTGGTTGTGGTGAGATCTGAACCCAGGACTTTTTTTCCTATTCAGAAGCTGACGTCTAGCTTCAAGACCACTCAGCCTCCATATTTGTATTCCACTTTGTTAGCTTGATTTTTTTATTGTAGTGCAGAAAAAAAAAAAAATTATTTTTTTATATTACACAATTTTTGTTCAGCTAATGTTGCTAATTACTTCAATTTCCTGCTTACAAATAAGATTATAATAATATTTTTTGTTGTTGCAGAAATCTTAATGAAAATTTGAACTGCATCAACAAAGCCACCAAAAACTGTACAGGCATAATACCAGAGTTTATCAACCTTGGTGCAGAAAAATTGAAGAACCTCTTGTCTGATCTACACTGTAATGATGGCAAAGTAAATGTAAATGTTACCTGCCGTGATGGCTGTTCAGTCAGCAAAGCCTACAAGTGCATTACTGTATTCAAGTCCAAAGTTACTGAAGGAATGGGACCAAAAGAAATGATGGGAGAAGAAGAATTTATAGAACCAGAAGAGATGATGGAATCAGGAGAAGAGCAACCTATTTGTCGGTATGGAATATTAAAAAAAAATGTTATTATTTAAAGAGTACTCTGTATGAACAAATTAAACATTAAATGTGTGAATTTATATATATTCTGTTAAAGTAGTGATAGATATAGGTTTTTCAACTCAAATGTATTACCCACCCTCACTTATGCATGTGAAAACTGAAAAATGACAAAGGAGATTGAGAAAAAACTCTGAGATATATCTATATATCTATCTATTGACCTTTCGAGCCATAGCCTGCCCATAGGGCGTAGACCAAAATACTCCTTCTCTTATCTGAATTTTTGTTCTAGCAGTTTCCAATTCTTTTAAAGATATTTTATCAAATCTCGCCATTTGTCTCTGTTCTGTGCAAGCAGCTCTTTTTCATTGAGGGAGCCGATTCCTGCTGCTCTTGCCTCTTTCATCAATGTTCTTCTCAGTGTCTCTCTGGGACTTCCTCTTTTCCGCTTACCTGTTGTTTCCCACATGAGGGCTTGCTTTGCTATTCAGTTATTATCTCTTCTCATCACATGTCCAACATATAACCATCGTCTTTTCTTTATTACTGAAGAAATTAGTGGTTGATTGGCGATTTCTCTAATTTCCTCGTTTGTTTTAGATTCGTTCCACGCTATACCAAGTATTTTCCTTAGACATTTATTAGTTATTATTTATTATTTTCCTTAGAGATATTTTCAAATGCGTTCAACTTTGTTTCTATGTCTCTTGTTGTTTTCCAGCTTTCACATGCATACGTAAGGGTTGATAGTACATTTGATTTAAATAGTCTAAGTTTTGTGTTTGTGCTGATGAGTTTTGATTTCCACAACTTTTCAAGGCTTCTGAAAGACATTGCTGCTTTAGCTAGATAAATATATACTTTTATCTTATATATAATATGAGATATATACTTTGTATTAAATGGAATGAGTTCAAGACTAATGCTGAAATAAGAAAAATGGCCATGCAACCATTTATCCTATCTACTGTTAAGAAAAGAAGTTTGACATACGTCATGCATGTATTTAGAAGAAACACCAGAGAATTACTAAACAGACTCTCAAATGAGAGACATCACATCAGAGGAAAAAAAAAGAGTTTCTCAAGAAAAATTGAAAAAAAAACTCTAATAAAAGAGGAAAGGTTGGCAGGCATAGATTCCTCTCTGTCTAACGGCACTGGAAGGATCAAGAATCAAGTAATGGATGCATAAAATAATGCTAAATAGAATGAACAAAGTTTAATGAGACTAAATATAGTGTGATAAAAGAGAGTGCGAGAGAGAGAGAGAGAAATAGAAAAGAGGACAAAAGACAGAAAAGTACATTAATGCATTAAATATATATATATATATATATATATATATATATATATATATATATATATATATAAATTAACATTTATTTAACTTATCCTTCCAGGTACATTACTTATATATATAAATTAACATTTATTTAACTTATCCTTCCAGGTACATAACTTATGTATATAAATTAACATTCATTTAACCTATTCTACCAGGCACATCAATGAATTGAATTTGTGTGTAGCACAGAATACTGCAACCTGCAATGAAAATGAGTCGAAAGGTGTAATCAAAGCACAGGAACTCATTTTGGAGCAGTATGACAACCATGATTCATGCATTGATATTTTCCAGTGCTCATCTGATTTTGACAGCCTTGTTCGACAGATTGAAAATCTGCAATCAGAGGATGAAATTCATAGTGGAGAAAATGATGATGAAGAAAATGAAGCAGATGAAATTGAAGCAGATGAAAATGAATTAGATGATGACAATACTGAACATGAGATTGAGGAAGAAGGATATGATGACATGTCAAGCTCAAATATACCTACTTTGAACACACTGTGTGTTAAAGCTAAATTGTCATGGTCATGTTTGCAAAAAGGACTTCACCTGCTGCCTGACAATAAGGGGTTGTTGCTTTTGCCACTATATACTCAAATTTGGAATGTGATACAGGAAAAATGCAGTTACACAAGTGAGTTATTTGTCTATCTATCTATCTTTCGTTCATCTAAAGTATTGTCTATATCTGCAATGTCGTTTCCTGTATAAATGTTACTGTCTTTTGTAATTCGTGTAGTGGCCCATATAGTTTAGTCTGTAGTAATTATTCGTCTATTTATTTCTCTGTCAACTGAGCTCTAACAAATATTTATATGAACATTAGCAATCAAGCATAGGATCTAATCTTTACATCACTATTTATGAATTGTCAAATACAGGGTAAACCAAAAGTATGTGGACAGTAAATGATAAGATTGATTTTTGTAGTGTTTTCTGTTCTTATTTCCTTCCTCATTTGCTTTTCAGCATCGAAGGGAGATATATTTGCAGTATTTTGCTCTTCTGTTTGCCTCTGCTGCTGCTATGTTTCCTGGTGTTTCTAATATTCCATCAATTCATCTTTTTTGTGGTTGGCCCTTGTGTCTGGTGTTCTTCGAATGTTTATTGAAGGCTCATTGTGTTGTGTTTTGATCTTTCTACCTTATCAAACTTACCCTACCAAACTATTTTATCTGTTGTTTCTTTATATATTCTATAGAGGGGCTTATTCCTAGCTTTTTTTCTCAGTTCTTCCTTTCTGATCTTATCTCTCAGGCTGTTTCCTATCATTCATCTAACATATTTCATCTTAGTGGTCGTTATTTCTTTTTATTGTTCTTGCATCTAGGATCCAGGACTGGCATTGGTAGCACAACATTGGGATTAAGATTGCTTTGTAGAGTGCCTGTTTTGCCTCTAGAGTTATTTCCTTGTTGGACAATAGTGGTGATAGCTGTCCAATGAGTTGACAAGCTTTGTTGCATTTTGAGTCTATTTTTGCTGCTTGTGAGTTGTCATTAGTCACTAGATTTCCTAGGTATTTAAATTCCTTTACTTGTTTTAGTTATCTTATAGTTATGCTCATGATCTGTTTCTCTTTAACGATGTTCATGACTTCTGTTTTCTTGATTTTCATGCTGTATTTTTTGCCTGTGCTGTTCAGTCTATTTAAGTAATCTTGTAGGTCTTCTATTTTCCTATGTATTAGTGCCTGATCGTCTGCAGATAGAAGCTCATTGATCTCCTGTCTCTGATGGGTTGGCTAACTTGCAAATGTAGGCCCTATATCTAATGAATAATAGGGGGTTTAGTATGCATCCCTGTATAACTTTGAAGTGATCATTGCAGCCTGCTGCTGTTCAGACTGTGCAGCTGCTGTTGATGTAAAGACTTTTAATTAGGTTGGTTAGATGTTTGCTTACTCAGAATGCTGTTAGTATCTCCCATAGTTTTTCTCTGTTTACTCAGTTGGATAATTTTTCCTGGTGAATGAAAGCTATGTACAAATTTTGATTGTGTTCTGTCGTCTTTTCTGCTAGCTGTTCTAGGGTGAATAGTATGTCAGTGCATTCTCTGTTTTTTTCAGAACCCCATTTGAGAATCACTTAACTGTAGTTCTATTATTGATCTCAGTTTTTTTTCAAAAATTTGTGCGTATAACTTCCCCACATGGCTGGAAGGTGTTTTTGTTATATTATATTACATTTTCAGTGTTTTTGTATAGTATTATTGTACAAATTAAATTTTAATTGTAAATTAATAATTGTTTATCACAATTTAATTGTACTATCTATCTATTGACCTTTCGAGCCGTAACCGGCCCATAGGGCGTAGACCAAGATACACCTTCTCCTATATGAATTTTTGTTCTAGCAGTTTTCTTTTAAAGATATTTTATCAAATCTCGCCATCTGTCTCTGTTCTGTGCAAGCAGTTCTATCTCATTGAGGGAGCCGATTCCTGCTGCTCTTGCCTCTCTCATCAATGTTCTTCTCAGTGTCTCCCTGGGTCTTCCTCTTTTTCTTTTACCTGTTGTTTCCCATATGAGGGCTTGCTTTGCTATTCGATTATTATCTCTTCTCATCACATGTCCAACGTATGACCATCGTCTTTTCTTTATTACTGAAGATATTAGTGGTTGATTGGCGATTTCTCTAATTTCCTCGTTTGTTTTGAATTCGTTCCATTCTATACCAAGTATTTTCCTTAGACATTTATTTTCGAATGCGTTCAACTTTGTTTCTATATCTCTTGTTGTTTTCCAGCTTTCACACGCATACGTAAGGGTTGATATTACATTTGATTTGAATAGCCTAAGTTTTGTGTTTGTGCTAATGAGTTTTGATTTCCACAACTTTTCAAGGCTTCTGAAAGACATTGCTGCTTTAGCCAGTCTGATTCTAATTTCTTTGCTCGTATCCCCTTCTCGATCAATGTGACTTCCAAGATAGATGAAGTGATCGATCTCTTCTACTGGTTTTAATTGTACTAGTCAATATAATTGTATGCTTGCATATGTAATCTCAAAATAAATCTTAACATTTACTGTCCACCTACTTTTGGTTCATCCTTTATAGGGGTATACTAAAAAATGTGATCTTTAACATTATTTTATCTATTGTTAAATGTAAAATATTAATATTAATCTTTTTTTAAAAATATTAATCCTTTTTCAAAATATTAATAATTTTTCAGAACCACTTGAATGTTTCTACTGTGAGAATAAGGACTCATTCAAAGACTGTGAAAGTAAAACTGAAACATGTCCTCACAACGAAGCGGTTAGTGTGTTCATACACAAAATTTGAAACAAATATTTATGTTTAGCCTTTTGTTTATTTACATGTCCAATAAAAATAAGAGGTTAGCTTTGCTTCCCTGGCTGAATGGCTTCTAGGTTACACCAGCATTTAACTGGCAATGGAGCTTTTTTTTAGCTAAAAAAAGAGGGTCTGCTATAGTGCTGACCAGATTATTAAAAAAAAATGTGTTGATGATCAGATTAGTATAATGATAATATGAAAATATTGAGTTATTGTGAAAATAATTTAAAATAAGTGAGCTGTAAGAAAAATATAATTTATTTTATTACTTTTTCACTTCCACAGATGTGCATGTTTAGACAAACTCTGACTGGCGATAGCACAAAATTTACTGCAGGCTGCTCTAGTGCCACAGTGTGTACTAAAAGCAAAGATGATGTTCGCAACTACTATTGCTCAACTGATCTTTGCAATACAAAGGCTAATGTTTCAGACACTTGTGAACTTGGTAAGTTTCAACATCAATGAATTTGTTGGAATGTTTAGTATTAACAAATCCAAACATTGCATGCATTTCTGTCAAATAAAAGACTTTTTTACTTCATAATAAATTTTTCAAAAGTATTATGGTTTAGCAAAGGTGCATTCATATTTAGTCAAAAGTGACATTAGAAGTAAAAGTTTGCATTGTTTAATCTCTATTTAACAGGTTGCATCATGTTTGCATTGTTTAGTCTCTATTTGACAGACTGCAACATGTTTGCATTGTGAGTTGTCATGCAGAATTCAATCTTTTTAAGAGCGACTCCATGGTTAATACTCATATTCTATATCTGGCAGATCAGATCAGACTCATAATTCTATACATCAACTTTAGTTTTCCTTGAAAACATTTGTTAGTGTACATAAAGTATATATTGAGTTATTGAGTTATTTGCAGGTCATCATCATTGCACTCTGAACATATTCATAGGTGCTCAGATCCCCTCATCAGCAAGTCTCGCAGTGTCCAGCAACTGACAACTCCAGTTCTGTGTTGGTTAATAAGTCTTCTTATACACTAAGTTTCTCATTTCTGGCTGTGCCCATCTTAACTCCTATCTCTTTCATCTGAAGGAGTGATGTGGACTCATGGTTATCGAAGTCCTGTGCCCTTCCCACATATCGGAGGGCATTGATGATGTCTGGCTGACCCATTGGTTGACCGTCCTCAGCAATGGCACAGCTAGACAACCTGTCTGCTCTTTCATTTTCCCATACTCCTCGAATCACTCAGTATTCAGGCATGGATGTAGTCTTGTGACTCTAAGCAGATGAATGGCCTGGTCACTGCCATCACCTCCATCATTATTATGTTACTCATAGTCATAACATATGCACCACTGTCTTCCTTTACTATTCTTCCTGCTGAGCATGCTGTAAATGCCCATGCACTCCTTTGGTGTCATATTACAGATTTGTCTGTATAGATGACTGCATCTTTCTCATCAGTGTTATCCCAGATGAGACCGTTGACCTCTGCATTGACCATGACTGAGTTCTGTTCCCTACATTTCCTGTCAAGTGTGACAATACACGAGAATGCCGCCCCCCCCCCCCCCCCCCCCCCTGAATGACGTAGGCACCGGTATCCATTCCTCGCCAGCATTAATATTGGTAAGCCCACCGACCTGTTTAATGACATCTGCTCGGCCCACCCATGATTTGCCTCTTTTTAGCTTGACACCTTTCCCTGTGTTGAGCTCTTGGTGCAATGGATGCTCTATAACTGCACTTATCTTCAGGTACGTTCGTGCCCTCCAGATCTTAATCTTGTCATCCTTGGTTGGAAAGTCAAGAAGATACCTCATTGCAACACAGGTAGTGTCCCTCGTACACCCCAAGATAATGTGCATAGCTTCATTCTGTATTTTCTCCAGCCTGTCAATTTGCGTCGTACCGACAGTAAGAATCACCAGGGCATACTTGATTGGTGCGAGGACCAGTCCTTGAAACAGAAGGGCAAGTAGTCTCTGCTCGATGTTGGCAGTTGCCATAACCTTCAAAGCAGATAATCCTTTGCAGGATTTTGTTATCACATGGTCGTGTGATCTCAAAAGATTAAACTTAACTCTGAGATATTCCATCACTCTGTCCCTGGTCACCTCCTCAGCTCCCATTCCTTCCACCGGTGTTTCCATGTTAACGATATGATTGTTAAGTGAGAACCATGCAACTGATGCTTTATTAGGATTAACCAATGCACCTGATACTCCACACCAGCTAGAGATGCGATCGAGTTCGTTTTGCATTGTGGAGGCGATTTCCCTTCTGTCTACCAGAATATCATCAGCAAAAATCATAGTTCTTCCTCTTCCCAACCAGCCATTGTCCCATGATCGTTATTTTTTACATGTTAAATAGAGCTGGTGATAATGGTGAGCCTTGTGGCAGCCCTGGACAAATGGATGTTGGCTTGGATGACCAACTTCCACATCTGAGTATCACCTTCCTCTGAAACAACAGCTGTAGCAATCCATCCGAAGAGGATGGGGTACACCGTCAGTTTGAGGAGCATGTGCATGAGGTATTCAAATGGTACTCTGTTGTATGCATCCTTCAGATTTATAACAGCAGCACATGTCTCCTCTCATTTGTGGAAGCCTTAAAAGATGGCATAGGCAAAGACTGCCACATTGAGCCATGTCTTTTTGTTATATCTATAACCTCCGAGAGTGGGTGGGAATGCTCGGATCTGTTCAAGGCGACTGATGAGCACTGTGTAGGCTCTCCTCCTTAATCTGATCACTCTGAATACTGGCATTAATCTCCTTGGCCAGTATTTTCAAGTCGTCATCAGCTAAATCGCTTATGTCATTGTACCAAACACCAACTGGACCAGGAGCAGTGTTGTATGACCATTAAGTGTTGTGTGAATGGTATCAGTTGTGATTGTGAGATCTTCTTCCAGCATTACATCCTCACACAATTCTGAATGAGACCCCCCTATCCTCATTCGTGCAGCCTAATTTCTTTAGTCAGTCTGCTTAATGTATTGGACAAACAGGGCTTTCCCTTTGCTCTCATCAGATTTGTGCTATATCTGGCCTGTGCCTAGGAAGTCTAGTATGCCTCTGTGTTGTGTTGCACCATTCATGCTCTGATGAAGGCGTCAGAATGTGGCTAGTGATTTTTCTGAGCACACTTTTTTTTGCAGAAATCATCCAACTTGGCATCCTTAGCCTGCTTAGCATATAGTTTAAAGTGCATCATTTTTTGGTTGACCTCTTCTTTCAGATGCTTCAAGAGCTCAGGTTGTATTCTTCCATTCCTTCTGGCTTTCTGCCATGTCTTAGCCATTTGTCTCATGTTCCACCAAACTTCCTTGACTTCCACGTTCCACCAGGGTGGCTGTGTCCATCTCTCCTGCCTCCTGCGAGGTGCAGAAGAAAAAAAATATATTATACAAATACTGACTTGGTATTTCTTTCAGTTGAGGAAATGGGAAAGTGTATGTGTTTGTTGAGTTTGCTGCTTTTAATTATATATTTATAATTAATTGTCACTGAATATTTACAGGCAGCTTCAAATATGGATAGATTATAGATATTATTTCAAGATTAATCAAATTTATCTTAAGAGTATTAGATGCAGTTTAATAATTGGATCATTTCTTTGAAATTATAATCATCATCTATTTATCTTTTTCTATCTTTCGTTCACCTGAAGTATTGTCTACATCTGCAATGTCGTTTCCTGTATTAATTTTTACTGTCTTTTGTAATTCTTGCAGTGGCCTATAGTTTTGTCTGTAGACTTGTATCTACGCGCCAATGGATTTTCCTCAGTCTACTATATTTAGTACAGTCTTGAAATATGTATTCAGCATCCTGTCCACATGTACATGTAGTTGAGGTGCCGATCTTGAATTCTGTATACATGTAGCTATGGAGTCGATTGTGTCCTGTTCTGAGGTGTATAAGGATAACTTGTTCATATCAATTCATATTATTAAAGGCATCCTGATTTGAGGTTTGTAGTCTTCTGATTGATTTTATTATCTGTTTCTTCTGATGGTATGTAACTGGTGAATCTGGTTGTGTGCCTGTTGCGCCTTCCTTTGTCAGCTGATCTGCTTTCTCGTTTCCTGATATTCCACAGTGAGATGGGATCCACTGTAGGGCGACACTGTGGTGCTTGTAGAGTACAGTCAACAAGGTCTACAGATGTGGTAATTTTCTGGATTGTTGTGCCTAGAATGCTGATCTTGCATCTGTTAAAAACACCGTGAGCTAAGATTATTGTTGAGCAATTCTTCTATTGCCAACTGCCAAATTCATTGCTTGATTTCTGAAATTTCGTAATTGTGACAATATTTCCCTGTTGCTATTTTATTCATATCCCTAGTGTTATTTGGGTACTCTATGTATGCTCCTGCTCCCCAATTCTTTACTGCATTCTGTGCTGATCCGTGTACACTTGAACCCATAGATCTTGCAGGTATTCTTCATCCAAGGAACTGAGAGTGATTGTTTTGCAATGTATACTAATCTGTTCCTCCTTGTCAAGTATTTCTTTCAATTCTGTTCGTATTTGTATTGACAATCGAGATTCCTTTATCCAGGGGATCTGTTCTGGTATGGGCAGTAGGGGCCTGATAACTCTTGGCATGTCTGGTGTTTGTCTACAAATTTGCTTGGCCTGGTGGATAAAACTGCTTCTTTTAAGGCTTCCCAATGCAAGATTTTGGAATCGGTCTTTCATTGGATCTCGGCATATATGAAAATTTGTCTGCCTGTATCAGCACCTTTGTATCCCTCCATTCTCTCAGTGCTGGTATCCTCTACAATTTCTCAATCTCCAATATTGGTTATGGAAGGCCCCGGTATCACTGCACATAAATTAAAATCCATAATTGCTCAACCGCCCGTGCCAGTGGAATCATCCGAATTACTAACTCATCTCCCAAACAAAAAAAGGTAGCTGTAGTCCCCATCATAGCAGTCTCAGCACACGCCAAAAGACATAAGGCGAAACCGCACAGAAAGTGAACACAGCCAACTGTTCCTTGTCATAATATATTATCATTCATCATAAACAATTGGAATATCAAAACACGATCAAAACATATGAAACACACAGCTCACGGTGTTTATAGAACATTTAACTCAGTAGCTTCTGCAACAAGCAAAATGAACTTGGAATATGAGGAAACTGCAACAAGGAACACTTTTCATACATAGCCTTCAATGGTTCCTGCCATCTATCCACCATATTGACCAGAAGTTCACATCCTTCTGAAAATGACAATCACCATATTTTTTAAAATGTATAGTACTTGATGATGTTAGGATTTCGTTTTTTACTCCAATTCCGAGTTAGTCGTTGGATTATCCCCGTCGCACATCAAACAACAGACCATAAGATCTTCCCGCAATGTGAATTTGTGAAATTATAAACCACATATTGAAATTATAAAATCACATGTCTACCCGGAGGCGAAGGCGCACCTCACAGCACTAGAGCTGAATGCTATCAGCGACTCACAGCTGATGTCTTGCACCAGGATCGGTGAATCCTCCAATATTGGTGTTGATTTCATTGCTCCTGTAATGACCCTTAGTGCCTGGTTTTGTACTTCATACAGTTCTTGCAGTGTGGTGTTTGATGCCCAGAAAAATGTTAGCTTCTTTTTTATGTTTTTAGGCGCTCCTTTTTGTGGTGGTCTCTTTGAGAATTTTCTTGTTTGTCTTTTCAGTTGATCAGAAAACTATCAATATTTTTTTGAAAAATCATGTTTCCTTCTCTGTTGCCTCTAATAATCTTTTTATTTGTTTGTCTACTGCGTATGACTCACTTCCATAGGTAAAAACTTGATCTATATAGCACTATGTGTTCTTTCTCACTTGTTGCACAAGATGTTTTTAATTTTCTGATATGCTACCTTGGCCAATGCTTCTCTGTTTTTTATTTATGTGGTACAACTTCCATATAATGTTATTATTCTTCCCAAGTATTTGAGACACAACATTTGTTTAAGATTTGTCCTACTTATTTATATAATTATAGTATAATCATCATTATCATGTGCCATACTGATTGATATAGATAATCATGTCCTTCAACAACCTTCTATCCACAGTGCATCATATCAGTTCTGTTGTTGACTGTTTTCCATGCAATGACACCAAGATATCTAGTATTTTCTCTCTTTGTCATCCGCAATTTCTCTTTCCCTGTATTTTGCCGGTTTTAATGAAGTAAATTACACTTAACTGTAAAGTAAGCAAAAAGAAAAAGAATGTAAAGAAAGTAGGAATCCTCTTCTCATTATGTGCCCAAAAAATATTGGCACCTTGCTACTATCTATGATTTTGCAAAGTTGAGACCCATCAATTTCTTGATGTTGTTATTTCAGATCTTTCTCTGTCTTCCTTTATGTTTTATTTCTTTCATATTCCTTGTATCTATACCATTTCAGAATTTGCTTCTTCACAGTTTTAATGTAGTCTTTGTTTGGGCCATTTTGTCAGATACTGTGTCCAGTTTCTTTATTTATAATATGATCTAAGTAGGAAATATCCAGGATCTTACCAAAGCATATCATCTCAAGTTTTAAATAAATATATTGTCAGTATGTAACCAAAGAAAAGAAAAAAAAATAAAATTATCCAAGTATATTAAAATATCAAATTTGTATGTATTCCATTTAGAATCACCAACTTGCCGTATGGACTTGGCCATAAACTGTGCTTTGAAATTGACAAGTCATTACATAGAATCTGAGAGTATGAACTGCAGGTAATTTCTTCATATTGTTAGAACAATTTATATATTGTTTTGTATTGAAGCATGGCTTAGTGTTCTTTAGTCAACCCAGCTGAAAAATAAATGGATAATTGGCTCAATGATTCGAGCAAAGATAATAACAGCAAGAAGCACTGGCATCTTCACTTCTAAATGCTGTAGCCTTGTACAATAAAATTTTATATTTTATTAAATTGACCCCCTTTGACATGAACTGAGACTTTTTAGTTGAGTGGTTAGTTTACTTGCTTCCTAATCATAAGAATCCGAGTTTGATTCTCAGAAGTGCCATATTTATTCAGACAAACAAAGCCCTAGTTCATCTAGCCTCTGAAAATGGGTGCCAGAGAATTTTTTGTGGAAGTAAAGACAGTCCAGTATGATTCTGACCACCATCACCCAAAAATATGTCACAGTCATGGAAAAATATGGTAGCTAACATCATATTCCCTGTGAAGGGAACCTTTACTTGACTTTATTTAGACACAAAATATATCACATGATATTCTATGAACCTGTCTATTGTCCTTTCAAGCTGAAGATGGCACATGGGGCAGAATTTGTAGATTCTTGTGTCCAACAATTTTTCAAGTGTCAGACCATGCACAGGACCTGTATTGTATCTTATCACATGGCTCTGTTCAGGTTGAGTTACTCAATCTCAGCAAGGGAACTGATGCCTGCTGTTGTTACCTCAGTGTTCTTTTTAGTGTTTCTCTAGGTCAGCCTCTTTTTCTTTTACCCTATGATTCCCATTTGAGGGCTTGCTTTGAGATTCTCTTGTTGTCTCTTCTCATCACATGGCCAACATATGACCACCTTATTGTCTTGAATATAGTTGATATTTTTTAATGCTTTGTTATTTCTCTTATTTATGCACTAGTCTTGAATTAATTCCATGACATACGAAGTATATATCACAGGGTATTACTTTTTAAATATTATTCTAAAAAATAAAAATAAACTGCAAATCTCTTCCCCATTTACTGGCATCATCTTACATTAATTAAAATTTTGACAGAATACACCATTAACAACTAATAAAATACCTAAGAGATCTGGATGATGTTGACATAAGACTGATATGTAATTTATATTGGGAACAAACAGCTGTGATAAAATGCAACAATGAGAAATCTATTGATATAAAAAGAGGAGGAAGGCAGGAATGCATTCTATCACCATGTCTATTTAACTTATACACTAAGCAGATCTTCAAAGACACCATGGGGATATCAAGACTAAACAACAATGGATATATAATTAATAATCATATGCTAATTATACCGTATTAAGGGCAGAAAATCTAGAAGAACAACTAGTGAAAAAAATAAACCAGACAAGCAAAGAATATGAATTGGAAATAAATATTAAAATATAAAAGGACATATTGAAGGATATAGAAAAAACTTAGAAAGAGTTCAAGAATATAACTATTTTGGACATGCTATAACAAATGATGGAAAATGAAAGTCAGAAATAAATTTTAAAAAATAGAACAGCAAAAACCAATTTTAACAACATAAAAAATAAACT
This sequence comes from Megaustenia siamemsis, assembly GCA_032433765.1. Classification (NCBI taxonomy): domain Eukaryota; kingdom Metazoa; phylum Mollusca; class Gastropoda; order Stylommatophora; family Ariophantidae; genus Megaustenia; species Megaustenia siamemsis. The sequence continues at coordinate 162,796,281 of JAVIAB010000092.1, forward strand.
TACATCAAAGCAAATAACATCAGAACTAAAATTACGAATTGTAAAATGTTACATTTCCTCAACATTCCGGTAGCAGTGCAGAAACATGAACATTAGATAAGATAACAGAGCAGAATATTTAAGCCTTTGAAATGTGGATGGAAAAATACCGATCCATGGAGCCAACCTTCAATGCAGGCATGGCACTCAATCTATCTATTGACCTTTCAAGCCGTGGCTGGCCCAGAGGGCATAGACCCAGATATTCTTTCTCTTATCTAAATTTTTTCATTGTAGCAGTTTCGATTCTTGTAAAGATCTTTTATAAAGATCTTTCCAGTTGTCTCTGTTCTGTGCAAACAGCTTTATCTCATTATGGGAGTTGAGTAAGATAGATAGTTTAGATAAGAGAAAGAGTATCTGGGTCTGTGCCCTATGGGCCGGCCACGGCTTGAAAGGTCAATAGATAATGCATCCAATGAATAAATAAAAATACATTAATTGTTGCACACTTAACACATGGCATTGATATTATACATAATGTTGGTAGTAATAAAAGACTGATTGTTTACATCATATATTTTCATTTACAAGTTGAATATATTATTTATTGCAGCGACATTACAAATAATCTTGGTTGCATGCAAAAGAATGCTTATGGCTGCAAAAATAGCAAGAACCTCAATGAGGCAGTCAGCAAAATTTTCATCGGCATTGCCAGCACTAAATGTGTGGTGAATGCCCATTCAAATGATTGTAACTCACTGGCTGTTAAATCCATCCAAACCACATTAGGAATTCCAAACATTGGTCAAGGAAATTCAGTGTGTGTGTAAGTATAACACTTTTGTCTCGGGTATCAAACAAATGTAATAAATTTTAGTATCGAAAAGTTTTGTATAAAGGTATGACCTTTATCGGAGGTCCAAATATAAATAACCTCAAGTATGCTGATAACAGTCTTAATCACTAAGATTGAAAATGAGTTACAAGAAATGTAAGACATTATAGTGAAGAATACAGAAGTAATATTAGCAACAGAGAAAAAAGACATCACCGCAATGCACAATGATGACAAGTGGAACAATAATAAAACAGGTAAATGAATTTAAATACCTGGCAATAATGTTAACCTCAGATGGTACAACAAAGGTGTGATGCAGAATAGCTCAGGCAACAGCAGTTTTAACAATAATGAGGAAGATACTGTGCAATCTATTTTTGACAATGGAAACAGGAATGTAGTCCAGTCGGGTGGTTTTCCCAACTAGGCTACTGAAGCCCCCTGGAAACAAGAAAAATGAATTCTTAAATATAATATAGAACGAATTTTAACATATGGATGCGAATCCAGAAATGTAGCTAGAGATTTCTGAATGTCAGTTTTAGCGCTCCCTCCTGGCCCCCTTGTGACAAAGTGTGAGCCATAGGGGGGTCTGTCATGCTTTCCTGAAAAAAATTTTGAGTTTTAGAACATGAAAACCTGTATTTCATGCATATTTTTATGGTATGAAAAGGATAAACAAGTAAAATATTTACAACAATGATACTTTGAAGATATAATTGAATAACAGAGAAGGACAGAATCAAGAAATAAAAATACACATAAATCAATCCAGAATTATTTTATATTAAAATATTAGTCAAATCATCATCATCATCGTGCCATACTGGTTGGCATAGGCGATTATGACCTTTCACAAACTTCTATCTACTGTGCATTGTAATTAGTCTAATTTAACATTACAAGAACTTAAAATATTACTTTGGATATAATAACTTGAAAGATTAACATAAGATAAAAAAAAATAACCTGATATAATGTTTTAGGTGTAATTATGCAACTTTAAAGAGAAATTCTCCTTGCTTTTACTGCTGCAAATTTACCAATTATAGTCCGTTTCATAAGTCATGCCCAACTTTTAAAATCGATATCTTTTAAACCGCTTTTTATAAGCTTTTCAAAATTTGCATGTAAAGTTATAATGACCCAACAGGGAATTAATTTCATAAAAAAACAACATTTGGTTATTATTGTTGCTTATTTGATTTATATAAATTTATAACGACCCATTGATGTAGTCAAAACTTAATGTTTACAGTATTTAAGTTAAAAATAACGATTAAAAATCCATACACGGTCAAATTGACAATTTTGCACGCTTTCAACGTGGGTTTTCTGACACAATTAGACACTTGTAGAAAACACGAGGCATTGTGTGTTCCATTTCCGTTCATTCAGCGGCGAAGCCATCCTCGAACTGAGCAGACAATAATTCTCCTGGTGTTTTGTCTTATCCAATTATTTCCCCATTACGGCCATGCCTTTACCTAGTGAAAATTAATCATAGACCAGCAACTATGGTAATTTCTATTCTTTAGGGTTTCACAATTTACAATTGTGACAAACGTCAAAGAAATTCACCGCTTTAAGAAAACTGCAGCTGCAAGATATTTGTTAAATATACATTTAAAGGGTTTTTTGCATTCTAATAACATTTGGAAAATTTCAACAGTCTTTAACAAATGTTTACTGCGTAATAGCGTTTTGAAGTTGGGCACATGATTTGAAACGAACTATAGTTCCTCAAAATGTATGCTGTCAGTAGCCTCCCACTTCACACTCAGCAAAGCCAAGACTGACAATCTTCCCTGTCCCTTGGATGATCTCAGGTAGGACAGGATGTGTTTTAACTTACTAAAAGTTTACTTTCACAACTGCCAATGGATGTTGCAACAGCCTGTAAGATCTGAAGACCAACTCTCAGATTTTGAATCACATCATCCCTATACTGCACAATGAAGCGAAACAGTTTCTCTGGTGCAGAAAACTTAGACTGGCTAAAGCAGCAATGTCTTTCAGAAGCCTTGAAAAGTTGTGGAAATCAAAACTCATTAGCACAAACACAAAACTTAGGCTATTCAAATCAAATGTACTATCAACCCTTACGTATGCGTGTGAAAGCTGGAAAACAACAAGAGATATAGAAACAAAGTTGAACGCATTCGAAAATAAATGTCTAAGGAAAATACTTGGTATAGAATGGAACGAATTCAAAACAAACGAGGAAATTAGAGAAATCGCCAATCAACCACTAATATCTTCAGTAATAAAGAAAAGACGATGGTCATACGTTGGACATGTGATGAGAAGAGATAATAATCGAATAGCAAAGCAAGCCCTCATATGGGAAACAACAGGTAAAAGAAAAAGAGGAAGACCCAGGGAGACACTGAGAAGAACATTGATGAGAGAGGCAAGAGCAGCAGGAATCGGCTCCCTCAATGAGATAGAACTGCTTGCACAGAACAGAGACAGATGGCGAGATTTGATAAAATATCTTTAAAAGAAAACTGCTAGAACAAAAATTCATATAGGAGAAGGTGTATCTTGGTCTACGCCCTATGGGCCAGTTACGGCTCGAAAGGTCAATAGATAGATAGAAAACTTAAACATCAGCCCATGTCTTGAGTAGCATTTGACAGTCCATTATTTCACTGAACATCTCCAAGTCACCTAAGTCTGTATCATAAAAACTTCCCATGAAAATGCAATTCTGTTTCAAGCTATTTTCATTAGTTGTGCACATCAGTTCCTTTATGTCTAAAAGAAAGCTAAAACTAGAGTCCAGTTTCTTCAAGCTGATGAACCGGTCTCCCATTTCTGTGTGTATTTTGTCAATTATAATTGTTATCAGTTGTAACATTATATTTTCTGCTGTGAGCCTTTCACCCTCTGCTGTTTCTCCAAGGATTTTCTCTTTCTTCCACTGCCATCTCACAACTCGGACATCACAAGTACTGTACAGTTCCTTTGATTCTTCAAGAGAATTCTTGCATATGGCATCCACTGTATTCTAGGAATACCCTTGTAAAACATGAATATCCTGATTCATGGTGTGGTCCTGAAGCCTTTTCTGTACCCTGTCATTCTTGGCAAGTACAGTATTCCAGAACCGAAAAGCTCAAATGTTAAAATCCGATTAAACAACTAAATTGCATTACTTCTTGTATCTGAATGTTTATCCTGATCATCTGCAATATTTTCCAATAGTTCTCAACCAAGTGTTCTAGTTGATCATGTATCAGTTTAACAGCTCCCACTGCAGCACTCCAACAAGTTTCTGACTCTATCTACACTGGTACACCAAGAGCAGTTTTCAGTCTCTCCCAATGAAGAGTTTAGCATAAGAAATAAACATAGATGATAGCTCGCACTGAAAAATGTAACACATGGTACTTCATGACTAGCAGCATGAACTCCAACTAAATTAAGTGTGTGGTGATCACAGTTAACAAATGTAGCTTTTGAGCTAATTGCAACAAAACAAGTATTTGTTGCACTCCTGATTTGTGGCCAGACATTACAGATGCATTGTCGTAACACTGTGATCAATAGTCTTCAAAAGGTAATTTATCCTTCAGTTGTTGAAATATTATGTCTGCAATACTTGCTGCAAATTTTTTTATGGGCTTGAATAAATCTTAAGAAAAACTCAATCACAACTACAGTTTTTTCCTCAAAGCTTTTATCTACATATCTAAGGCTGTCCTACATTTTTTCTTGGTGAGCAGCATCAGAGTTGAATCAAACATTGTTCCATAATATTTGACTCTCTGGATGTTGTACTCAAGTTTTTCTCTAACTGTAGATGCTAAAAACTGGATAATTTATTTTGTATTTCTGGTTAAAGGTTCATAGTTAATCCTGGATTTTGTTGCACATACACAAGATGGACCTTCATGATGGGATTAAAAACTGCAAAAAGCATCAGAAGTTCTATAAAATTTCCAGGGTTTCTATAATTATGTAACATCAATTTGGCGCCCCCAGATGCTGTGCCCGGGGACAGATATCCCCCCCTTGCCCCTCCTTAGCTATGCCATTGTGTGAATTATGGACAATAGGACAACAGGCAAGAAAATCACTAGAGGCTGTACAAATGTGGTTTTACAGAATAATGTTGAGAATACCATGGACAGCTAAGAATTGTAATGAAAACGTTCTGAAAGAGGCCAAAGCAAAAAGAGAGCTAATTTCCAAATATTAGGAAGAAGTAAGCATAATTTTTTGGCCATGTAATGAGAAGGGAACAGCTGGAATATATTGTAACAACTGGGAAAATTGAGGGACAAAGAGAGAGGGAAGCAAAGAGAAAAAATGACAGACAGCTTAAAAGAATGGCTTGGCAGGTCAACAACAGAAATGATAAACAACAGTCAAGACCAAGAGCTGTGAAGAGACATGATCACCTGCGCCAGTAGGCATGGTACTTGATGATGTATAAAAATTTATTTATCTTCTCTTCTTCTTCCTCTTAAATTTCACTTGGTCACAGATATTAATTTCATTCAGTGATTAATATTACCTGCAATGTCTTGTAACAACAAAATCACTACACATTGACTTATTCATGGCCATCTTTGCTGGCATATACTGTGCATTTCCATCTTAATTGCTTTTGGCCAAGTTGTCTTTTGGTCAGCCTATATTTCATCTTCATTCTAGAGTTTATTATTGCATTAGAGTTATGTGATAATTTCTTGTCTTCATTTGAGTGTTTTGCCTATTTTCTATAGTTTTTTGCCTCTTATCTCTGTGTGCATTTCCTCTTGGCAACACAGTTAAAGCAGTTCTTGGTTACTGATTTTATTTGTCCAAAATATTCTACAATCTCCTCATAAAATATGAGATTGTTAATTGCATTCTAAATATTTATTTTTCTGTTGTGCGGCAGCTGCATTCAGATTCATACAAAAAGTACAGAAAGTGTGCAGTTCTCATACATTCTTACTTTTTAAATTTTATTCTAACATTGCATTAATATTGAAGAACCTTCACCATCTGGTGTTACTAATGCTTATCATAATATGAATGTATTTTCTGCATTTAACTCATATTCTCTACTTGAAGTGGTTTAATATTTCATACACCATAACTTATGCTTTTTCTAAGTTCTAGAAGTCTGTTTCAAATATTAAATTTTAACTACTTTTAAATGTAACAATTTTTAGTTTATCTGTATAGTGTGAGAAATAAAATTACTTTTTGCCTGGATCAATACATGTATTTAAATTATATATCAGGAGACCATGCCATCTGCTGCAAAATGAAATAATTGTTAACATGTGTAAATTCCTACAATTTGTTAGCATTTTAAATTCATAATTTGCTTATCTTCATAGAGCTCAAGAGGATACCACTGTGAGTATTAATGCACTGCTTGCTAGCGGAAACTGCTCGGAAGATGGAAAAATCAGTTTACAGCTGGTGCAAAATTTCATTCATTCCATTGTTGGAAAATACTGTAGTCAAGATGTGTGTTCACAGGAGGACATTGAAGATTTTATGGAAGAAAAAACACATTCATGCTTAGAAAATTTTGAAGGCATTAAAAACATTTACAAAGCTTCTATTGAATTTGCAAAGAATGATTCTGTCAGAGACTGTGGGTAAGTCTTCTAAAACAAACTTTATAGACCAATTAATAAAAAAAATGGAATTTGATGAAAGATTAACCTATTTTAGCAAGGGGGTATTTATTTTATTTGCAAATAATAAATAAGTTTAAAAATGATTTGTCTGTATTTGTAAGAATAATTTTGGTAAAAAAGTAACTTTAAAAGTGTTATTTCAATATGCAGATAAATTAGTGTATTTTATTTGTAACAAGATATTATTTCATAATTCAATAAATATGAGAAAAGGAAAAAAAAAATAAATAAATTGCTTTAACAGTTTTATAATTATTTATTTTAAGATATACTAAATAAAATAAATTTACAAAACAGAACTTTCATCACAAGTAATAGATAATATGTATGTCTGACAATAAAGTGTATGACAGGAAACAGCTTAAGGGACAGAGTAAGAAACACTGACCTGAGGAAGAAACTCGAAATTGAGCCAGCCATCAAATACATAAAGAAACAACAGATAAAATGGTATGGTCACATAACAAGACAAAAAGATCTAACAATGACTCAAAGAGCCATAAACAAACGCTACAGAAATGTCAGATTAAGAGGAAGACCAAGAAAAAGATGGATAAAAGGAATACTAGAGTTACTAGGGGGAATAACACCAGAAGAGGCCAACAGAAGAGCAAAGAATCGCATTCCCCAATTGAATCGCATTCCCAGAAGATTGTATCTCCCCTCGACGCCTACGGCAATGGAGAAAGAATAGAAGTAAAAGAACAAGACGAAAGGTTCTACTTTTTGCAAATCTTTATGATATTTTAACATAACGAATATTATAAAACTCTATACTATTTTTGGTTACAAACATTTGCATCATTCCTAAATTGGTTTGAAATAAATAGTTTGATGTAAATTATTTTGTGAAATAATGCAAATTTTGTGAATGTGGCCAAAAACAAAAACAAAAAAAAATTTTATATATATATATATATATCATTGTTAAGTTTCCAAAAAGAGCAATCTCAGAGATTTTAACAACTGGAAAGGCGTGACACTATTGTCAGTTGCCTCAAGTTATTCTGCAAAATCGTCATAGATATTCTTTGTGGAAAATTCTGAAGCAATATGGCTAAACCATAAAAAATCATAAATATTATCAAAGACATATATGATGATTACACATGTACAGAGGAAGGACTGAGTGAATGTTTCCCAATAGAAACTGGGTTAAACAAGGATGTATTTTATTGCCCTTGTTATTTTGAGTTGTTATTGACTTCATAATGAAGAAATGCTGCACTGGTAATAAAGGCATCAAATTGATACAAGGAGACCATTTGGAGGACCCTGACTTTGTTGATGACATAGTCCTCATCAGCAGTCAGATATAAACAATGCAGGAAAACACAAATGAACTATCATCAATAGCCAGCAAAATTTGGCTTGAGATCAATCATGAAAAGACTAAGGTCATGAAAAGCTTAATTCCAACAGATGACAGAATATACATGGAAAACAAACCAGTGAAAGAGATTAATCACCTTATCTATCTTGGAAGTTACATTGATCGAGAAGAGGATATAAGTAAAGAAATTAGAATCAGAATAGCTAAAGCAGCAATGTCTTTCAGAAGCCTTGTAGAAATCAAAACTCATCAGCACAAACACAAATCTTAGACTATTCAAATCAAATGCACTATCAGTCCTTATGTATGCATGTGAGAGCTGGAAAACAACAAGAGCCATAGAAACCAAGTTAAACGCATTCGAAAATAAATTGAGTTATTGAGTTATTTGCGGGTCATCATCATTGCACTCCGAACATGTCCATAGGTGCTCAGATCCCCTCCTCAGCAATTCCCTCAGTGTCCAGCGACTGACGACTCCAGTTCTATGTTGGTTGATAAGTCTTCTTACACGGCCACCAAGTTTCTCATTTCTGGCTGTGCCCATCTTAACTCCCATTTCCATCATCCGAAGAAGCGACGTTGATCTATGTTTGTCGAAGTCCTGTGCTCTTCCCACATCTCGGAGTGCATTGATGACGTCCGCCCGATCCATCGGTTGCCCGTCCTCAACGACAGCGCAGCTAGCCAACCTGTCCGCTCTCTCATTTCCCCGTACTCCCGCATGTCCAGGGACATAGACAAAGGTGACCTTACGTATTTTGGATTTCTGCAACGACTCTACCCATTGCATGCGTACAAAGCCCGCCTCCACTTTTTTTATCATGCTCATCGAATCACTCAGTATACATGCGTGGATGTAGTCTTGTGACTCTAACCATTTGAATGCCTTGGTCACTGCCATCACCTCCATTGTCATGCTACTCGTGGTCATGGCGTATGCACCACTGTCTTCCTTGGCTATTCTGCCTGCCGAACGTGCTGTAAATGCCCATACACTTTTTTCGTGTCGTCTTACAGATCCGTCTGTATAGATGACTGCATCTTTCTCTTCGGTGTTATCGCAGATGAGACCGTTGACCTCAGCATTAACCACGACTGGGTTCTGTTCCCTACTTTTCCTGTCGAGTGTGACAATACATGAGAAAGTCCCCTTGAATGACGTAGGCACCGGTATCCACTCCTCACCAACGCTGAGATTGGTAAGCCCACATACCTGTTTGATGACATCTTCTGCTCGGCCTACCCATGATTTGCCTCTTTTTAGCCTGGTACCTTTCTCTGTGTTGAGCACGTGGTGCAATGGATGCTCTGTATCTGTACTAATCTTCAGGTATGCTCGTGCTCTCCAGATCTTGATTCTGTCATCCATGGTTGGAAAGTCAAGAAGATACCTCATTGCCACACAGGGAGTGTCCCTCGTACATCCCAGGATAATGCGCATGGCTTCATTTTGTATTTTCTCCAGCCTATCAATTTGAGTCGTACTGACAGTAAGAATGGCCAGGGCATACTCGAAAATAAATGTCTAAGGAAAATACTTGGTATAGCATGGAACTCAAAACAAATGAGGAAATTAGAGAAATCGCCAATCAACCACTAATATCTTCAGTAATAAAGAAAAGACGATGGTCATATGTTGGACATGTGATGAGGAGAGATAATAACAAAATAACAAATCAAGCCCTCATGTAGGAAACAACAGGTAAGAGGAAAAAAGGTAGACTCAGAAAGACACTGAGTAAAACATTGATCAGAGAGGCAAGAACAGCAGGATTCGGATCCCTCGATGAGATAGAGTTGCTTGCACAGAACAGACACAAATGACGAGATTTGATAAAAGATCTTTACAAGAATTGAAAACTGTTAGAAAAAAAATGTACATAAGAGAGAGAGTCACTGGGTCTATGCCCTATGAGCTGGCTATGGCTCGAAAGGTCAATATATATATATATATATATATATATATATATATATATATATATATATATATATATATATATATATATATATTATATATATATATAAATCTCTGATTTTCACAACAAAGTATGTAAACAACAAATTAATTAGCAACTGACAGCCGGGTGATTTTTCAAACAGTAATAGAGAGATATGATGTAGCTCTAGTACATCCAACTGTTGGGGAAAAGTTTAAAAGACTTGACTTTAAAAAAATTGATTAAATTTTCAAGGATTAAATCCTCATCAAGGCCAGCTCCTTGTCGTGGGGATGGGGCTTAACAGTCACCAGGGACTGAAAACTAAGACTGGCCAGGCCTTCCTACAACCGAGCAAGACCACAGTCTGCCCTAGCAAGTTCAAGTGCTGAAGTCGGAGGCAACCAGCCAAAAGGCGCACAACAATCAAGATGCCACGCACTCAACGCATATGGAAGTATGTCTATAACCGCAAATCGATATGGCACTCACCCTGTGATGGGCACTCAGGCAGGTGCAGCGCCGGGCCCTCAGCCTCGAAAGGGATCAACCTCTACTACTGGATGTCCTTCTCAACCGCTCTGTGGAGTCAGGGGGCGAGAGAATAGAGCTACTGGCCAATCCAAAATAAGACCACTCAAAATAATGCACTGGAATGCTGAAGGCATCAACAGCAAAAGAGATGGGTACAGTAAAAAGATAGAATTAGAAAATATCCTGCATGAAGAACAAATAAGCATATGCTGTTTGCAGGAAACCCATCTAAACAACGACATAGCCTTGAAGATTAGGGGATACCAGTGCTACCGATCTGACAGAATAAATAGACAAAAGGGTGGAATACTGACTCTTGTAAGGAACAACATTAATGCATGTCAGATTGAAGTGTATATGGATGGGGCAGAATATCAAATACTGCACCTCAGGACAGGAAATACAGACTTCCATCTACTTAACTACTACTGTCCGAGTGACCGCCCACTAGCACTAGACACAGTTACATTAAAAGAAAGAATAATTGTATGTGGGGACTTTAACAGCCACTCACAGAGCTGGGCTATGAACATATGGACAAGAGAGGTGAAGAGCTTGAAAATTGGCAGGATGACAATGGGCTTATACTATTAAACCAGGCAACAGATCCACCAACATTCTACTCCAGATCATGGCATACCACATCTACACCAGACCTTGCTTTCCATTCACCAGACCTGGATTGGAATATCACACGAATTGTTGGGAAACAACTTGGAGGCAGCGACCACTGACCAGTCTTTTTAGTGGTGCAAAATGAGGCCATCAGGGAGAGCAGCACTCTCTCCAGATGGAATTACAAAAAGGCAGACTGGAAAATGTATCAACACTACACCAGTGTACTGACTAAAGATATAAATACAGACAGAGACATCAACAAAATAGTTGATGAATTCAGTAGACTGATAATACAAGCTGCCAGTGAAACAATACCTAGAGGGGCACGGAAACACTACAAACCATACTGGAGTAGTGAACTAGAGGAACTGCACAATGACATGGAAACATCTCGAAAGCAAGCAGAAAATAACCCTTGCCAAGAACACCACAACAACTACCAGCATGCTAAAGCCAAATTTCAACGGGCTAAACTACAAGCCAGACGGAGAAGCTGGAAAGAGAAAACAGAGTCCTTGAATCTTGAACGAGACACAAGAAAAGTGTGGAAGCTTGTAAAACAGCTGAATGATGAGGGTACAGAAAGGAACACCAAAATTACACTGAAGAAGGATGGAAACATTCTAACAGGTAAACAAGCAGCAAATTACTTTGCAGACTCCTTTGCAAATGACAATAATATTGAAATTAGCCTAGAAAAACGACAAGAGACCCGTTTAAAACAACAAAATGCAAGACAAGAAGAGACCACACATGAAGTAATGGAAACACCCATTACACAAAGAGAGCTAGAGCTGGCAATATCCAAATTAAAAATGAAAAAGTCACCAGGCAATGATGGAGTGTCAAATGAAATGATTAAGAACTTGGGAACTGCAGCTAAAGCAAAACTACTGCAGATCTACAACATTTGCTGGATCACAGGTAGAGTGCCACAGGCATGGAGAGAAGCAATTATGATACCATTACTAAAGCCAGGAAAAGATGGTTCAATGACATCCAGCTATAGACCAATCAGCCTTACAAGCTGTTTGTGTAAAACAATGGAACGTATAATCAATCTCAGACTGCAGTGGTACCTGGAAAGTGAAAATCTCCTTGTCCCACAACAAGCAGGCTTTAGACAGTGTTACTCTACCGAAGATCAAGCAACCTATCTTTCCCAGGAAATTGAAGATGCGTTTCAAGAAAAGAAACTGGTACTAGCAGCATGGATAGACCTAAAGAAAGCATTTGATAAGGTATGGAAGGAAGGGCTTTTGAAGAAACTGAGAAATTATGGAGTAAATGGCAGGATGTACAAATGGGTCAAAACATACCTGCATAACAGGAGAGCCAGAGTGCAACTGGATGGTCTTAAGAGTAAGAAGGTCTTATTGCGCCAGGGCGTTCCACAAGGAGGGGTACTATCTCCAACACTTTTTCTGATCTACATCAATGACCTAGTTACTGAACTACCACATGGCATCAAAGTGGCAATGTATGCAGATGACTTGGTAATGTGGTGCACAGAGGAGTATGCAACAGTGGCCTCCAAATTGCTACAAAGAGCTATGAATGCACTGAATTCATGGACAAATAGATGGTGCATCAGCATCAATACAGACAAATGCAGTACTACACTTTTCACACTCTCCCCAAAACAAAAAGCAGGAGCCATCTACATAAACAATGAGCCTGTGAAAGAAGACATACAAGCTACATATCTCGGAGTTACATTTGATAACAAACTATCTTGGAAACAGCAGATAAATAAGGCAACCCAAAAAGCAAGGAGAAAATTGGCTATACTAAGAAAGTTGTGTGGAACCACATGGGGTGCGAGTGGGAAAATACTCAGTAAAGTTTACCAACAGAGTATACGCCCACATTTAGAATATGGATCATCCGCATGGTGCTCAGCATCAAACACCACATTGCAAGAACTGGATAAAGTACAAAACCAGGCACTTAGGGTCATCACAGGAGCAATGAAATCAACACCAATATTGGAGATGGAGAAATTGTGGAGGATACCAGCACTGAGAGAACGGAGAGACACAAAGGTGCTGATACAGGCAGAAAAATTTGTATGCATGCCGAGACATCCAATGAAGGACAGATTCCAAAATCTTGCATTGGGACGACTTAAGAGAAGCAGCTTTATCCACCAAGCCAAGCGTATAAGTAGACAAACACCAGACATGCCAAGAGTTGTTAAACCCCTTCTGCCCATACCAGAACAGACTCCCTGGACAGATGAATCAGGATTATCAGTTCAAATACGGACAGAAGTGAAAGGAATAGTTGACAAAGAGGAACAAAATAGTCTACAGCGAAAAACAATTGCTCTCAGTTTCCTGGATGAAGAATACCCACAAGACCTATGGATTCGTGTGTACACAGATGGATCAGCACAGAATGCAGTAAAGAATGGGGGAGCAGGTGCATATATAGAGTACCCAAATAACACTAGGGATATGAATAAAATAGCAACAGGGAAATATTGTCACAATTATGATGCAGAAATACAAGCAATAAAGTTGGCAATAGAAAAACTGCTGAACAGTAATCTTAGCCCACAGCCTGTAGTGTTTTTGACAGATGCAAGATCAGTACTCCAGGCACTACAATCCAGAAAATTACCACATCTGCAGACCTTATTGACTGAACTCTGCAAGCACCACAGGGTTGCCCTGCAGTGGATCCCGTCTCACTGTGGAATACCAGGAAATGAGAAAGCAGATCAGTTGGCAAAGGAAGGTTCAACAGGCACACAACTAGATACACCAGTTACATACCATCATAAGAAACAGATAATCAAATCAATCAGAGGACCACAAGCCCCAAATCAGGATGCCTTTCATAATATGAATAGATATGAACAAGTTATCATTATACGCCTAAGAACAGGACACAATCGACTCCATAGTCACATGTATACAAAATTCAAGATCGGCACATCAACTACTTGTACATGTGGACAGGCACCCCAGACTGCTGAACACATACTTCAAGACTGCACTGAATATAGTCTATCTATCTATTGACCTTTCGAGCCGTAACCGGCCCATAGGGCGTAGACCAAGATACACCTTCTCCTATATGAATTTTTGTTCTAGCAGTTTTCTTTTAAAGATATTTTATTAAATCTCGCCATCTGTCTCTATTCTGTGCAAGCAGTTCTATCTCATTGAGGGAGCCGATTCCTGCTGCTCTTGCCTCTCTCATCAATGTTCTTCTCAGTGTCTCCCTGGGTCTTCCTCTTTTTCTTTTACCTGTTGTTTCCCATATGAGGGCTTGCTTTGCTATTCGATTATTATCTCTTCTCATCACATGTCCAACGTATGACCATCGTCTTTTCTTTATTACTGAAGATATTAGTGGTTGATTGGCGATTTCTCTAATTTCCTCGTTTGTTTTGAATTCGTTCCATTCTATACCAAGTATTTTCCTTAGACATTTATTTTCGAATGCGTTCAACTTTGTTTCTATATCTCTTGTTGTTATATACTGAATATAGTAGACTGAGGAAAATCCATTGGCCCATAGATACAACACTACAGACAAAACTATATGGGCCACTGCAAGAATTACAAAAGACAGTAAAATTTATACAGGAAACGACATTGCAGATATAGACAATACTTCAGGCGAACGAAAGATAGATAGATTAAATTTTAAATTTTCTTAAATTTGATTTCAGAAAGTTTATATTTATTTTGAAATTTGTCAACATTTTACTCAAATTATTAATGCAATTATTTTCATAAATTTCTTACCACTATGTGACATTATTATTGTTGTATGTGTAACAGTGTATGTTGTTTTAAATATAAATTAATATTTAAAGAGAAAATTGATCTTATGCATGAGCAAACATTTTAAAATCTGTATATTTGACAGAGTTAAACTTATTTTAAATACATACTAATATTCATTTATTCACTCATGGTCCATGCAGAGAGGTGTTGAATATCATGTTCCTTCCCAACCCTTTATCTTGTGCACTGTGTAACAGTTCCACTGTTGAATTTTTCCTGTGCCACTCAGACCCATCAGAATCTTTTCCCTTTGTCTACATCTATCTCTCTGCCCTTCTATTTTTCTTTTTGTTATTGAGTATTCCAACTTGTCTCTTCTTCATACAGGCCCAACAAATCTGGGCTGCCTTTTCCTAAATTGTTTTATAATCTTGCATTATTATATATTATGATATATTATTATAAACTTTTTATTATCTATCTCTTTTAGTACCTCCTGAGTGGATATTTTAGTTGTTCCTTGTATCTTTAGTATCCATTAAAAAAAACAATATTGCCACTGATCCAATCTAAAAATGTAATTGTTTACTTTCATGATTCACAACCATAAAGCAGCACTGATTCAATATAAAACTGCAAGACTATTTTTCAAACATTCAATAACAGTTACTTGTTGCATAACATATTTCTAATTTTATTAAAAGTAATCTTGACCTGTGTGATTCTGCTTTTTAATAAATTATAATTATATCTGTAACATATTAGTGATTTATAAAAATAAAGTTTATAAAAAGTCATCATATTTAAGTTTAAAATCACACTGAACTAATCCATTTTTTATGTGTGCTCAGATTATGTGCTGATTATGCACTGTCAGCCCGAAATATTTTGAAGAACTGCATCACTACCAACTTTATCACTAACCAGATGAATGCTCTAGACCACGAATTAGAAAACAAGTGCCAACTCCCTTCACAGTCCAGCCTACCTGAGGTAGATTTTTGTCATATAGGCTATGTAGTGACTTTGTGAAACAAGTTTCTAAACTAGTTATAGTGTGATGTTTTATCCATTGCAATAAAATATTAAAACAAGTAAGTGTCTTTATTATCCTCCCCTCTTCTCTTCATTGAAAGCATGGACCACAATTGCACCTAGTCTGCATTTCAAGGAGTCCACATTAAAGCTTTTTTTAAAAATTTTGCTGTGTTGATTTCTGTAATGGTAGATTCTTTCATGATAAAGTTAATGCAAATATGCATAATAATTGGTCTTTGATATTTTTTGTTCATAATTTGATAAAGTAATAAATATAAGATAAAACTAGTAGAGGAATTTAAATACCTAGGAAGTCTAATGACAAATGATAATTCTCAAACAGGAAAGATAGAATCAAGATGCAACAAAGCTTGTCAAATCATTGGATAGTTATCACCACTATTGTCCAACAAGGAAATAACTCTGGAGACAAAACGAGCACTATACAATACAATCTTCATCCCAACGTTGTGCTACCAATGCCAGATCTGGACCCTAGATGCAAGAACAATAAGAAAAATAACCTCTACAGAGATGAAATGTGTTAGACGAATGACAGAAAACAGTCTGAGAGATAAGATCAGAAATGAAGAATTGAGAAAAAAGCTAGGAATAGCCCCCGCCATAGAATATATAAGGAAACAACAGATAAAATAGTTTGGCCACCTGACAAGGCAGAAAGATCAAAACAGAACACAATGAGCCTTCAACAAACGTTGTGATAACACCAGACCCAAGGGTCGGCCATGAAAAAGATGGAATATTAGAAGCACTAGGAAACATAACAGCAGCAGAGGTGAACAGAAGAGCAAAAGACTGCAAATTTTATCTCCCCTCGACGCTGAAAGGCAGATGAGGAAGGAAAGAAGAAGAAGAATTTGATAAAGTATTATTATCCAATAATTTCTTTATGAAAATTGGACTTTTGGAAAAGTGACAATCTTAATCCTCAACTGAAAACAATAATATGTAATTATTCTGGCATTCTTATGTTATTTGCATTGTTTATAAATTATCTGTTTATGTTAAACATATCTTACTTTCAAATATAAATATTTGATTACACTTTTGTTTACAGGTTTATACTTAAATATAAAGAAAGTCACCCAGTCCAACAAAGAGAGCAGACATTGTCCAAATGACTACCATATACTTGACCAACTAGGACAAAATATATTATCTTCAGACT
Source organism: Megaustenia siamemsis (assembly GCA_032433765.1). Taxonomy (NCBI): domain Eukaryota; kingdom Metazoa; phylum Mollusca; class Gastropoda; order Stylommatophora; family Ariophantidae; genus Megaustenia; species Megaustenia siamemsis. The sequence goes on from JAVIAB010000092.1 coordinate 162,813,150, forward strand.
AACAAATGAAATCAAACAAACTGAACAATACATAAACTTCAGCTGTCACATACATCACTGTGCACATGTGAGCTTTATGATCAAATTATGGACCATGCATTTCTGGATTGTTCCACATTTTACTAGTTAAGAAAGATACATAAATCCAGAGACTCAAAATTGCATTGAAAGCTGAATGGAACCACAAAACAACAGTCAAACTTACCACACATTTTTATGTAACTGTGAAAACACCAAGATTTGAACACAAGAAATATAATATTTTTGTATTTATTGTTAACTAATTGCCATTTTATTATTTATTAATAACAAAAAGCCAATGGTATAATTATCTTATTTATATTCAGGTCTGTTCTGGTTATTGTCAGTCATCAGTTGTCCTTGACTATATTGATACAGTTTATACTACTCTCAGTTCAAATAATGCCTTTTCACGCTGGTAAGTTTTTTGAAACATATACTGGAGTATTCCAATAACAAAATATGCTGCAATAAAATTTTAATATTTTAAATGCTACTAGTTATGTTTTTTTAAACACTAAATGAAGATATGAATATATTTCTTACATTAAATTTGAAACATAATAATTTGAATAATAATTGTTTTAAAAATCATCAAAGTAATATGAAAACATCCCTAAAAATGAGTAATGTAAGTAAAAATTATTTGTAATTATGTTTAGTAAATGAAAATATGTAAACAAATTATATTAATAATAAAATGTTAATTTGTTCATAAAATATTTACAATAAACACAAGGAAAAAAATGTGTAAAATTCTTCCACAGTACTAATGAATATATATAAAATATGTATTATACGTATATTTTTTTAATGATCACAGGTATCTCAACAATGTTCAGGAGGTGTATGCTTCATACACAGCTGGCTGCACATCTATTCAGCAGAGAGATATTGTTAGATATATCGAAACGACTCTTGAAATCTTCATAACAGAATGCAAACAGAAGTACTCAGATTTTTCATTAAACCTTGCAGTCAAGAAAGACATCTACTACAATGCAGTGATATGCAGTGATGAATTCACTAATAAGTTCCAGTCAGCTTTCTTTGCAAATGACTCACAGGTATGAGTTTTTCTGCAAAAATATTTTATATCATATTTGTGTTTACAAGTTAAAACACTTTTTTGATGAGAATATTACAATATATTTCAGCTTTCTTACACAACAAAATATTCCTGTATATTTAAAGCCCATGTTTATTAAAAAAAATTTTTTTCAAGTCACTTAACCCATTAAATTCTATGATATTCATAAGTTTATTCAATGATTATTTAATGTATTAAACCTTTAAGCTAGAAAAATTGTACAAGCATGGTGGTTTAAGAGCATCTTTGTTTCTCTGAATTTGGAAAAACTTGAAATATTATTTTTGTTTTATAAATTCACAAGTTAATGTGAAATTATTAATAATTATAAAATATATTAGCTTTGGCCCCAAATTCACTTTATGAAAATGATGCTTGTGTTGTTGAACTTGTAAACTAAGGTTTTTATAGCCTGTTCTATATGATCTATCTATCTATTGTCCTTTCAAGCTGAAGACGGCACATAGGGCAGAACCACAATCTTAAAAACAAAAACCTTGCGTGCCAAAATGTCACATATTGCAGAGATCACTGCTTCCAAAATCTATGGCTCTGTTTCCATAACAATACTTTTTACAATGACAGGGAACAGGCAAATAATTGCAATGCTGCGGTAAAGCTGGTAGCAAGGAGCCAATGGTGGGGTGTACTAAACACTCCAAGGTATGGTGACAGCTTTACAAATAAAGAACACAACACAATACTGACGTTTCGGCCCGTGGCCTTCTTCAGAATACAGGGACAACGACAACAAGCGGTGAAGCACAATTACTACATGTTAGATGATCAAGTGGAGGGCGAGGAAAGTAGGATGCAGAAATAAGAAAAGAGAGAAATGAGTATTACATGATGAGAGGTATGATGGGCGTCAAAATATATAAAATAGAAAAAGAGAAAAATGTATAATAAATAGTACTTAGCTGAGCTCAGAGCAGGAATTCTGTAATCCGTTCTGAAACAAGTCGGAATGACTAGAAGACAGAGAGCATGTATAGAAAGCAACCCGTGACCAAGACAGGTCAGTTGAGAGGGCAGACGGATCTAATATCGGGAAAACCAAAGGGGGGGGGGGGGGGGGGGGAAGGGAGGGGGGATAGACGAAGACACTCCTGGGACACGACAAGCAATACATATAAATCACTCAACAATGGAAGTGAGAGATCACGCGAGAGGTTAAGAGAAAGAAATTGAATGACACGACAAAGTAGTGAACTAGGCAAACGGTGAGAGAGATGGACTCTACAGAATGGATGGCCTCGAACTGAAAGAGTTGAGAGGTAGGTCAACGAAAGGAAGGATTGGATACTGGAGGAAGAGATAAGGAGAGGAAGAATAATAAAGCCGGTATAATGAGAAGGGCGATAGAGGGGTGGTCCGGAGGAAGTTAGTCTATCGGGAGGTAGGGAAGTATTAGAGGAGGAGGTATGGAGAGGAGGGATAAGAAGCAGGTATGTGAAAACTGGATAGGGGGAGAGGCGGTAGGTCAGAAGTGAATGGAAAAAGAGAAAAAAAGAGAAAGTCTGGAAGAAGTGGAGCAATAGGGGATGGTGTGCAGGAGGTATGAACCATAGGAGGTAAAGAAGTAGGGAAATGATAGAACAAAGGGGGGAATGAAAGTGGGCATCAGGATAAGGGGGATACTGGAATAGTAGGTATAGATGAGTAGTGACTACAAATGAATAGAGAGGAGAGGGGTGAGCTAGGAGTAGATCAGCAGAGGGGTGGTAGGAAGGACGAGGAACAATAGAAGTGGGCAGAGAGATCGTACGTACAGTCCAGGTGGAGAGGTGATATAGTGATAAAGAGGTAAAGGACATGAAGGTAGTCAGAAGAGAAAAAGGTGTGGGGAGGGGGTGGGGTTTAGGATGAAGAAGGCAATATGGGGTTACTCAAAGAGGATATGAAAAGCAGGGATGGAAGAAGAGAAATAGGAAGAGAGGTCCATAGGTGGGAGGGTGGAGTCGGAGGCAGGAGGGTCCTCAGAGGGACAGGGATACATTGATGCCACGAGGGGTGAGGCAGCCCCAACGAACGATCAGACGGTGCTCAAGAGTGAGCCGACTGTGGTGATCAGAGGAGCATGATATTAGGCCAGTTACCAAGACATCAGTCATACCTCGATGGCCCCTCGAGTTAAAGTGGGCTGCTACAGGAGTGTCCGCTTCTCGGGTGATGTCATTCAAGTGTTCACGGCACCTATCGCCGATTCTACGACCAGACTGACCGATGTAGGTCAACTTGCATCGCTTACAAATGATGGCATAAATGATGTTCCGCGATGTGCAAGTAAATCCCTCTCTGATCTCGAAAGGACCATTAGGGAAGAGGACAGTGTCGGTCTGGAGAACGTGGTCACAAGTTTTACATACTCTCCGGTTGCAGCGGATAGTGCCTCGATGGCTGAAGTGGTCAGCAGGAAGACGACCCCTGACAAGAAAGTCTCGGAGGTTCCGGTCACGTCTAAAGGCCACTAGTGGCGGGTCAGGGAAGAGCAGACGAGTAGTAGGGTCAGATCGGAGAATAGGGAGGTAGCGGTGGATGGTCCTAATAGCGGCGTAGTGGTGAGGGTGATGGGTGAGAGCGAGCACTACTCTATCAGAGGGGGGATGAGTAGAGGGGGTAAGAGCAGACTGACGTGAAGTGTGGAGAACTCGACGCAGGGCAGGAAGGAGAGCTGCTTCTGGATAAAGGCGTCGGCGGAAGAAATCAAGCATGAGGTGGGCATTGTGAAGGAAATCTTCATCGTCTCGGCAAAGGCGACGAAGTCTGAGAAGCTGAGAATATGGAAGAGAGTTCTTGCAGGATGTAGGATGAGAGGAGTCGTAGCGGAGGAAACTATGGGAGTCAGTGGCCTTGTAGAAGACCGAGGTGAGAAGATGAGAGGTGCCCAAGGAGACTAGGATGTCCAGGAAAGATACGGAGGAGGTGGAGATGTGGAAGGTGATGTGGATAGAGGGGTGGAAATGTCCGACATATTCGATGAAACGGGAGATCTCATCTTCTGGAAGGTCAGACAGACCAATGCAGTCATCAATGTACCTACGATACATGAGGGGAAGAGGGCCCTGGTAGGTTTGGATAATTTGGTGCTCTAGATAACCCATGAAGAGACAAGCATAGCTAGGGCCCATTTTAGTGCCCATCGCCACACCGCTGATCTGGGTGAAGAAATTGCCATTGAACTCGAAAGAGTTGAGGTTCAAGACTAATTCTGCTAGACGGAGGAGGACGCCAGTGGCGATGGAGGGTTGGATCCTACGGTCCAGGAAAAATTGAAGAGCTTGAAGGCCGTCGGAGTGGGGAATAGAAGTATACAGGGAGCAGACATCCATAACGAAGAGGCGGTAGTGACGATCAGGAAGGAGGGTGATAGAGGAAAAGATGTTAAGGGCGTCGTTAGTGTCTTTGACAAACGAAGGGAGGCCCATAACTATGGGTTGAAAGACACTGTCGAGAAAGTCAGAAATGAGAACAGTAGGACATGAGATGGAAGAGACAATAGGACGTCCAGGAGAGTCAGGTTTATGTATTTTAGGCAGCATATAAAAAGAGGGTCTGCCCAAGCAGTGGTCAGGAAGGATCATGCGGGAGGAGCTAGAGGGAAGTAATCCATCCTGAATGAAACGGAGGATCGTACGACGCACCACGGCGTTATTAGAGACAGTAGTGTCGTCGGGGGTGGGGAGGTAGAAAGTCGAGTCGGATAATTGTTTATCCCCTTCCCGGATATAAAGGTCTTTCCTCCATACCACCACAGAGCCGCCCTTGTCGGCCGGCTTGATGACAATATCATCACGTCGGCGAAGATCCTGGAGGGCTTGGTACTCTTCACTACTAAGATTAGAGCGTCGAAGTCTATGGGGACGAAGTGCCTTAATATCCCGGTAGGTACTGTTAATGAACTGGTCCAAAGCCTGTGATTCGCCCGAGCGGGGAGTCCAGTCAGATTTACGGGAGGAAAAGCGGGCAAATTCGTCTGTAGGAGGAGGTTGAGAGGAAGAGTTCGGATGATTAAAGTAATAGAGTTTGAGTCGTAGTCGTCTATGATACTCCTGAATGTCCCGTAAGAGAGAGAATGAGTCACTCAAAGGGCGAAGGGGGACAAACTTAAGACCCTTGCTGAGAAGAGAGCGCTCATGGTCGGAAAGGGGCAAATCAGGGGGAATACAAGTGACAAGGGAGCTAGAGTCAGAGGCATTGGGGAGAGGAGGAGGTGAGGGAGGAGGAGGAGGAGGACGGAGGTTCAAGAGTTTACGTTTGTGCTGAGAGGATAAAAAGTCATACACAGATCGGTTGTGGTGGTGGATGGTATGGCGGATGAAGCGAAGAGTACCAGGAAAGTTAGAGGTGAGTAGATGGAGTTGGGATAGGAGGTGTTGTTGGCGGGTGTTGAGGTGGGATATAAGACGAGAGTGGCTAGAAGCGACAAGACGAACCCGTTTCAGGCCATGCTGGAGTTCAAGGTTCTGCAGTTGGCGGCGAAGATAGTTAGAGAGGTGGGGTTGACCGACTTGAGGTGAGAAGTGAGATCGGAACCCACACGGGAGAATTTTACGATGGAGGCAGTTGTTCAAGAAATTCAGGTGACAGGTGAATCTAGTTTTCTTGATGGTAGTGAAGGCAAAGTCTTTGGAGATGTTAGAGAGTTCGGGGGGTAGAGTGGAGAATGAGGCGATGATGGAGTGACGGATAGAATGAGATAGATGTTTGAGGGAGGGCATAGTGAGGAGATGAGAGAAGATCGAGAAGAGAAATGAGAGATAAACCAACTAGATGAAGATAGGTAGGATACGTGAAGGTATAGAGAAGCCAATAATAGAAAGAGGGAAGGTAGTGAATAGAAAGTATGAGGAGCAAAGTACAAGAGGGGAGGGTAAGGAAGCACCCAGAAATGAAGGCGAGGAGAGACTGACGAGGGATAGAATAGGTAGGTGAAAGAACGGAGTGGAAATGGTTCTAACTAAAGTACACAGAGATGAATGACGTTAAACAAACATAAAGTAGCAGCGATATCAATTGAGTAGGGAACAGGCAAATAATTGCAATGCTGCGGTAAAGCTGGTAGCAAGGAGCCAATGGTGGGGTGTACTAAACACTCCAAGGTATGGTGACAGCTTTACAAATAAAGAACACAACACAATACTGACGTTTCGGCCCGTGGCCTTCTTCAGAATACAGGGACAACGACAACAAGCGGTGAAGCACAATTACTACATGTTAGATGATCAAGTGGAGGGCGAGGAAAGTAGGATGCAGAAATAAGAAAAGAGAGAAATGAGTATTACATGATGAGAGGTATGATGGGCGTCAAAATATATAAAATAGAAAAAGAGAAAAATGTATAATAAATAGTACTTAGCTGAGCTCAGAGCAGGAATTCTGTAACATCGGTCAGTCTGGTCGTAGAATCGGCGATAGGTGCCGTGAACACTTGAATGACATCACCCGAGAAGCGGACACTCCTGTAGCAGCCCACTTTAACTCGAGGGGCCATCGAGGTATGACTGATGTCTTGGTAACTGGCCTAATATCATGCTCCTCTGATCACCACAGTCGGCTCACTCTTGAGCACCGTCTGATCGTTCGTTGGGGCTGCCTCACCCCTCGTGGCATCAATGTATCCCTGTCCCTCTGAGGACCCTCCTGCCTCCGACTCCACCCTCCCACCTATGGACCTCTCTTCCTATTTCTCTTCTTCCATCCCTGCTTTTCATATCCTCTTTGAGTAACCCCCATATTGCCTTCTTCATCCTAAACCCCACCCCCTCCCCACACCTTTTTCTCTTCTGACTACCTTCATGTCCTTTACCTCTTTATCACTATATCACCTCTCCACCTGGACTGTACGTACGATCTCTCTGCCCACTTCTATTGTTCCTCGTCCTTCCTACCACCCCTCTGCTGATCTACTCCTAGCTCACCCCTCTCCTCTCTATTCATTTGTAGTCACTACTCATCTATACCTACTATTCCAGTATCCCCCTTATCCTGATGCCCACTTTCATTCCCCCCTTTGTTCTATCATTTCCCTACTTCTTTACCTCCTATGGTTCATACCTCCTGCACACCATCCCCTATTGCTCCACTTCTTCCAGACTTTCTCTTTTTTTCTCTTTTTCCATTCACTTCTGACCTACCGCCTCTCCCCCTATCCAGTTTTCACATACCTGCTTCTTATCCCTCCTCTCCATACCTCCTCCTCTAATACTTCCCTACCTCCCGATAGACTAACTTCCTCCGGACCACCCCTCTATCGCCCTTCTCATTATACCGGCTTTATTATTCTTCCTCTCCTTATCTCTTCCTCCAGTATCCAATCCTTCCTTTCGTTGACCTACCTCTCAACTCTTTCAGTTCGAGGCCATCCATTCTGTAGAGTCCATCTCTCTCACCGTTTGCCTAGTTCACTACTTTGTCGTGTCATTCAATTTCTTTCTCTTAACCTCTCGCGTGATCTCTCACTTCCATTGTTGAGTGATTTATATGTATTGCTTGTCGTGTCCCAGGAGTGTCTTCGTCTATCCCCCCTCCCTTCCCCCCCCCCCCCTTTGGTTTTCCCGATATTAGATCCGTCTGCCCTCTCAACTGACCTGTCTTGGTCACGGGTTGCTTTCTATACATGCTCTCTGTCTTCTAGTCATTCCGACTTGTTTCAGAACGGATTACAGAATTCCTGCTCTGAGCTCAGCTAAGTACTATTTATTATACATTTTTCTCTTTTTCTATTTTATATATTTTGACGCCCATCATACCTCTCATCATGTAATACTCATTTCTCTCTTTTCTTATTTCTGCATCCTACTTTCCTCGCCCTCCACTTGATCATCTAACATGTAGTAATTGTGCTTCACCGCTTGTTGTCGTTGTCCCTGTATTCTGAAGAAGGCCACGGGCCGAAACGTCAGTATTGTGTTGTGTTCTTTATTTGTAAAGCTGTCACCATACCTTGGAGTGTTTAGTACACCCCACCATTGGCTCCTTTTTACAATGACAGCTTGTCAAGCCATCGATCAACCTCCTTAGTCGCCTCTTACGACATATGATACTACTCCATAAAATAATGAAAATCATTGAAAGTTAGCATATGAGTTCTACAGTGCTATATCAAACCAGTACTGGTTTATGATTTCAAATCACTGACAGCAAATAATAATACAATGCCTGATAGAGTCTGTTGAGATGTGACTTTTCAAAAGGATGCATTACAATAAAGAACACTGTTAAATCGATAAATTACTGTTATCATCATTTGCAAGTTTAAAAAGTAAAAAGAAAGCAAATTTATGGAAAATATAAAAAAGCAACTAATAAGACGAAAAATATACATTTATATACTCAGGAAACACAACAGAACATCAAAGAGGGGTAGGAATACTGATAAAAAAAGAGCTACAAAAATATATAAGTACCCACTGGACATACAGTGATAGGATTATACTACTCAAGTTGAAAGCAAAACCATTCGACAAAGCAATAATACAGACATATGCACCCACTCAAGACTACACAGATGAACAAATAGAGGCATACTATGAAGACCTAAATAAAGTTATGAAGCAAGTGAAATCTTCAGACATCTTGATTGTAATGGGTGATATGAACGCTAAAGTAGGAAAAGGTAGATATAAGACAATTATAGGAAATCATGGTTTAGGAAAAAGAAATGACAGAGGAGAAAGATTAATACAATTCTGTGAAGAAAACAGGCTGATAATATGTAACACCTACTTTGAGCAACAGAAAAGGAAACTATACACATGGAAAAGCCCTGGAGATAGGAAGAGGAATCAAATAGATTACATAATGATAAAAGAAAGGTTCCGTAACAGCGTAAAGAAAGCCAAAACCTACCCAGGAGCAGATATTAATTCTGATCACAATCCTGTAATGATTAAAATGAAAATCAAACTAAAGAGAAACAAGCAAAAATCTAATTCATCAACAAATCCTCTCGATATAACAGCTTTAAATCAAAAAGATATTAAAGATACCTATACAATACAAGTAAAGAACACATACCAGAAGCTGCTAGAGGAAGGAATTGAACAATACAGAAGAGAAAATCCTGATGAAAAAGTAACAACCAAATGGCAATGCATAAAGAAAAGCATACAAAAAGCCTGCGACACCTTACCCAAAAGAGAAAAGAACAAAAAACAAAAATGGATAACTAACACCATCTTAGAAAAAATGGAAGAAAGGAGACAAGCGAAGAACACTGCCCAATACAATAAAATAGATCATGAGATACGCAAAATGTGCAAAAAGGCAAAAGAAGACTGGCTCAGCCAAAAATGTATAGAAATAGAAACTATGGAAAGCAAACAAGACCTAAGAGGAATGCACACAGAAATAAAGAGAATGACTAATAAAAATAAAAAAGCCACAGAAGGTGGATGCATTGCAGACAAAAAAGGAAAAATGCTAACAGACAATAAGGATATCATAGATAGATGGCAGGAATATATAACAGAACTATTTCATGACCAAAGGGACAAGAAACCAGTTATAAAATGTACATCAGGCTATAAAATCTTAAAATCTGAGGTGGAAAAAGCTATAAAAACAATGAAAAGGGGAAAAGCAGCAGGACCTGAAAGCATACAGATAGAGATGATACAGGCACTTGAAGATTTTGGCATTGAAGTGATTACAGATATATGCAACGACATATACCACACAGGATACATACCAAATGAACTAAAAACATCAACTTTCATTGCATTGCCTAAAAAGAATGGTGCAGTTGAATGCAGTGACTTTAGAACAATAAGCCTAATGAGCCATGTTACAAAAATCTTGCTAAAAGTTATACAAGGAAGGATTCAGAATAAAATCAATACTGAATTAGATGAGCAGCAATTTGGATTTAGGAAAAATAGCGGGACAAAAGAAGCCATATTCTGCATGAGAACATTAATAGAAAAATACACAGAAGTAAACAAACCAATATATGCCTGCTTCATAGACTACACCAAAGCTTTTGATAGAGTACACCACAAACAACTTATAGAATGCCTAAAAGAGATACATCTAGATGACATGGATATACGACTAATATGCAATCTATACTGGGAGCAAACAGCAATAATAAAATATAACAAAGAGTTCTCTACACCCATTGATATAAAAAGAGGAGTAAGACAAGGATGCATCCTATCACCAAGCTTGTTCAATCTATACACTGAGCAAATCTTTAAAAACATCATAGAGATGCCAGGCCTACAAATTAATGGAAAGATAATCAATAACCTAGATATGCTGACGATACTGTACTACTAGCAGAAAATCCTATAAATCTACAACAAATATTTAATGAAATAAACATGACAAGCAAAAAATATGGACTAGATATGAATATCAAAAAGACTAAAACTATGATCATAAACAAAGAAAATACTCAAAATCCACAAGTGGATATCAACATTGAAGGAATAGACCTTGAGACAGTTCAGAACTATAACTACCTTGGGCATACTATAACCAGTGATGGAAAATGTACAACTGAAATAAACAAAAGAATAGGAATGGCAAAAAGTAATTTTAATGTCATGAAGGACATACTAACATCAAAACAAATAACACCAGAGCTAAAACTAAGAATAGCCAAATGTTACATCTTCTCAATATTCCTATATGGTGCTGAAACATGGACATTAGACAAGAAAACAGAACAGAGAATTGAAGCCTTTGAAATGTGGATATATAGAAGAATAGGTAGAGTTGGATGGAAGGAAAAGAAAACAAACGATGAAGTCTTAAAACAACTAAAAATGAAAAAGAGAACTTCTCAACACAATTAGAACAAGACAAATGCGATTCTTGGGCCATATTAAAAGACACAACAGCCTACTGAAAGTAATCCTGGAGGGGAAAATACAAGGTAAAAGAGGCAGAGGCAGACCAAGATTAACATGGACGAGTAACATCAAAAGATGGGCAAATCAACCGATGACAACCTGCACCATCAAAGCAAGAGATAGAGCAGAATGGCGCTCCATGGTAGCCAACCTTCGTTGCGGAGACGGCACTCAATGATGATGATGAACTAATAAGCTTCTTGTATTATGCAAATAGCTTATATAATAACATATATAATATATATATATATATAAAGAAATCGGGTGCGATTGAATGCGATGATCATCACACAATAAGCCTTATGAGTCATATGACTAAGATATTACTAAGAATCATCATGTGAAGAGTACAAAACAAAATCAGTCCAGAAATTAGCGATGAACAGCGTGGTTTTGTTAGAGATAAAGGAACAAGCAATGCCATTTATATCATAAGATCTTTAGTAGAAAGAGCCATAGAGGTGAAAACAGATCTATACCTATGTTTCATAGATTACACCAAGGCATTTGACAAAGTAAAGCACCAAGAAATAATAAAAAATTTAGAAAGCATAAACGTAGACAGCAAAGATCTAAGAATAATAAAGAACATGTACTGGCAACAAACAGCGGCCATAAGAACTAGAAACCAATTGGGAATGTTTCAACAAATAAAACAGGGTGTTAGACAAGGTTGTGTGCTGTCACTAGATTTGTTTAATATTTATAGTGAGATTATTTTAAGATCCATAAGGGGCATGCCTGGAATAACAATTGGAGGTCATAATATAAATAATCTAAGGTATGCTGATGATACAGACATAATCGCTAAAAGTGAAAATGAGTTACAAGAAATGTTAGACATTATAGTGAAGGAAAGCAAAAATAAAGGACTCAGCCTTAATAGCAAAAAGACAGAGGTAATGGTAACAACAAAGAAAAAGACATCACCTCAGTGCAAAATAAAGACAAGTGGAACAATATTAAAACAGGTAAACGAATTTAAATATTTGGGAACTTTGTTAACCTCAGACGGAAGATGTACAAAAGAGGTGAGATGCAGAATGGCTCAGGCAGAAGCAGCTTTCCAAAAAATGAGGAAGATACTATGCAATCCATTTTTGACAATAGAAACAAGAAAAAGAGTTCTTAAATATTACGTAGAGCCAGTCTTAACATATGGATGCGGATCATGGACAAGAGGACAACAGACAAGAAAATCACTGGAGTCTGTAGAAATGTGGTTTTACAGAAGAATGTTGAGAGTACCATGGACAGCTAAGAAGAGTAATGAAGATGTTCTGAGAGAGGTCAAAGCGAAAATAGAGCTAATTTCCTATATTAGGAAAAAACAATCATCATTTTTTGGCCATGTAATGAGAAGAGAACAACTGGAATATATTGTGACAACTGGGAAAATTGAGGGACGAAGAGTTAGAGGGAAGCAAAGAGAAAAAATAACAGACAGCTTAAGAGAATGGCTTGGCAGAAGGTCAACAACAGAAATGATAAATAGCTGCCGAGATCGAAAGTTGTGGAGAGACATGATCACCTATGCCAGCAGGTCCGGTACTTGATGATGATGATGATATATATATAATAGACAGAAGATGCCATCAAACAGGTCTGTGGGCTTACCAATATCAGCGTTGGTGAGGAGTGGATACCGGTGCCTACGTCATTCAAGGGAACTTTCTCATGTATTGTCACACTCGACAGGAAAAGTAGGGAACAGAACCCGGTTGTGGTTAATGCTGAGGTCAACGGTCTCATCTGCGATAATACCGATGAGAAAGATGCAGTCATCTATACAGACGGATCTGTAAGACGACACCAAAGAAGTGCATGGGCATTTACAGCATGCTCAGCAGGCAGAATAGCCAAGGAAGACAGTAGTGCATACGCCATGACCACGAGTAGCATGACAATGGAGGTGATGGCAGTGACCAAGGCATTCAAATGGTTAGTCACAAGACTACATCCACGCATGTATACTGAGTGATTCGATGAGCATGATAAAAAACAGTGGAGGCGGGCTATGTACGCATGCAATGGGTAGAGTCGTTGCAGAAATCCAAAATACGTAAGGTCACCTTTGTCTATGTCCCTGGACATGCGAGAGTATGGGGAAATGAGAGAGCGGACAGGTTGGCTGGCTGCGCTGTCGTTGAGGACTGGCAACTGATGGATCGGGCGGACATCATCAATGCCCTTTGAGATGTTGGAAGAGCACATGACTTCGACAAACACAGATCAACGTCACTTCTTCGGATGATGGAAATGGGAGTTAAGATGGGCACGGCCAGAAATGAGAAACTTGGTGGCCGTGTAAGAAGACTTATCAACCAACATAGAACTGGAGTCGTCAGTCGCTGGACACTGAGGGAATTACTGAGGAGGGGATCTGAGCACCTATGGACATGTTCTAAGTGCAATGATGATGACCCGCAAATAACTCAATAACTCAATAACTCAATATTTACATTCCTTCACTTTTAAAGTCTGTTGGTCATTTTTTTTACTTGCAGTTTACAATTGTATATTTTTATTAAAATTATACATCATCAACCTTGTTGCCTTTTACCATAAAGAACATTTTCTAGCAGACTTCTGTGGTTTACTTAAAACATAGTAATCTTTGTGGTTTTCAATATTTTGTGGGTCAAAAACTATTTAGAATCTTCTTTCTTAGTGCATCTTGTTAATAATGGTTTGTTTATCCAGTTCTAGTAGTAACTCTGTCGTTTGTTCACACAACTTACGAATAATTTTCATATACTTTCAATTTTCTTGGAATTGTTGTTCATTTATTCTTTTTCTGATCTTATATTTTCCTTTTTGACAATTAGCTTTATAAATCAGTAAATGAAATCTGCCTTTGAGTAGTTACTAGCATTTATTATCCAAGAAGAGATAGAGTGTAACAATTTTATTTTTAACAATGTTTGAGACCGTTTACAAATATCTAACAATTGTTGGAATTTTTTTAATTGTCGGAACAGTTTAGTGAAATGAAAATATTAGATCCTTAAAATTGTAGATAAATGCAAACTTATCACATAAAATTGTGATTTTTATTTTGTTTAATTATTACATTTTATTGCATGTGAATACAGCAACTATGCAAAGCTGCTGCTGAATTTAAAGTATGCAGCATGCAACTACCTGATGTGGTAAAAGAAATTGTTGAAATTCCATCTCAAGAAATACTGAGCTTTTTTGAGGAGGATGACGTCTGTGGTGATTTGGGTAATAGCACAAGTCAGTATTCTTGTTCAGGATTTGAATTTACTGACTAAAGAGTATACATTAAAGTTTGCACATTCACTGTCTGTAGGCACAGAATTTGGAATTCAGATTTTTCTTGTTTTCATTCTAAAATTTTGCTTTTTAGTTAGCAATAGAAAAAAAAAACTACCTTTATCAGTTTGTTTTTTATTTATATGCAATAATAGTAGAATATTTCAAGCAATTATGTGTCATAATCTAAACGGTTTTTGTCATTCTACAACAGTTTGCACATTGCTAGAAAATTAACAAAAACATTAACTAATAAAATGTGAAGGAATGAGTTCTTAGATTATAGTTTTTTGTTAATCTTTCTTATAAACTATTTTCAAATTGTGTTATTATTATTTTCTCAAATACTCAAATTTTATCAATAAAGATAATTTTCATTCTTGAATACAAATGTGCAGAAGTAAATTTCTGGCATTTAACACAAGTGTTGCTTAGTTTATTTTGCTTTTTGATTGTTCTTTTAATAATCACTGAACTATTTACAATTGATATTTTAATAATAATTAAAGATTTCTTTCATTTAACAACAAAAATTTGAAGTTAAGGTGAAAAGGAAATTATTTTTGGACTAGGAAATTTTGCTTTGAAATTAGTACTTACATCTTTCAATAATGATGCTTTTTTTTATATTTGCAGAACAGAATTTCTTTAATATCTCATATTATCGTGACCATTCAAAATTCTGTACTAAAAATAAATATTATCAATTGACCATAGGTGACCCATAGTATCTCACCCTTCCTATTTTTTATATTTTATTATATCATTTATAGCATCATCATCATCATGTGCCATACCAGTTGGCGTTGGCAATCATGTCCTTCCACTATCTTCTATCTACAGTGCATCGTATCAATTCTATTGTTGACCATTTTCCATGCCATGACACCAAACTATCTAGTATATTCTCTCTCTGTCATCCACAATCTCTCTTTCCTTTTATTTTGCCTGTTGTAACCAAGTATTCCAACTTTCCTCTTCTCATGATGCACCCGAAAAATGTTGATTGTTTCTTTATAATGTTTTTTAGGAGCTCCCTTTTTGTGTTGACCTCTTTGAGAATTTCCTCATTGGTCTTTTTAGCTGTCAAGGGAACTTTCAACATTCTTCTGAGAAATTCCATCCATCTCTGTGGCCTCTAATCGTCTTTTCATTTGTTTGTCTACTGTCCATGATTCGCTTCCATAGGTCAGAATTAGTTCTATATAGCACAGATAAACTCTCTTTCTCACTTCTATTGACATAGATTTGTTGCATAAGAGATTTTTCATTTACTGAGATGCTTTTCTCAAAAATCATTTATATAGCAGATTTATTATACAGATCTGAGGAGAATAATATGGACAACACCACCGTTTTTTATCAGAAACACTGTTTTCTATCAGACAGTCTTCTTATTTTTCTACTACTTTTTCTTCTTCTTTCCTTCCTAATTTCCTTCCTTTTTCTTTTCTTTTGCTTCTTATTTTTCTTCTTCTTTGCCTTCCAGCAAAGGGTGATATAATTTATGATCTTTTGCACTTTTGTTGGCCCTTGCTGCTGTTATCTTTCATAGGATTTCTAAAATTCCATCGATCCATCTTTTTTTGTGGTTGGCCCTTGTTTCTGGCGTGCAACATTTATTAAAGGTTTATTGTGTTGTGTTTAGGTCTTTCTGTCTTATCATGTGGCCAAACCGTTTTATCTGTTGTGTTCTTTATGTATCCTATTGTAGGAATTATTCCTAGCTTTTTTCTCAGTCTTTCAATTCTGATGTTATCTCTCAAGCTGTTTCCTGTCATGTATCTAACACATTTCATCTTTGTAGTGGTTATTTTTATTATTGTTCTTGTATCTAGCATTCAGGTCTGGCTTAGTAGCACAATGTTGGGATGAAGATTGTATTGTAGAGTGCCTGTTTTGCCTCAAGTTATTTCCTTGCTAGGCAATAGTGGTGATAGCTGTCCAATGATTTGACAAGCTCTGTTGTATCTTCCGTCTATTTCTGCTGCTTGTGACAGGCCAAAAACTCTAAAAAAATATAACAAATTACGCCAGAAAGTTTGCAAACCCAGTATAAATTGAGCAATTTTGGCAGAAGAAGGAAGAAGTAGATATTGTTTTTGTGAGCATTACAAAATGTAAAGTTATTTATTTTCATGTATGAATATGTTAAGAATTTTCTTTTATCATGAATCAGTATGTTACTGAATTGATTAAGACCTTTCATTTTAAATTAGCAAGATAGAGATTTAATGCACAGTAAGCTCAATGATTCTCTTTTTTTTCTGTCAGTGGTGAAATTAATCCATTAAACTGTGCACAAGTAGTGACTGCGTTAAGCTTGCAAAACAATTTTTATTTATCTATCCTGTCAGTTAAAACTCTAGCAGATCTCAGAAAAAGGATAAATACCATAATGATAGTTTATTTTCTTAAAGTATCTTCATTAGTAGCTTACAGATATCATATATGCTCACTTCTTTATGTTAGAAGGAAAGACATTCATTTTTATTTATTTCATTTATTTTGTTTCCTTGCACTTATGTTACACTTACAGCTTTTTTACATCATTTTTTACCATAGTGCATACATTTATCATTAAACTAATAAATATATTGTATAAATGTTGTGAGTAAGTCTATGTTGCCTACAGACAGTACTTCAATCCTGACAAGTAACTGACTTACATTGTTTTGTTTTAGTTATGTTAGTTGCTTGTTTGCACACTTAATTGCTTTTTTTTTTTTAAAGAAAACAGTATTGATGTATTTTTATTTTTATTAATTATTTAATGCCAGGTTGAGTGATTACTTACATAAATTTCATTTTGCATGACATTTGAAAAATGTCTTTTGAGTTAGCAACGTCAGGAATGAATGCATTACAATATATTTAGCAATTAAATTTTCCATGTAGATTTTTTTTCTTTAAAACACATTTTTAGCCTTCATTCTGTACTTTCGTTTTTTTTAAAAAAGTTTTCTTGCTCAAAATAATAAAATTAATTCATTGAACAGAGAAAGATATGCAAGTATTCATCTGAGGAAAAGAGAATAGTGAAAAATATACTTGAAAGAAAAATATTGCTAAATCATTGTTCTGAAAGAAATGAGCAGAAATTTAAAACAATTTTCCAGATTAAAACAAAAGCCAATTCAGAACATGAATTAAAAAAAAAAAAATATTCAAGGATGTTTTTGATAAAATAACAAAACTAATCCTAATAAGAAAAAAAAAAGAGATGATTGAACATTTTTTTTTATAAATTATGTCAAAAAGAAGAAAAAACATTAATTATGTCTACAAATAAAAATATACATAATTAAGAATAAATATTTTAATTCTATGTTTAGCTTTTAATCTTTGTAGCTAGATTACATGATTTGCTTTAATTTCAGCCGAGCTCGGTAATGTGTTTGGTGTGCTCGCCTGCTGACATGAAGGTTTAGAATTAAAATGTTATTTGGAGCAAAGAATTTTTTCAACCCAGAGAGTGCATGGGGTCTTTAAGCCTCATTAAATAGATACCAGAAATATACTCTGAGAAGGAAAGACAACGAGGAAGAAAACTGTCCACCCCACTTCATGTATTCGAGGCTTATTGCAATGAAGATGCTGACACTTCATTATCCAATAGCAAGTGCTGTGGTACAAGGTTTACCTATTAGAAATTATCAGCAAAACTGAAGTGACTAATAATGCTGAATATTCCAGTAAAAAAAAATTAAATGAAATCACAAAGATATAAATTGGCTTTAAACAAAACAGATTTTAATTATTATTATTTTTTAATTATTACTCGGAATGAATGTATGAATATTGCTGGTGCTCTTTGAATTGTGATAATCTTAGGAAATGTAATTCAGTCAAAATGAACAGCTGACACTTAAATAGTTAAATTAGTGATTTGGTGCTATTAAATACTACTCATGATGAAGATGATTAGTTTATGATACAGTTGATACAAATTTACTCCATCTGCTACAATTTTGAACACTTCTTTCCTCTCACTATTCCATGTCAACTCATTTTTTTCTGTGTCAAATTCAATTTTTGTTCTCTCATACACTCTCTCTTCTCTCTCTCTCTCTCTCTCTCTCTCTCACACACACACACACACACACACCACACACACACACACACACACCACACACACACACACACCACACACACCACAAACACCAAACACACCACACACACACGCACACACGCACGCACGCACGCACACACACACACACACACACACACACACACTTCTACCACCCTTAACTTAGTTTTATAAATGCTTCATTTTAGTGTCAGTGTTTTGAGTAAAGTTTATCTCCATTCAATTTTTCTTCCTTTTATTTTATGTTATAAATTATAGACTAAATTATTTTTGCATGCTTAATGATAGTTTATTAATTATTTGATGAAAAGAACTATAGATTTGTAATATAAAATAAAAGTAAAATGTAATTATTAAGGAGCCTGCCTCGACATATGAAATTACTTACTATAGAACAATAAATCAGAAACTATATTTTTAAGGTTTAAGAAAATGTAAACAAATTTATTTTCTAAACTTGCATGCAGAAATAAAAAAACATTAAAAAAATGTCATAAGTTTTTTTTAAAACATCAGAAGTGAAATTTTTTTATGTTTCAATGAATTAACCACTATTGCCACATTGCTACAAATGAATATTTTGTTTATGAAATTCAAGATCGCACTAGAAGAGATGCTGCTGTATGTCAACTGAAACTACTATCAAGCTTGCTTGCTTCACTTGCAATCCCACCTAACATTCAAATCAGCGTAATTGACAGCAGAGGCAAATATTGTCAGTGAGTTCATATTTACATTTTATAATTTTCATGTAAGTAAAAAAGTAAA
The DNA here is from genome assembly GCA_032433765.1 of Megaustenia siamemsis. NCBI lineage: Eukaryota > Metazoa > Mollusca > Gastropoda > Stylommatophora > Ariophantidae > Megaustenia > Megaustenia siamemsis. The sequence continues at coordinate 162,832,258 of JAVIAB010000092.1, forward strand.
GAGCCCTCGACACGCCTAGTGGCATATAGGGAATATGGTGTTAGTGACCATAAATTTTACAGACCTTCGGCGCATGATTTTTGGGGTAATGTGGTCGGTATTACACCCGTGCCACTTTACTTTCCCAGAAAAAAATTCGGTACCCATTAAAGGCTGGGTGAACCTGAAGCTGCCGATTGGGATCGAACCCTACCTCTTGTCCTTTGTAGTCCAGTTCACTAACCACTGAGCTATCGTGGCTAAATAAAAGCAGAATAGCGCAGGCCAAAGTACCATTTAAAAAAATGAAAAACATCCTGTGCAGCAAGTCTATGTCAAGAAAAGGGAGAAAGAGAATTCATCGGTGCTATATAAGTTCTGACCTATGAAAGTGAGTCATTGACAGTGGACAAACAAATTAAAAGACAAAATGAGGCTGCACTGATAGGATTTCTCAGAAGAATGTTGAGAGTTGAGACCAATGAGCAAATTCTCAAAGAGGCCAATATAAAAATGAAGGGTTAAGGCATAAAAATGCAAAGCTGCAGTAAAGCTGAATATAAGGAAAAATAAAAAAATAAAAAAAATGGTATGTAAGAAGCTTTACGTGACAAGTGGACGACACAGACTAAACAACGTTTCGGCTCAATAGGCCTTCATCAGGAACAAACAAAAAAACACACACACAAAACTGATAACGAAACAACCAAAACAAAAACAATCGAAATGTGTTAAAGAAAACAACAAAAATAAATAAAACTATCCTGTAAAATCCAAAATAAAATCGCAACCAAGTGCGGCTGTCGTGAACGTCGAAAATCGTGCAAAAAAGTGCGTAAATGTACACAGAACCAGAGGAGTTAACACAGGGGTCAGTGTGCAAACACAAAGGAGAAAGAATCGAATAGTAGACTGACAGGTGTAAAAAGACGCTAAGAGTGAGATGTCTGAGAGTGGGGTACAATAAAAATAAGTGAGGGGTAAGGAGCACAGAAAAAAAGTTATAGAGGAGAAAACCGAAGTGTCTCATAAGGGACTAGAGGAGAAGAACTATAAAAAGCATGGCATAGTAAGTAGACCAAATAACCCAAATATGTGTAGTAGAGAAGGCTATGCAAAAGGGAAGGAGCAGCAACCAAAAAGAAACTATGCGTTTGAGTGTGATACATTCATACCTCTCGGGGTCAGCGAACCATACTGGACTATAAGGCGATTTTCCAAAGTAAAGCGGCTGCGGTTTATTATTAAAAATGAAAACTCCTAAAAACATCAGAAAGAAACAATCAACATCTGTTGGGTAGACCATGTGGAGAGCAAAGTTGGAATTCTTGGCTACAACTGGCAAAATACAGGGAAGGAGAGACCTTAAACAACAAAGGGAGAAAATACTAGATAGCTTGGTGTCATGGCACAGTTGAGAGTCAATAACAGAACTGAATTGATGCACTGTAAATAGAGAATTGTGAAAGAACATGATTTCAACCATTATGGAATGTGATGATGTTGATGAATTATATATCCTGATTTATTTGTCTAGTGTTGGAATCAGTTAGATGTATTAACTATGTGTATAAGTGTAAGACGGTGAGCTATTTCATCTTTGTTTTTCTTCTACCTTTCAACTACCTGTGAATCATCATCATGTTGGTGAAGGTGACCATGTCTCTCCAGAACTTTCAATCTTGATGGTTATTTATCATTTCTTTTGTTGACCTTCTGCCAAGCCATTCTCTCTAACTGTCTGGTATCTGTTCTCTTTGCTGCCCTCTATCTCTCTATTCTTCATTTCCCCAGCTGTAAAAATATATTCCAGCTGTTCCCTTCTCATTACATGGCCAAAAATTGATTTTTTTTTTCTTTTTAGTATTTGAAATTAGCTGTCTTTTTGCTTTGGTCTCTTTCAGAACATTTTCATTACTCTTCTTAGATGTCCTTCATATTCTCAACATTTTATATGGATCATAAGTCTTCAATAAACATTTTCAAGCTGTTCTGTTTGGTGTCATTCTCTTATGATTGTTCTATGTCTTCCCCATTTTCTTCATCACTGTCTTCTCCAAGTACAAGGTGCATTCAACGGAAAACCATTTTTTAAAAGAGAATTTATTGCAAACACTGAAATAATTACATTACAGCTGTTCAACATAGTCCCACTCTAGTTCAATGCACTAACACCAGAACTTGGCAAGTCTGTAATAACCATGGAAATAGATTCATTCCTACAGGTACACAACCATTCAAGCACCACTGCTTTGAGTACCCATCTTTCACATTTTTCTGAACTTAATTCATCATGAATATAATCCAATGCTAATGTTCAATAGTGATGTCACCTCCTTCATTGTGATGCTCTGGTTTTCTCATATCACATTTTCCACAGCTACAGTGTTGTCTTCTGAGACTGCCCCATTCCTTTCCTGTTTGTGAAGAATCCTCGCCACTGACACTAGTGACAATATTTCTTGAACTTCTCTGGCTATTCATACTCTTATCATTTAACTGATACACCTGTCCACTTATTGAATTCTCGTACTATGATAAATCTTTTCAGGCTTCATGTGATCACTAAACAAAACTCTCATAACACTTCACTGCTCTTGCTTCATGCACTGCTGCAAGGATGCCATCATCTTGGTGAACTGTTTCTCAGGTTTCTATACATGCTACAGCATACCAGTGCCATCTATTGGTAGTTCAAGGTCACCATCCTCACACATACCACACAATTATATCGGTTGTACACACTAAATTCTTGAAACAGTTTATCCACTTTCTCACTGAATGACTCTTGTAAATTGTGCCCTTCCCTTTTGTTTTCTCTCCTGTGGATTCCAAGAAAGGGCTTGTTGTGTAATACTCTCATTTGGCTTTCTCAATGTGTATCTGATCCAATGCCATAATTTTTGTCACATATTTGTCCTCTGGATTTGTCTGGTACTTTCCTGTAGCTCTTAGTTAGTAATTTTGTTCTTCAATTTCAATTCTTTTACACCGTGCAATCATCCATTAATAAAATTTTGTAAAATCATGAATGCTGTTTTTGTGGTTCTCCATATCTCATTGCCATATAATAGGACTAATTAATTTAACATTTCGCCTGTGCACTGCCGGGGCCTGAAAGGGGAAGTAAAGAATAGTGGCACTGTTCCCTACCAGGCATGTTCGTAAGAGGCGACTAAGGAGGGTTGAGCATAGGACTGGCTATCCTTTACTGTAAAAAAATAAGCTGAAAAAACTTCACAAACATGGACAAGGAATTCTTGGACAAGACAGATGGAAGTAGAGATGAAGATGATGGGGAAGACATGAAATGATCTTAAAAGAATGGCAAGAAACAGAATGACTTGGAAAGTGTTTGTTGAAGACCTATGCTCTAGAGGGAGCTGAAAGGTAGAAGAAGAATTTAACATTTGAGTTGAACATTTATATTTTTGATTTTATCTCATTTCTTACTTTTCCTCCTTCTTTGTGTATGTTACGGCCTAAATGAGCTATTTCATAGTTATAAATTTAAAAAGAAACATTTCTATGCATGTTATCACAATTTGTGGGATTTAATACATAATCAAGCTGAGAGTATACATTTTGCTTATCTCCCCCAGAAACACTGCACTTATTCTGGAAAAGGCATCCACACTTGTCACAGAATGCTCAGATGGACTATCTAGTTTTCAGCTTTCCTTATACATGGCCACCAAAAAGAGTATAGTAGCAAAGAACAGCAAATCTTGCCGGCCTCTATTTTATGAAAGTAACAAATGTGACTTTCAACGGGTAATCATTTCTCTTGTGATTTTTGAACAAATGGATAATTAATTTAGAGATTAAATCAGGATCAAATGTTTGTTGTAAAAACCATTGACTATTTGAAACAAAATAAATAAATGTATAACAGTTTAAAAGTCTCCAAGTCACCAACATATATATATTAAACACTAAGCAGAAAAACTAAACTTAGAATATTCATCTCTTATCTATTATCAACCTTTACCTATGCATGTGGAAGCTGGAAAACAATAAAAGAGATTGAATTGATGACAAATGCCTAAGAAGAATACTCTGTGTACAATGGAATGAATTCAAGACTAATATAGATATAAGAGACATAGCCATTCAACCAACAATTTTATCTACAATTCATGGTCTCATGCATGGTGCACATAAGTTTGGATAAATACTTGTAGTGTGTGTCTCATGCATGGTGCACATAAGTTTGGATAAATACTTGTAGTGTGTGTCTCACGCATGGTGCCCATAATGACGTTCACTTTTTCATTAATCCAATTTTCCCATTGCTTCTGGGTGTTAATGCTCTATTATTATCTATACACATGGGGGGGGGGGGGGGGGGGGTGGGGGTGTGCGTGCGCTTTTTTTTTTTTATGGTGGTGATTGTGCTAAATGTCTAAGAAGCCGTTTGATCCTTTTATTCTTAATGTATTCCAGTACTGATGTAACCAAAATTCTTGTCCTTATATTATTTTTATTTCTAATTCATTCTGTCTTTTTCACTGAGGCAATTTTTATTTCTGTTAGTTTTATTAGTTTTTATTAGACTGTTAGTGTTCAAGTTTGGCATTTAAAACCAAAAAAAATTTTAGTACAGATCATTTTTAACCAAATTTTGGCTTGTAAAATATATTCATTTAATTTTTATGAACTTTTCACTTCATAAATCATTGCAGATGGCTGAATGTAGACAAGAGTATCAGCTTGTGAGTAGTTCTGCCACAACTGAGATTGACACCCTATGCAGGTGAGACACTTATTTTCACAAATAACTGCAAAGACATTTTTTTTCAATAAAAAATATTTAGTTTATCTTGAGGAAATATTTAACCATTTATTGTCTGTCTTGTCTTGATAAGACAGCTCTTCAACTGAAAAATTTGAGATCACTTAGACGTGATAGTGACAAGAAAAGAAAAGGAAACATAAATCTACAAGTCTTCATTAAGAACAACAAATTAAAGCAAACAGCAGGGTTTAAATTGTTAGGAAGCGTCATAACATCCAATGGGAAAATACAAAGAGTGACAACAGATGCAACAAATAAACTATGTGATAAGACATACTGTCTCCAATATTAAAGAACAAACATGTAACATCTAATATAAAAAGAGTGATACAAAAGACAATATTCTGCCATGTACTCTGATTTCAGTGCCAAACATGAATATTAACTACCAAAGATAAAAGTTTTACTAACAACATATGGGGTAAGCCAACATCTAACCAACAAATTAAAAGTTTTTACAACAACAGCAGCTGCACAGTCAGAACAGCAGTAAGCTACACAGACCAATTTGAAGTTAGATCAGGGATAAGACAAGGGTGCATATTCTCCACCTATTATTCATTACATACATGGACTACATATGCAAGTTAGCCAGCCTATGAGAGACATACTAGATCAACGAAGTTCTATTTGCAGACAACCAGGCACTAATACATAGAAAAATAGAAGTCCCACAATAACACTTAATAAGACTCAGTCAAAAATACAACATGAAAATAAACATAAACAAAACAGAAGTCATGGATATTGAAAAAGAGACACAGAACATTAACATAACTATATATGGCAGATAACTAAAACAAGTAGAGGAAATTAAATACTTTGGAAGTCTAGTGACTAACAACAATTTACAAACAGCAGAAATAGAATCAAGATGCAATAAAGCTTGTCAAATCATTGGACAGTTATTGCCACTATTGTCCAACAAGAAAATAACTCTAGAGGCAAAACTGGCACTCTACAATAGAATCTTCATCCCAACGTTGTGCTACCAATGCCAATCCTGGACCCTAGATGAAAGAACAATAAAACAAATAACTTCTACTGAGATTAAATGTGTTAAACGAATGACAGGAAACAGCTTGAGAGATAAGATCAGAAATGAAGAACTGGGAAAATAATCTAGGAAATACCCCCGCCATAGAATAAATAAAGAAACAGCAGATAAAACTGTTTGGCTACGTGACAAGGCAGAAAGATCAAAACACAACACAATGAGCCTTCAATAAATGTTGCAAGAACATTAGGACCCAAGGACCAACCATGAAAAAGATGGATTGACAGAATATTAGAAACACTAGGAAACATAACAGCAGCAGAGGCAAACAGAAGAGCAAAAGACTGCAAATTATATCTCCCCTTAACGCTGAAAGGCAAATGAGAAAGGAAAGAAGAAGAAGAAAAATAAAAGAAAAATTGTCACTACATGGGTGAAATGCTAAAGAAGAATACTGATAGTGACAAGAAGAATAAGATTCAGAAATGAGAATATAAAGAAAAGAATTGGAGTAGCATTAAATACTGGATCATATTATGAAACAACAAATCAAATGGTTTGGACATGTAATACAAGTACCACCAGATGGTATCCCTCAGAGAGCCTTAACACTCAGAAACAAAGAAGAAGGGGATAAGTTAGCCTTAGAAGTTGATGGGTTGATGAAAAAACAGACATCAGAGTGAGTACCATGTGGGAAGCATATTACAGAGCATTGATTTAAACACTGTATTTTCCCTTGATAACTGAAAGCAGTAGAGACAGAGGAAGTAAAAGTAAAGTTTAAACAACTTCATCCATTTCATACATCTCTTTAAAGAGTATACTTTTATTTCTCTGTTTCACATGTTTATGCTTGGGGGCCTCGGTAGCCTAGTTGGGAAAACCACCCGACTGGGCTACCAACGTTCAGACAACCTGTGTTCGATTCCCGCTGGGAGCAGTGTGAATTGTACTCGTGGTTGGAAAAAAAAAAATCCCCCACAGTCGACCCAGCCGTTGGCAGAAATGGGTACCAGGGTATTATCCTGGGAAGGTGAGAAATGTCGCTTCACATCTGAGTTTCGATGCTTGAGGCTACACTATACAGAAATCTCCTAACATTTCTGGATAGGCGGCCAAGCACATATGGGTGTAGACTCGCGTGCTAAGATGCCAGTCCAAGTCTCGTACTATACCTTTACATGTTTATGCATTTTATTTATTTATTAAATCCACAATTCTATTCTAAAATACGTGCAATGTTACTTATATCAATATAATAGATTTCATGAAAATAAATGTTAAGTTTAAACAAGTGTTAAATAAAACACATAAACTCAAGAACAATATTGATGATGCATTCACAGTGACAGATTTGTAAATATCATTTGTGTTTGTCACATGCTTTGTGACATTAAAAAAAAATATTTAAAATTATTAAAATCACATTTTGATTTATGAATCTCAGCTTCATTGTTGAATGAAGAATAAATCAACTCTACATTATGGCGCATATGAACATTTATTTCATTATTTTTACAGGACAGCCAAGTTTGCACTAGAATGTTCAAACCGCTTTACCACAAACTGTTCAAGTAATGAAAGCTCCATAGCAATATCCATTCAGGAAACATTTACAGCTATGCTGAAACAGAGTCTTGGAAATAGCTGTCCGCTGCTCACTTCATACTTTTTCTGCAACAGTAAGTTGCCTACATGGAGTTTAGAGTTCTGAAATATTAAAAACTAACGATGAAGAACAAGGAAGTTCATCCCTAAGAAAACATATTACATCTTAGTGATTTCTGAGTATGTTACTATGTCATCATCATCAAGTACCATGCCTGCTGGCATAGGTGATCATGTCTCTCCACAACTTTTTATCTTGACAGTTATTTATCATTTCTGTTGTAGACCTTCTTATAAGCCATTCTCTTAAGCTATCTGGTATCTTTACTCATTGCTTCCTTCTATCTCTTCATCCTTCAATTTTCTTGGTTGTCACAATATATTCTAGCTGTTCTCTTCTCATCAAATGGCCAAAAAAAGATGATTGTTTCTTCCTAATATTGGAAATTAGCTCTCTTGTTTGCTTTGGCATCTTTTAGAAAATTTTCATTACTCTTCTTAGCTGTCCATGGTACTCTCAACATTCTTCTGTAAAACCACATTTCTACAACCTCCAATGATTTTCTTGTCTGTTGTCCTATTTGTCGTGATTCATATTCATAATTTAAATCTGGCTCTACTTAACATTTAAGAACTATTAAGAGCTATCGCTGCTCCTTTTTATTGTATGTAGTGCTATTATAATTGCAGACTTCGAATGTGAATGTGTTCATTAGCAAACCGGTCTCAATGTTTTATGTTCATAAAATATGGCAGCTTTTACATTTTCATTATTTTTGTTTCATTCTAGTGTTCACCCAATGGTTACTAAAGGAATTGATTTTCCACTTTGTCATGCATTCTTAGAAGGGTGTTAAGTGGGTGTAGATGAGTTGTGATGTAGTTTGCATTAAAACTGTGATATAATGGACCTTTTGGCTCAACACATCTAACTTCAGCATGAATTTTCAGTATTAAGTTTTGTTCTTTCAATGATACCTTGAAAATATCTCAGTCAGTTGTATGTGAATCTATGACTTGTATGTTCATGGTTATACATTCTCTCTACAGAATCTGTGACTTTGAATGAGCCTGCATGTAACTTAGATGCTGCCAAGAAATGTAGAAGTTCTGTTGTTTTTGACTTCACAAAAACTGATGATTCAGCTTACTGTCAGTAAGTGCTCAGACTGTGGCAAATGTGAGACTTTAGACTTAAGAGGACAAACAAGAAAAAAATCACTAAAACACACACACATTGAAGCTTTTTTTCTTGCAGTAATGCTATAAAAATGGTACTTATTAAGTAACTAAATATAATTAATTATGATGACTTAAATATATGACTTAAGCTTCAAGGAAATGTTTATATAGTTGTAATGATTATTTTAAAGCTTGTTTAATTAATTGTTTTGACAATTTATCTCCATTGTCCTTTTGAACCAAAGATCCATGTAGGGCAGAAACTCAAGACTGTCCATGTTTGACAATCTTTGCAATTAAACTTTGCACAAGAACCACAGCGTGCCTCATTATAGATCCCTGTTCTAAGCAAAACTTTCAACCTGGACAAGATAGATAATGTCTACTGTTATTTTCTCTTGCTTCAGTGCTCTTCTTTTGTATTTCTCTAGGTCAACCTCTTTTCTTTTGGTGCTGTTTCCCATTTGAGGCCTTGCTTTATGATTCTCCTATCTTTTCTCATTACAATACTGACATATGTGTGCCTTCTTTTCTTTATTATAGATGATATTGTTCAGTGTATGTCTATTTCTCTTATTTCTGCACTAATCTTCAACTCATTCCATGGTATAAAGTATTTTTTGAAACAATTGTTTTCAAATGCATCAAATTTATTTTCTATTTCTTTAGTTATTTTTCAGCTTTTGCATGCATAAGTAAGGGTAGATAATATATCTAATTTGAAAATTCCTAGCTTTGCTTTTGTGCTTATTAATTTTTATTTCCATATTTTCCAGACGTTTTTGAAAGCCATTACTGCCTTTCCTATTCTGATTCTAGTTTCTTTGTGTCTCCTTGATCTATGCAAATTCCAAGATATACAAAGTGATCTAAACTGATTTTCCTTCCGGGTACATTTTTTTCTTATGGATAAATTTGATAATACTACATGTAATATGCTAAGACTTGAATTGAAAGTTTGTTCTTGACAGCGGATACAGCTAAGGAATTGCAATAACATTTGAAGTCCAAGAGGCAAGAGTACAAAAGATGAACCATAAAAATCAGCACAGTTGAAAAAAACCCACAAAAAGTTATATCAATATGAAGAGATAAACTGATGTTAGGAACAACTGTGGAATGTCACACTATAAAACAAATATCACATTTCAAATAACCAGGAACAACTCTCTGAGTATAATAAAAATGAATAAAGAAATAAACATCTAATTTAATAAAACATATCAAATGCTGGAACAACTAATTCCTCTCTTGTAGCACAAAACAGTGTCTATCAGAACTATAAACATCATATACAAAGCAATTTCATCCCCTCCATATGCTTTTAAAAATAAACTTTATCTTCATGGCAAAATAGAAGAGAAAATCAGTAACCACAGAAAAATGAGATGTTTAAAGAAAGCAGAAAATTAACCAGAAAAGACAAAATTATAAATGAGATTAAAAGAGAAAGAGTCATCAAAAATCAAGTCTTGAACAACATACAAAAACAAAAAATAAAACTCTTTGCCTACCTAGAGAGAATGCTATTTGATTATGCTCCATACCATAATTAAGAAGAGAATTAAAGCAAAACCTGAGGCAGATCCAGACTCTGTGATTGAATAACAACATTAATGAAACATTAAAACAGCATCAAATGGCAATAGCTGGGTCACTAGAAGAGTGAGAGTTAGAATTTTTTCACTTACCACTTAAAAGGGTGTAATATAGATAAAAAAGAAGTTGCTGATGATTTTAAAAACGTAGTGGTCATGATCATAAAGTTGTATAGTTTATTTAAGAAGAATACTATGTATACAATGGAATGAATTCCAGACTAATATAGAGATAAAAGAAATGGCCATGCAACCAATGATCTCATCCATCAAGGTGGACATATGTTGGGCATGTGTTAAGAAGAGACAGCAATACAATTTCAAAACAGTCTTTTCTATGGGAAACATCAGGATACAGAAAAAAGAGGAAGCCCTAGAGAGACACTGAAAATTTCATTTATAATAGAAACGCAAAGTTGGCATGCATAAATTTCATTGGATAACATTGAGTATCTCATCCAGAACAGAGATGTATAGCAAAGAACACTATGAGCCCTATTTGATGTCTACCAGCACTCGAAGGATCAAGGTTCAAGTTCAGTTGATTTTGTACAGTGACTGCAGTTTTCTTTATATTATGAAAGAACAGGAGTTTTGTAAAAAAAAATTGTCTTTCTTCAGAGCACTGCGAACAAATGTTACCTGTGTGCAAAATTCTGCAAGTGGCTGTCAAATTGATCAGATAGCTTCTCTAGGATGGCCAACCTCTGCAAGAAATGGTATGTGCAACATATCAGATGTGTCCTTGAACAAAGTGTGTACCTCAACCCCAGTTTGCTCAACTACACCAGTTCTTAGCTGTTTCATCCAATCAGTTCCTGTTTCATGTGGGTAAGTATAGCCAATAACATTTTACTTTTGAAGAACTTAAAAATGTTGTTTGTTTAATAGATTAAACATATAGTATAGAAAAGACTTTTGAACTTTTATTTCTATATAAAATATTCTATCTATCTATCTATTGACCTTTCGAGCCGTAACCGGCCCATAGGGCGTAGACCAAGATACACCTTCTCCTATATGAATTTTTGTTCTAGCAGTTTTCTTTTAAAGATATTTTATCAAATCTCGCCATCTGTCTCTGTTCTGTGCAAGCAGTTCTATCTCATTGAGGGAGCCGATTCCTGCTGCTCTTGCCTCTCTCATCAATGTTCTTCTCAGTGTCTCCCTGGGTCTTCCTCTTTTTCTTTTACCTGTTGTTTCCCATATGAGGGCTTGCTTTGCTATTCGATTATTATCTCTTCTCATCACATGTCCAACGTATGACCATCGTCTTTTCTTTATTACTGAAGATATTAGTGGTTGATTGGCGATTTCTCTAATTTTCTCGTTTGTTTTGAATTCGTTCCATTCTATACCAAGTATTTTCCTTAGACATTTATTTTTGAATGCGTTCAACTTTGTTTGTATAAAATATTACATTATATAAAATAAAAGAAAATAAACATTTTTAACAATCACCATGCCAGTTGTAGAAGTTGTTAGATAGACAATAAATAAAATAGTACTCTAGTGAGGCTGTTATCCGATGGTTGTCTATTGTGATGTAAAGTTTGATCTCTCTAGACAGAACAACTCTCCAAGAATCTAATATAAACGTTATAGACAAGCAACTGTAGACAATCTTATACATTCATGAAGAGCAACATCAAATGACAACTTCGCTTGATATTTCTGGCGACAGTACTCCAACAGGTGTAATGACATGAAACATTGAAGGCCAACAATTACAAAAGACCTACAATTATGAATCACATCATACTCCTCAGACACTCCATAGTGAAGTATACAAATCAACAACTGCTACTCAGTTGTATCTAACTATGTCTAAAGGAAATTCTAAGTTCTTTAAAAATGTCTAGGATGGACTCAAGCTTCTAAATCATCCTATGTCTATCTTCTTCAATTCTGGCTATCTACCCTTCACTTTCCTGGTGTCAGTCATCCTCTGTTCTACCAGCGCAATTCCTGATCTAAACCAACATTTTGCCTGGTGAAGGTACTGGTGGAAACTGACTAGTCCAGCCCTCTAGTTTAGCTCATCAACTTTGGTGATGTGACAATAAACTAATCATACGATCTTGAGATGTCCTTCAAAACTGACCAATGTTCAACATAGATGAGTAACTTAACATCTCCCGGTCATTCCCCTGTTCACTCTATTAACTTCCACTCTCTTAGTACATTGTTTAACCCTCGCAAACCAAAGATCTGGTGCAATAGTATGTTTTTATGTCAGAACAAAAATTATATATATATATATATAAATTTAGCCTAGAGGCAAAACGAGCACTCTACAATACAATCATCATTCCAACGTTGGGCTACTAATGCCAATCCTGAACGCAAGAACAATAAAAAAAAATAACCACTACCGCAATGTAGTTAGATGAATGACAGGAAACAGCCTGAGAGATAGATCAGAAATGATGAACTAAGAAAAAAGCTAGGAATAACCCCCGCTATAGAATACATAAAGAAACAACAGATTAAAATAGTTTGGCTACATGATAAGGCAGAAAGATCATAGCACAACACAATGAGCCTTCAATAAATTTTGTTAGAACACCAGACCAAAGGGGCAATCATGAAAAAAATGAATTGATGGAATGTTAGAAACACTAGGAAACAACAGCAGTATAGGCCAACAGAAGAACAAAAGGCTGCACATTTTTATCTCCACTCGATGCTGAACGGAAAATGAGGAAGGAAAGAAGAAGAGCCCAGTCTTTAATGGGTACCGAATTTTCTGGGAAGATAAAGCGTGGGTGTAATACTGACCACATTACCCCAAAAATCATGTACCGAAGGTCTGTAAAAATTATGGTCACTAAACATGGGTTAAGGCAAAGAAATGCAAATGAATGCATAAAAATGCAAAACTGCAGTAAAGCTAAATGTGAGGGAGAATTGAAAATAAATAGAAAAAATGGTATAGTGAAAGCTTTACGTGATTTGTAGACGACACAGATTTGAATGACATTTTTGCCCAAGAGGCCTTCAGCAGGAACAAACAAACAACACGCACACACAGATAAGCAAGAAAATAAAACTAATCCTACATAGCTAACTAGTAATGAAACATCCAAAACAAAATAATCGAAACTGGTTTAAGAAAAGAAAGTTGGTCTTGAGGTAAGATTATTTGTGACTTCTCTCTGCAGCAACCACCCTGGTCTCAGCAGCATGGTCCGACTTGAAACGTCAATTACTCATTGATGAAACAAATTTGTGTACCTCAGAAAATTGAGTTTTCTGCCTGTGCAGCAAGAAATCCCTGTGCAATGACTGCTAGAAAATTGGATTAACATACAAAAGATGCTAGTTCCTAGTCTCTGTAGAATTCCTAGTGAATCGCCGCTACACAGAACAATTACTAGGGAAGGCTCAATTGGCCCCACCAAATCTCTGAGTCTGCCCACTGAGGAGGGATCAACCAATAGTTGTGATATTTTCAGCATTGTAAGCAGGGGTGGTTGTGAGAAAAATAAGGTCAGCTGACGATAGCTCACATAGCTCGAGACGTCGCAAGTAGTGGAATGTTTTCGGGAAAACTCCCTCAGGGTGCAGGCTCATTGATATCAGTGGTGACGGCTCAACCATGGGGATATGAAAAAATCAAGAACTACAGGAACTAGAAGCAAATTGTCAATCTTCGAGAACTATGACTTCCACCCTATGTGTCCTGCCATCTTTGGCCTGAGAGGAAAATGAGTAAATGAGCCACCTTATTTGGAGAACGGAAAATTACCATTCGACCAAATAATCTCCAATCAAGAATAAATTGAAATAAAAATTAACAAAGAAGTTTAAATCTCTGGACAGTATGTACTCTTTTAAAAATAAAGTAATTCCTTATAAATAAGAAAAAAAGCATAAATGTAAAGTACTAAATCATGTGCATAAGATATATTTTGCAGTTAACAAGTTGTTTACATAACATTTATGTATGCACATATATACACTTTTATGGCAGGTTCCTTCAAGGTGCTGTAACCTGCATGAACAAATATCTAAGCAACAACAAACAATGTCAATCGTCACTGGGTAATGCACTGGAACAGTACTACCTGTCAGTTTTTTACAGTTCTATAGCTCCCTCGTGTGGCGTGGTATTCAATTTCTCACTTCCCATCCCATATAAATCATCTTATGTGGAGCATCTTTTGATAACAATTAATCTAGTTCTCAGCTACAAAAAGAGCTACTCAGCTGCAGATATTATGCACTACATTTACAGTGATGTAAGTATGAAAAGTTGTGTATATATAAAATGTTTATATAGTTATTGTTTTTAACAAAATTATAAAAAGTGTAAAATCTTCATCTTCTTCTGTAACTTCTGAACTTGTCAATGATATGGTCACAAACATTTGTAAATGTACATAGTCTGGCATGTTTTTCTTTATTTATTATTTTTTGGGGCTCATTCTTCAAGTTCTGATAGAATTTTCACATATATCAAACATAATGTCATTATAGACATTTGTTGAATTTAGCGTTGAAAACAATTTCAACTCCAGTCATTATCAGAAAGGGCACTTACAAATGAGTGCAGACATGATATCAGCATAGAATTTTTGGATCAGACACAATTTTTTATTAGCAAAAATTGTAACATACAAACTACTTGTATATTCAAATTCCAAATGACTGATTTAGCAGTAAATAGAACATTGTTGATAAATGAAAGCAGTGAGGAGAAAAATTATTTAAGCATAAATTTTACCAAATGTACTAATTTATGCTAATCTATAAAACATTTTCTTAAAAGTTGGGCCATCAAGAATTAGAGAAATGAAAGGAAAAAAATGAAAGAATGTAGAGAGAGACAGAAAGAGAGAACGAAGAAATATAAGAATGACAGATAATAAAAAGTAACATTACAATGTAGCATTATTATCTATCTTTCCTAGCTGAAATGTTGGAACAGTCTTGTGATGTCATTATAAATTTAAAAAATGTAAATATAGACAAATGGCGAGATTTGATAAAAGATCTTCACAAGAATTGAAAACTGCTAGAATAAAAATTTAGATAAGAGAAGGGGTATCTGGATCTACCCCCTATGGGCCAGCTATGGCTCGAAAGGTCAATAGATAGATAGATAGAATGCAGAAGGTGTGTTTTTGAATTCAAATTGTGTATGTTTCATGATTGTATATTTTATGCCATTTAAAAGAAAAATAAGAGAGGGGTGGGGAACTGTTTTACTATTGGGAATGAAATAAAAATGCTAATTTGAAAAATTTGATGCATTTGCACTGGACAAGCAGCCTCTATTCTCCAGCATCAGAGTCAATCTCCTTCTGGCAAATTTTAGAAATTAAAGAAATACAGTAAAAATATTTTTTTTTCTTCAAAATTTTTTAATATAAAAAAATCAGTCATATCTACCTATCTAATTGACAGAGATAATTGTAAACATTTTTGTAGTTTAGTTTAGTTTAGTTGACAGATCATCTTAATTGCAAATAGGACAACTCCATTATACTCAGATCCCCTTTCCAGCACCTCCCCCAGGGTGCAGCATCGATACCACATGGCGGCAAAAGTGCTGAAGATGATTTCAGCACAGATGCATGAACTTCATAGCACTTGCACAGATTTTGAAAATGAGTGGATAATTTGGTAGATTCTGATCTCTTAACAATTTTTGTCCTGACATTTTGATAATAAAAAGCTGAATATTAGCAATTTATACTACATTCAGAGTTGTAAAGTATCTTCTTCTTCTTCTTTTATCCTTCCTCTGTTGCCGTTGGCGTCGAGGGAAGAAACAATCTGCGATTCTTTGCTCTTCTGTTGGCCTCTTCTGATGTTATTCCTCCTAGTGACTCTAGTATTCCCTTTATCCATCTCTTTCTCGGTCTTCCTCTTAATCTGACGTTTTCGTAGCGTTTGTTTATAGCTCTTTGATTCATTGTTAGTTCTTTCTGTCTTGTTATATGGCCGAACCAATTTATCTGTTGTTTCTTTATGTATTCGATGGCTGGTTCAGTTTTGAGTTTCTTCCTCAGGTCAGTGTTTCTTACTCTGTCCCTTAAGCTGTTTCCTGTCATTCTTCTGACACATTTCATTTCTGTGGTCGTTATCTTTCTTATTGTTCTCGAGTCCAGCGTCCAATTCTGGCACTGATAGCACAGAGTTGGTAGAAAAATTGATTTGTATATTGCCCTTTTTGCTTCCGTAGTTATTGCTTTGTTTTTCAATAATGTTGATACTTGGCCTATAACTTGGCATGCTTTGTTACACCGTATATCTATTATATGTTGTAAAGTATGATTTTAAAAAATTCATTTTCATTATTCATTGATAAAAGTAAATCCTTTTTTTTTCTTATGTAAAAACTGAGTGAAAAATTTTGTTTTTGTCTTGCTATTCAGTTTGCTTCTCAGAAATTGGATGCGCGTTACACTGTAATTGCAGAGATGATAAATAAGAATCTACTTTTGATATACGGCAACAACACTGATTGTAAGTTTCTAATTCTTATTAATATTTTCATTTTAGTTATTGATGTTATGTAACAATTTCATATCTCAAGATTTATTATTTATCTCCTTGAAAACAGGAAAACCTAATTAAAACAGCATAATAGAATGCTGAATGCATTCATTCATTCCTTAATTTTCTTCTCAGATGGCACATAATGAATGCATGCTAAGCAGTAAACCTTTGTCAAGAACAAGAGAAAGATATCTTAAGTGTCATAATCAGCCTAAACTGACATATATGCACATCTATATACATAAGTTGGATAACAATGGGAAAACGCAGTATAAATATAAAATTGTGAAAATCTCATAGATAGTTAAAACAGTTAGTGTTGAACAGAACCAATGTATGTAGAAATCATTCTGTAAAAGAGAAGAAAGAAATTCTCATATTTTTTGGACATATTATGCATAGAAAAAGTTAAGGATGCACTGTGATAACAAGCAAAATCTCTAAAAATACAAAGAATAACGCAAAGAGATAACACTGGACATCCCAATATCATCATCATCATCAATGAGTGCCATCTCCGCGTCGAAGGTTAGCTACCATGGGGCGCCATTCCACTCTGTTTCTTGCTTTGATGGTGGAGTTTGTCATAGGCTGACTTGTCTATCTTTTGATAAAATTTGTCCATGTTAGTCTTGGTCTGACTTTGCCTCTTTTACCTTGTATTTTCCCATCCAAAATTTCTTTTAGTAGGCTGATGTGTCTTTTAGTATGCTCCAAAAATCTAATTTGATACCAATACCATAGCACTGAAAAAATAACAAAGAGAATTTCTAGACACCACTTGGACTAGGAAGATTAGGAGATCTATGATCACTTATTATAGAACATGGTGCTGATATTTCTGTAATAGGGCTACATCAGAACTAAATGAAATAGTAATACAAGTTATTAAAATCAATTAGATTCCTGTGGATTTGCATCAAAATGTATAGAATACCTATTTACATTTACAACAAATTGATATAATAATATATGTTATAATTTTTTTTGTTTTTAATGATTTAAAATTTAGTTTTAAAAGGTAAAAGTCAAAATTAGAATACACCAAAGACAAAAACCTTTAAAAATCACAACATTACTAGAACCATCTTTCATGCCAATGATATTAAACTCAAACTAGTCATATTAATCAAGTTCCAAGTAACAACTTTTACAGAGATATGAAGGTTTGAATGAAACATTTTAATTGAGTTATTGAGTTATTTGCGAGTCATCCTCATTGCACTCTGAACATATCCATAGGTGCTCAGATCCCCTCCTCAGCAAGTCCCACAGAGTCCAGCGACTGATGACTCCAATTCTATGTTTGCCGATACAACATTTTAATATGATATTATAAAGCAAAAAATAAAAATAAACAAGGAGTCAGACAAGGTTGTGTTCTGTCACCGGATTTGTTTTCCCTTTACAGCGAACATATTATGAGACGAATAGTAGACAAAAAAGGAATTGAAGTCAACGGTCACAACATAAATAATTTGCGATATGCGGATGACACAGTCTTAATAGCAGAGACAGAGAATGAATTACAAGAAATGTTAGACATAATAGTAAAAGAAAGCAACAAGAAAGGTCTCAGTCTGAATAGTAAGAAAACAGAAGTAATGGTCATATCGAAGAAACAATCATCACCAGCATGCAGCATAAAAATAAACAGGACAAATTTGAAACAAGTGCAACGCGTCAAATACTTGGGCACAATAATAACATCAGATGGAAGATGCACCACGGAAATAAAAAGCAAAATAGCTCAGGCCAAAATAGCATTTCAGAAAATGAAAAATATCTTATGCAACAAATCTATGTCAATAGAAATGAGAAAGAAAGTTCATCGGTGCTATATAGAACCAATTCTGACCTATGGAAGCGAATCATGGACAGTAATAAACAAATGTAAAGACGATTAGTGGCTACAGAGATGGGATTTCTCAGAAGAATGTTGAAAGTTCCCTGGACAGATAAAAAGACCAATGAGGAAGTTCTCAAAGAGGCCAACATAAAAAGGCAGCTCCTAAAAAACATCAGAAAAAAACAATCAACATTTTTTTGGGCACATTATGAGAAGAGGAAAGTTGGAATACTTGGTTACAACTGGCAAAATAAAAGGAAAGAGAGATTGCAGACGACAAAGAGAGAAAATACTAGATGGCTTGGTGTCGTGACATGGAAAGCAGTCAACAACAGAACTGATACGATGCACTGTGTAGATAGAAGATTGTGGAAGGACATGATCGCCTACACCAGCCGGTATGGCACAGGATGATGATGATTTTAAAGCTAATGCAATAAATTACACTGTCATATTTAATTAAACAGCAGAACATTCGTATAACAGCTGTGATATTTTAGTATATATATTTTGTGTGTGTGTGTGCGTGTGTGTGTATGTGTGTGCACGTGCATGCATGCATGCATGCATGTTCTTCTCCCGCCCAATAGACTTAAACTCTTAACCAAAAATTGCTATTTTGTCTTGAGTGCATAAAATATTAAATGAAAGCTTATCATTAGCAGATATTCTATATTAATGTTTTAAATAACAGTTCTTGTAAACAAATCTGATGTAATGAATTTCTATTTCTTTGACAGCTCAACTTCACCCAACTGGCCAATTGATTCAGTACAACCAAACAACTGGTAAGAGTTATCTGCTGCCACTGGTCACATTTCAAATAGAACATTTCATTTACTGAGTTTATTCTGAATTTTTTTAAACTAGAGGTGGCATGTTTTTGACATTTTTTTAATTCAAAAGAAATTAAGGTTGGAAAAAAAATAACATGCAGTATATCAGTGCAATTTTATAGTTAATTTGTAAACAGTTAATTATTCAAAAATATTTACTCCTGATTAAAAACTCCATGCACCTATAAAAGTTTATAAATTATATGTACTTTGCTAAATTTATCTTACCATTTATGAATTACAATTTATTGAAATATTCAGAATTTAAATGTCTTTTTCTTTAATTCGTTTCAGATGAACTCTACAAGGGTAAGTACCAGAACAATATTATTTTATTTTCAAAATGAAGAGTTAATCATACCACTATCCAGAACCTAATTTAAATCATCATCATCATCGAGTGCCTTCTCTGCAACGAAGGTTGGCTACCATGGATCGCAATCCCACTCTATTTCTTGCTTTGATGGTGCAGGTTGTCATAGATTGTCTTGTCCATTTTTTGATGTTACTCGTCCAATATTATTTTTAGTAGGCTGTTGTGTCTTTTAACGTGCAACAAAAATTTCATTTCTCTCTCTCTCTCTCTCTCTCTCTCTCTCTCTGCGATCAGGACTCAATCAGAGTAGGATTCCAGACTCCCACATGAAGTCAGCTGTCAGGTTAAGTGTGTTGATCGCCCCCACAGATAGAACAACACATTTAGAGTCTGCCAGATCCACTCTGATTGAACACCCATTAAAACGTTGCACTGTGTTCTGCGCCAGTGGCCCAGTGCATCCGATTTCAGCCAGCATTTTATTCAGGTTTGCTTCCCTTAGCCTTTGATTGTCCCCAATCTTCCTGCAAGGCAGCAGATTGTCTTTTCTGTAGGGGGGATTCTGCCCTTAGATGGTCTGCCTTCCCAGGTTTACGAGCACCATCTGCCCGAGTCACTTGAGGTGACTAATACAGACATGCACATACAAAGATATGAGATGTGAATAACACAGACATGTACAGAGCGATACGAGACATGACTAACACCGACACACATCAAGATATATGACACATGACTAACATAGACATGCACATACAAAGATATGACACATACTTAACATAGACATACACACAAAGATATAAGATATGACTAACATAGGCATGTGCACACAAAGATATGAGATGTGACTAACATAGCCAGGCACACACAAGGATATGAGAAGTGACAAACACAGACATGCATACACAAAGATATAAGATATGACGAACATAAACATGCACACAAAGATATGAGATATTCCTAGCCCAGACATGCACACACAAAGATATGACACACGACTACCACAGAAACACATTAAGATAAAAGATATTACTAAACTAAGACACACATAAAGTATGGGACATGATTAACATGGACACACCAAGATATGAGATATGACTAACATGACACACACCTAGATATGAGCCATGGCTAGCACACACACACACACAAGCTAAGATTTGAGCCATGGCTAGCACAGAAACACACCAAGATATGAGCCATGACTAGCACAGAAACACATTAAGATATGAGCCATGGCTTCACGGAATAACACCAAGAGATGAACCAAGTCTAGCACATAAACACATTGAGGTATCCATATACTTGGGTTTGTTGTAGTCTGCAGACTCTTCTTAACGTGGGAATCATCGACATACGAGACGCAGGCTTTGATTAACTATTCACAGGTTTCGTTCAAACAGTTGTTAGGAGATTTGAGAGCCGTCTGACCCGTAGAACGTTCCCGTGCATGCACAGTTCCCGGTTGACTGTTCACAGGTGTCGTTGAAACAGTTGTCCGGACATTTGAGAAAACTTTTACATTTACAATTTCAATTTCACTTAACTATTACAGCTACTAAATATTCTCAGTTCTTTTACAAGAGGTTATCATATAAGATTTCATAATAGGTTTAAATAAATAATACATTGATATACTTTCAACAATTTAGACAACATATTATTTTACATTCTCCAATAAATTGTGTTTATTAAATGCATCTGCAATGCTAAATAATTTTCCAATAAATGTTATAACATACTATTTTTCAGTTATGAAAGTCTAAGATATTTAAATAATTATAGCAATCATTTGTTGACATTCTCATATATATGTGTTATTTTTATAAATTTAGACACAGGCACATGCTCCTACTCAGAAGCAAGAGCTTGTCTCACTTCACAAATCATCAGGACATACACATTCAATTTTCTTACTTCAGAGGAAAAAGATTTTCTATGCGAGTAAGTTTTAGAGTCTTAGATCTCTAACAATTTATTTCATCATCATCATTGAGTGCCGTCTCCGCATCGAAGGTTGGCTTTCATGGAGCACCATTCTACTCTGTCTCTTGCTTTGATGGTGCAGATTGTCATAGGTTGACTTGTCCATCTTTTGATGTTACTCGTCCATATTGGTCTTGGTCTACCTCTGCCACTTTGTATTTTCCCTTCCATTATTACTTTTATTAGGCTGTTGTGTCTTTTAACATGCCCCAGAAATTTCATTTGTCTTGTTTGAATTGTGTTTAGTAGTTCTCTTTTCATTTTTAGTTATTTTAAAACTTCATCATTTGTTTTCTTCTCTTTCCATCCAATTCTACCTATTCTTCTATAATTTCTTGCTAAATAAAATTGTGTGATTGCCGTTGGTTACCTACTTATGGATTTGCATGATTTCCTAAATTTTGACTATGAGGAAAAAATGGTGATATATTAAAACCAAATTTCTTTTAAATTTTCCTACGTTCTATAACAGAACACAAAAACTACATTTAAAAAATGTACATCACATAATAGATAAGAGAGGAAAGTATATGAAAGCACCAAAATAATAATCATATCTTAAATTCATTCCTCTATCAGATTTGGTCTATTTTCCAAATCACTTCTGTTAAAGAAAATGTGAATAACTATGTCAGTGGTATTGCAAAAAACAGAACGACTTGGAAAGTGTTTGTTGAAGACCTATGCTCCACTGGGAGCTAAAAGGTAGAAGAAGAAGAAGATGTCAGTGGTGGTACATTTGAGTATAACATTTGGTTGTGTTCATTCATTGAGTGCCGTCTTCGCAACGAATGTTCGCTACCATGGAGCGTCATTCTGATCTGTATCTTGCTTTGATGGTGCACCTGTCCATCTTTTGATGTTACTCGTCCATGTTAGTCTTGGTCTGCCTTTGCTACCTTGTATTTTCCCTTCTAAGATTACTTTTAGTAGGCTGTTGTGTTTTTGAACATGCCCCCAAAATTTCATTTGTCTTTTTCTAATTGTGTTTAGTAATTCTGTTTTAAGTTATCTTTAACAAATTTGTTAAAATTCAAGATTAACTAATCTTTGGTTGTGTTAATGCCCTTATATAGTAGCAAATAGCCTTGTGGATGAGACTTTTTAGTCAAAGGCTTGTGGAGCCAACATAAACAAACCGATGGAAGGCAACAGAAAACCACAGTCATAATTTCTTTGCACAATCATGAATCGCCACAATAATAGAGTCTTAATCGCTAAGAGAGAAAATGAGTTGCAAGAAATGCTAGATATTATAGTGAAAGAAAGCAAAAACAAAGGACTCGGCCTTGATAGCAGAAAGACAGAAGTAATGGTAACAACAAAGAAAAAGACATCACCTCAGTGCAAAAAAAGACAAGTGGAGCAATATTAAAACAGGTAAATGAATTTAAATATTTTGGAACATTGTTAACCTCAGACAGATGATGTGAGGTGCAGAATGGCTCAGGCAAAAGCAGCTTTCCAAAAAATGTGGAAGATTCTATGTAATCCATTTTTGACAATAGAAACAAGAAAAAGATTTCTTAAATGTTATGTAGAACCAGTCTTAACATATGGATGTGAATCATGGACAATAGGACAACAGACAAGAAAATCACTGGAGTCTGTAGAAATGTGGTTTTACAGAAGAATCTTGAGAATACCATGGACAGCTAAGAAGAGTAATGAAAACGTTCTAAAAGAGGCCAAAGCAAAAAGAAAGCTAATTTCCAATATTAGGAAGAAACAATCATCATTTTTTGGCCATGTAATGAGAAGAGAACAGCTGGAATATATTGTATCAACTAGGAAAATTGAGGGACGAAGAGATAGGATGAAGCAAAGAGAAAAAATACCAGGCAACTTAAGAGAATGGCTTGGCAGAAGGTCAATAACAGAAATGATAAATAACTGTCATGATCGAAAGTTGTGGAGAGACATGATCACCTACGCCAGCAGGCCCTGTACTTGATGATGATGATGATGATAGTAGCAAGGCACCATATAGGTGAATAAGTATTCAATCCCTGCCTTAGTCTGTCCATCATATTATATTTACTATATAATATGGAATGTAATTATTGAAATACCTGCGGATATATGTATTTTTTTATTTTTTATTTATTTAGACTTTGAAATGTGGATATATAGAAGAATAGGTAGAATTGGATGGAAAGAAAAAAAAACAAATGATGAATTCTTAAAACAACTAAAAATGAAAAGGGAACTACTAAACACAATTCAAACAAGACAAATTGAGTTATTGAGTTATTTGCGGGTCATCATCATTGCACTCCGAACATGTCCATAGGTGCTCAGATCCCCTCCTCAGCAATTCCCTCAGTGTCCAGCGACTGACGACTCCAGTTCTATGTTGGTTGATAAGTCTTCTTACACGGCCACCAAGTTTCTCATTTCTGGCCGTGCCCATCTTAACTCCCATTTCCACATCCGAAGAAGTGACGTTGATCTGTGTTTGTCAAAGTCCTGTGCTCTTCCAACATCTCGAAGGGCATTGATGATGTCCGCCCGATCCATTGGTTGCCCGTCCTCAACGACAGCGCAGCTAACCAACCTGTCCGCTCTCTCATTTCCCTGTACTCCCGCATGTCCAGGGACATAGACAAAGGTGACCTTACGTATTTTGGATTTCTGCAACGACTCTACCCATTGCATGCGTACATAGCCCGCCTCCACTTTTTTTATCATGCTCATCGAATCACTCAGTATACATGCGTGGATGTAGTCTTGTGACTCTAACCATTTGAATGCCTTGGTCACTGCCATCACCTCCATTGTCATGCTACTCGTGGTCATGGCGTATGCACCACTGTCTTCCTTGGCTATTTTGCCTGCTGAGCGTGCTGTAAATGCCCATGCACTTCTTTCGTGTCATCTTACAGATCCGTCTGTATAGATGACTGCATCTTTCTCATCGGTATTATCGCAGATGAGACCGTTGACCTCAGCATTAACCACGACCGGGTTCTGTTCCCTACTTTTCCTGTCGAGTGTGACAATACATGAGAAAGTTCCCTTGAATGACGTAGGCACCGGTATCCACTCCTCACCAACGCTGATATTGGTAAGCCCACAGACCTGTTTGATGACATCTTCTGCCCGGCCCACCCATGATTTGCCTCTTTTTAGCCTGGTACCTTTCTCTGTGTTGAGCACATGGTGCAATGGATGCTCTGTATCTGTACTAATCTTCAGGCATGCTCGTGCTCTCCAGATCTTAATTCTGTCATCCATGGTTGGAAAGTCAAGAAGATACCTCATTGTTACACAGGGAGTGTCCCTCGTACATCCTAGGATAATGCGCATGGCTTCATTTTGTATTTTCTCCAGTCTATCAATTTGAGTCGTACTGACAGTAAGAATGGCCAGGGCATACTCGATTGGTGCGAGGACTAATCCCTGGAACAGAAGAATAAGTAGCCTCTGCTCGATGTTGGCAGCTGCCATGACCTTCAAGGCGGCTAATCCTTTGCGGGATTTTGTTATCACATGGTCGACGTGGTCCCGAAAACACAGGCTGCGATCAAACTTAACTCCGAGGTATGTCATCAACTTGTCCCTGGTCACCTCATCAGCTCCCATTCGTACTACCGGTGTGGTTGTATTAACGATATGATTGTTAAGGGAGAACCATGAAACTGATGCTTTATTAGGATTAACCAAGGCACCTGAAACCCCACACCAGGAAGAAATGCGATTGAGTTCGTCTTGCATTGTGGAGGCGATTCCCCGTCTGTCTCTTCCCTGTCGATATACCAGAATATCACCAGCAAAAGTCATAGTTCTTCCCCTCCCATCCAGCTGTTGGGCCGTGATCGTTATTGTGTACACGTTAAATAGAACTGGTGACAATGGTGAGCCTTGTGGCAGCCCAGGACAAATGGATGTTGGCTCGGAAGACCAACTTCCACATCTGAGTATCACCTTCCTCTGAAACAGTGCCGCGGCGATCCATCTAATCAGGAAGGGGTTCACCGCCAGTTTAAGAAGCATATGCATGAGATATTCAAATGGTACCCTGTTGTATGCATACTCCAGATCTATAGCAGCAGCACATGTCTCCTCTCGTCTGTGGAAGCCTTCGAAGACATCATAGGCAAATACTGCCGCATTGAGCCATGTCTCTTTGTTATATCTATAACCTCCGAGTGTGGAAGGGAATACGCGTTTCTGTTCAAGGCGACAGGTGAGAACACGGGCAACTATTTTCTCCAGCAGCTTGCCTGCAGTGTTCTGCATTGTGATGATTCTGTAGGCACTGATCTGAGAATGGTCCTTGTTTGGCTTCGGTAGCGGTAGTAAGTAGCTGTGTAGCCACTCCTCCTTAATCTGGCCACTCCGAATACTGGCATTAAACTCATTGGCCAGTGTTGTCAAGTCGTCATCAGCTAAATCGCCTATGTCATCATACCGAACACCATCTGGACCAGGAGCAGTGTTGTGTGACCTTTTAAGTGTCGCGCGAATGGTATCGGTTGTGGTTGTGAGATCTTCTTCCAGCCCTACATCCTTACACAAATTTGACAAAGATCCCCGTATCCTCATTCTTACAGCCTCATTTCTTTGGTCCGTCTGCTCAATGTAGTGGGCAAGCAGGGCCTTCCCTTTGCTCTCATCAGATTTGTGCCATATCTGGCCTGTGCTCTGAAAGTCTGGTATACCTCTGTGTCGTGGTGTGCCATTCATGCACTGATGAAGGCGCCAGAATGTGGCGAGCGATTTTTCTGAGCACACTTTTTTACAGAAGTCATCCCATTTGGCATCCTTAGCCTGCTTAGCGTGTAGTTTAAAGTGCATCATTTTTTGGTCGACCTCTACTTTTAGACGCTTCAAGAGCTCAGGTTGTGTTCTACCATACCTTCTGGCTTTCTGCCATGTCTTGACTGTTTGTCTCTTGCTCCGCTAAGCTTCCTCGACATCTACATTCCACCAGGGTGGCTGCGTCCATCTCTCCTGCCTCCTATGAGGGGCGCTCCGTTTCCTATGTAACTTACACTTACCGTCGTCTTTGATGAACGTCGCTGAATGTCGATGCTTTGGATGGTCAAGACTCACGTGCACTTGCTTAGTTGCATGGCCTATATAGAACCCATTCCACGCTATAAATTGGCCAACTCCAGTAACTTGCTCAGCAGCACGCGGAAACACTGAGATCTTTCTACAAATTAAATGACTTACGCGTCCTTTAATTTACGTTACAAGACAAATGCGATTTTTGGGCCATGTTAAAAGACGCAACAGCCTACTAAAAGTAATCCTGGAGGGGAAAATACAAGGTAAAAGAGGCAGAGGCAGATCAAGACTAACATGGACGAGTAACATCAAAAGATGGACAAACCAGCCTATGACAACCTGCACCATCAAAGCAAGAGACAGAGCAGAATGGCGCTCCATGGTCGCCAACCTTCATTGTGGAGACGGCACTCGATGATGATGATGATGATGATATGCATTTATTATTTACCTTTCAAAGAAGCAAAGAACAAATTCAAAGGAAGGGTAATTTTTAATTAACTTTATGCTGTAAGCATTGATAGATCAAAATTGAAGACAATAAAGGCTTTGGCACATGTTTTATTTTAAATCTGCGTATTATTTTATAATTTTCTTCCTCATTGAACAATTATGTACCAATGGTTTAGGATCGTTTTGACACTTCTTTTAATAATTGGACTGCTCAAATCAGTGAATTCATTAGTGAGAGACTTACAAAAAGTCCATTGCTGATCACTGATATGATATTATTAAGGGGTCTTTTTCTTTCTTATGCTCATGATTTTCTGCAGCTAACATTTTTAGGTCTTAATTAATATAATATCTACATGACTTGTCAACAGTTAAGTTACATATACATGATAAAATATCTACATGACTTGTCAACAGTTAAGTTACATCTGCATGATAAAATATATACATGACTTGTCAACAGTTAAGTAACATCTACATGATAAAATATCTACGTGACTTGTCAACAGTTAACTTACATCTACATGATAAAATATCTACATGACTTGTCAACAGTTAAGTTACATCTACATGATAAAATATCTACATGACTTGCCAACAGTTAAGTTACATCTACATGATAAAATATCTACATGACTTGTCAACAGTTAAGTTACATCTACATGATAAAATATCTACATGACTTGTCAACGGTTAAGTTACATCTGCATGATAAAATATCTACATGACTTGTCAACAGTTAAGTTACATCTACATGATAAAATATCTACATGACTTGTCAACAGTTAAGTTACATCCTCAGATGTAGTGACCTCTAAGTCTGTCTCTTTGGCTGGTTTAACTCATAGTTTCAACAATATTTAGTTATTGTTTGGGTAATGTGAATTCACGCATAATAAAAAAAAAAGTAATGAGCCCCCATCACGCCAAGTGGCGCATAGGGAATAAAATGTTAGTGACCATAAATTTTTTTGACCTTCAGCACATGGTTTTTTGGGGTAATGTGGTCGGTATTACGCCCGTGCCGCTTTACTTTCCTAGAAAAAATCCGGTACCCATTTAAGGCTGGGTGAACCCGGATGCCGTCGATTGGGATCGAACCCTACCTCTTGTCCTTTGTAGTCCAGATCACTAACCACTGAGCTAATTTTCACACACAATATCTGGAAAAAATTTACAAAGTGGTTCAGTTTATACATTTGACAGTTACTTTTTGTTAGGCTGCCCTCATATGCTAATGTTTGCAGCTTGAAGAAGTTTAAGATAAATTGTTATTGTAATTGGTCCAGACAAAGCAACATGTACAGTGATATTAACCTTGTATCATATATTATGTTTAGTGATCACATTGACACTTTTGCAAAAAAAAAATATTTTTATTTTAAAATATCTTTTATTATTTTAAGATGCAAAATTAGCATAAAGCTTATAATTAATTTTCTTTCATTTCAGTGAGTGGAATAAAAATACTCTTGATACTTGCATCTCTAATGCCTTATCAGATTGTGCTGAGGACAAAACAAAGTTCTTACAAATTAGCACCCTTTCATCCCTAACTATTGAACTCATGGGTGTTTGTGAACAGGCTAAAGTTTGTCTTGTCTCTGAGGCCTATGAGTGTATCAATAATTTTGGAAAGATACTATTAAACTATGATCTTAATAAAGATGCTAAAATAATGTGCCTGTAAGTAATTTTCTCTTTTTTCCAAATTTGGAAATTTATAATGACATTATGTATTGCTATTACGTCTGTTAACACATCTTAAGAAAATATGTGTAACCTCACACAGTTATTTTGCATTGAAAGGTTTATTTACATACTTGAGATTCAGGAATGTTTTGAAGTTTATATTTTGTAAAAAGTTTGCACTAATAACATAACACTGTGTGTAAATAAAAACAATCAAAAAGAAATGTTAGGATTTCAACATAGAAAGTGAGAGATATGTGGCCATGAAATGTTAAAATGCTCTTGGATCTAGTTAACTATTATCTTATATAAATTGTTGTATTCTTATTGTTTTCTATTGATATTTGGATACTATTTTTTAAACCTAAAAATTATATGATAATAAGTGGTTTAAATAGAAAGTTGTTTATTTTTGCCAAATTGCATTGCCAGGCATCTTAGTGTAATAATAATTATACACCTTACATTTGATGTGATGTGATATTATAGCTGAACAAAATTGAGAAAATATTTGAAACCTTGATATATTTATTATCTGTGACCAGTGGACGACAAAAATCTCAAGAATGTATGGATGGCTTCTTAGTTACCTGCAGTGCTGATGAAGCTAAGCCAGTGAGAAGTGCATTCAAGGTAAGTTATTTCAGTTTGAGGACTACATGTAATAACAAGTAATGTGAAAAATAATCACTTTAAGATTTTAAAAATATTAGGTGAACACCTTAATTCAAAGATATCTATCTATCTATCTATTGTCCTTTCGAGCCAAAGACCCACAATCTATAGGGCAGGGCAATAGATCAATAGGGCAGAACCACAATCTCAAAAACAAAAACCTTGCATGCCAAAATGGCTCATATTGCAGAGATCACTGCTTCTAAAATCTATGGCTCTGTTTCCATAACAATACTTTTTTACAATGTCAGCTTGTCAAGCCATCAATCAACCTCCTTAGTCGCCTCTTACGACATGCCTGGAAAGTCACAAAGTTACTATTCTTTTCTTCCCTCATAATGAGGCCCCGGTAACACTCTTTGGTAATATGGTACTTTGGTAATATTCAAAGATATACATAACTAATTTAACATTTTAATTTGCAAAAATTTTAATGTAAAATTGTGTTAAAATGTGTGAAGTCACTGATATAAATTAAATAACCATCAGAAGGAGAAGGTAAATTAATTGATACATTAAAAATCAAATAAGAAATAATATGATAGAGATGATAGAGAGAAATGATCAATGGCTCAGAAAGCAACAACAGCAAATTGTGTGGTACACGAGGCATATTCAAAGCATGAAATATGAATATGGCTGACCACCATGAAAGAGACAGGAGTCTCATCACGTACTATTTCAGAGAAGGCCATGGAGAGAAATTCCAACTGATGTCAGAAGAAATATTTATGTACATGGAATGTTAGGACTCTTTACCAAGAAGAAATATTGGAAAATCTTATTTTAGAAGCAGAACAATTAAAGATAGATATTTTAGGCATATCAAAGACAAGATGGAAAGAATGTGGGTACATACAGTACAAAAAATATACATTTATATATTCAGGAAACACAACAGAACATCAAAGAGGTGTAGGAATACTAATAAAAAGAGAACTACAAAAATATATAAGTGCCCACTGGACATACAATGATAGGATTATACTACTCAAAATGAAAACAAAACCATTCAACATAGCAATAATCGCACCTACTCAAGGATAAACAAATAGAGGTATACAATGAAGATCTAAATAAAGTTATGAAGAAAGTGAAATATTCAGACATCTTGATTGTAATTGGTGATATGAATGCTAGATTAGGAAAGAGTAGATATGAGACCATTATAGGAAATCATGTTTTAGGAAAAATAAGTAAGATAGGAGAAAGATTAATACAATTTTGTAAAGAAAACAAAAAAAATATGTAACAGGAGACAAATAATAATAAATGAATATTATTATAGAGGGAAATAATAAATAATGATAATATGTAACACCTACTTTGAGCAAGAGAAAAGGAAACTATATACGTAGAAAAGCCCTGGAGATAAGAAGAGGAATCAAATAGACTACAGATAAAAGATAGGTTCCATAACAGCATCAAGAAAGCCAAAACCTATCCTGGACAAATATTAACTCAGATCACAGTCCTTTAATGATTAAAATGAAAGTCAAACTAAAGAGAAACAAACAAAAGAATAATTCACCAACAATACCACTAGACATAACAGCTTTGAATCAAAAATATGTTCAGATACACATATCAGAAGCTAGTAGAAGAAGGGATTGAGTAGTACAGAAGAGAAAATCCTGATGAAAAAGTTACAACCAAATGGCAATGCTTAAAGAAAAGCAAACAAGAAACTTGTGACATATTACAACAAAAGGAAAAGAACAAAAACAAAAATGGATAACTGATCCCATCTTGGAAAAAATGAAAGAAAGAAGACAAGCAAAGAACACTAACCAAAATAGATAATGAAATATGCAAAATGTGCAAAAAAGGCAAAAGAAGACTGGCTCAGCCAAAGATGTCTAGAAATTGAAACTATGGAAAATAAACAAGATTTAAGAGGGATGTGACTATGCGAAATAGACTTAGATGTCAATGAAATGTTGGACTCATGGAGCAAAATACTAATGACAGCAACAGAAGCAAGTGCCGGACTGAAGAAAATGGAAAAACGAGCTTGGATCTCAGACACCACATGGAAATACATCAAAGAAAGAAGAGAAGCGAAGAGATCCATGACTAATGTAAAGACAGATCTTGGAAAGGTCCTGGCAAAAGCAACATACAAAGAATTAGACAACTAAGTGAAAAGTTCAGCAAGAAGAGATACAAGAGCTTATATAGACAATTTGGCAGAGAAAGCAGAGACAGCTGCAATTACAGGAGAAAGCAGAACTCTTTATACTGTACAAAAGATGCTGACAAACACCTATACATCCAGTGGAACACCAATTCTAGACAATTCTGGATTAATGCTAACAACAAGCACAGACATAAAAGCCCGTTGGGCGGAACACTTCAAAGAAATTCTTAACTGTCCACTACTCCACAGTTTAATAGATTTTGAAGCTGAAACACCAGCAGCAGAACTAGATGTAAATTTAGATGACTTCACCTTGAACGAAATAGAAACCACCTTAAAGCTTATGACCAATAACAAGGCTGCTGGAGAGGATAAGTTAACAGCTGAAGAGCTGGGTTTAGAAAAGGGAGAAGCTGCCTTGATCACATTTTTACTCTACGACTTATATTGGAGGAACACATTGAAAAGCAAAAACCTTTTGTACTTAACTTCATCGACTTTAAAAAAGCATTTGATAGTATTCATAGAGATTCTTTGTGGAAAATTCTGAAGCAATATGGCTTACCATGAAAAATCATAAATATTATCAAAGACATGTATGATGGTTACACATGTGCAGTTCGAACAGAGAAAGGACTGAGCAAATGTTTCCCAATAGAAACTGGGGTTAAACAAGGATGTATTTTATTGCCCTTGTTATTTGGAATTGTTATGGACTTCATAATGAAGAAATGCTGCACTGGTAATAACGGCATCGAATGGATACAAGGAGACCATTTGGAGGACCTCGACTTTGCTGATAACATTAGTTCTCATCAGCAGTCAGATAAAAACTATGCAGGAAAACACAAATGAACAATCATCAATAGCCAGCAAAATTTAGCTTGAGATCAATCATGAAAAGACTAGTCATGAAAAACTTAATTCCAACAGATGACAAAATATACATGGAAAACAAACCAGTAGAAGAGATCGATCACTTTATCTATCTTGGAAGTCACATTGATCGAGAAGGGGATACTAGCAAAGAAATTAGAATCAGAATAGCTAAAGCAGCAATGTTTTTCAGAAGCCTTGAAAAGATGTGGAAATCAAAACTCATCAGCACAGACACAAAACCTAGGCTATTCATATCAAATGTGCATGTAAAAGCTGGAAAACAACAAGAGATATATATAGAAACAAAGTTGAACGCATTCGAAAATAAATGTCTAAGGAAAATACTTGGTATAGCATGGAACGAATTTAAAACAAATGAGGAAATTAGAGAAATCGCCAATCAACCACTAATATCTTCAGTAATAAAGAAAAGACGATGGTCATATGTTGGACATATGATGAGAAGAGATAATAACCGAATAGCAAAACAAGCCCTTATATGGGAAACAACAGGTATGAGAAAAAGAGGAAGACTCAGGGAGACACTGAGAAGAATATTGATGAGAGAGGCAAGAGCAGCAGTATTCGGCTCCCTCAATGAGATAGAGTTGCTTGCACAGAACAGAGACAAATGGCGAGATTTGATAAAATATCTTTAAAAGAATTGAAAACTGCTAGAACAAAAATTCAGATAGGAGAAGGTGTATCTTGGACTACGCCCTATGGGCCAGCTACGGCTCGAAAGGTCAATAGATAGAAGAGGGATGTACTCAGAAATAAAGAGAATGACTAGTAACAATAAAAAAGCCACAGAAAGTGGATGTATTGTAAACAAAAAATGAATAATGCTATCAGACAATGAAGATATAATCAATAGATGACAGGAATATATAACAGAATAATTTTATGATGAAAGGCGAAAGAAACCAATTATAAAATGTGTGTCAGGCTATAAAATCTTAAAATCTGAAATGGGAAAAGCTATACAAACAATGAAAAGGGGGAAAGCAGCAGGACCTGACAATATACAGATAGAGATGATAAAGGCACTAGATGATTTTGGCATTGAAGTGATCATAGACATGTGTAATGACATATACATATCAAATGAACTAGAAACATAAACTTTCATTGCATTGCGTAAAAAGAATGGCACAGTTGAAAGTATGATTTTAGGAATATAAGTCTAATGAGCCATGTAACAAAAATCTTGCTAAAAGTTATACAAAGAAGGATTCAGAATTAAATCAATATGGAATTAGAAGAACAACAATTCAGATTTAGGAAAAATAGTGGGACAAAAGAAGCCATATTCTGGATGAGTACATTAATAGAAAATTACACAAGAGTAAACAAACCCGCCCGTGTGTTACCGGGGCCTCATTATGAGGAAAGTAAAGAATAGTGACACTGTGACCTTCCAGACATGTTGTAAGAGGCGATTAAGGAGGTTGATCGATGGCTTGACAAGCTGTCATTGTAAAAAGTATTGTTATGGAAACGGAGCCATAGATTTTAGAAGCAGTGATCTCTGCAATATGTGCCATTTTGGCACGCAAGGTTTCTGTTTTTGAGATTGTGGTTCTGCCGTCTTCGGCTCGAAAGGACAATAGATAGATAGATAGAAACAAACCAATATGTGCCTGCTTCATAGACTACACAAAGCTTTTGATAAAATACACCATAAATAACTTATAGACTGCATAAAAGATATGACACAGACATATATCTAAAATGTAATTTATACTGGGAGCAAACAGTGATAATAAAATATAACAAAGAGAACTCTACACCTATTGATATAAAAAAAGGAGTGAGACAAGGATGCATGCTATCACCAAGTTTGCTCATTCTATACACTGAGTAAATCTTTGAAAACATCACAGAGATGCCAGGCCTAAACATTAATGGAAGAATAATCAATAACCCAAGATATGCTAAAGATACTGTATTACTGGCAGAAAATTCTAAAGATGTACAATAATTACTTAATGAAATGAATATGACATGCCAAAAAAATGGATTAGATATAAATATAAAAAAGACTGAAACTTTAATCATAAATAACAATAATACTTATAACCTACAAATGGATATAAAAGTTGAAGGAATAGACCTGGAGATAGTTCTGAACTACAACTACTTTGAACTGAAATAAACAAAAGGACAGGAATGGCATAAAGTAATTTTAATGCCAACAAATATATACTAACATGAACTACCGGTCAATATGACGGATAGGTGGCAGGAACCGTTAAAGGCTGTATCTGAAAATGGTTCCTTGTTGCAGTTTCCTCATATTCCAAGTCCAGCTTGCTGCTGGAGCTACTGAGTTAAGTGCTATGTGCACACCGTGAGCTGTGCGTTTCATCCGTTTTGATCGTGTTTCGATATTCTGATTGCTTATGATTAATAATGATATTGTGTGATGGGGAACAGATGGCTGTGTTCACTTTCTGTGCAGTTTTGCCTTATGTCTTTTGGCATGTGCTGAAACTGTTATGGTGGTGACTGCAACTAACTTTCTTTGTTTGGGAGATGAGATATTAATTCTGATGATTCTACTGGCATGGGTGGTTGAGCAATTATGGATTTTAATTTGTTTGCTGGTACCAAGTCCTTTCATAACCATATCATCATCATCATCAAGTACCGGGCCTGTTGGTGTAGGTGATCGTGTCTCTTCACAACTTTCGATCTCGACAGTTATTTATCATTTCTGTTGTTGACCTTCTGCCAAGCCATTCTCTTTAGCTGTCTCTTATTTTTTTCTTTGCTTCCCTCTATCTCTTCATCCCTCAATTTTTCCAGTTGTTACAATATATTCCAGTTGTTCCCTTCTCATTACATGGCCCAAAAATGATGATTGTTTCTTCCTAATATTTGAAATTAGCTCTCTTTTTTCTTTGACCTCTTTCAGAACATCTTCATTTCTCTTCTTAGCTGTCCATGGTCTTCTTAGTTGTCTACGGTAAACCACATTTCTACAGACTCCAGTGATTTTCTTGTCTTTTGACCTATTGTCAATGATTCGCATCCATATGTTAAGACTGGCTCTACGTAACATTTAAGAACTCTTTTTCTTGTTTTTATTGTCAAAAATGGATTGCGTAGTATCTTCCTCATTTTATGGAAAGCTGCTTTTGCCTGAGCCATCCTGTATCTCACCTCTTTTGTACATCTTCCGTCTGAAGTTAACAAAGTTCCCAAATATTTAAATTCATTTACCTGTTTTAATATTGTTCCACTTGTCTTTATTTTGCACTGAGGTGATGTCTTTTTCTTTGTTGTTACCATTACCTCTGTCTTTTTGATATTAAGGCTGAGTCCTTTATTTTTGCTTTCCTTCACTATAATGTCTAACATTTCTTGTAACTCATTTTCACTTTTAGCAATTATGACTGTATCATCAGCATGCCTTAGATTATTTATATTGTGACCTCCAATTGTTGTTCCAGGCATACCCCTTATGGATCTTAAAATAATCTCACTATAAATATTAAACAAATCTAGTGACAGCACACAACCTTGTCTAACACCCTGTTTTATTTGTTGAAACATTCCCAATTGGTTTCCAGTT
This sequence comes from Megaustenia siamemsis, assembly GCA_032433765.1. Taxonomy (NCBI): domain Eukaryota; kingdom Metazoa; phylum Mollusca; class Gastropoda; order Stylommatophora; family Ariophantidae; genus Megaustenia; species Megaustenia siamemsis. The sequence continues at coordinate 162,868,355 of JAVIAB010000092.1, forward strand.
CTTATGGCCGCTGTTTGTTGCCAGTACATGTTCTTTATTATTCTTAGATCTTTGTTGTCTACGTTTATGCTTTCTAAAATTTTGATTATTTCTTGGTGCTTTACTTTGTCAAATGCCTTGGTATAATCTATAAAACATAGGTATAGATCTGTTTTCACCTCTATGGCTCTTTCTACGAAAGACCTTATGACATATATGCATTGCTTGTTCCTTTACCTCCAACAAAACTACACTGTTCATCGCTAATTCCTGGACTGATTTTTGTTTTGCACTCTTCGCATGAAGATTCTTAGTAATATCTTAGTCATATGACTCATAAGGTTTATTGTGCGATGACATAACCATATACTAACATTAAAACAAATAAAACCAGGGCTAAAACTAAGAATTGCAAAATGTTATATCTTCTCAACATTCCTGTGTGGAACAGAAAAATGAACATTAGACAAGAAAACTGAAAACAGAATTTAAAATTGAAGCCTTTGAAATGTGAGTTTGTAGAAGAATAGGATGAATTTGATGGAAAGAAAAGAAAACAAATGATGAAGTCTTAAAACAACTAAAAATGAAATGAGAACTACTAAACACAATTCAAACAAGAAACTTGATATTTTTGGTGCATGTTAAAAGACATAGCAGCCTACTAAAAGTAATCTTAGAAGGGAAAATACAAGATAAGAGAGGCAGAGGCAGACCAAGACTAATATGGACAAGTAACATCAAAGATGAATAAGTCACCCTATGACAACCTGTACCCTCAAGCAAGAGACAGAGTGGTTTGGCGCTCCATGGTAACCAACCTTCGATTTGGAGGCAGCACTTAATGATGATGATGATCATAGAGAATAAAATTATAGCAGTTTGCTAAAAACATACACTTTATTTTATGACATTAATTAAACTAACTGCATATTTTAAATACAAATGCCATTATGTTTGTTATCATCAGACATTGTCTAACCAAACGGATACCATTTGCCAAACTGTGGTTCTTCCAGAGCCTCCTATTTGCCCCAGCATTAAAGACAGAAATCGCGTGTGCCAGCTTGGAAATGCATTCCTTTGTTTGGCAAACTTCAACAACAAAATACTCATGACAAGTGACTCACTTATTTGGAGGCAGCAGTGTCTGTAAGTAATAATGAACAAAAATATTATTGTTCCTTTTTTTGGGAGGAGGAGGATGGTGGTGGGTTGTAGATTAATTAATTGTGTTAATTAAATCCGCCATCAGAAATGAAATGATTAATTTTAAGTTAATTTATTTTTTAAAATCCACTCTAATTACATTATGATACATTTCTTCAGACCTATGTATAACATTTTTTAAAGTGAAAATTCAGAATGGATGGTTGAGCCATGAGTGAGTAAAACACATGCAAGTCATTTCAAGAAATCACAGTATTTATATTTTTTTTTAGACAAAGAGCACAGGAAAATGAGTCTGACAAGTTAGCTTCATCAGTACTTTTTACATGAACAATATTTTTGGACAAAAGAGATTTACAGAAACCAATTTAAAAATGTCTGCTAGAGAGCATGATGAATGATACAATTTTACTAATGAGACTACCAAAATTTAAAATTATGCTTGGCATGAATAGCAAAACAGCGTTTGAGTGGGCAGATTAGGATGGTGTAATAAAAAATATCAACAATAACATAATTTCTATATATCTTCTTCTACTTCTTCTTCATTCCTCATTTGCTTTCAGCGTTGAAGAGAGATATAATTAGCAATCTTTTGTTCTTTTAGCCTCTGCTACTGTTATGTTTCCTAGTGTTTCTAATATTCCATCAATCCATTTTTTCATGGTCACTTGTTGAGTTTGGTGTTCCTGCAATGTTTATTAATGGCTCATTCTGTTGTGTTTTTAATTTATCCTTCCTGCCTTATCATGTGGCCAAACCATTCATTTTTTTTTAAATTTATGTATTGAATGGCAGGAATTATTAGTTTTTTTTCTCAGCTCCTTATTTCTGATCTTGTCTCTCAGGCAATTTCTTGTCATGATCTCACATATTGCAGAGATCACTGCTTCTAAAATCTATGGTTCTGTTTCCATAACAATGCTTTTTACAATGACAGCTTGTCAAGCCATCGATCAACCACCTTAGTCGCCTCTTACCACATGCCTGAAAGGTCACAGTGTCACTATTCTTTACTTCCCACATAATAGGCCCCGGTAACATACGGGAGGATGTTATATAGGTTATATAGAAATTACATAGGTTAGTTACATGTTGGCTTACTCCGAATGTTGCTAGTTTCTGCCATAGTTATTCTTTGTTTACTCGGTTGATTACTTCATATTCTGTGAATGCTATGTACACATTTTGACTATGTTCTATTTTTCTTTCTGTTCATTATATGATGGAAGAAATGAACTCCTGTAAACATGTCTACAGTATTAAAATAATGAAAATAATCTTTAATGTGTAGACCCTTTAAATTAATAGTCAAAAACAGCGAAGAGCAGATGAATAGTGACATATTGGTAGGAGACTTTAAATGTAGTCTAGAGTATCTATTACTTTCTTTTGTTTCTCTGTTGTTTCATTGCAATATTCTTGAAAATGATGAAGTAGACAAATTGTCAAAAGAGAGTGGTAAATTTTACCAGTCAGTTAAAAGTAAGACCTATGAGGAATCAAAGTCAAAGAGGTTTGTCATGAACAAATATATAAACAAATGAGATACTGATTACAAGGGTTACCAGAAATATTATGCCGGCTACCAGCTCAAAACTCAATAACAATGTTTACACTCAAAAACAGGCCATAGCAGATTGAAGCATAATCATATCAACACCTTAAGGTTAGGAACCTTTGACAAAAACCAGGACAAGTTGTATAGAGATGTCAGCAGCCTTAAGTTTACCAAGGCCTTCTTTGAACTTATTAATATTGATACCTAGAGGTGAAAACAGACGTTTCTTACAAATAATTTACGTGCTCATTAAATACATGATATTTCATTATTTTTTTTTTGGGTCTGTTTTCTTAAATTAAAAAAAAATATATTACAGGGAAATACAGAAGATGATGGTGTGTATTGCAACAAACACAACATCTTGTGACCCTGAAAATGCAGATGTCAAGATCATTACAAAATCTTTAAAAGATTTTAAGACAACTGCAGGGTACAGGTGTCCATGGCTGACTGATGATATGTGCGAGTTAGAGAAACCTTGCCCAGTTATGACTTCAGGTTGTGATGTGGACATGGAACGAAAACTCATGAATAAAGAGGGCACAGTATGTAGGTAAGCTTTCTGTATACAACACTGTGTATGAACAAGTATGTGCATTTGTCAAGTTCTAAGCTTTGCTTCTTTTCTTCATATTGTTTTGTGAATACAAGCTGCAGTTTATATTTGATCCATTGAAGAATATAACTACGAAAACGCAAGATTAAGAGGAAGACCGAGAAAGAGATGGATAAAGGGAATACTAGAGTCACTAGGAAGGATAACACCAGAAGAGGCCAACAGAAGAGCAAAGAATCACAGATTGTATCTTCCCTCGATGCCAACGACAATGGAGGGAAGATAGAAGAAGAAGAATATTATATATATATATATATATATATATATATATATATATATATATATATATATATATATATATATATATATATATATAACTGCTAGAACAAAAATCCAGATAAGAAAATGGAGTATCTTGGTCTACGCCCTATGGGCCGGCTACAGCTCGAAAAGTCAATAGATAGATAAATAGATATAATGTATATGTGTGTGTTATACAAATATTGAATGTTAATAGATTTTAATTGAAGTGAAATAAAAGGTTGAGTATGAAATTTAATTTGGAAGTGTTGCTACTAATAAAAATTAATGAATCAAATATGGACAAAGTAGAAAAGTAATCTTTTTAATTTCATTGATTAAATACTATTCTGAGAAAAATTTGAAGTGCAGATAGTGTTTTGCTTTTTTAGATTTAACATTTTGTAAAAATATGAATTTTTGATATTTATTGTCACAAATGTAGTTGATAAATAACATGAGTAACAGAAAATACTGATCATTCAGAAGAAGAGAAATTGAAATCTGCCAGCTGATTGACATTCACGTTGATAAGAGTGGCTTAGCTAACAAGAAGAGATTTGAAGTTATGATAGAAACTTTCTTCTAAGTGAGAGGCTGAAGTTGCATATTACAACTGATTGTAACTCTTTTTCATCTGCTTTTTTAAGGCAAAGATGTGTTGTGATTGTGAGCTTACTGCAAGTTGTGATAACTGCACCTTCTAGCCCAACACATCTGACTTCATTTTTTAAGTACTAGGATACCTCCCCTCTTCAATCCCAACTCACTTGACCAGACAGATTAGTTTATTACAAGGTCTATCACATTAGGATGCAATAGGATCTCTCTCTCTCTCTCTCTCTCTCTCTCTCTCTGCGATCAGGACTCAATCAGAGTAGGATTCCAGACTCTCACATGAAGTCAGCTGTCAGGTTAAGTGTGTTGATCACCCCCACAGACAGAACATCACAATTAGAGTCTGCCAGATCCACTCTGATTGAACACCCGTTAAAACGTTGCACTGTATTCTTCGCCAGTGGTCCAGTGCATCCGATTTCAGCCAGCATTTTATTCAGGTTTGCTTTCCTTAGCCTTTGATTGTCCCCAATCTTCCTGCAAGGCAGCAGATTGTCTTTTCTGAAGGAGGATTCTGCCCTTAGATGGTCGGCCCTCCCAGGTTTACGAGCACCATCTGCCCAAGTCACTAGAGGTGACTAACACAGACATGCACACACAAAGATATGAGATGTGACTAACACAGACATGCACACAGTGATATGAGACATGACTAACACTGACACACATCAAGATATGAGATATGACTAACACAGACATACACGCAAAGATATGACATATGACTAACATAGACATGCACACAAAGATATGAGATATGACTAACATAGATATGCACACACACAAAGATATGACACATGACTAACATAGACATGCACATAAAGATATGAGATATGACTGACATTGATATGCACACACAAAGATATGACACATGACTAACATAGACATGCACACAAAGATATGAGATATGACTGACATAGACATGCACACACAAAGATATGACACATGCCTAACATAGACATGCACACAAAGATATGAGATGTGACCATTGTAGACATGCACACACAAAGATATGAGATGTGACTAAGATAGCCATGCACACACAAGGATATGAGATGTGACAAACACAGACATGCACACACAAAGATTTGAGATATGACTAACATAAACATGCACAGAAAAATATGAGATATCACTAACCCAGACATGCACTCACAAAGATATGACACATGACTAACACAGATACACACTAAGATATGAGATATGACTAAACACAGACACACATAAATATATGAGACATGATTAACACGGACACACCAAGATATGAGATATGACTAACATGACACACAAGCTAAGATATGAGCCATGGCTAGCACAGAAGTACACTAAGATATGAGCCATGGCTAGCACAGATACACATTAAGATATGAGCCATGGCTTCACGGAAACACACCAAGATATGAACCATGTCTAGCACAGAAACACATTAAGATATGAGCCATGGCTAGCACGGAAATACATTAAGATACGAACCATGGCCAGCACAGACACCCACCAAGATATGAGCCATGGCTAGCATGGATATACACTAAGATATGAACCATGGCCTACACAGACACAAACTAAAATATGAATCATGGCCAGCCCAGACACACACTAAGATATGAGCCATGGCCAGCACATACATCCACTAAGATATCAGCCATGGCTATCGCAGACACCCACTAAGATATGAGCTACGACTAGCACGGATATACACTGAGAATTGAGCCATGACTCAATTCAAGAGAAGCAGAAGAGGAGTAGAAGAGCAGCGATTGCGAAAGGCATTCATATGCTTGGGTTTGTTGTAGTTGGCAGACTCTTCTTAACGTGGGAATCATCGACATATGAGATGCAGGCCCGATTAACTGTTCACAGGTTCCGTTCAAACAGTTGTCTGGAGAATTGAGAGTGCAGTCTGACCCGTAGAACATTCCCTTGCATGTACAGTTCCCAGTTGACTGTTCACAGGTGTCGTTGAAACAGTTGTCCAGACATTTGAGAGTGCAGTCTGACCCGTAGTACGTTTCCTTGCACGTAAAGTCTGCACTTTCCGTGTCACATATGATGTCACAGCCATCAGAACACGTCTGTTCACACTGTAGCCCAAAATTACCATCAGGACAAGATGCATTACATGTATAACCAGGATGTTTACATTGTAGGCATTTTCTGGATTTTTTCTCACATAAAGGACAGACACTGAGACAAGACCTGGAGCAGTCGTGTCCATAGATCCCATGTGAACAGTTGCAGTGACACGTGCCGATGATGACATTACAGCCTTTGCTACACCCACTACACACTTCACAAAACGACCCAGAATACCCTTCCAGACAATAGGTGTCTGTAAATGTTTGCACCTCACACACCATCAGTGCACTGTCGGCCTGCGAAATGGTCGGTGAGAACTCAATCTTAATGTGTGCTATTGGCGTTTGTGTGGTGACTACAATAGTGTTCACAGAAACATTAGGGTATGATATATCATTATACTGGAACACTACACCGCCACTGTCAGAGAAGGATCTAGATCAGTTCTGATTCAATGATCCTGATGTAACCAGTCAGATCTAATTCAATGATTCTGATGTAACCAGTCAGCTATGAGTCGCAGGTTGCTTTCAGCCCATGTACTGTTTGATTAAATTCATGAGTACACAATTTGTGTCAAATACTTGGTAAGTCCTTCAAAGGATTGAAAACAGGAGTTCTGTTATGAGTGGAAGGACATTTAGAATTTTTAAATATTCAGAGAACGTGTGTAAGCAGTCCAATGCAGCTAAAAGGCATGCTTTGAGAGCCGAGTAATACATTGATGTAGCTGAGTGATTGTTCATTTGAGATGAAAAATGAGAAAAATGAGATCTCTTTAAAAATGAGATCACTATACAAACTCTGTGGAAAATATTTTTACTTTCGCTTGAATCTAGAAACTGCAATACAGAGAAAATAGATCCAAAATGAAAAATAAATTTTGTTTCAAAATTTATCAGTGCTTATCTGACTAAAATGCATAAAATACACCTGTTTATTAATTACTATAATTTTGTACATAAACTAGACTTCTAAAAGATAATGTTAAATCTCAGTCTATAGCTCCTAAGATCATCTAGCCTTAAATGGGTACCTGACTATTCCTGGAGAGTAGACCTAATGTGCTACTAACCATATAACCATTAAAAACATTGGTCATTAAAAAATATGGGCACTAACACCATATCTTAGATTATTTAAGAATATAAATAATCTAAGGTATGCTGATGATACAGTCTTTATCGCTAAGAGTGAAAATTAGTTACAAGAAATGTTAGACATTATAGTGAAAGAAAGCAAAAATAAAGGACTCAACTTAATAGCAAAAAGACAGAGGTAATGGTAACCACAAAGAACAAGACATCACCTCAGTGCAAGATAAAGACAAGTGGAACAATATTAAAACAGGTAAATGAATTTAAATATTTGGCAACTTTGTTAACCTCAGACGGAAGATGTACAAAAGAGGTGAGATGCAGAATGAACGGCTCAGGCAAAAGCAGCTTTCCAAAAAATGAGGAAGATACTATGCAATCCATTTTTGATAATAGAAAAAAAAAATAGTTCTTAAATGTTATGTAGAACCATTCTTAACATATGGATGTGAATCATGGACAATAGGTCAAAAGACAAGAAAATCACTGGAGTCTGTAGAAATGTGGTTTTACAGAAGAACGTTGAGAATACCATGGACAGCTAAGAAGAGTAATGAAAACATTCTGAAAGAGGCCAAAGCAAAAAGAGAGCTAATTTCCAATATTAGGAAGAAACAATCATCATTTTTTGGCCATGTATTGAGAAGAGAACAGCTGGAATATATTGTAACAACTGGGAAAATTTAGGGGCTAAGAGATCCAGGGAAGCAAAGAGAAAAGATAATAGACAGCTTAAGAGAATGGCTTGGCAGAAGGTCAACAACAGAAATGATAAATAACTGTTGTGATCGAAAGTTGTGGAGAGACATGATCACCTACACCAGCAGGCTTGGTACTTGATGATGATGATGATGATGATGATGAACACCATATCCCTTTAAGCCTTAAGACATGGGGGAACCGCTCCTCCCTATAATACTATATTATGTGTAGATAGTATAAATCGATAAAAAAAAAAAATTAACAAAAATTTGTAATAATAGAACTGCTGATGTTTTCATTTTATGCAAATTTTGTAAATTCTCTAAGTTAATTGTTTCTTAAATAATAAAAAAGGCCTATTAAAATATACATAATTGTATGTATTTATATTGATACTCAGGTATTAATTAGTATCTTGTATGTTTGGTAGATGCTGTTACATGATTTTATTATTATGTTTTATAGAATTAAAGAACAGGCTGATCAGTGTGTGGCAAATTACACAGCAACATGTACTCAAGCACAGAAAGTACAGGCACAAACTGTCATTAATAAAAAGGTAATATATTTTTCTTTTGCCTTTAGCATTTCCGTTTCTAGTACTTCAATTTTATCTGTATATGAGTTTCATGCTAAACAGTATGCAGCATATTTATATAATTTCATCACTTTGTCACCAGTCTGTGCAAGCCAAGTACTGGAAAGAAAAAGCAGTTTATCCTTTGTCTTCAGCCAAATATTTTATAAAAGTGATAAAAAGAGAACTATAAAAATCAGCAATCTAGTAAATGTTTAAATAAACATAATCTATAAGTAAATAAGAAATTGCTTACCTCAAGTGTCCTTTGAAAGATCATCCAATTTTCTTTGGATCAGGATGTCTCTCTATAGTCATAGGAGCAAATTTTGTGGGATAAAATGTTAAGTGGAATCAGTGAAAGGATCTGGCCATTTCAAAATGGAATTTATATTGAAGCATCTGTGAAGTGGTCACTGTGTCCTTGGAGGAGTCATTGTGTCTTTCACAAGGGTGAAACAGTTCTCTCAACCAGTCTGTGACAATCATCCAACACATTTTCTACTAAATGACTTCTATCTAATGTAGTCTAAATTCTCCTAATGGGACATCTATTCCCTTTAACATAGTCGTAGTTTGGACAAAATATCTATTGTCTTATTCTAGAGTCTCACTATTCACCATTCTGTTTCTACAGTTTTAGGCCATTTCCCAAATCAACTTCTGCCTTTATTCTAGGCGATGACACCTCTTCTTGAAACAAGACCAAACCTCAAACACATCTTAATTTGATGGAGTCCTATATATAAATTTCCTTTTTTAAAATAAATATTGAATTTTAGCTTAGTTAATAGATCATCTTTATTGCACAGCGGACAACTCCATAGTGCTCAATATTAGTAGTTTAAAACAGTGGAGTAACAATTTATATTCTGAATATTTGGAAATCAATTTAATTTAATTATATAAAATTTCAAACAATTAATATACTTTGGTTTTAAAGTATAAAAAAACAAGTTTAATATTTTCAGAGTGAATAAAACTTTATACACAACTTTAGATTTGGCTGTAGATTGGACTGCAGATTGAGCTGTTGATTGGACTGCAGATTGAGCTGTCGATTGGGCTGCAGATTGAGCTGTTGATTGGGCTGTAGAATGAGATGTCGATTGGGCTGCAGATTGAGCTGTCGATGGGGCTGTAGATTGAGCCGTCAATGGGGCTGTAGATTTAGCTGTTGATTGGGCTGCAGATTGGGCTGCAGATTGAGCTGTCAATTGGGCTGCAGATTGAGCTGTCGATTGGGCTGTAGATTGGGCTGCAGATTGAGCTGTCAATTGGGCTGCAGATTGAGCTGTTGATTGGGCTGTAGAATGAGATGTCGATTGGGCTGCAGATTGAGCTGTCGAATGGGCTGCAGATTGAGCTGTCGATGGGGCTGTAGATTGAGCCGTCAATGGGGCTGTAGATTTAGCTGTTGATTGGGCTGCAGATTGGGCTGCAGATTGAGCTGTCAATTGGGCTGCAGATTGAGCTGTCAATTGGGCTGCAGATTGAGCTGTCGATTGGGCTATAGATTGGGCTATAGATTGAGCTGTCGATTGGGCTGCAGATTGAGCTGTCGATTGGGCTGCAGATTGAGCTGTCGATTGGGCTGCAGATTGAGCTGTCGATTGGGCTGCAGATTGAGCTGTCGATTGGGCTATAGATTGAGCTGTCGATTGGGCTGCAGATTGAGCTGTCAAATGGGCTGCAGATTGAGCTGTCGATTGGGCTATAGATTGAGCTGTCGATTGGGCTGCAGATTGAGCTGTCGATTGGGCTGCAGATTGAGCTGTCGATTGGGCTATAGATTGAGTTGTCGATTGGGCTGCAGATTGAGCTGTCGAATGGGCTGCAGATTGAGCTGTCGATTGGGCTGTAGATTGCATATAGATGGTGTGAAAGGAAACATAATTTTTAGATTCATTAAGGTCTTCATTATTAGATTAAGGCAATATTGCTGTACACAAAGATTAATTAAGGCAGAGAATCATTACAAATATAGTGGGAACATTCATATTAATGTCCTTTTCCAAAGTTTAAAATTATGCTGAGTAGTTATGATAACAAATGATTCTGAATTGTCTCATCTCATTAGATGATTGCACTTGGACTCCCCAAAGAATTGTCTTGCCAGACTGGCAGTATTGATGAAAGCCTGTATTCATTCCTCTCAGCAATTGGGAACATCTACTCAAGCAGCAGCATAAAGGATAATTGTGAACTTTTATCATCTCAGTATCGCTACATTGTGGAAAATTACTCTAACCCAAACAAATCACAGAATCTCAATTTTGCAATGACCTTGATTGACAGTGTTTATCTCAGCTTGAATGCAGCACAGTGTACAGGTATTTTAACTTTTGTTTGTGTGTAAACAGCCATGTGATTAGAAAACTGATATTAAAACTATAAAGCAAAGATGACACTAAAATATTTGCTGATATTTATAATTAATTTTTTAATATAATCTAAAACATATATATATATATATATATATGACTTGTCACCATTATATTAATTAATTTCTACTGTGCCTAATAATTGCTTTCAATCTAGATAAATTTCACTTCATTGTTATTAGTAGAAGTATATTTCTGAAGCAATTTTCAAAGACAAAATTTAATACTGTGTTCTTTCATGATTTGAATTTAAAATGTTCGCAGTAATTAATCTATATATGTATATTTTTTGTATTTATTTTATTATTGTTTTTATTTTGTATTAAGGGATTGAATACTTTTGCAACCACAGTAACACCTAATCTTATATGTAAATTTTTTTAAAATTTCAGCTCAAACTGCCAATACATGCATAACACAAATACCTGTGAAGAAATTAAAAGTTTTGATTACCCAGCTGGCTTTCAATGATAAATTCTCATATACATCTCTCTGCGCGTAAGAATAATACACTTTTTAGAACATTAATCAATTTATATGTATAATTTATTAACACCTAAAAATAGTTTGTTACATTTCTTTAACTAATTTTTAATGAATATAATTTTTTAAAAATTAATAATGACCCACTTTCTTTCTTTCTTTCTTTCTTTCTTTCTTTCTTTCTTTCTTTCTTTCTTTCTTTCTTTCTTTCTTTCTTTCTTTCTTTCTTTCTTTCTCATTACCACTTAGCTTTGAGGGCAGATATTGTTTGCAGCTTCCTTCCTCTTCTATTAGCCTCTTCTGCTTTTATGCCTCCAAGTGTTTCTAGTATTCTGTTTATCCATTTTTTTTTCTTGGTTGGCGTTTTGGTCTGGTGTTCTCATATAATTTGTTGGTAATTCATTGTATTAGATTTAGTTCTTTACGTCAATGGCTCACTAAATGTTAGTTTCTAAATACTGACTAATTTCGTAATAAATGAATCCTCAAAACAATATATTTTATTGTTCATTTAGTTAATACATATCAGGTGAACTGAAAACAAGAAAATATTTTAACATTCAAAACTGTGTTCTTTTACCATTCAGAAAAAGTCAGTCAATTCTTAAAGAAAAGACAACAAATGACTGCAATGCTGCTCTGTATAGCAAAATAACAGAATGTAAGTAGTTGTTGAAATTGTGTGTGTGTGTGTGTTTTTTTTAAATTTAGTTTCTGTCATGAAATGGATAACTTTTAAAGATAGTGAAAATGACTAAAAAGTATATATAGTATAATCCAAACTTTGGATCTGCAGATGCAGAATGCAATAAAACATAGCATGCTAAACCTAGTAAATACAATCTGCTTTGATATCTTTTCAGCAGCTAAAAAGGCACTCATAAAGATGTTCTTATGTTAATTATAATTAATGTCTTCAAGTGAACAAATATCTCTAATTTTTTATCTATGAAACTTCGTTGAGATACCAAGTGATCTACTTCTTTCATTGATTTTATTTTCAGGTGTATTTTCCAATGTGGTATATTTTTTTCCATTTCTCTTATCTTTTCTTGGTCGATCTCAAGTTTTATTCTGCTGGTCATTGAAGACAGAAAATTTGTTTCTTCTTGCATCATGTTCACATTACTACTAAAAAAAACTATATCATCAGAAAAATAAAGTAATCTAATTGAGACCTATGTCTCCACTCAATGCATTCACTATTTGTTAAGCACTTCTGCAATTAAGATGTTGATGGCAGTTAAAAAACAAGGGAGATAAAATATATTATTGTTTCACCCTGCTTTCAATTCTAAATCTTGCTTGCTGTTCACACAACAGTATTGTTATTGTTATTGGTTATGGAAGGCCTCGGTATCACAGCAAACGAATTAAAATCCCTAATTGCTCAACCGCCCGTGCCAGTGGAATCATCCGAATTACTAACTCATCTCCCAAACAAAGAAAGGTAACTGTAGTCCCCATCGTAGCAGTCTCAGCACACGCCAAAAGACATAAGGCGAAACCGCGCAGAAAGTGAACACAGCCAACTGTTCCCTGTCATACGATACCATCATTCATCGTAAACAAGAGGGATATCGAAGCAGGATCAAAACGGATGAGACACACAGCTCACAATGTGCACATAGCACTTAACTCAGTAGCTCCTGCAACAAGCTGGACTTGGAATATGAGGAAACCGCAAGGAGGAACACTTTTCAGACATAGCCCTCAACGGCTCCCGCAGCCCATCCACCACATACCATGGGAGTTCACGTCCTCCCGAAAATGATGATAGTCATAGCACTTGACGATGTTAGGCCATCATTGATGACTCCAACTCCAAACATATAGACACACAGTGGTGGTAAGTTATCATTTCCAATCCAACAGAAGCCACATGACCTGTAGTTAGTAAAACCACAGAGAGAATATGATTTTGTGACCTTCACTGATTCACTCTTAGATGTGAATGTGTAGTTTACACAAGAGGAAAAGTTTTCAACTACAGTGATCTCATTTAAGGCAATCCTGTGATAGTAAGGCAAGTCTCCTTTATAGCAGCAGAACTTGATGTTCTCTGCTCCCTTCTTGTAGCTGCTGCCACACGATTCTGATGTCTCATTAACTTGAACATCATTCAAGAACAATGTCAGATTAACATTCCATAGATATGGCTCTGCTGATGAAATGCTTGGTGCAACAGTTGTATCAATCATACTGGAGGCTCCTGGTCTGTGGTCATTAATATCACAGACGGCACATGATGTTGTTATATTCAGTATTTCTTTCTGGGGTGTAAATATGTGGCACACACATGGAGAGTGGTTTGTGGTCACAGTAATCCCATTAAAGGCAATTCTAGGGTAGCATGGCATAGCTGTTTCAGAACAGCACAATCCTGTGATGTTTTCTGTGTTCGCTATAAAGCTGCTGCTGCTACACAATCCTGACCAATTATAGGTGTGAACATTATTCACTTGCAATGACAAAACTGCTTTGTTTACATTTACATCATAAACATCTTGAAGCGAATCATTTATGGGACTAATAGTACAATTTATTCTTCCATCGGGGATATCTTCATTGAGTCCCCAAAAAAAGGTCTTTGGTTAAAAAGCACATATGCTTTTGAGTTAAACACAAAATGAGCCCACTTCATAGATTCAAAATGATCCTTGCCAATGCCATCCGTTTGCACAAGTTAGGTCCTTAGCTACCAAACGTCCGAAACGAAGCCATCGAATTAACGACTTTATCTACAGTGAAAGTTAACGAACTGTGAACAAACATTTATGTTCAAACCTTTGAAAACATTTTCAAAAATCTGCCAACTCGCAATGTTCAATGTAAACATTGCTTAGTCCATAGCTCGAATATAAATAAGCTGCCATTTTGGTGCGTCCCATGACGTCATCCCACAACTATATATATAGCATCATTGTATAGATAGACAAAGATTAAAGTGGTTTGAACATATTGTGCATCATACAACAGTATATACTGCATCATTGATATTGTTCATTATGATCTTACATAATATTTTAGAGACAACCATAGAAGAGTCATTCCTCTCTAGTTGTTGCAATCCTTAGATTACATGTTTATAGAATTTTAACTATACCCTTTTTATTTTACTACTACCATTACCTTTTCATGATTATTCCATGAAATAGCTGATGCTGATAGGCATCAGAGGCTTCAGTCAATGATATGTTTTCTATCAAGGGCACTTTCTGTGGCTTGGTACATAGTGGTATTGTATTGTTTTATTATGTCATAAATACCCACAATCTTTCCTCTTCTTGGTCTACCTTATATATCTTGGTTGTTCCATTTTGTTGTTGTAAGCTCTTGATGATGGTACTGTTTGGTTTATGTGTATTAAATGTTCAAACCACTTTAATCTTTGTCTATCTATGTATTCGATTACTGGTAGAATTTAAATGGTGTTTCTGATTTCATCATTCATTACATGATCTCTTCTTGTTTTGTTCATGGCTTTTCTGATGCATCTCATCTCACTTGTTGTCAGTTTTCTTTTTCAATCTTTAGTCAGTGTCCTTATTTTTTTTTTCTAATGATGGGGGAAATCTCTTCAGCTGTTGGCAAGACATCAAACAAACCTTTGTTACATGGATAGGTTGCAAACGAAGCTAAGAGGAAACGAAACATATGACTGGAGTGATGAACTGATAGTCAAAGTGTGAATAGACAATGTAACACATCTGGTAGCCACAGCATCAAAGGGTAGAATTTCAGGCCAAAAAATGAACGCTGCCAGGAAATGATTACTGTATCTGATTCCTGTGTCTCTCCTAGTATAAACACACAGATGTGTAGCAAAAGTTCAAAGAAAATACTATTTTTGAAACTCCAAATGTAACATTTAGTGTTACTAAATTTTACAAAGGTGTCGCAAAATGTGGCTCATGGGTAGGTGTCATAATCTATGGTTAAAACACTGCAAAATAAGAATATTAAAGCTCTATATTATATAATTAAATACAAAAAAAACATGAAAAAATCAGAAGTGGAACTTCTCTAAATTAAACAAAAATATGTCTGTAAGATCAAAAGCTTGTTGAAGGATATATGTGCCATCATTCATTATTTGTTTTTTGCTTTCAAATAAATGTTAATATAAAAATGTTTTAACAATTTTATGAGTATTTAAAAATACAACTACCTTGGACATACTAGAACCAGAGATGTAAAATGTAAAAATGAAATAAACAAAAGAGTAGGAATGGCAACAAGTAATTTTAATGTCATGAAAAATATACTAACATCAAAACAAATAACACCAGGGCTAAAACTAAGAATAGCAAAATGTTATACCTTCTCAAAATTCCTGTATGGTTCAGAAACATGGACTTTAGACAAGAAAACAGAACAGGAAGTTAAAGTCTTTGAATTGTGGATAAATAGAATAGGATCAATTGAATGGAAAGAAAACAAACTATTAAATCTTAGAACAACTAAAAATGAAAAGAGAACTACTAAATACAATTCAAACAAGACAAATGTGATTTTTGGGACATGTTAAAAGACACAATAGCCTACTAAAAGTAATCTTGGAAGGGAAAATACAAGGTAAAAGAAGTAGAGGCAGACCAAGACTAACGTGAACGAGTAACATCAAAAGATGGACAAGTCAGCCTATGACAACCTGTATCATCAAAGCAAGAGACAGAGTGGAATGGCGCTCCATGGTAGCCAACCTTCGATGCAGAGCCGGCACTCAGTGATGATGATTTAAAAGTATAATTTACAAGAAAATATACCAATTTTATTTAAGCATATTTTTTTTTCAATTAGCTGATGTGTACAAAAATAACTGCGCAAATGCAATTCCTTCATGTGATGATGCATCAGTGAAGATTACAGACTGCATCAGTAAAGTTGGACAATTCTCAACCCTTTCTTGTGTGTAAGTTCTTGTGATTAAAAGAAAGAATCGTGTTGCAAAGATAAATTTTGTGTTCAAATCATATTGTTAGTTTTGTTGTTCATACATTTAAATGATGCTACACAATTTAACTGAAGTTTATAAACATATCTTTAACAGGGCCAATAAACATAACCATAATAGGGGCACTAAATCAACTGTCTCTCAAGACTGATATTATACTACTACAACTACTGATATCTTTATCAAAACAGTTTAATTGCAGTAAGACTGAAAATAAAATGTCAAAACTGAAATAAACAAAAAAGAATGTTTATTATTTATTGCCACTGCAAATTGTTTTTTTACTCCTATCATTTAATCTAAAAACATATTTGTAACACAATTTAAATGAAACAATTACTTCAAGATAAATACAAATTATGAAAGTGCGGATTTCAGATTCAGACAGTAACTACTGAACAGAAGTTAATATCCGTATTTTTTAGCTCCATAAAACTAATTTCAATAAGATATCTTACCTTGACAGTATTTTCAATTTACTTCTTAACATTTTATGTGCTGAAGAAAACATATAGGGGTATAAGCCTGACCAAAGAGAACTGAGGGAGAAAAAAATTGAAGGACACCACTGTCTTAAAAATCGCATCAATAATGTAATTATTTTTAAAATCGACATATTTTATACATCAAATAAAAGAAAATTGAAGTAGGAGTACATATTTTAAAAAATGTTAAAATAATATAATTATTATAAAGAAAGAAGATTTATTATAGAAAAGTCAGCAAATTTCAGAATCTGCGATGAATAACATTTTTCTCATTTCACTTTTCAGATCTTGCCATGTGATTGATCATATTCACGTTGTCTTTATAATTAAATCCTTTCAGAATTAATCATCTTAGACACACACACATTTTTCCTTCACAATTAGCACAAAAAAAGCTAAAAAGACATATATTTTTATGTTTATAACATTAAGTGCCAATCAACATGACAAAAGTCTATATATTCTCTTATAAAATCATTAGGAATGAGTTTTTAAAAAAAACAGTTTTTTTATGTACTACGAGACTAAATTGTAATAGAATAATATAACAACTTTATGCTATGATTCATTACAAACATTGGAATTGATTCTAAACTTGTTTGCAATAAATAGCTTGATCTAAATTGTCTTGTGAAGCGAGGCGATTTCGAGGGATTGTCTCTGTAAGTAAAAGGAAAATGATATCTTATGAAAATCTTTAATTTTTACTACAAAGTAATTGAATATCATTGCCTAATGTCAATTCTGTAAAAAATAAACATTTTGCTACAGATTTTAATTTGTTTCAACTTTAAAAAGTTTCTAAATAAGCAAATAACAATACAAAAACTCAGTGACCGCCAGCAGTACAGTCGACAGGACACTGGTCATTTTAAAAAAACCAGCCATACAGTCCAGTCATCATAGATAATTAAAGTGTTAAATTGTTTATTTCTGAAAGGGGTAAAAAAAACTGTAATGCAGTTTACACTTTGTAATTTGAAGCATGAGAAAAAATACTGAGGTTATTTCTTAGCATATTTTCAATCACATGCACTTTTCACGTCAACAAAATATTTAGCAAAAAACTTGAAACAAGATAGTTAAGTCATTAAAAATTAGACACAATGAATACTAGCTATAAACGTTCATTTTGTTCCATAATTATAGCTAATGTAACAATAGTATTTTTTATTTTAGTTTTAAAGTTACAGCTAGACCATAATCTACTTGTTTGAATATGAAACACTGAATTTTTAATTTGTACTCAAACAAATTATTTTTTTTTAAATATGGCTTTGTAGTTCATTTTCAGAAATTGCACTTTGCATATATGTTTGTAAAATTACCAAAAAATAATTTTGATTCTGCCACAGGGATAAACAAAAGGCAGCTAACTGTATCACTCAGAACTTACCTGCAAGCTGCACCTATGACCCCAAATGGCTGAATGGTGATCTTTGCAATGACACTGTTGTTTTGCAGGTTTGAATCACAGAGCATTAAAAGATTATTTTTTTCTTATTTCATATAATCTTATAATTCTGTTGAAGGATAATCTAACATCTTCTAAAGTAAAACGAGATGTTGGGATATGTTAGAACACTATAAGAAAGTAATAATGATCCGCTAAGTAATAAATATGATACTAATGCTCAAAGAGATATTGTGCTTTATTTAATACAAGTGATTATGGAAAAATAAATGACAGTAGTTTGAAGATAGAACTGAGGTTTTCAAGATGTGGAGGCATTTTAATAAAGGAATACATTTCTTCATCATTGTTGGGTGCCATCACAATATCAAAGGTTGGCTATAATGAAGCACCATTTTTCTCTGTCTGTTGTCTTGATGGTGTATGTTGTCATAGATTCACCGGTCCATCTTTTGATGCTATCAGTCCACTTTAGTCTTGATTTGACTCTGCCTTGAATACCTTCTCTTCCAAGAGGACTTTAATAGGGTATTGTGTCTCTTCACATGCCCCAAAAACTTCAGTTTTTTTTTGAAAATTATGTTAAGTAGTTCTTTTATCATTTTCAGCTGATCTAAAACTTCCTTATTTGTCTTCTTTTCCTTCCACTAAATTCTCCCCAATTTTCTATAGGTTAACATTTCAAAGGTTTCAATTTTCTGCTCTGATTTCTTATTTAATGTCCATGTTTCTGCAATGTTTACAATTTGTAGTTTTAGTTCTGATGTTTAGTTTTTAGTTTGGACTAGCATCACCACAGTCTGGGCGTTCCCATATCCACTCTGCCACCTTTTCCAACAACCATCAGAGTTCCCATATTCTGATTGTTCCTGTTCTGCATAGAATGACCATGTTGCATTCTTTTCCACTGAGGATGCTTTTCCTACTTTTGCCCTTTGTGGCACCATGTTCCACCATTCTTTTGACTGGTGGGTTATCTTCAGCTTCCCTGTCATCTTCCTATGAGACATGTTCTCTTAAAGGGCTCGCAATGTCATATATGTCCATCTTTAAGGTTTCTAGTACAATAGCAGACCCCGCCAATCTGTCAATTATTTCATTGACATGAACTACCATGTGTCCAGCACAATAGATCCATGTTAGGCAGCTAACGTGAGACATTTGGAGTAGGTGCACCCACTTCCTGTGAAGTGTGTTCTTTGTCAATCCAATCAAGCATGCTTTGTCAGTCGATAAAAATGGTCCCATATATTGTTGGTTTCTTAACCAGTTATGTGATAACTTCTGTCACAGCCTCAATCTCCATACATGGGTGGAGGTTGTAGTCTTGTTAGCTCCTGCACCTTTATCTATATCAGCTTTCAATAGAAGACACAACAAAACCCGAGATGCTCTGCACACCCTTTTTGACTGAGCCATTAGTATAGATGATCAGATCTTGAGATTGGAAGTGAAGTAATAGTACCACCTTGATCTCAGACTCAGTCTGAGTTCTGATGTTATTTGCTTTGATGTGATTATATTTTTTATGTAGCACATTTTATGTAGTTACATTTTCCATAATTTGTTATAGCATGTTCAAGATAGCTATATTCTTTAATGTTTTTTAGGTTCTTTCCATCTACTTTGATACCTACTTGTATATTTTGTTTGTTTTATCTGCTTATAATGATAGTTTTAGTCTTCTAAATATTTATATCCAAACCATATTCTTTGCTTGTCATGTTTATTTTGTTAACTAGTTTTTGTAGGTCTTCTAGATTTTCTGCTAAATACAGTGCAGAAAGATCAAAACAAAATACAAGCCTTCAATAAATGATGTGAGACTCATTAAAGGCCAACCACAAAAAAGATGGATCATTGGAACATTAGAAACAGTAGGAAACACAGCAGCAGCAGAGGCCAATAGAAGAGCAAATGACCACAAATGATATTAATGATTAGGCCTTGCATCCCCATGATGTCTTTAAAGATCTGCTCAGTGTTTAAGATGAATAAATATGGTGCTAGAATGCAGCTCTGTCTTATTCCTCTTTTTATGTCAATAGATGCAGAGTTCACATTGTTGTATTTTATCACAGCTTTTTGTTCCAGTATAGATTACATATCAGTCTTATGTCAAAATCATCTAGATGTATATTTTTCAGGCATTTTATTAGTTGTTTATGGTGTATTCTGTCAAAAGTTTTGGTTTAGTCTATGAAGCATATGCATAAATTGTTTTTTTTACTTCTGTATATTTTTCTTTTAATTAATCTTTCTCATGCAGAAGATGGCTTCTCTTGTCAATGTTCTTTCTAAATCCAAATTGTTGGTCAGTTAATTCCATATTGATTTTATTCTGAATTCTTCACTGTATAACTTTAAGCAATATCTTTGCCATATGGCTCATCAAACTCATTGGTCTAAAGTTACTGCACTTCACAGCACCAGTCTTCTTGGGTAGGCAATAAATATTGATGTTTTAAGTTTATATGGTATAAGCTGTGTTGTATATATCATTGCACAGATCTGTGATTATTTCCGTTCTCAATCTATGTGTTGTCTGACCCTACAGATTTTCAATTGCTCATTGTATTTATAGTTTTCTCTGCTTCAGATTTTAAGATTTGTTATCCTGACATTGACATTATGGTTGGCTTCTTTATCTCTTTCATTTTCAAACAGTTTTGATATGTATTCCTGCCATCTATTGATTATATCTTTATTGTCTGTTAACATTTCTTCTAATTCTGCCTTCTGGGCAGGACCAGAAATACTCAAAGAAGAAGTAGAAGATGCCTTGTGCAATATGAAAGCAGGAAAAGCTCCAGGACCTGATAATATAACTAAAGAAGAGATTAAAGCTATGGATGATTTTGGAATAGACATAATAACAAAAATATTGAATGATATCTACAACAGCAGATATATACCAGATGACCTGCTCAAATCAATATTCATAGCCCTACCAAAGAAATCTGGTGCAATTGAATGTGATGATCATCGCACAATAAGCTTTAAGAATCATGTAACTAAGATATTGCTAAGAATCATCATGTGAAAAGTGCAAAATAAAATCAGTCAAGAAATTAGTGATGAACAGTGTGGTTTTGTTGGAGGTAAAAGAACAAGCAATGCCATAATTATCATAAGATCTTTGGTAGAAAGAGCCATAGAGGTGAAAAAAGATCTATACCTATGTTTCATAGAATATACCAAAGCATTTGACAAAGTAAAGCACCAAGAAATAATCAAAATTTTAGAAAGCATTTAACGTAGACAGCAACAATCTAAGAATAATATAAAGAACATGTACTGGCAACAAACAGTGGCCATAAGAATTGGAAACCAATTGGGAATGTTTCAGCAAATAAAACAGGGTGTTAGGCAAGGTTGTGTGCTGGCTCCAGGTTTGTTTAATATTTATAGTGAGATTATTTTAAAATTCATAAGGGGCATATCTGAAATAACAATAAGATGTCATAAGATAAATAATTTAAGGTATGCTGATGATACAGTCTTAATCGCTAAGAGTGAAAATGAGTTACAAAAAATGTTAGACATTATAGTGAAAGAAAGCAAAAATAAAGGACTCAGCCTTAATTAGCAAAAAGACAGAAGTAATGGTAACAACAAAGAAAAAGACATCACCTCAGTGCAAAATAAAGACAAGTGGAATAATATTAAAACAGGTAAATGAATTTAAATATTTGGGAATAATGTTAACCTCAGATGGTAGATGTGCAACAAAGATGAGAGGTAAAATGGCTCAGGCAAAAGCAGCTTTCCAAAAAATGAGGAAGATACTGTACAATGCTTTTTGACAAAAGAAGGAAGAAAAATAGTTCTTAAATGTTATGTAGGGCCAGTCTTAACATTTGGATGTGAATGATGGACAATAAGACAACAAAATCACTGGAGGCTGTAGAAATATGGTTTTACAGAAGAATATTGAGAATACTGTGGACAGCTAAGAAGAGTAATGAAAACGTTCTGAAAGAGGCCATATCAAAAAGAAAGCTAATTTCCAATATTAGGAAGAAACAACCATCATTCTTTGGCCATGTAATGAGAAGGGAACAACTGGAATATATTGTAATAACTGGGAAAATTGAGGGACAAAGAGCAAGAGGGGAGCAAAGAGAAAAGATACCAGACAACTTATTAGATTAGAATACCTTGTCAGAAGGCTAATGACGGAAATGATAAATAACTGTCAAGATCAAAAGTTGTTGAGAGGCAAGATCACCTATGCCAGCAGGCACAACTTGATGATGATGAACATTTCTTCTTTTTTTTCTTTACAATACATTCCCCATCTGTGATACTTTTAATCTTGTTGGTCATTCTTTTTATTTCTGTGTGCATCCCTTTTAAATTTTGATTCTTTTCCATGATTTCCATTTGTAGACATCTTTGACTCAACCAATCTCTTTTACGTACGAGGCACATATTTTCATTCTCTATTTGGTGTATTGGCTAGTGTTCTTTGCCTGACTTCTTTTATCCATTTTTTTCCAAGATGGCTTCAGTCATCCATTTTTGTCTTCTAATCTTTTAACTATTTTTGTTATGTATTTTATACCTGTTTATGTATGTTGAAGTTCTGTCTGACTCAATGTTTTTATATTGAATACATTTAATGAAAGCAAAAACAAAATTTAGAAATAAAGTTTTTGTCATGAATGGCACCTAGAATATATTGTGTTAGTAGCCATATTTTTTTCCACCACCATTTATGGGTGTATATATCATCATTACATGTCACACTCCTTTCACAGATAAAACTTTAGATATCAATTTTCAGAGGTTAGGTACATGAAATAAAGTTCTTTCAATCTGAAAAAAAAAGGGTGAAAAACTGAGTTTTGAGTTGAGCCTGAATCATTTAGTCAAGAAATGTAGGCATTACCACTTCCCGCTGTTGTTTATGTTGTCTGTATTATTGTTTATTTATTCTAATTAACATTTTATTTTATTCCTCGCCATTAGGTCAGACTTTATTAACAATACCCAACAATTTTCAGGCATCAGGTGATCAAGGAAAAGTCAACTTTATCTCAGAAAGCGGCCTGTCCTTGATGGTCGGCTTCAGGCTTGTGGCAGGCAGTTCACTATTCAAACTCAGAATAATTTTTCAACCTGCCAATGCTAGCTCTGTTCCAAGGTGAGAGAAAGGGAAAAAAGTTTCTTCTTCTTCTTCCTTTTTCTTTTTTGTTTTTTCTTTTCCTTGGAAAAAAAGTTTCTCCCTGTTCTGTTTTTCCTTCTTTTTATTTTTTCTTCTTTTTCCTTTTCCTTTTCTTTTAATTTTCATCTTTCCAGTAGTTGTTCCAGAAATGAAGAATACCAATGAAAAAATTGCATGTCTTTAAAGTACTTGTTAAATGCTTCTTTTTTTTTTTTTAAGCAGAACTATTGGATTTGGTATAATAATTAAAATTTGGTACTTTTGGGATAACATTGTGAAAATATGGTACTATTCTTTCTTTGTATAAATATAATTTATAATGTCTATAAAGTATAACTAGATTAATATTTTCATAGATATTCTTAACAAACAAGGAAATTGGAGAGATTTCCAATCAACCACTAATATCTTCCGTAATCAAGAAAAGACAATGGTCATATGTTGGACTTGTGATAAGGAGAGATAATAATCAAATAACAAAGCAAGCCCTCATGTGGGAAACAACAGGTAAGAGGAAAAGAAGCTGACCCAGAGAGACACTGATAAGAACATTGATCACAGAGGCAAGAGCAGCAGGAATCGGTTCCCTCAATGAGATAGAGTTGCTTGCACAGAACAGAGACAAATAGTGAGATTTGATAAAAGATCTTTACAGGGATCGAAAGCTACTAAAATAAAAATTCAGATCTATCTATCTATCTATCTTTCGTTCGCCTGAAGTATTGTCTATATCTGCAATGTCGTTTCCTGTATAAATTTTACTGTCTTTTGTAATTCTTGCAGTGGCCCATATAGTTTTGTCTGTAGTGTTGTATCTATGGGCCAATGGATTTTCCTCAGTCTACTATATTCAGTGCAGTCTTGAAGTATGTGTTCAGCAGTCTGGGGTGCCTGTCCACATGTACAAGTAGTTGATGTGCCGATCTTGAATTTTGTATACATGTGACTATGGAGTCGATTGTGTCCTGTTCTTAGGCATATAATGATAACTTGTTCATATCTATTCATATTATGAAAGGCATCCTGATTTGGGGCTTGTGGTCCTCTGATTGATTTGATTATCTGTTTCTTATGATGGTATGTAACTGGTGTATCTAGTTGTGTGCCTGTTGAACCTTCCTTTGCCAACTGATCTGCTTTCTCATTTCCTGGTATTCCACAGTGAGACGGGATCCACTGCAGGGCAACCCTGTGGTGCTTGCAGAGTTCAGTCAATAAGGTCTGCAGATGTGGTAATTTTCTGGATTGTAGTGCCTGGAGTACTGATCTTGCATCTGACAAAAACACTACAGGCTGTGGGCTAAGATTACTGTTCAGCAGTTTTTCTATTGCCAACTTTATTGCTTGTATTTCTGCATCATAATTGTGACAATATTTCCCTGTTGCTATTTTATTCATATCCCTAGTGTTATTTGGGTACTCTATATATGCACCTGCTCCCCCATTCTTTACTGCATTCTGTGCTGATCCATCTGTGTACACACGGATCCATAGGTCTTGTGGGTATTCTTCATCCAGGAAACTGAGAGTTATTGTTTTTCGCTGTAGACTATTTTGTTCCTCTTTGTCAACTATTCCTTTCACTTCTGTCCATATTTGAACTGATAATCCTGATTCATCTGTCCAGGGAGTCTGTTCTGGTATGGGCAGAAGGGGTTTAACAACTCTTGGCATGTCTGGTGTTTGTCTACTAATACGCTTGGCTTGGTGGATAAAGCTGCTTCTCTTAAGTCGTCCCAATGCAAGATTTTGGAATCTGTCCTTCATTGGATGTCTCGGCATGCATACAAATTTTTCTGCCTGTATCAGCACCTTTGTGTCTCTCCGTTCTCTCAGTGCTGGTATCCTCCACAATTTCTCCATCTCCAATATTGGTGTTGATTTCATTGCTCCTGTGATGACCCTAAGTGCCTGGTTTTGTACTTTATCCAGTTCTTGCAATGTGGTGTTTGATGCTGAGCACCATGCGGATGATCCATATTCTAAATGTGGGCGTATACTCTGTTGGTAAACTTTACTGAGTATTTTCCCACTCGCACCCCATGTGGTTCCACATAACTTTCTTAGAATAGCCAATTTCCTCCTTGCTTTTTGGGTTGCCTTATTTATCTGCTGTTTCCAAGATAGTTTGTTATCAAATGTAACTCCGAGATATGTAGCTTGTATGTCTTCTTTCACAGGCTCATTGTTTATGTAGATGGCTCCTGCTTTTTGTTTTGGGGAGAGTGTGAAAAGTGTAGTACTGCATTTGTCTGTATTGATGCTGATACACCATCTATTTGTCCATGAATTCAGTGCATTCATAGCTCTTTGTAGCAATTTGGAGGCCACTGTTGCATACTCCTCTGTGCACCACATTACCAAGTCATCTGCATACATTGCCACTTTGATGCCATGTGGTAGTTCAGTAACTAGGTCATTGATGTAGATCAGAAAAAGTGTTGGAGATAGTACCCCTCCTTGTGGAACGCCCTGGCGCAATAAGACCTTCTTACTCTTAAGACCATCCAGTTGCACTCTGGCTCTCCTGTTATACAGGTATGCTTTGACCCATTTGTACATCCTAAAAATTCAGATAATAGAAAGAGTATCTGGGTTTATGCCCTATGGACCGACTACGGCTCAAAAGGTCAATACATAGATAGATAGATAAATATTCTTATAAAATTTGACACATTATCTACACTAGGTGATCCTTGGAGTAGTGAAAAGAATATTAGATATGTTGTCTGCTCTTAAGATATAATTTACTTAAAATGTTTGAGAAGATGAGCATATTTGTGGCCTCTGTTATACTTAAGTTTTTACTTGTCTTGCATTATTATCTATTTCTTTATTTTTTTAAGTCATAATTTTGACACAGCTAGCAGACACGATGACAGAAAACAATCAAAATTTGTACATATATATATATATGGCCCTTTTCGTCTTGTCAGACGGTCTAGTGGAGGCTATTGCATATTTTTTTGAGGTATTGTTTTTGACGAACAGCTTCTCTCGTGGCTAATTCTACCAATGTTTGACAAACACACGCGGTCACATAATGAACAGGTCAGGCTCGCTGATCCACAGGGTTTACCATCCTTTTTCATGAGTCTCTTCTCTTCAAAGTGCTGTCTTAGCACAGTCTCAAATGTTGTTATACCGTTCCTTATGCATGCTCTCCATGATGTGCGATCACTTGCCAGATGTTGCCAGTCGTTTTCACAGATGGAGAAGTCTTTCAGAGATGATTTGCAGATATCTCTATATCGTAGTTTAGGTCTGCCGATTTGTCTTTTTCCGTGTTTTAGCTCACCATATAGTATTTGCCTAGGAATGCGTTTTTCTTCCATCCATTGGACATGCCCCAGCCATCTTAGCCTTCGACTTCTGAGCATCGACATGATTGTTGGGGTCTTATAGCTCGGATCCATATAGTAGTGTGCTAAGCACACATGTTTGATATATTAGGAGTCTGTACTGATTCTAGTGGGCAGTCTTTTAGAGTAATAGATAGAGGTTTGAAGTCACCTTGATTTAGTATTACTGACTTCTGAACATTAATTGACAGTGAAAAAAGGTCGCATGCTTTATCCAGGTTGTTGATCAGTTACTGTAGGGTGGCCTCACTATGAGCGACTAGGGCTGCATCGTCAGCAAATAAAAATTCTTTAAGTAGGGCAATATTTGTTTTGGTTTTTGCTCTTAGTCGTGCTAGGTTGAACAGTGAGCCATCTGGTCTAATGCAAATGTAAATATCTCCTGAGCTGTTTTCGAAGGCGTAATTTAGGAGGGCAGCAAAAAATATACCAAAAAGGGTGGGGGCGAGGAACTGTGTCGAATGCCTTTGTGAGATCCACAAAGGCAATATAGAGCGGCATATTTTGTTCCCGACATTTTTCCTGCAGTTGTCTAAGAGTGAAGATCATATCTATGGTTGATCTCCCGAAAATTTGTACATAGCTTTCATAGTAAACAGCAACAACTAGGAGATACTCATAACATACAAAGTAAGCCACCATCTATCTCTATCTATCTATTGACCTTTCGAGCCGTAACCGGCCCATAGGGCGTAGACCAAGATACACCTTCTCCTATATGAATTTTTTGTTCTAGCAGTTTTCTTTTAAAGATATTTTATCAAATCTCACCATCTGTCTCTGTTCTGTGCAAGCAGTTCTATCTCATTGAGGGAGCCGATTCCTACTGCTCTTGCCTCTCTCATCAATGTTCTTCTCAGTGTCTCCCTGGGTCTTCCTCTTTTTCTTTTACCTGTTGTTTCCCATATGAGGGCTTGCTTTGCTATTCGGTTATTATCTCCATCATATATAAGCCACCATCTAACCAACCTATTTAAAAGTCTCCACATAAGCAGAAGATGCACAGTTAGAGCAGAAGCGGCTACACAAACCCATTTGAAGTTAGAACAGGAGTAAGGCAGGGGTGTTTATAATCTCCCCTATTGTTTATTACCTACATAGACTAAAGATGTAACTTAGCCAACCAATCGGAGACAGAGGAGACTAGTGAATCTGTAGATGATTATGCACTAATACATGGAAAAATAGAAGACCTATAAGAGCACTTAAATAGATTTAACAGCGCTCAAATGAACATGAAAATTAACAAAAGAGAAGCCATGAATATTGCAAAGAATAAACAGAACATAAAAAAAAAACAATAGGCAGCAGATAATTAAAACAAGTGGAGGCATTTAAATATCTAGAAAATGGATATCAAAGTGGAAGGAATAAACCTGTAAACAGTTCAAAGCTACAATTACCATAGACATACTGTAACTATTGTCCTTTCGAGCCGAAGACGGCACATAGGGCAGAACCACAATCTCAAAAATAGAAACCTTGCGTGCCAAAATGGCACATATTGCAGAGATCACTGCTTCTAAAATCTATGGTCTGTTTCCATAACAATGCTTTTTACAATGACAGCTTGTCAAGCCATCGATCAACCTCCTTAGTCGCCTCATACGACATGCCTGGAAGGTCACAGTGTCACTATTCTTTACATCCCACATAATGGGGCCCCGGTAACACACGGGCTTCTGTAACTAGTGATGAAAAATTTTAAACTGAAATAAACAAAAGAATAGGATAGGCAAAAAGTAATTTTAATGTTATGAAAAATATACCAACATCAAGACAAATAACACTAGGGCTAAAACTAAAAATAGCAAAATGTTATATCTTCTCAACATTTCTTTATGGTTCAGAAACATGGACATTAGGCAAAAAACAGAACATAAAATTGAAGCCTTTAAAATGTGGATTTATAAAAGAATAGGAAGAATTGGATGGAAAAAAAGAAAACTAATGATGAAGACTTACAACTAAAATTGAAAAGAGAACTACTAAACAAAATTCAAACAAGACAAATGAGATTTTTTGTGGCATGTTAAAAGACATAGCAGCCTACTAAAAGTAATCTTGGAAGAGAAAATACAAGGACAAGTCAGCCTATGACAACCTGTACTATCAAAGCAAGAAACAGAGCTGAATGGCGGGCCAATGATAGTCAACCTTTGATGCAGAGACATCACTCAATGATAATGATGAGGAAGTCTAGTGACAGATGACAATTCTCAAGCAGCAGAAATAAACTCAAGATGCAACAAAGCTTTTCAAATCATTGGACAACTATCATCACTATTGTCCAACAAGGAAATAACATTAGAGGTAAAACGGGCATTCTACAATACAATCTTCATCCCAGTGTTATGCTACCAATGCCAAACCTGAATGCTAGACTCAAGAATAATAAGAAAAATAACTACTACCAAAATGAAATGTATTAGACGAATGACAGGAAACAGTTTGAGAGATATGATCAGAAATTAAAAACTAAAAAAAAAGCCAGGTTTAAATTCCACCATAAGAAAACAATAAAAGGTAAAATGGTTTGGGCATTTGATCAGATAGAAAGACCAAAACACAACATAAATCTTTAATAAACATTGCAAGAACACCAGATCCATGTGCTGACCAAGGAAAAGATGCATCAATGGAATGTTAGAAACACTATGAAACATAACAGCAGCATAGGCCAACAAAAAAGCTAAAGACAAATTATATCTCACCTCGACACTGAAAGATAAATGAGGAGAATAAGAATAGAAGATTTGTCACTTTCATTTAAAAAAAAACTTTGGCAGCCATGCTCTTGAGCTACATTACATTATAGAAAATATACAATTTTAGTTTGCCAGCTTTCACCTCTGGCAAAGTCCCTAGAGAATATGAACTGAATTTTGCATGTTAATCTGTTTTTTACTGTAAGCCGTGTGCACAGGTTCCCTCGCTGTATAAGTAGGTAACTTTGTCTTAAGAGAAACTCATATATTTTCTGTCTGTGAGTAATGGAAGGGAGCCGCGATAGCTCAGTGGTTAGTGAACTGGACTTCAAAGGGCAAGAGGTAGGGTTCAATCCCAACTGATGGCTTCCGGGTTCACCCAGCCTTTAATGGGTACTGGATTTTTTTCTGGGAAAGTAAAGCGGCACGGGTGTAATACCGACCAAATTACCCCAAAAATCATGTGCCGAAGATCTATAAAATTTATGGTCACTAACACAATATTCCCTATACGCCACTTGGCGTGACAGGAGTACTTTACTTTTTTTTAAATGAGTAATGGACATTTCAAGCCAGGCCATGCTGCTGAGACCAGAGATGGTTGCTGCAAAGAGAAATCACAAATAAAAAACCCATCTGGTGCAGCCGGGATTTGATCTCACAACTTCTCTTTTCTGAGGTTGGCTTCTTGCCTCGAGATCAACCAGTGCCCCATATTCAAATTCAAGGTATATAAAGAAATATGATTATATGCACATCACTTAGCACATTCAGTTACCTTAATTATATCTACAGATTAATAGGCAAACATTAACAATTAAATTAAAATAAAAAACTTAATTATTTGTGTCAACAGTTGTCTAACAGGCTCTGTAGGAAATGAACGTATTGCACAAGTTTACACTGGTATGAATCCACAATCACTAAAGAATGACAGCACAATAAGCTTCATTTTAAGAGCTGTACAAGACCTCCGCATTGATGGGCCTCAGACTGTGGTGGCAAAGATTGATGTTATTCCAACTGTGCTGACAAGCAATGCTACCAGTGGTGAAAAAGCGGTGACAGAACTGACCAACAAGACTTTTACAATTACTAGTTTCACTGTAAGTAATAAAAAGTGAATTTAAAATCTTCATTAGTGAATGCTAATTGTATATACAACACAGTCTTCCTATCAATATTTTGTTATCAATTTCATATGTGTCATCATCATCATCATCTGCCATACCGGTTGGTGTAGGCGATCATGTCCTTCCACAATCTTCTATCTACAGTGCATCATATCAGTTTTGTTGTTGACTCTTTTCCATGCCATGACACCAAGCTATCTAGTATTTTCTCTCTTTGTCATCCGCGATCTCTCTTTCATTTTATTTTGCCAGTTGTAACCAAGTATTCCAACTTTCCTCTTCTCATGATGTGCCCAAAAAATGTTGATTGTTTCTTTCTGATGTTTTTTTAGGAGTTTCCTTTTTGTGTTGGCCTCTTTGAGAATTTCTTCATAAGTCTTTTTAGCCGTCCAGGGAACTTTCAAAATTCTTCTGAGAAATCCTATATCTGTGGCCTCTAATCGTCTTTTAATTTGTTTGTTTAGTGTCCATGATTCGCTTCCATGGGTCAGAATTGGTTCTATATAGCACTGATAAACTCTCTTTCTCATTTCTATTGACATAGATTTGTTGCATAAGATATTTTTCATTTTCTGAAATGCTATTTTGGCCTGAGCTATTCTGCTTTTTATTTCTGTGGTGCATCTTCCTTCTGATGTTATTATTGTGCCCAAGTATTTGACGCGTTGCACTTGTTTCAGATTTGTCCTGTTTATTTTCATGCGACAGATGGCGAGATTTGATAAAATATCTTTAAAAGAAAACTGCTAGAACAAAAATTCATATAGGAGAAGGTGTATCTTGGTCTACGCCCTATGGGCCGGTTACGGCTCGAAAGGTCAATAGATAGATAGATAGATAGATGATGGTTTCTTTGATATGACCATTACTTCTGTTTTCTTACTATTCAGACTGAGACCATTTTTGTTGCTTTCTTTCACTATTATGCCTATCATTTCTTGTAGTTCATTCTCTGTCCCTGCTAATAAGACTGTGTCATCCACATATCGTAAATTATTTATGTTGTGGCCGTTGATTTCAATTCCTTTTTTGTTTACAATTGATCTCATAATATGTTCGCTGTAATGTGAAAACAAATCTGGCTACAGAACACAGCTTTGTCTGACTCTTGTTTTATATATTGGAATTGTCTTGTTTGGTTGCTAATAGCTGCTGCTTGTTGCCAATACATGTTTTTTTATGATTCGCAGATCCATGCCATCAATGTTTAATTTCTCCAGCATATTGATTATTTCCACATACTTTACTTTGTCAAATGCTTTTATGTAGTCTATAAAGCACATATATAGATCTTTCTTTACCTCTATAGATCTTTCTATCAATGTTCGTAAGATGTATATTGCATTATTGGTGCACTTTCCTTCCACAAATCCACATTGTTCCTCACTTATTTCTGGTTTTATTTTGTTCCTTACATGCCTCATGATGATTCTTAGTAATATTTTAGTCATATGGTTGGTGAGACTAATAGTGCGATGGTCCTCATAATCAGTGGCACCTGACTTCTTTGGTATGGCTACAAAGATAGATTTTAGTAGATCTTCGGGTATGTGTCCAGTGTTATATATATCATTGAGTAGTTTTGTTATGACTTGTACTCCTAGCTCTCCTAATGCATTTATCTCTTCAATTGTTATATTGTCAGGACCTGGAGTTTTGCCTCTTTTCATGTGTTGAACTGCCTCCTCCACTTCACTCTGCATAATTGGTGATCCTATGTCATTGTTGGAATTGTTTAGCTCTGGTCTTTCATCATCATAAAGTTGACTGATATATTCTGTCCATCTTTCCATTGTCTTCTCCTGTCCCATTATTATATTTCCTTCCTTTGATTTCACACATCCTGAAACTTTGACTTCTTTCCTTCCTGTTAATTCATTTAATTGATTGTGCATAAATTTTGAGTGTTTCTTTTGTTGTTTTTCCATTTCTTCACATTTCTGCTTCCTTCCTGTGCTTCTCTGCATTTGTTTCAGCTCTCTTTGTGCAATATTTTGTATATCTGTTCTTCTTTCTTATGTTTTCGTCTTATGTCCATTAGTTCTAATATTTCTTCTGTCATCCATTTATTTTTGTAGATTCTTTTAGTCACTGGTATTACTTCTTTTGATGTTTGTTGGATCGATTGTTTGAGCAGTTTCTATTGTTCCTCAATGTCCTGTATTTTCTCAATAGCATTATATCTATTTTGTACTATCGTACTGTACTTATCACTCAGCTGTTTATCTACTCTAAGCATATCTAGTTCTAATCTTATATTTCTTGGGGATTTCTGTATCTTCTGCAGTTTTATTCTTATCTTTCCAACTACTGGTACATGGTCACTATTGCAATCTGCTCCTGGCCTTGTTTTAACAGATGTTAGCCCATTCCTGAATCTTTTCTGTAGAAGTATATAATCAATTTGAATGTGGCGATCATGTCCTTCCACAATCTTCTATCTACAGTGCATCGTATCAGTTCTGTTGTTGACTGTTTTCCATGTCATGACACCAAGCTATCCAGTATTTTCTTTCTTTGTCATCCACAATCTCACTTTCCTTTTAATTTGCCAGTTGTATCCAAGTTTCCAACTTTCCTCTTCTCATGATGTGCCCAAAAAATGTTGATTGTTTCACTCTGATGTTTTTTAGGAGTTCCCTTTTTGTGTTGGCGTCTTTGAGAATTTCTTCATTGTCTTTTTAGCTTTCCAGGGAACTTTCAACATTCTTCTGAGAAATCCCATCTCTGTGGCCTCTAATCGTCTTTTCATTTGTTTGTCCACTTTTCAGGATTCGCTTCAATTGGTCTACCTCTCAATTTTACTAGCAGAATTCTATCTGATACTGGCCAAAATCCTTTCACTGTTTTGCTTCTTTCTCTGTCTAACATGATGCCTACTCCTCTTTCTTGTGTCGTTTCCCCAGAGTGAATTACATTTCCACTGTTGAGTTGTAATAATGTTGCTCATTCTATCTCATTTCACATAGTCCCAATATGTTCAATTTCATTCTCTTCATTCTTTGTCTGATGTTTTCTAGTTTGCAAACTTGGAATGCTGATCTAATGTTCCAAGTTCCTATTGGTAGTGCCCGAATACTATGTAACAATAAGAGACCGAAAACAAAAATTCGTTAAAAATGTTATTGGAAGAAGAGTAGGTGAGACACCCACTTTCATTTGCTTAAAATAACAGCAAATTAAAACATTTGAACATATATGTTAAAGCAGCATCCTTCATCATTCATGGGGGCCTTGGTAGCCTAGTTGGGAAAACCACTCGACTGGATTACCGACGTTCGGACAACCCGTGTTCAATTCCCACTGGGAGCAATGTGAGTTGTACTCGTGGTTGGAAAAAAAAAAAAAAAAAAAATACCCCCACGGTCGACCCAGCCGTTGGCAGAAATGGGTACCAGGGTATTACCCTGGGAAGGTGAGGAATGTCACTTTGCATCTGAGTTTCGATGCTTGAGGCGACACTATACAGAAATATCCGAACATTTCTGGATAGGCGGCCGAGCGCTTATGGGTGTAAACTCGCGTGCTAAGACGCCGGTTCAAGTCTCGTACTTTACCTTTATCTTCATCATACTGTCACAGTTAATTAGATGCAATAGATAAGGACAATATTTATTGTTAGACAATATTTTTGTTTATGATAACAAACATCTAACAATTTTCTCATGGAAATGTAGGTTCTTCTTTCCTTCCTCATTTGCCTTTCAGCATCAAGGGAATATATAATTTGCAGACTTTTGCTCTTCTGTTGGCCTCTGCTACTGTTATGTTTCCTAGTGTATCTAATATTCCACTGATCCATCTTTTTCATTGGTGGCCCGAGGGTTTGAAGTTCTTGCAATGTTTATTGAAGGCTCATTGTGTTGTGTTTTGATCTTTCTGCCGTATCATGTAGCCAAACCATTTTATTTGTTGTTTCTTTATGTATTCTATGGCGGGAGTTATTCTTAGCTTTTTTCTAAGTTCATCATTTCTGATCGTATATCTCCAGCTGTTTTCTGTCATTCGTTTAACACATTTCATCTTGGTAGAGGTTTTTTTTCTTATTGCTCTTGCATCTTGGATACAAGGGCCCAGGTCTAGCATAGGTAGCACAATGTTGAAATGAAGATTGTATTGTAGAGTGCCTGTTTTGCCTCTAGAGTTATTTCCTTAATGGACAAATAAGTTGTGATTTAGTGTTAGATGATTTGACTAGCTTTGATGCATCTTGAGTCTATTTCTGCTACTTGTAGATTGTTATTGGTAATTCTTTTTCAGGCTTTTGTTTAAGCCAATGATTGTCCCCTAACAAGAGCTCAAACATATATTTTATTCTAACAGTTAATGCATTTCCGGTACTTTCTTTGTGGGACATCTTAGATTTGGCTACAACATAACAATGCTAAATATTTAATTGTTTTTGTGCTGTTTTCAATTCAAAGAGAAACTATTTTGGATCTTCTTATTCTTTCATTGATCAAAGTACCTGTAGTACAAATACAAACTTGTATCGTCTAAAAAATAGGACAGTGACAAAGTTTCTCCACATTCCCTGGCCCATGGTTTGTTGGTTGCTCCAGGGTTGAGTTACACTATCATCAATTTTGACTGTCTTGGCCTGATTTTTCCTGATCTGCCCCTCTTTTGTATTTCTTCTGTAATCTATTGCTTGGCAGTTTTTGGCACTATTTCTGGATCTCTTCTGAGCATGTGACCTGGCCAATATTTCTGACAGGTTCAAAGATATTGTTTTTCAACATTTGATATAGTTTAGTAACACTAACCATAAGTAGATAATATTTTTTATGTGAATTTTCAAAGCAATTTGCAGCTTTTACCATTTTTCCTTGAAATTTGTTAAATAATGATCTTGTTGTTACATTATTTCATTTGAATTTATTTATTTAGGTCAATGTTGAAGATTGTGATCAGTTGAATTCAATGTGTTCTGCTGTTAATGACCCACATATCCAAACTTTTGATGGAACGTAAGTATCTAAAATAAAAAATATTTATTAGAAACACTTTCAGCTGCTGTAGTGATGTCAATTTATGCATATTTCTGTTAACTATCTATTGTTATTTTATGCAGAAGATGGCACATAAGTCATAAATTTTAGAGACTCTGTATATAACCTGCATTATGTTTTGCCACATGTTCCTGTTATGGGTGAGCCTAAACAGAGTTAATTAGGTTTTATTATAAATGTTAAAAAAATAATTATAATAATAATTTATGTTCATGCTTACAGTTGTTAAATCTATCAATAAAAATTGTTGAAAGTGCTTTTTTTATGTAATATTCAATTTTTAAGTCTGTGGACAAATCAATAATAATCATAAGCTACTTAAGGTTACGCGTGTACCAGTGTATAAATAATAAACTCACTGGCTCAATAGGTAGGTATTAATGTTGTATTTCCAGCACCTTCTCTTTTTCTAAAATGACTTTTATTTTTAAAAATATATTGTTCAATTTTCACACAGTATTTAGGTGTGTAGTCTAGGAAAGAAAATGCATCAGTAAGAATAGTTGAGATGTGAGACCAATCATGTTACCCCTAACCATCAACTGCTGCATTTTCTGAGTGATCAAAACTGTTACAATGGAAGAGTCATTTTTTGATGTGCTTTAGTTCCACAAACAATTTTAGAATGAATATTCACTTCAAAGGCTAATTTCATTGCACCATCAACAAATGCTTGCAAAAACATTTCATAATTTACTAAGTTTAAAATATTTCTACATGCAGACATCCTGTTTCATGTCTACTATTTAACTTTTGTCAAGAGTAACATAAATATTGAGATAACAGTTAACCATTTGCTTATGAAGATGGAATATAAGGCACAAAATAACATGAAAGTTTTTCCAAAGTTCAGAAAGGACATCATGATTATTTAGTGCAAGTACTTTAAAGTACATCAAAACTTTCCTTCTATCCTATAACAGTTGAAATTAACTGTGACTGTCATTTCCTTTATGCATTTAAAAAAAAAATGTTTTTTTTAAATTTAAATTTGATCAGTCCATGGAATTCTTATTAGTTTTTTTTCAAGAATCATATCTTCGTTGCTTCTAATTTTATTTTTATCTGTTTATTGTCCCTGTTTCAAATGTTCATTTTACAAATATTTAAATTTGATGATCATCAATATTTTTATAATGGTCTTTCTATTGACCTTTCGAGCCGTAACCGGCCCATAGGGCATAGACCAAGATACACCTTCTCCTATATGAATTTTTTGTTCTAGCAGTTTTCTTTTAAAGATATTTTATCAAATCTCGCCATCTGTCTCTGTTCTGTGCAAGCAGTTCTATCTCATTGAGGGAGCCGATTCCTGCTGCTCTTGCCGCTCTCATCAATGTTCTTCTCAGTGTCTCCCTGGGTCTTCCTCTTTTTCTTTTACCTGTTGTTTCCCATATGAGGGCTTGCTTTGCTATTTGGTTATTATCTCTTCTCATCACATGTCCAACGTATGACCATCGTCTTTTCTTTATTACTGAAGATATTAGTGGTTGATTGGCGATTTCTCTAATTTCCTCCTTTGTTTTGAATTCGTTCCACGCTATACCAAGTATTTTCCTTAGACATTTATTTTCGAATGCGTTCAACTTTGTTTCTATATCTCTTGTTGTTTTCCAGCTTTCACGTGCATACGTAAGGATTGATAGTACATTTGATTTGAATAGCCTAAGTTTTGTGTTTGTGCTGATAAGTTTTGATTTCCACAACTTTTCAAGGCTTCTGAAAGACATTGCTGCTTTAGCTATTCTGATTCTAATTTCTTTGCTCGTATCCCCTTCTCGATCAATTAATGGTCTTTACATAATAAAATTATGTAAGTAGTTTATATAAAGAAATATATTATTGTGATGCATTACAATTTATTGTATCGTTTTCTTTTCTCTTAAATTTTAGACAATACAACAATATGGCCCCAGGAAGCTTTATATTATACAGAAGCACTGTATATCCTGAAGCAGTAAGTAATCATTTGTTAGCATCCCCATTAAAATAATATAAACATTTGCTGATCCCACTGCAATTCTGCTTGAAACATACATAAATAGAGAAAACTACCTTGACAGCATTTATTCCATTGTTTGTTGTCTTTTTTCTATCTTCTTCCTTCTTCTCTTTCCCTTGTACCCGTTCCGGTGTCAAAGGAGATACAAGGTTTTGGTTTTCACCCTTTTTGTGGCTTCAATCTTTGTCATTTGATGTTGTAGCATTTATTTGATGATGTTTTGACCATCTTACTCTGGGTCTGCCTCTTGCTCTTCTCCCTTCTCCTCTTTTAATATATGCTTTGTATAGTAATGGAACACAGCATTCTTTCTAGATGAACAAACCAGTTTATTTGTTGTTTCTGGTAATAATTTGTCATTCATGTAAACTTCTTGAATATTCTATGGTTTACCAGAATATTTTTTTATGGCTGGAGAATAAAGGCCACATATTCCAGTACAGTCACAATATGATGTACCGGTCAGAATGTTTATTTTACCTAGAAAAAATATATTTAAAATGCACAATTTTTACAATGTAAAAATAATATTTATATGCACCTTGTTTATAGCAATGTTTGTATAATTGCATTTATATATTAGCTATTTAATTTAGGGAATTGTCTCTGGATTCACTATTAATGCATTCTTCTTCTTCTGCCACTGCATTCATCTGTTGATACTTCTCTTCACCATTCACCCTTAAAATTATGTCTCTCTAAAACTTTCTCACTTTACAGCTGTGCATCAGTCATGTTGTTGACTTCGTACCAAGCCACTCTCTTAAGCTGCCTTGTAACTTTTTTTTCTGTTCTTCTCCCTCTCATCCACTATAAATTTTTCCAGTTGTCTCAATATACTTCGGTTGTTCTCTTATCGTCGTAACATAGTCAAAGAATTGAATGATGATTGTTTCCACTTGATGTTAGAAATAAACTTTCTTTTTGCTATATTCAAATATACAAATATCAATAATGTTACCTATTGTTTGTTGCTGCAGGTTATTATACATAACTATCAATGTGCAACACATGGCGCATGTATATGCGGTGTGACAATATTTTGCGGTTCAAGCAGCATTACATTCAACATTTGTCAAAAGAATGTGCCCTTTATTACCTATAATACTGAGTCTGGAGCAGAAAAACTCGCCCAACAGCAAATGGCTACATTCTTTGATAATGGCCAAAACTCTTACATAGTAAGAACATTTTACATTCATTATATTTGTATCTGACATACTTTACATTCATTATATTTGTATCTGACATACTATGTGACAAAATGTTGTAATTGTTACTGACAGCTTAAATATATTTTGCATTGTTTACTTTATTTATCCTATTTACTGTCCTGCTGACTTTAAATGGCAGGTTGTCTTTCACCTTTTGGAATAACTTTCCTGATTACTTTCTATGGAGAGCTCCTGCAAAATGCATGTGTAGTTGCTTTTGGTGGTTATTAGACTATATATTTATAGAATGATATCAACATTACATTAGCAGCAGATTGCAATATTTTACTTTTAACTCATTACATTATTTTGGTGTATTCATTACAACATTAGATCTTCAGATATCATTTCACTAACCACTGCTCTACTATCAATAACTGCCTTTTGCCCTGAGTTTCTGTATAATTCTAGACAAACAACTATAACTTCTCTTCTTCTTCTTTTGTGTTTGCCTGATGACAACTTTAAATGAGCATAGAGACCTCGTTTACAGTCTGTGATATTTTTTGTGCTTTTAGCCCAACATATCCAACTTCAGTAAGGTGTTTTTTTTGGGACTGGGTAGCTTTTCTTTTTGATTTTTAATATTCTCAGCCAGACTGGTTAATCTGATTCTAGTCCTACCATACGGAGGCAGAGTATGATCTTAATCAATATCATTCACTGGTTCTTCTTCTTCTTCATCTCCTATCCTCTACTTCTATTGTCTTCTTCTTCTTCCTTTTCTTCTTCTTTCTCTATTTCTTCTTTGTCTTCTTCATCCTCTTCCTCCTCCTCCTTGTCTTCTTCTTCTTCTACCTCTTCTTCTTCTTTCTTTCCTTCCGCTTCTCCTTCCTTTTATTCTTTGTCTTCTTCTTCTTCTTCTTCTTCTTTTTCTTTCTATTCTACTGCTTCTTTTTCTTTCTCTTCTTCTTCCTCCTGTTCCTCATCTTCTTCTCCCTTTCTTCTTCCTTTTCTCCTTCCTCTTCTTCTTCCTCCCACTCCTCCTCTTCTTCTTCTTCTTCTTCTTCTTTTATTCTTCTTCTCCTTCTTTTATTCTTCTTCTCCATCTTCTTCTTCATCTTCTTCTTCTTCCTCCTCTTCTTCCTTTACTTTTTCTTCTTCCTTTTCTTCTTCCTTTTCTTCTTCTTATTCTTCCTCATCTTATTTTTCTTCTTCTTCTTCTTCTTTATGATCTTCTTCCTCCTCTTCTTTCACTTCTTATTTTTTCTCTTCATCCTCCTCTTCTTCTGTTTCTTCTTCTCCCTCCTCTTCTTCCTTTTATTTTTCTTCTTCTTTTCCTTCTTCCTCCTCCCCCTCCCCTCTTCTTCTTCTTCTTCTGCTCATTCCTCTTCATCAACTTCCTCATCCTCCTCTTCTTCTTCTTCCTCCTCCTCTTCTTTCTTTTCTTCTTCTTCTTCCTTTCCTGCCTTTCCCTGCTCCTCCTCCTCCTCTTCTATTTCTTCTTCTTTTTACTCCTCTGCTTCTTCCTCTTCTTCTTCTTCCTCCTCCCCCTCCTCTTCTTCATCTTCTTCTTCTCCTCTTCTTTTTCATTTCTTATTCTTCCTCTTCTTCCTCCTCCGTCTCCTCCTACACCTCCTCCTCTTCTTCTTCTTCTTTTTCTTCTTTCCTCATCTTCAACTTATTCTTCTTAACATTCACTCATTAAATGGGCATGGATGCATTGTATCATGAACTTATGCCTGGCCACAATATCTTCACCTTTTGATACAACACATCCATATTCAGCATGAGTACATTTGTAATTTTAAAATGGAATTTTGTCTGGGCAGCAGCCAATTTTTTGCCAACTCTTTTCGACCTTTAATTGCCAATGGTTCTTAAATTTGCATGCACAGAGTGCACATGGAACCTCCTGACTAGACATTGGATCTCACTTCCCTGAGACTATGAAAGGGTACATCAATGAAGAAACAAAAGATATTAAGAGAAAAATTCCCATTTCCTGTAGCAGGATTTGTACTTGGACTTTCTTGTCCAGAGGCCAAAGTCTAACCTCTAGACCAAGGAGTCTCCCTATGCTGGTCCTAATGCAAGTAGTCTGATGTGTCACTGACTACATCCAGTCCATGTGCTTTTGGGAGCCTTTGGTCTAATTATAACTTTAAAGCAATTGGATAGTCATATATTGAACAACTGTGCCTATATAATAAATTTCAGTTAAAAGAAAACAACTGCAATTTGCCTTTACCATCTTCAGTTTTGTGTATTTAGTTCTGGCTCCTTCCCAACCACAATAATTGCCTGCATACTAATTAATAGAACACAAATGTGTACAGTGGCACTATTGGTAAGATTTTAATACATGGAATCTCCCTTCAAATTAAAACATCTACTAAGTAAACTGTAGATTTGTATCAGATCTGATCGTTCATGGAAGTCTGTCAGAGGTGGCTATGCCTTAAAGTTTATAAGCTAAATCTATTTGAACAACAGACCTATCTTCTTCTGTGATCAATACCAATTCAGAATGAGATTCAGGATTCCTTTATGGTTTGGTTATTTGGTTATGGAAGGCCCCGGTATTACTGCAAACGAATTAAAATCCATAATTGCTCAACCGCCCGTGCCAGCGTATTCATTCAAATTAATATCTCATCTCCCAAACAAAGAAAGGTAACTGTAGTCCTCATCATAGCAGTCTCAGCACACGCCAAAAGACATAAGGAGAAACCGCACAGAAAGTGAACACAGCCAACTGTTCCCTGTCATACGATATCATCATTCATCGTAAACAATTGGAATATCGAAACATGATCAAAACGGATGACACACACAGCTCACGGTGTGCACAGAGCACTGAACTCAGTAGCTCATGCAACAAGCTTTATGAAGTCTGCTGTAACAACTGACCCATCTGTGTTTAAAGACTACTTTACCACCAGGGGAATTCTAAAAAATTCTAAATATGTACATCTGTTTCAATGACCACATAGTTTTGCTTTTTTGCATTCTGTGTTCAATTTTAGGCATATGGAGAAGGACATATAACACTCAGCTGGCACTTCTCTCCATTTTTCACCAGGTGCTATGTCCTCAAGTGAATAAAATTGTTGTCCAAACAATGTTCTTGGCTTGACTCGTACAAGATTTCCCTCTCTTTAACCTGCTACATTTCTAACTCCTGACTTCACTGCATAGTGAATATTGTGTCAGCAATGACTCGAAGGTTGGCCCATGATTGACAAATTTTTGTCTTGATTTCCATGGTGGGAAAATCAAAGAGGTCTATTATGCTCTGCATGATGTATCTTTAGTACATCCAAGAATTAAGCACAAAGTTTTTTTCTATATTGTATCTAGTTTCTCTATTTGCATATGTCTAAGAGTTTTCTAGAGCATATCCAATCACAGAAAGATGTAGTCCCTTTTATAATAGAACGAGATGATGTTGCTCACAATCTGCCACAGCCATTGCCTCCATTGTTGCCAATCAGTTTCTGGATTTCATAAATACTGATCTAAATGCTCAGTAAAGGCAGGACTGTAACAAATTAGGTATTTTATTGTCTTGATCATCTCAACAACCTTCAAACACAGACACAAAGTTTGGGCTAGTGTGTTGACAGTATGGATATTCAGAACCAAGTCACAGATGCATTTATCAGGTTGACTAGTTCTCCTGCCTCACTACACCACAAGCTTAAGTGGTCAAGTTCTATTTGCAATTCTCCAGCAGCCTAGTAGTCCACCAAAACACTGTTGGCATAAGACATTATCCTCTCCAGACCAGTGTACTCACTAGTGATTCTCACAGTGTAGGCATTGAACAAAACTGAGGTTAATGGTGAGCCCTGTGTGAGTGGGCTGTATTGTTATATTATAAAATTCAACATTCAGTATATTTTTCTATTTTTAATGAAATCTTGTCAGATATTAATAAAAATCGAGAAATAACATTGTACAAAACAAAAATAGGATATATAA
This sequence comes from Megaustenia siamemsis, assembly GCA_032433765.1. Classification (NCBI taxonomy): domain Eukaryota; kingdom Metazoa; phylum Mollusca; class Gastropoda; order Stylommatophora; family Ariophantidae; genus Megaustenia; species Megaustenia siamemsis. The sequence continues at coordinate 162,911,245 of JAVIAB010000092.1, forward strand.
TTGTCTGGACATAATATTTATGAATCAGAAGAAATGTTTCAGTATCAGTGGTTAGTGAACTGGACTACATATGACAAGGGGTAGGGTTCGATCCCAACCGACGGCCTCCGGGTTCACCCAGCCTTAAATGGGTACCGGATTTTTTTCTGGGAAAGTAAAGCAGCATGGGCGTAATACCGACCACATTACCCCAAAAATCGTGTGCTGAAGGTCTGTAAAATATAGGGTCACTAACACCATATTTCCCTATACGCCACTTGGCGTGACGGGGGTACTTTACTTTTTACAGAAGAAATGTTGGTTTGGATTTGAAGAGCTAAAGTAGTGTAACATATGCTTAATATATTTATCTTATTATTATACCTGGTGTGATATGGGCCACTTCACCCAAAAATGTTTTGTTGGTGATGGAAAAATATTGTCACTAAATATATATTTCCCACATGCTTATAAAGACAGATGGAACATTGCTTTACTTATTACAAAATTGTTTTAAACAGCAAATTAGATGGATAGTTTTGTTTAATAGTGTCATAAAATGATAATAACACTGATAATACATCTAATTTCTATTAAATATCTTTCTAAAGGTGGTCTCTCTAAATTCAGGGGCAATATTTAGAGTGGAGAACAATATTAACTACTTACAAGCGTATGTCCTACCTTCACCAAAGCTTGTTGATAAATCCCAAGGTATTTATAAAACTTTTTTGTGTTACATTTTTTAGCCTTGTCATAGTGAAATTGAAAACTAATGTCTATGTAGAATCTCAAGCATAAGCTGGGAAGAGTACATTTTAAACAAGCTGATAAGAGATGAATCTAAATCAGAGTACTTGTCAAGCATGTCTTATAAGAAGAAGACATTGGAAAAACATCAGTCAAAAAAGACCTTTCCTCTTCTCATGATGTGCCCAAAAAATGTTGATTGCTTCTTTCTGATGTTTTTTAAGAGCTCCATTTTTGTGTTGGCTTCTTTAAGAACTTTCTCATTGGTTTTTTTTAGCTGTCCAGGGAACTTTCAACATTCTTCTGAGAAATCCCATATCTGTGGCTTCTAATCGTCTTTTCATTTGTTTGTCTATTGTCCATGATTCGCTTCCATAAGTCAGAATTGGTTCTATATAGCATCGATGAACTCTCTTTCTCATTTCTATTGACATAGATTTGTTGCATAAGATATTTTTCATTTTCTGAAATGCTATTTTGGCCTGAGCTATTCTGATTTTTATTTCTGTGTTGCATCTTCCATCTGATGTTATGACTGTGCCCAAGTATTTCAAATGTTACACTTGTTTCAGATTTGTCTTGTTTATTCTTATGCTGCATGATGGTGATGATTGTTTCTTTGATATAACTATTACTTCTGTTTTCTTACTATTCAGACTGAGACCTTTCTTTTTGCTTTCTTTTAATATTATATCTATCATTTCTTGTAGCTTGTTCTCAGTCTCTGCTATTAAAACTGTGTCATCCGCATATCGCAAATTATTTATTTTGTGACCGTTGACTTCAATTCCTTTTTTTCTACTATTGATCTCATAATATGTTCGCTGTAAAGTGAAAACAAATCCGGCGACAGAACACAGCCTTGTCTGACTCCTTGTTTTATAAATTGAAATTGCCCTGTTTGGTTGTTAAATCGTATAGCTGCTGTCAGTACATGTTTTTTTTTATGATTCGCAGATCCTTGCCATCAATGTTTAATTTCTCCAGCATATTGATTATTTCCACGTGGTTTACTTTGTCAAATGCTTTCGTGTAGTCTATAAAGCACATAAATAGATCTTTCTTTACCTCAATAGATCTTTCTATCAATGTTCTTAAGATGTATATTGTATTATTGATGCACTTTCCTTCCACAAATCCACATTGTTCCTCACTTATTTCTGGTTTTATTTTGTTCCTTACACGTCTCATGATGATTCTTAGTAATATTTTAGTCGTATGGCTCATGAGACTAATAGTTCGATGGTCTTTACAATCAGTGGTGCCTGACTTATTCGGTATGGCTACAAAGATAAATTTTAGTAGATCTTCAAGTATGTGTCCAGTGTTATATATGTCATTGAGTAGTTTTGTTATGACTTGTACTCCCAGCGCTCTTAATACATTTATCTCTTCTGTTGTTATATTGTTGGAACTTGGATCTTTGCCTCATTTCATGTGATGAATTGCACCCTCCACTTCACTCTGCATTATTGGTGGTCCTGTGTCTTCATTTGAATTGTTTAATTCTGGTCTTTCATCATCATAGAGTTGACTGATATATTCTGTCCATCTTTCCATTGTCTTCTCCTGTCCCATTATTATATTTCCTTCCTTTGATTTCACACATCCTGAAACTTTGACTTCTTTTCTTCCTGTTAATTCATTTAACTAATTGTGCATAAATTTTGAGTCTTTCTTTTGTTGTTTTTCCATTTCTTCACATTTCTGTTTTAACCACCCGCCCTTGTACTTTCTCTGTACCTCAACTGTAACAACTGGGAAAATTGAGGGACGAAGAGATTGAGGGAATCAAAGAGAAAAGATACCAGACAGCTTAAAAGAATGGCTTAGCAGAAGATCAACAACAGAAATGATAAATAACTGCCATGACCGAAAGTTGTGGAGAGACATGATCACATACGCCAGCAGGCCCCGGTACTTGATGATGATTCTTTGGTTCGTTGGTTATGGAAGACTCCGGTATCACTGCAAATGAATTAAAATCCATAATTGCTCAACCGCCCATGCAAGTGGAATCATCCGAATTATTATCTCATCTCCCAAACAAAGAAAGGTAGCTGTAGTCCCCATCGTAGCAGTCTTAGCGCACACCAAAAGACGTAAGGCAAAATTGCACAGAAAGTGAACACAGCCAACTGTTCCCTGTCATATGATATCATCATTCATCGTAAACAATTGGAATATCGAAACATGATCAAAATGGATGAAACAGACACTTCATGGTGTGCGCGGAGCACCTAACTCAGTAGTTCCTGCAACAAGCTGGACTTGGAATCTGAGGAAACTGCAACAAGGAACACTTTCATACATAGCCTTCAATGGTTCCTGCCGCCTATCCACCATATTGACCAGAAGTTCACGTCCTCCTGAAAATGATGATCAACCTATTTTTTAAAATGTATGGCACTTGATGATGTCAAGACATCATTTCTGAACACACAAAACTCAGTTAGTCATCAGATTATCCCCATCACACATCTGAGTCATTAAAGACAAAAAAGGAATTAAAGTCAATAGTCACAACATAAACAATCTATGATATGTGAATGACACAGTATTAATAGCAGAGACAAAGAATGAACTACAAGAAATGATAGGCATAATAGTGAAAGAAAGCAACAAGAAGGTCTCAGTCTGAATTGCAAGAAAACAAAAGTAATGGTCAAGTTGAAGAAATAACCATCACTACGGAACATAAAAATAAGAGGGACAAATATGAAACCAGCGCAGAGCTTCAAATATTCGGGCACAATAATAGCATCAGATGGAAGCTGCTCAAAAGAAATAAATAGCAGAATAGCAGAAGCAAAAGTAGCCTTCCAGAAAATGAAAAACATCTTGTATAACAAGTCTATGCGAATCAGAGTGAAAAAGAGAATTCATCAATGCTCTATAGAGCCAATTCTGACCTTTGGAAGTGAATCATGGACAGTAAACAAACAAATGAAAAAGATAAGTAGAAGCCACAGAGATGGGAGTTTTCAGAAGAATGTTGAGAGCTCCCTGGACAGCTAAAAAGACCAATGAAGGAATTATCAAAGAGGCCAACACAAAAAGGAGCTCTTAAAAATATCAGAAAGAAACAATGAACATTTTTTGGGCACATTATAAGAAGAATAAAGTTGGAATACTTTTTTACAACTGACAAAATACAGGGAAAGAGATATCATGGGTAATAATGTAAGAAGATACTAGATAGCTTGCTGTCAATAGCATGTAAAACAGTCAACAATAGAATTGATATGATGCAATGGGGGCAGAAAATTGTGGATGAATATGATCATCTATTACAACTGGTATAGCACATGTTGATGATGTTTCCTTACTTGCCATAGTACACTTGTATCAATTCTGTTGAATACTTTCTCTTGGTCTGCAAAAGCAACAAGTAGGCTCCTATTTTACTCCATGTTCTTTTCTAAGAGCTGCTTAAGTGTAAAGATGAAAGCATCAGTAAACAATGATAATTCAATTTAGAACAGGCCACTGAAAGTATTGAGTCAACAATATCAACAAAATATCTCACATCAGTCAATGAATGTCCTTGTGGGATCTGAAAGACGAACTCAGAATGCATAGTGCCAAGCATGTTGCTGTCTACCATTTGAGGCATAGTAAAATAATGTAGAAGTAAAACAAATGAAAAAAAATGTATTCAACATGGAAAGGTATGTAGGATTTCTTCTGATAAGAGGCCTACAGGACTTATCTGAATGAATTAAAAACAAAAAGAAATATCTCAATAAATTCTCAAAGCATGATGCCTAAATTGCCAAATTTTTTTTTTTTTTTTTTTTTTTTGTTGAGGCAAGATGCCGGCCTCGAGACAGAGAGGTTCAAATCTTAAAGTACTACCAAGTTATCACTTTTTTATTTCACAAAAAGATCATTTGAGGAATTAATAATAAATAATGGACTGCTTGATGACTGATTTTGGGTGTCATTAATAGCCAAATATAAAAAAAGTAAATTGTTTACATGTATTATTGTTACCTGCAAGTTGTCAATCAAATTTTCTACAGGCTTGTGCGGTGATTATGACAATAATGCCTTCAATGACCTTATGATGCCTGATGGATCTGTGTACAAAGTGCTTGTAAATGATGCAGAATTTGGTGTGCTTACACCCACACTTTTCAATTCAGCCTGGAATGTGTAAGAATCTATTGTAATATTTAATATTAAATGAACTTAAATTATAATTATATAATTATAGCATGAGATATATGTTTAGATTTAAATATAATAAATATATCCTAATTCATAAATAGCTAAATTCAGTGCTTTAAAAGACAAATAACTTTATTCAGTTACAACTAAACGAAAGTATTAAAGTCTGCAAACTCTTTTTTGTTTTATTAAAATTAATATTTATAATAAATACATTTTTAATAGTAATAGGAAACATTTTATATAGAGCTGTACAGCAAAAGGTAATCTGATGATCAGAAAAAAAAAACCTTGTTGAGCAAGTGTTTCTTTGGCCCCTTCTGTTGATCATATCACTATCTGCTGCAAAGCTCAGTATAAAGAGTTTCATATATGTCATGTTGAGTTTCACACCAGTGAAGGTTGGTGTATTTATTTATCTCCTCAGCATTTGATTCCTTGACAGATGTGTTTATTATTGATTGCATTGGGATATTAACCTGGATATATATTCGATAAATAGCATTATTCAAGTATGTGTGTATATCAACTATACATACAGCTTTGTTTGGCCTCAGTAAATTAAAATCTGTCATTTTGTAATTCATAATAGCAACAGTTCAGATGCACAAGACTGGAGGAAAGTTTTCTTCTCTGGAGTCACTCCAAAAGCTGAAAGTGACAATCAACAGTGCATTACTGTAAACAGTGGCAGCAATGAGAGTATATTTTGCTCACCAATAGCCCACATAGCAACATGTGGCTTTGTCTATGGTAAATATATGTTAAAAGTTCAGCTGAATAATATGGATAGATATAATCTGTCTTAAAAAATTTACATGACCATTTTAAAAAACAAAACATGTAAACAGAATGTTTAGGCTATGCAAAAAATGCAGAGCTCAGTTATTTTTATTTGCACTGTTAAGTAAAGCATTATTTTTAGAAATATGTTAATGAGTATAATTTTTTTAACTAAATTTGAAACATTGCATTATATTATTATTTCAATATATAAGAAACAATTTTTAAACAGTTAATATATATTTTTAAGCAATTAACACATTTTAAAGGTCCAACCTGCTTCTCTTTATAATTTCAATAATTAAGGAATAGTATTGTACCATCCATAATGCTTTATGAGTTGTTAATTTTGACATCTCATTTTTATGATAAATTGTTGAGTTATTTGTGGGTTATCATCATTGCACTCTTTTTCTGTATGTCTGTTGTTCATTGGAGCTGAAGATGGCACATATGAAAAAAATTATAGACTAACCATATCTGATAATTTTTTTTTATATTAAATATCAGGTCAGACTTTGCACAGGACTCACATTGTATCTCACCAAATGTCCCTGTTAGTGGGCTAGCCTCTTAACCCTGGTAGTGAATATAATGCCTGCTGTTTTTGCTTCTCACATCAGTGTACATTCTTTTTAGTGTTTCTCTATGGCTGCCTCTTTTTCATTTACCCTCTGGTTCCCATTACAAGGCTTGCTTTGAGATTCTCTTGTTATCTCTTCTCATCACATAGCCAACATATGACCACCTTCTTCTCTTGATTATAGATACTATTTTTGAATGCTTTGTCATTTCTCTTATTTCTGCACTAGACTCAAATTAATTCCATGCTATATAAAGTATTTTTCAGAGGTATTTGCTTTCAAATACTTCCAATTTATTTTCTAACTCTTTCATAGATGTTCAACTCACATGCATAACTAAGGGTGGATAATACATTTGATTTGAAAATCCTGAGCTTTGTTTTTGAGCTGAGTAATTGTTATTTTCAACTTATAAAGTTTGTGAAAGTCATAGCTGCCTTTGCTGTTCTGATTCTAATTTCTTTCTTTGTGTCTTCTACTTGATCTATGGAGCTTTCAAAATAAATGAAGTAGTCTACTTCTTCCACTGCTTTTCCTACCAGATATATTTTATTCTTCTGAATGAATTTGGTTTTTCATTACTTTCATCTTTTCTTGGTTGATTTCAAATCCTTTTCTACTAGTCACTGATTTCAGTGAATTTGTTTTTTTCTTGCATTATGTTCATATTTTACTGATGAGAGCTATGTCATCTGCAAAATCATGGTTCTATAGTTTTTCTTCTCCTCCCTAAAAAGCCTGCTCTAGGTCCATATTTGTGTAAAATATCAACAACTGAGTAATTAATTAGCAGAACTGACTTCATTGCACACAGGTCATCACCAAAATGAGTAAATGGCTTACATTTGGTTTTTGTGTTGATAGTTCCACTTAGCTTGCTTTCTCTATTAACTCCTCTCTGAATTATTGATTCCTTGATATTGTAGACTGAACATCCAGCTCTTCAGAATGAAATGACTGCAACTCCACTGTGTATATGTCAAGCTGGCCTACAGACTCCACAATATGCCTTGCAAACATGTGAACTGTACACAAATCTAAGTAATGAAATTTTGCTCCAAGAAAGACAATTTCTAAACAAATTATGGGATCCTTATAATGCCCTCCCATGCTGATGATGAGATTCAATCAAGGAAGGAACACATCTCTCTGTATAATCTTTTGAGCTTAAGAAACTAAATGCAGAAGAAAATCCTTTAACATCAGCAGTGTTTTTGTAAAGTCAGCATCTCTTATTATTGGTAATTGTCATAATGACTTTGGTTTAGTCCTACATAGGTCTTGATTTGAGATTTGATTGAAGCCAGCTCTTTCATAACCTTAACGGTAGCTTCAGTTGTATGACGTAAAACAATTGTCTTCATTCTAAACACCTTTCAGCCACTGACATTTAACTATCATAATGTAAACTTCGGACATCATAATCAACTACAAATTATTCTATCACTCCTCATTTTGATCTGCTCAATAAAATTTATGCCAGTGAGGGTGTTGTTCACTTTGATGATGTTCAGAGAACACTACATAATTCTAGATGGCTGGGGTTGCTAGAGTCAGAGTCTTCACACAGGCTAGATATTGATTGGATGGTACTCTTAAATATTTAATGATTTCTAATCTACAAGAGCCAGTCTTGAATTTGAGAATAATCTATGCAGAAATGTATGTTTATTCTTCATCTGGGAGACCAATTTCCTAATCATTACTGGATTTTATTTGTCCATAAATATGTTTTTAAAAAATTAATACTTTTAATACTGCTTTGTGAATTGTAATGTTGTTCACTGTGCTTCTTTATACTGGATGAATTTACCATTATCCTTAATTTCTGTGGTCTGAAGATTACTTTTATGGAGTTTTTATTCATTGCTAATGACATCCAGATATTAAAAATAGTGGTTTTTTAAAAATCAATAATCTATTAATTTTGTTTTCAAACTGATGTATTTTCTTCAGAGAAATCAAAATAAAATAGAGCCAATTATGTCAACAATTTTTTCACTTTCTTATCTTTCTACAGGTGAAGACCAAACAGCTACACTTTTGGCTTTGAGAAAACAAGACCAGGGCATTTCTTCCAAAGGAAGGAAGAAGAGAGCAGTTATTCCAGACAATGCTTCATCAAGCAACATTGCATTAGTGGTAAAATATTACAATTTTATATCTAGAATTTTTCAAAATATATAATTTAAACAAATTAGAAATCAATCATTAATTTTTATTTGGTTCTAAAAATTAGAAGAAAAATAAAATTCTGTTACAAATTCTTGTAATTAATTTATTGTAAAGAAAAAAATATACTACACTTTTTAGAATCCTGGCTGGCCAACTGCAAGTGGGTGGACTCTAAATGCTGCTACTGATTACTGTATGGACCACATGTATAATGGGCCCTTGAAAGCTTGCACTGCAGCAATATTGTCTGTGAGTCTTCAACCAAACTTTGATAGCCCTTTGAAATCTTGCACGGATGATATCAGGGTAAGATTCTTTAACAAAATTCTTGGTTATTTTGTTGTAGTAGCACAAAGTATTGTAAATACGTTGTTGATTTTTCTTCTACCATAAGATGTGTTACTTTACTTTCCTTTACTTTGCCTCAGTTGTCTTTTAGTGTTAAGGTAAAATGGAGCATTCAGCCAGGTCAATACTCTATAGTGTGTATGGTGCTCATCATGATGTCTGCCTTTTAATTAGTCAACTAGATCTACCATTTCCTTTCTGTAATTATTTCTGAGTGTTAAGCTCTTTGAAGGATAGAGTAAAAGCATACAAATCTGGAGCTGATGATATAGATGAAAATAAAACAAAAAGACACAAGTGGTATGGTTACAGCTTTAGTAGGTGTGGGGCTACACAAAATCAAAATGACAATGTGGTTCAGTAGGCCTTCAGCAGAAGCAATGGATAACACACACACACATAAATAAGTAAAGTAAATAAAATTAACACGACATAACAACTTCATTGTGAAATATATTTTAAAAAAAATAAAATAATATTTTAAATGAATGAAAATAAACCACTCTTCAGAGCTTGTGATCCATGGACAGCTAAAAGGAGCAGGAAGGGTGTGCAAAAAGGGCCAGATCAGAACAAAAGCTAATAAAGAACAAGGCATAAATACATATAATTGCATATATATATATATATATATATATATATATATATATATATGAGAGTTGATGGTACACTAGCGGGAGGAGCAACTACAGGAAAACTATGTGTACAAGTGTGATATATTTCATACCTCATGGGGTCAGTGAAACCAACTGATCAGTGTGATCTGACTGCAATCACTGGAGTGGCACGAGACAATGACCGTAATCCAGATGCCATATTTGCCTTGTGATCTGAGGAAGTTACTCACAAAACCAGTGCACTATGTGCTCCACACTGACTCTCTCATTCCCCAATTAGCAATTTGAGATTAAGAATGATTTTCACTTGTGTGCCCAGTAATATTATTTATGCCATTATATGACAGGACTTATATTGTGAAATCTGGGAGATCATTAGTGAACCAGTTTTGTGAGCACATTCAGGGTGTTAAACAGAATAGTGGCATTCCCGTGGCTTCCCATATTAATTCCTCAGTGTAGTATTAATTTTATTTACTTAATATTTTATGTGCTGTTCATTTTTCCTGCTGAAGATATCATGAGCTGCAACACTGTTTTGATTTTGTGTTGTTCCTTAACTACATAAAGATGCAACAATACCACTTTTTTCCTCTTTAAAGGATGCTGTTTGGTGGTCATGTTGCATGATATTTGTTGTTTCCTAATTTTATCCAACACTGTTGTTACCCTAACTCTTTTCCTGTATTCACATATCTGATTTAGTCTCTGCATCACATGATTTATCATATTTCTTTTGCTGTTAATGTCCAAATTTAGCATAGATATCATAGTTGGGGGGGAAAGAGTATTGTGGTATTAGTGCATTCTTTGTATCCAATATGACATGTTCTTTCTGTAATTTTGAATTTAATTTTGTTCTATCAGGTGATTTACTTTCCAATATCTGTTGTCAGTCTCTGTTTGCATTTTCCAATTGACTGATATGACACTTCATAAAGTTATGTTGTTTGCTTTAATTTTATTGTTATCTATGGAGATTTGTGCTTCAATTTTTCTGTTCTTTTCTTGTTACGGTCATGACTTCTCTCTTGTCTAAGCAAATTGTCATGTCGTGGTCCTTGCACACTTTGGTCAGATCATTTAGATGTTTTTAAATTAATTTTCTGTTGATTTTAGTGCTTGATCATCTGAAAAAAGGAACTCTGTGAAAATGTTACCTTCATTCCTATTAACTCTTTTACATATGTGCATATGGGATTTATAAAATCTTAATTGTCCATTGCCAACACGTTTAATAGACTTGACAGCCAGTACACTAGCTTCATAGATATAAATTTAGATGACCTCACCTTAAATGAAGTGGAGGTGTAAGGCATATGGGCTAATAGCAAGGCTGCAAGTGAAGATGATACACATCTGAGATACTAAAAACAATGGATAGTCATAACTTACAATACCTGCTTAAAGTGTTTAATATAATATAGAAGCAGAAAAGGTACGGACACAGTAGAAAAGAGGTATAATTGTCAAAATTCCAAAAAAGGGCAATCTCAAGAATTGCAAAAACTGGAGAGGCATGACTCTTCGATCAGTTCATCGTCATTGAATGCCGTCTCTGCACTGAAGTTTGGCTACCGTGGAGCAGCATACCGCTCTGTCTCGTGCTTTAGTAGTGCAGGTTGTCATAGGCTGACTTGTGTAACTATCTAACTCTGTCAGTTGTCTCTAAAGTATTCTGTTAGATCATCATGAACAGAATGAAAGACGAAGTAGACACTGCCATGCGTGAAGAACAAGCAGGGTTTAGGAAAGGGAGAAGCTTGATCATATTTTCGCCCTAAGAATTATATTATAAGAACATATAGAAAATCAGAAACCACTTCTAAATTAAATTGATGACTTCAAAAAGGCTTACATAGAGCCTATATAGAAACTCATCATGAAACATACTCAAACAATATGGAATACTGCCAAAAATTATTAACATCATCAAAGATCTGTATGTTGGTTCCTCATGTGCAGTTCACACTGGGTCAGAATTGAGCAAATGGTTCCAGATTGACACTGGAGTAAAACAAGGATGTATTTTATATCTCTTGCTATTTGAAACTGCCATCAACTTCATAGAGCAGAGATGCTGTACAAGTAACAAAGGCATCGGATGGACACTTGGATCTCATTTGGAGGACCTCGATTTTGCAGACAACATAGTTCTTTTTAATAACAATGTGAACATGATGCAAAACAAACAAACAAACAAAAAATGCCCTGTCATGAATGGCTAGAAAAATAAGACTTGAGGTTAACCAAGAAAAGACAAAAGAGATTAAAAATCAAATTTGCACAGAAGAAAAATTATACCTGGAAAGAAAAGCAATGGAAGAAGTAGATCACTTTGTATATCTTGGAAGCTATGAAGATCAAGGAGGAGGCACAAAGAAAGATATTAGAATGAGAATAGTTAAGGCAGTAATGACTTTCAGAAACTTTGATAAAATAGGGAAATAAAAATTACTAAGTACAAAAACAAACTTAGGATTTTCAAGTCAAATTGTGTTTTTCTCCCTTACTTATGAATGCAAAGGAGGAAATACCACTTATATTCAAACATATGCTCCATGCAACGACACATATAGTGAGGACAGCAAACAAGAATATTTTGATGAACTATCAGCCACAATTAGATGTAAGAGCATACAGAGGTGCTGATGTTAATAGTGACCACAACCTGTGCATTGGGAAAATAAGATTAAAATTTAGAAACCAACAGAAGAGGTCAATTACACATAAAATTGATAGTCATAAACTGAAAGATGAAGCCATAAAGGAAAAGTTTAACATAGAGCTAAGTAATTGTTATCCAGCACTTGGTGAAATAGACTTAGATATCAATGAAATGTGGGACTCACAGAGCAAAATACTAATGACAGCAGCAGAAGCAAGTGCTGGACTGAAGAAAATGGAAAAACGAGCTTGGATCTCAGACACCACATGGAAATACATCAAAGAAAGAAGAGAAGCGAAGAGAGCCATGACTAATGTAAAGACAGATCTTGGAAAGGTTCTGGCAAAAGCAACATACAAAGAATTAGACAACAAAGTGAAAAGTTCGGCAAGAAGAGATACAAGAGCTTATATAGACAACTTGGCAGAGAAAGCAGAGACAGCTGCAATTACAGGAGACAGCAGAACTCTTTATACTGTACAAAAGATGCTGACAAACACCTATACATCCATTGGAACACCAATTCTAGACAAATCTGGATTAATGCTAACAACAAGCGCAGACATAAAAGCCAGTTGGGCAGAACACTTCAAAGAAATTCTTAACCGTCCACTACCTCACAGTTTAATAGATTTTGAAGCTGAAACACCAGCAGCAGAATTATATGTAAATTTAGATGACTTCACCTTGAGTGAAATAGAAACCACCTTAAAGCTAATGACCAATAACAAGGCTGCTGGAGAGGATAAGTTAACAGCTGAGATCCTCAAGGCAATTGATAGCCATAATTTAATACATCTCCAAAAAATGTTCAACATCATTTGGAAAACAGAGAAGACGCCTCATAAATGGAAAAAAGGAATCATTGTTAAGATCCCAAAAAAGGGCAATCTTAGAGATTGTAACAACTGGAGAGGCGTGACACTTTTGTCAGTTGCCTCAAAGTTATTCTGTAAAATCATCCTAAATAGAATAAAGGATTCAATAGATACAGTAATGCGTGAAGAACAGGCTGGGTTTAGAAAAGGGAGAAGCTGTCTTGACCACATTTTCACTCTACGACTTATATTGGAGGAACACATTGAAAAGCAAAAACCTTTTGTACTTAACTTCATCGACTTCAAAAAAGCATTTGATAGTATTCATAGAGATTCTTTGTGGAAAATTCTGAAGCAATATGGCTTACCATCAAAAATCATAAATATTATCAAAGACATGTATGATGGTTACACATGTGCAGTTCGAACAGAGGAAGGACTGAGCGAATGTTTCCCAATAGAAACTGGGGTTAAACAAGGATGTATTTTATCGCCCTTATTATTTGGAATTGTTATGGACTTCATAATGAAGAAATGCTGCACTGGTAATAAAGGCATCGAATGGATACAAGGAGACCATTTGGAGGACCTCGACTTTGCTGATGACATAGTTCTCATCAGCAGTCAGATAAAAACGATGCAGGAAAACACAAATGAACTATCATCAATAGCCAGCAAAATTGGGCTTGAGGTCAATCATGAAAAGACTAAAGTCATGAAAAGTTTAATTCCAACAAGTGACAAAATATACATGGAAAACAAACCAGTAGAAGAGATCGATCACTTTATCTATCTTGGAAGTCACATTGATCGAGAAGGGATACGAGCAAAGAAATTAGAATCAGACTGGCTAAAGCAGCAATGTCTTTCAGAAGCCTTGAAAAGTTGTGGAAATCAAAACTGATTAGCACAAACACAAAACTTAGGCTATTCAAATCAAATGTACTATCAACCCTTACGTATGCGTGTGAAAGCTGGAAAACAACAAGAGATATAGAAACAAAGTTGAACGCATTCGAAAATAAATGTCTAAGGAAAATACTTGGTATAGAATGGAACGAATTCAAAACAACGAGGAAATTAGAGAAATCGCCAATCAACCACTAATATCTTCAGTAATAAAGAAAAGACGATGGTCATACGTTGGACATGTGATGAGAAGAGATAATAATCGAATAGCAAAGCATGCCCTCATATGGGAAACAACAGGTAAAAGAAAAAGAGGAAGACCCAGGGAGACACTGAGAAGAACATTGATGAGAGAGGCAAGAGCAGCAGGAATCGGCTCCATCAATGAGATAGAACTGCTTGCACAGAACAGAGACAGATGGCGAGATTTGATAAAATATCTTTAAAAGAAAACTGCTAGAACAAAAATTCATATAGGAGAAGGTGTATCTTGGTCTACGCCCTATGGGCCGGTTACGGCTCGAAAGGTCAATAGATAGATAGATCAGCCACAATAAATAAAGTCAAAGACACAGAGAAATTGTTTGTACTAGGAGATTTCAACGGTAGAGTAGGACAAATGAGAACACCATGGGAATTATACCTAGGACCATTTAGTGACATTAGAACAGAGTGTAACAGTAACGGTGAACACCTACTAAATATTTGTGCAGAACATGATCTATATATAACAAACACATTTAATCAGCACAATCGTAACCAAATACTTACTTGGTATAAATGGAACGACACGGACAAGGCCTCCCAAATCGATTTTATTTTGACTAGAAGACATCAAAGGAGGGACATATAACAGACTCAAGATCTATACCAAATGCAATATTAGATACAGACCATAAGCCTGTATTACTATGGCAGAAAAAATGGATTAGGAAACTACAGATGACAAGACCTCAAGCACAAAGAATCGATCTAAAAGCAATAAAGAATGTAAACATACAAAAAGAAATAGAAGAATCAGTAACCAACAAATACCAAACCCGAATACAACCTACAAACATAGAAGAAGCATGGAAACAGTTTAAAGAAGGTCTAATAGAGTCAACACAAGAGAAATGCGGTCTGAAAAATATAGGAAGGAGCAGAAAGAAACATACAAGATGGTGGAATGAAGTAGTTAAATCAGCAGTGAAACACAAGAAAGAAAAGTATAAAACGTGGCAGAAGACAAAAACAACAGAAGACTACAGTCACTATAGACAAGCCAGAAATGATAGCAAAAAGATCCTAGAACAAACAAAAGCAGACTCATGGAAAGCATTTGGTGAAGAATTAGCAAAAACATGTAGAGAAGAACCCAGAGAATTCTTCAAAAGTGTAAAAGCAATGAGAGTAAGAAATAATGATTATAACCCAACCACTATAATAAACGACAAGAAAGGTAGACCAATCAGCAGCAGGAAAAACATAATAATCAGATGGAGAGAATACTTTAAGGAATTATTAAACCAGGGAAATACAAACGGAAATACAGAGTTTAAACATAGGCAGTATGATGAACAGGAACCGAATATACTTAAAGCAGAAGTAGAATGGGCATTGAAACAGAATAAAAAGAACAAAGCAGCTGGTATAGATGGAATAACAACAGAAATGCTACTAGCCTGTAAGGAAACAGCTATAGATTGGCTTACTATCATATTCAATATGGCTTGGGAAGAAAGAAAAGTCCCAGACGATTGGCAAAAAGCTATCATTGTCCCATTTTGGAAGAATAAGGGAAGTAAAAGGGAGTGTGAAATGTACAGAGGAATATCCCTATTGAGTCAAGTTGGTAAAATGTTTGCTAAAATATTAGAGAGGAGAGTAAGATACATAATAGAACCACAATTAAGTAATAATCAATTTGGATTCAGAAAAGGCAAAAGCTGCACTGATGCTATATTTACATTGAGACAACTATGTGAAAAAACAATAGAATATGACAGAAACCTAAATATAGTGTTTATAGATCAGGAAAAAGCGTTTGACCGTGTGGACAGGAACAAACTTTGGCAAACTTTAGAAACATACGGGGTAGCAGGACAACTACTAGAAAATATAATAGCACTATATAAAAACAGTCAAAGTGCCGTCAGAACATCGGAAGGTCTGTCAGAATGGTTTCAGGTTACAACAGGAGTAAGACAAGGATGTGTCCTCTCACCACTCCTCTTCATCATATATATGGACAAAATAAATCAGGAAACAACCAACAATAAGGACAAATCAAATAATAACATAGAGGTAGAAAACTCCAACATCAATGAGCTACTCTTCGCAGATGACCAATGCCTAATATATGAGGATGAAAACCTGCTACAACAGCATTTAACATCTCTAGATAAAAGCTGCACAAACTACAGTATGAAAATTAACACAGCAAAAACAGAGGCTATAAGAATAAGCAAATTGAGACACCCATTAAACATCAAGATCAAAGACAAAGAAATAAAACAAGTAGAGGAATTTAAGTATTTAGGCGCAATGTTCACAGAAGATGGAAAACTAGACAGAGAAATTGACATGAGAATACAAAAAGCAAATGCTGTCACATACCAGCTTTCACCATTGTTAAGACATCCAAACATTTCTATGCCAGCTAAACAACAAATGATAAATAGCATCTTCATACCAACTTTGTGCTATGAAAGTCAAACATGGACCCTTTCAAAATCCCATTTAAGAAAAATCAATACATGTGAGATGCGATGCTTGAGAAAAGTAACAAACAACACAAGAAGAGATAGAATACCAAATGAAACCATAAGAAAAATGGTAGGAACAAAACCCTGCCAAGAATATATAGAACAACAACAACTTAAATGGTTCGGCCACCTGGTCAGAATGAATCCTCACCAATCACCATCAAGGGCGTTCTTCTCGAGAATGCATGGGAAAAGACCAAGAGGAAGACCCAGAAGAAGATGGATAGATGCAGTGACAGAGACATGTAACAACAAAGGAAAATCACTAATTCAGACAATTCGAGCAGCACAAGAACGACAAATGATATAAATCACGACACCCTTTAGGTATCAGTGAAAGAGAAAAGAAGAAGAAGAAGAAGACTTATGAATGCGAGAACTGGAAGACAACTAAAGAAATAGAAAATAAATTGGATGCATTTGAAAACAAATGCCTCAAGAAAATATGTCATGTATCATTGAATGAGTTTAAGACTAGTACAGAAATAAGTGAAATGACAAAGAATCCAAAAATATTATCTATAATTAAGAGAAGAAGATGGTCATATGTTGTCTATGCGATGAGAAGAGACAACAAGAAAATCTCTAAGCAGGCCCTCAAAAGGAAACCAGAGTGTAAAAGAAAAAAGGTGGACCTAGATAAACACCAAAAAGAACACTGAGGCAAGAAGCAACAAAAGCAGACAATGGCTCACTCACCAAGGTTGAATAACTCGCCTAGAACAGAGATGAAGGGTGAGATACAATGCGGGTCTTGTGCTAGGTCATTTGCTCGATAACAAGATGTCTGATACAGATAATCTATAATGATGAATGATGATATCGTATGACAGAGGAACAGTTGGCTGTGTTCACTTTCTGCACGGTTTCGCCTTATGTCTTTTGGCGTGTGCTGAAACTGCTACGATGGGGACTAAAGTTACCTTTCTTTGTTTGGGAGATGAGATATTAATTTGGATGATTACGCTGGCACGGGCGGTTGAGCAATTATGGATTTTAATTCGTTCGCAGTGATACTGGGGCCTTCCATAACCAAATAACCAAAATAATCTATAATTTTTGCCTTATATGCCAACATTGGCTCAAAAGGACAATAGATAGATAGATATATGATTGTGATGATCCTTGCTGTACTCTGGATCTGATAGTAAAAGCTTTTGAGTAGCTGACGACATTGACTGTTACTTTACATTGATTGTTCTGTTAAAGGCTTCCAAACATTCTGATAAGATTGTTATTTACTCCATAGTGTTTTAATATATGCTACAGTCATTGTTTTTCTGCTCTGTCAAATGCCTTTTACTATTCTACAAATTGTAGGTGCAGTTTTTGTTATCTTCAATATATTTCTCAGAAAAACTGTCTTGAGGCAATGAGATGTCTTTATTTACCGAAAAGAGCACTAAACTTTTCAGTCTTTAAACTTTCTTTTCAATTGGTTGCATTGTTATTCTAGATAGACTTTTCTCATATAATCTTCTTTATCTTTTCAGAAATCTGGTTTTATTTGTTTCTGACCATTCAAATATTCTCTGTATGAGATTGAATTTAATTATTCAGAAAAGAGCAAATAATTTCATATGAGATATGATGTACCTTTTATTTTATGCTATATTCATTACAGTTTTACAGATTTAATTTCACAAAAAAGGTATGCAAAGAAATAAAACTATGCAATAAAACTAAGTAATAAAATCAGAACGTATATTTATTAAAGTCAAAACACTTATACCACAACAAATAGACATTTTGTTGAGTAATCACAAGATAGCTTATGGCTTAAAACTAGACCTCAAATTAAAAGAACAACTGAGGTATTGAAAACCTGAAAAGAGAGTTTGTTGCAGAAAGTTTTATTGTTAATACAGCAAGACAATGTATGATGATCACAGTATCAGATCACTGTACAATAATTGTTGTTTCTTTTTTTAGCTATCTGGGAACACAAATTGGATTGATGGAGCCATAAAGGCTGCACAACAGATTTGTTCTAATATTTTCAACCAGAACCCAGATGTTCAAAACAATAATAATTCTAATGACTTGGCAATAGCTTTCTTGAACACAACCTGCACACCAACTGACTGCAGTGGTCATGGAACATGCTTCAGAGGTTTGTTGGTTGTTTTGTCCATTACCACGTAAAGCTGTCACCATACCACTTTTTTTCTTCTTTTTTTTTTTAGAATTGCTATTATCACCAGCTTTACAGCAGCTTCACATCTCTATGCATCTTGATACCTTTACTTGTTTGTTGGTTAAATAGTATATATATTCTTTAAGGCGATCTTTCACATGTTGCAATGAATTATAAGATTAAACTATAATTCAGTTCAATAGTAGAAATGAACCATTTTTTGTTTATGTATTACGATATCAGGTATTTAATTATAACATTTTTCAAAGAAAAAAGAAATGAGAAAAATTATGTTTAATTTATTTTAAAATGTACAAATTTTTATATTACAGCATTTGGCAACATTATCAGATCACATGCCCTTTGCAGAATGCTGCATTCACCACAACCCATCTGAAAGAATCTTTGTCTCTAGCCAGATCTCCCATTTCTTCTGTTGTCCTGTTCAAGGTCTATTTGATGTCTTTAAACCATTTTCTACTTGGTCTGTCACTGATGCTTTTTTTATTGTTATAATCTAACAGTAGTCTGAAATCAGTAGTTTGCCATTGCTTTCTGATATACGATTGCAAAATAATTTTACATTTGTGATTATAATGTATTTACAGTAAAAAAATATTTTTTAAAAATTAAATTTTAAAGTTTCTAATAATATATACATTTAAACAACAAGTAAATGTATACAAAAAGACCCAAAATTGCATATACCGACCACATTACCCCAAAAATCATGTGCTGAAGGTCTGTAAAATTTATGGTCACTAACGCCATATTCCCTATATGCCACTTTTATGCAGATATTTGTAGCACATTGTTTGTAAAACACTTTTACTTTGAATTAAAAAAGAATTTTCAGCATCTCATCGAATTTAAACTTTGTTGATGAATGAATTTAATATATAAATGACTGTTAAAAATATTTTTATTATCTGATATTTAATACATGGACAGGCAAACTGAAATATATCTGTGTAAACTGGAAAAATAATTTTCAAGATATAAGTTTTATTTAAGTAATGAATAATGTGTTATTACGCAGAAAGAAACTTTGAAGATTCCATAGCCAATATTATATAATGCAAAACAGTTCACAATTATAGATTTAGATCTGAATGTTGACCACTTATTGGTTTAAATAGGTTGAAACATTTTGTTTTTAAAATAGAAACAAGAAAGTGATAAAATGTCAACATATTTATATTAGAAGTAAGGCAGCTTGGCGTAATACCAACCACTTTACCCAAAAATGTGCCATGATCACGGAAAATTATGGTCACAAACACCATATTTCCCATAGGTCTAGCAAGACATGGACAGAACGTTAAATTAAATAATTTAGTACTATAAAAATTAATATGTTTATATATATGTATATGTGGATGGACATTATAATTAGACCTAAACTAAGATATAGAGATATCTGCAAATCATCTCTGAAAGACTTCTCCATCTGTGAAAACGACTGGCAACATCTGGCAAGTGATCGCACATCATGGAGAGCACGTATAAGGAACGGTATAACAACATTTGAGACTGTTCTAAGACAGGACTTAGAAGAGAAGAGACTCATGAAAAAGGATGGTAAACCCTGTGGACCAGCGAGCCTGACCTGTTCATTATGTGACCGCGTGTGTTTGTCAAACATTGGTAGAATTAGCCACGAGAGAAGCTGTTCGGCAAAAACAATACCTCAAAAAAATACGCAATAGCCTCCACTAGACCGTCTGACAAGACGAAAAGGGCCATATATATATATGGACATTATCATTATGAGTAACAAAAAGCATTATAAGAATTTCAGAATAAACTATGGAAGGCACATTCTTCTGAATATTTTAGAAAATGCAGAGACCAGGTAGAATTAGATATTTAAATGCCATATAAATTACATGAAACTGTAAGATACTTTGCAAGAAACAAAAGAGAACTTGAGAGTGAACTTTTTCATTACATACACCTTATCTATCTATCGACCTTTCGAGCTGTAGCCGGCCCATAGGTTGTAGACCCATATACTCCTCTGATCTAAATTTTTATTCTAGCAGTTCTCACTCCTTGTAAAGATCTTTTATCAAATCTCACCATTTGTCTCTGTTCTGTGCAAGCAACTCTATCTCATTGAGGGAGCAGATTCCTGCTGCACTTGCCTCTCTGATCAACATTCTTATCAGTGTCTGCCTCTTTTCCTCTAACTTGTTGTTTCCCACATGAGGGCTTGCTTTGTTATTCGGTTATTATTTCTCCTCATCACATGTCCAACATATGACCATCGTCTTTTCTTTATTACTGAAGATATTAGTGGTTGATTGGCGATTTTTCTAATTTTTTCATTTGTTTTGAATTCGTTCCATGCTATACCAAGTATTTTCTTTAGACATTTATTTTCGAATGCGTTCAACTTTGTTTCTATATCTGTTGTTGTTTTCCGGCTTTCACACGCATACGTAAGGGTTGATAGTACATTTGATTAGAATAGTCTAAATTTTGTGTTTGTGCTGATGAGTTTTGATTTCCACAACTTTTCAAGGCTTCTGAAAGACATTGCTGCCTTAGCTATATTCTGATTCTAATTTCTTTACTTGTATCCCCTTCCCAATCAATGTGACTTCCAAGATAGATAAAGTGATCGATTTCTTCCACTGGTTTGCTATGCCATGTATATTCTGTCATCTGTTGGAATTAAGCTTTTCATGACCTTAGTCTTTTCATGATTGATCTCAAGCCCAATTTTACTGGCTATCATGAATAGAATAAAGGATTCAATTGATACAGTAATGTGTGAAGAACAGGCTGGGTTTAGAAAATGGAGAAGCCACATTTTTACTCTACAACTTATATTGGAGGAACATATTGAAAAGCAAAAACCTTTTGTACTTAACTACATCGCCTTCAAAAAAGCATTCAACAGTATTCATAGATTTTTTGTGGAAAATTCTGAAGCAATATGGCTTACCATAAAAAATGATAAATATTATTAAAGACATATATGATGGTTACACATCTGCAGTTTGAACAGAGAAAGGACTGAGCGAATGTTTCCCAATAGAAACTGGGGTTAAACAAGGATGTATTTTATCGCCCTTGTTATTTGGACTTGTTATGGACTTCATAATGAAGAAATGCTGCACTGGTAATAAAGGCATCGAATGGACAAAGAGACCATTTGGAGGACCTCGACTTTGCTGATGACAAAGTTCTCATCAGCAGTCAGATAAAAACAATGCAGGAAAACACCTTATCTACATGTGATTAAAATAGATATTCTTGCTAAAATGGAATGTTTTTTAGATTTATATGTACACAGTTTGTCAATTGTAATCAACTACAAAAAAGGCTATGACAGTTAATGTACTTTAAAAAGAAAAAAAAAACAGTGGTTCAATTTACATTGATATTTGTGGTATAGATTTTCTGATGCAAACTATGACTTGTACTAAATAATGAATTCAAGTAATTGTGCATAAATGTTTTTTTTGGCAGGTCATTGCATGTGTGACAAGAATTATACAAACACAGGATGTGATGTCAATGTCAATGATATGAAGCCACCAAAACTGCTACAACCTGAAGATGGAAAGTACATGTGTGAGATTGATACTGATTCAGACTGCAACTCAATATTTTTGCAAGGCACAGACTTTGTGAGCTCTAGTCTCCTGTCTTGTCACATCAGAACTGTGGAGGCAAGTATTATCCATTAATAATGATATTCACAGAACATATACTAAAGCCTTAACTATCTTAATAAAATATGATTATTTTTCTATAAGTTAGCTTGTTCTATATACAGGATAACATTATGCTGAATGCAATTTTGAAAATTTTCTTTATCGTTTAGCTGTATTGCCTGCTTTACCTGTTAAAGTCTATAAGGAATCTTCTTGTCTAGATCCCACCATCGCCGGAAAACAAGTTTAAGGTAATGATGACTGCTCAAGGGGAAACCATTCCCAATGAGCTAGCTATTGTACAAATGATACTTTATATTATCTGTCAATGACAATATTTCTATAAAAATAACACAAAAGGGAAATAACATCATGTTTTTAACTTTCATTATCAGTAAAGAAAAACAATCAGCTCAGATCAAGAGCGCAACAACCATATAATTTATTATCTATCAAGAACCATTATTGGTAGCAAATATGTAGTTTTGAAAAAAAATGTGTGGCTGAATGAAAACAAGGCATCAATGCTGACACATAATAAATATTTTTAACTTACCAGTTAGTAGTTTTAGGTAAATATTTTGCTGGGGCACCATATTTTAAACAAAGGCCTACTTTAGTAATTGTTCAAGTTATTTTTAATGAATGGAATCGCACTCTTTAAATTATATTTTTAAATTCTAATGTTAATAATATTTACATTAAAAGTGTTTCCTCTAATGAAAAAATTTGCTGAGCGATAATGTAGGTTTGGTAACATAATTTATTATTTGTTATTGATAACTATAATAACGGGTTTTCATCATCATCATCGTGTGCCTTCTCCGCAACAAAGGTTGGCTACCATGGATCGCCATTCTACTCTGTTTCTTGCTTTGATGGTGCAGGCTGTCATAGATTGACTTGTCCATCTTTTGATGTTACTCGTCCATGTTAGTCTTGGTCTGCCTCTGCCTCTTTTACCTTGTATTTTTCCTTCCAATATTACTTTTAGTAGGCTGTTGTGTCTTTTAACATGCCCCAAAAATTTCATTTGTCTTGTCTTAATTGTATTTAGTAGTTCTCTTTTTATTTTCAGTTGTTTTAAAACTTTATCATTTGTTATCTTTTGTTTCCATCCAATTCTACCTATTCTTCTATAAATCCACATTTCAAAGGCTTCAATTTTCTGTTCTGTTTTCTTGTCTAATGTCCATGTTTCTGCACCATACAGGAATATTGAGAAGATGTAACATTTTTTCCATTCTTAGTTTCAGCCCTGCTGATATTTGTTTTGTTGTTAGTATATTTTTCATGGCATTAAAATTACTTTTTGCCATACCTATTCTTTTGTTTATTTCAGTTTTGCATTTTCCATCATTGGTTATAGTATATCCCAGGTAGTTGTAACTCTGGACTGTCTCCAGATGTATTCCCTCAACTGTGATATTTAATTGTAGGTCTTGAGAATTTTCTTTGTTTATGATCATAGTTTTAGTCTTTTTGATATTCATTTCTAGTCCATATTTTTTGCTTGTTATGTTTATCACATTAAGCAATTGTTGTAGGTCTTTAGGATTTTCTGCTAGTAGAACAGTATCATCAGCATATCTCAGGTTATTGATTATCTTTCCATTAATGTTTAGGCCTGGTATCTCTGAGATGTTTTTAAAGATTTGCTCAGTGTATAGATTGAACAAGCTTGGTGATAGGATGCATCCTTGTCATACTCCTCTTTTTATGTCCATGGGTGTAGAGTTCTCCTTGTTATATCTTATTATTGCTGTTTGCTCCCAGTACAAATTACATATTAGTCGTATGTCTGCGTTGTCTAGATTTATATCCTTTAGGCAGTCTATAAGTTGGTTATGGTGTATTCTATCGAAATCTTTGGTGTAGTCTATAGAGCAGGCATATATTGGTTTGTTTACTTCTGTGTACTTTTCAATCAATGTTCTTATGCTGAATATGGCTTCTTTTGTCCCACTGTTTTTCTTGAATCCAAACTGTTGCTCATCTAATTCAGTATTGATTTTATTCTGAATCCTTCCCTGTATAACTTTTAGTAAAATTTTTGTTACCTGGCTCATTAGGCTTATTGTTCTGAAGTCACTGCATTCAACTGCACCATTCTATAACGGGTTTTAATATAATAATTTTTTATAATAAGTTTTGTGTACTGCCGGGGTCCAAAAGGGGATAAAAGAATTGCAGCACTGTTCCCTACTAGCATATTTATAAGGAGTGACTAAGAAGAGTTGGGCATGGGAGGGTGGGGCATATTATCCTATACTGTAAAAAAAAAAGCCGAAAATAATTCACAAACATGGACAAGTCAAAGAAAAGAAAAAAAGGAAATCTGCCATTCAGGAAAGATAAGGGCTCTCTGTCTAAGAGATGTATAAAAAATGAAGAGATGGAAGGAGCACTTTGAAGAATTCTTAAGCAGCCTAAATAACCCTCCAGATATACAACCAGCAGAGGAAGAGTTGCATGTTAACTGTGGAAAGCCAAATAAAAAAGAAATAATGAAAGCCATCAAGCTATTTAAAAATGGTAAAGCCACATGACCAGATGAAGTTCCCTTAGAAGCCATGAAAGCAGATAATAACATCTCTAACAAGATGTTAAATAATCTACTAGACAAAATAAGGGAAAGGGAAGAAATATCTAAAGACTGGAAAGAAGGTTTATATGATCAAACTACCGAAGAAAGGAAGTTTACAGGAGTGCACACATTATAGGGGAATTATACTGCTATCAAGTGCCAGGGAAAATACTAAGCAGAAACATTTTGGAGAAGCCACAGAGAAACATTTGAGAGATGAACAAGCAAGTTTTAGGAAAAACAAATCATGCACTGATCAAATAACTACTTTATGTACAATAGTTGAGCAAAGCTTAGAACTACAGTCCCCGCTTTTTATTGGAATGATAGATTATGAAAGGCGTTTGAAAGTTTAGACAGAGGAATGCTTTGGAAGTTACTGAGTCATTACAGAATCCCCATAAAGTTTATTAACCTGATAAAAATAATGTATTATATGAATTAAATGTAGTGTGCACGAAGGGCAGCTTACAGAAGCATTTGAAATAACAACAGTAGAAAGGCAGGGATGCCTTCTATCTCAATATCTCTTTCTGATGGCCATAGATTGGATTATGAAAATAACTCAGAACAACAGAAATATATTCCAGTTTTCTCGGATCAAGTGACTTGATGACTTAGACTTTTCTGATGCCTATCACATAATCATCAACAGATGCAAGATAAAATGAGCACACTTGATGAGAGGTAATAACAGATAGGACTGAAAATAAAAGAGATAAGACCAAAATTATGAGAATTAATGCAGCTAGCAATAACCAAATAACAATAGGAGAAATACCTCTACTAGACATACAATCCTAAATCTTACATCAATCTTGGCAGTAACATAGATAAAGAAGGAAGAACAGAGAATGAATGATACCAAAATAAGGATATAAAAAGCAAGAGTGGCATTCGTTGCACTGGGATACATATGGAAATCCAAGGAAATTAGATTAAATACAAAAGTTAAAATGCTCAACTCCAATGTTAAGTCAGTCCTATTATATGACTGTGAAACATGGAAAACAACAAAAATGACAACCATGAAGATACAGACCTTCATTAATGGATGCTTGAGCAGAATAAAAGGATGGAAATGGCTGAACAAAATCACTAACATAGAATTTTTGAAAAGTTCCATTCAGATACCAGTAGATAAAGAAATACAATAAAAATGATGGCGTTGAATAAGACACACACTGTGGAAGCCAACTGAGAGTATTATGCAACAGGCAATTTTTTGGAATCCCCAAGAAAAAGACAAAGAGGAAGACCAAAATATTCTTTGAGAAGACAGATGGAAGCAGAGATGAAGATGATAGTGAAGACACGGAATGGTCATAAAAAATTGCAAGAAATAGAACAGCTTGGAAAGTATTTGTTGAAGACCTATAGGGAGTGGAAAGGAAGAAAAGAGAGATAATATAAAATGAAAGAAGGTGTTAGAGATAATATAAAAGGAAAGATGATGTTAGAAAGTACACTTCAATGTCCATGCAATTGTGTCTGTTGTAATAACTTAATGGAGTATAATTACATACAATCAATTGGAAAGACTAACCTTTACACCAGAGCAGCCATACAACATCAAGAGATGGACAGGAGAACATATTATAAATGATATACCATCAAGGCTAGAGACAGTGAAATGATATTCCATGGTAGACTTTTGATGGCACAAGAAGATGGTGATGAATCTGAATGATTAAATTTGTTTACAATTAATTGTGATACATAAGAAATAAATATGTTGATTAATTAAGTTGCTGCCGGAATTATGCAAATTTACTTAAAACTATATGTTAAAATAAAATAAAGATTTTCTAAAACATGGTAAATATCATTAGATTTCAAATGTGCGATTAGAAGAAAGTTGGTATAGATGAAAAGATAAAAGAAATGTGAATTTGGATTAGGGTAGGGTTTTTACAAAAAATGCTTTTTTTACTGACAGGGTTAAAATAAAAGCTCAAACCTAAAACAGACTGCACTGGGAATGTAACTATTATTCTTGTCCCAGAAAGAACCTCTGGCATACTTTTTAAAAATGGGATATAAATATTTTTTAAAATATCATTTTTGGATGACTTGTGAAAATATAAGGATCCTGCTTATGTTCAGATACATGAAAGAACTAAATGGTTTTGAAAGCATTTAAAGTGAGAGTGTTGAAATGTTAGAATAATGAAATACAATTTTTCAGACAATGCTGTCATTTCATTTTAGATATAGTTGTCTTTAGTTTACAGTATTTGCCTACCTTTACTGATATGGACTACATTGTGATCATTTGCTGTTTAATTGTGTCAGCATGTGTTAATTAAAGTATGTTAAAATGTTAAATTGGCTTTGAAGGTGGATAATATGATCAATTCAAGACTAGAAATGTCTGCTGCATAATTCTGCAGGGTTTACTGAAACATGAGTAGGAAATGGTGTTAAAAAATATAGTTTTAAATTTGAAAAACAGATAACTTACAGGAGACATTACACAATACATTTTTCTGTCTGGAGTGTTGAGAACAAAGACATACAAATTGAAGACTTTTAATCAATAGTTTTAAAGTGTTTGTAAAAATGATTTTAAACAACTGAAGTATGTTAATAATTTTTTTTATGATTCTGAATTTTAAAAGGTCCCTTTTTTAACAGTAGCAATATGTGTGAATTCTTTTATTCAAGAGTATTTAAATGAACAAAGAAATAAAGAATAACATGAGTAACCAGAAAGAAAAAAGTTTCTTTTAAAAAGTGTCTTTACATACAATTTGAAATCACAATAAAGAATGCTAGTATATCTTATATTACTTAAACAACAATCTACATTGCTTTATTTCCCAGATCACAGAAACAGGTAGCATTACAGATCTCACATCTGGCAAAGAAACAATTGTTCCAGCTTATCTGATTGCAATGAACCAAATCAGATGTGATCTTGGTGTTAAAAGCACTATTAAGCGAACATTACAAGTATCTGTAAGCAATGATGGAAAAGTGGCTTATGAAGTTTATCAGACATACATTGCATATGATCCAATGTGCTATGACTGCAATTATAGATCCTGCCAAAAGAGAGTAAGTTAAAGTAGTTAGATCTCAGATAATTTCATTTACACTTTAAAAATCTGTTATCTTCAGGTCCTTTCTTTTGACTATAGGTCATTGACAATGTCCCTCCATTCATTCATTTTGTTAGACATTTTCTCTAATTTATTATAGTCAATGCTAATGTCTTTGAAGGTTTACAAACACACCAACATACACACAAGCCCACACATGCACTCATACACACAAATATGTCTCTATATGACAAGCATGTCATAAAAGATGACTACAAAGAATCATGCATCATATAAAACAAAATGCTACAAAAGTTCTTTCACTGAGGAGTTGATAAATGCACAAAGCAAAGGGTAAAGGCATAATGATGCATCAAGATGCATAGAAATGTGAAACTGCTGTGAAGCTGGGGATAAGAATGAAAATAAAAAGAAGGGAAAAAGTGATATGGTAACAGCTTTACATAGATGAGAAACAAAACACAAGTAGAATGATGTTTTAGTCAAGTAGGCCTTCAGCTGGAACAATAAACAACAACACAAACATATATAAGGATATACACACAAATCTAACTGAAGAAATCAACATATATATTATGATAATATTGAGATCTATAATATGATATTATTGAATATATAAGAATACAGCAAATCAAACTTATGCACAAGCACCCTGTAGAGAGATCAAATACTGTGGCATATTCCTTATATTTTGTATGAATAGAAGTTAATAGATGATGACCTATAATAAAATGTAATGATATATTCTAAAGTATTTATTTCTAAATTTTATACTTTAATCACTACTGTTACATTGTCCATTGTTTAGTTTTGCAAATATTAATCTCAATTGCCTCTATTTGTCTGGTGCTTTTATTGCTGCAGCATCTGGCACTGGAGTTTCAATGTCACGTCAGCCATCGTTTATATCTAGATATTCTCTTATTCAGTCTAAATAAAGTTTCTATTTTCACAGAGTAAAATATGCATCATTGGAAACAGATGTCTGCAGGAAGGAGAATCATCTGTGTATAGCGACTGTCAGTACTGCAACTTGACCAACCCTAATGACTGGTCAATTCGACTTGGTAAGTTAGAAAATCATAAAGTAAAACTTTAAAGAATGCATTTAACACCTTAATAATTTCATCAACATGGTGCGTACATTGATAGAAGAAGATCTCAAAAGGAAAACTGAGAAAAAGAAAAAAACTAACTGTGATAACAAAATGGAAACAAACAATGACAGTTACAATTTTTAAAAATCCTTATCTAGACTCTGCTAGTGGCCGATGCTAAAAATATTGAAGAGATTTTTGTCT
This sequence comes from Megaustenia siamemsis, assembly GCA_032433765.1. Classification (NCBI taxonomy): domain Eukaryota; kingdom Metazoa; phylum Mollusca; class Gastropoda; order Stylommatophora; family Ariophantidae; genus Megaustenia; species Megaustenia siamemsis. The sequence continues at coordinate 162,940,554 of JAVIAB010000092.1, forward strand.
GCATTTGATGAGATGCCTTCTGTTCATCTTCAATTAGACATGAAAAAACAATGCATATATGATGAGATTTCTGAAAGTGATAAAGTCACAGCAAGTGTACATTCAAAACAAATTTATGACAATATGTATGTCACTTAATACTCCCATTATACTTATTTGCAAATGAAAAAGTGAATGCATCTGGATGTCATTACTAAAAATATCCTGAGATATATGGACAAGGGTATTCACAGATTGATCAGCAACTAAAACATCAAAGAAGGCAGGCTCTATATAACCTACCCAAGTGGAAAGACAGAAACATACTCTCTTCCAGCTGTAACAAGGTGTACAAACTTTAGAGCAGAGACAATGACACTACATGCAACCATACAAACTTAATGTACAAGAGGTCCTAAGTTTAAAAAAATGTCATTCTCCATAATGCAGGGTCAGTAATACAAGTGATGTCCAGTAAGAAATAGGACAGATTCAATCAGAAAATAAAGAACAATATATGTTCACTGTCAGAAAGACAGAACAAGTCCTGCAGTGGATACCAGCACACTGTGGCATCCCTGGAAACTAGAAAGCAGATGAACTCACAAAAGCAGATGGGAGTCTTCAACAGTTCAACCAACACCACCTCCTCAAAGAAAATAAAACAATCATGAAACAAGTTAGGAAAATAGAATTGAATAGATTTATATGGAACATATGAGCCAGAACAAGACAGCTTAACAAACTCAACAGACCAAGATATTCAGACTCAGAATAGGTAACCATGGTCTCAGAGCACACCTACACAAGATAAGACTCAGTGACTGAGCTACATGCGAATTTGGTGCATCCAGACAAACTCCAGAGCATACACTACAGGATTGCAGTACTCTCAGCACTCTAAGAACACAAATGTGACCTATAGAAACAACCCTGCATGATAAGTTATGGAGAACTGGTGAAGACGTCAAACTTGTCTTGTTTGTAACCCCATACTGGTCTAAATGCTTAGCAATAGCTGATTGCTGAAAAACTAGAAATGTCCACTTCTTTTTATAACATACTGAACTTAATGAAACACTAAATATACAATTTATGTTAAAATAAAGATGGAATAGAAATTTTCTCACTAACAAAGATTTAATAATACAATGTTTCATACTGGAAAAGAAGTTAATGCTTGCAAACACTTTTCCAATATGAAACCTTGAAAAACAAACCCATAAAAATGAAAATAAAACAATGTGTAGAAAATAAAGTGTCTGAGAAAAATGTATTTCATTTTTTATGTTGGATGATTGACGACTAAGGAATAACTTTATTATACAATCATAAATATAACATCAACACCAACCTATCTTTCTATCTATTGACATTTCGTGCCGTAGCTGGCGATAGGGCATAGACCGAGATACTCTTTCTCTTATCTAAATTTTTAATCTAGCAGTTTTCAATCCTTCTAAACATATTTTATCAAATCTTTTTGTCTCTGTTCTGTGCAAGCAACTCATCTCATTGAGGGAACCGATTCCTGCTGCTCTTGCCTCTCTGATCAATGTTTTTCTCAGTGTCTCTTTAGGTTGGCCTCCTTTCCTCTTACCTGTTGTTTCCCACATACACCAACCTCATACACTAATATAACACTAAAACACTGATAAACAATGATTGTTTGCTGTATATACATGTATCTATACATATTGCAACCAGAGTAGTAAATGTAAGAGGATAGCTCAGTAGAAAGTGTGTATAGAGAATGACAGGCAACTTAACAGTGTTTGCCACCATGGTCTAGGTCAAAACAAACATAACCATTTATTGTGGTATCATCATACCTTATGGTTCAAGATATCGAGCCGTAGCCGGCCCATAGGGCGTAGACCCAGACACTCCTTCTTTATTGTCCTACTATTACAAATAAAATGAATCTAACATACCTGATATTAATTTTGCCTTTGCAGAGATCCCTGGATGTGAGAAAATGCTGCCTGAAAATAATAATGAAGATGACAGTGATAAGCAGACTCTTATTACAGCCCTCATTGCTGTGGGATGCTCCCTGGCTGTTCTCCTCATCATCCTGATTGGTCTGTGTATCTTCATAAAGAGGTAGGTTCAAAACTTTTTTGTTTATATTTATGCAAATTTCACACAAAATATATTTCAATATTATATCTCTCAACCCCTTGTTCAGCCTCATAATTCAATACTGATAAAATTATAAATAACATTGTCTATTGTCTTTCTCAGCTCTTTTTTAACTTTTACTTTTATAATGTATCTAGTCTTCTACTGCATACCCTTCTAGATATCACACTTAGAAAGTTCATTGATCAGATCTTGGCTGAAGACATATTAATACAGCTTGTCTAGCAGCCATTTTACTTGTGCCACAGTCACAATCATCAAAGGTTCCTATACTTAGGGTGTTAAAAAGAGGATACTCCAATTTACTATGACCTGGTAAGTCTACAAATCATTACTTATCCTTTTCTACTGTGCTACTGGTATACATAATTTCCCCGGTAACCCTGATGTTCCATATTCCATTTGTTCAGATAATTTGCTCCTGACAAACCTCTTAAACTCTCATTAGTTATACTTGTATAAGATTGGTAAAGTTTACCACTTTCCATTGCAAACTTGTTAGTATTATTTCCAGAAATATTGCAGTGTGGATGGAATCCACAGATTCATTACACAATTTTTTTTACAGTCATGGTAGTGCTTGTAAATTGTTGCTCTTAAATCATTCAGGTCTGCATTTCTGTGGCTCCGCTGTGCTATAAGAGAGTTGCGATAGCTCAATGGTTAGTGAACTGGACTACAAAGTACTAAAGGTCAGGTTCGATCCTGAGCGATAGCTTCCGGATTCACCCAGCCTTAAATGAGTACTAGATTTTTTCTGGGAAAGAAAGCAGCACGGGCGTAATACTGACCACATTACCTCAAAAATCATGTGCCGAAGATCTGTAAAAATTATGGTCACTAACATTATATTCCCTATACGCCTCTTGGCGTGACGGGGCTCTTTACTTTTCTAACTACTCTGTGTTATAACCACTAACAGAGCTTCCATGAAGAATACAATGTTTCTTCTTTGCTGTTCTGCAAAATATTCCAGCTGTAGTTTTCAGAACTTCTACCTTGGTCTTAAAGTGGCTTTGATATTTCCCTATTGCAAAAGAGTCTCTTACTGTGTTTAAATATTCAAACTAATGAGGATTCCTTCCCCTTCATTTATTGTTGCATTGGTTGCTGATCCATCTGTGTATGCATGTGCCTAGGTGTAGTTTAGGTAGTGTATTTCTATGTGTTGTAATGTTGTTGGGTTTGACTATTACTATCTTCTGTGTCATCATCATGTGCCATACTGGTTGGGGTAGGCGATCATGTCCTTCCACAATCTTCTATCTACAGTGCATCGTATCAGTTCTGTTGTTGACTGCTTTCCATGCCATGACACCAAGCCATCTAGTATTTTCTCTCTTTATCATCCGCGATCTCTCTTTCCTTTTATTTTGCCAGTTGTAACCAAGTATTCCAACTTTCCTTTTCTCATGATGTGCCCGAGAAATGTTGATTGTTTTTTTCTGATGTTTTTTAGGAGCCGCCTTTTTGTGTTGGCCTCTTTGAGAACTTCCTCATTGATCTTTTTAGCTGTCCAGGGAACTTTCAATATTCTTCTGAGAAATCCGATTTCTGTGGTCTCTAATTGTCTTTTCATTTGTTTGTCTTCCGTCCATGATTCGCTTCCATAGGTCAGAATTGGTTCTATATAGCACCGATGAACTCTCTCTCATTTTTATTGACATAGATTTGCTGCATAAGATATTTTTCATTTTCTGAAATGCTATTTTGGCCTGAACTATTCTGCTTTTTGTTTCTGTGGTGCATCTTCCATCTGATGTTATTATTGTGCCCAAGTATTTCAGATGTTGTACTTGTTTCAAGCTTGTCCTGTTTATTTTTATGCTGCATGCTGGTGATTGTTTCTTCGATATGACCATTACTTCTGTTTTCTTACTATTCAGACTGAGACCTTTCTTGTTGCTTTCTTTTACTATTATATCTATCATTTCTTGTAGTTCATTCTCTGTCTCTGCTATTAAGACTGTATCAACCGCATATCGCAAATTATTTATGTTGTGGCCACTGACTTCTATTCCTTTTTTCTTCTGTGTAAGTGACTGAAATGATGCTGATCACATTACCCACAAAACATTCAAATGGTTATTGAAAGAATATGGCACTAACATTATATTTTCCAAATGTCTTAAAGCCTTTACTTTTTTGTATTAGAGATACTCTCAGTTATATCAAGGAGGAGATTTTTCCTCCAAACTTGTGTAGCAGTGTTAATTTGTTTAAATGTTGTCACAGAGTTTATTGAATCATCTTTTTGCACATATTTTGTTGATTCCACAAGGTTGTTCAGCATTAGTTTACTTGTTCAAAACCATTTATTTATTGGCCCATGATTATACATTTGTCTTTTGTATTTTTTGCATTATTGTTGGGTTCTTCTTGTTGGGGAAATTAAACTTGGAAAAAATTAGACTTCATTGCTGTTTTCCATGCTGCAGGCCCATGCTCTAGGTTTCTAGTCTTGAATATCTATTGTGATAATTTAAATTTGCATTTACTGTATGTGTTTTAGACGTGATGCGCGGAGAAGACGTGAGGCAGCACGCAGAAATGGAGCCATAAACAGAGCCTATGTTGATGATTTACCATTCCATGGTCAGCCTGTTCCAGCTTTTCAACCCACTGAATGGCGAAATGATAACTTGCTTCCTCCGAAGTACAAGTCATAAAACATAAGCCTAATTATTCCAAGACAATTCCTTAAATTCAAAATAACATACCCTTTACTTTTATTCAAACACATAATAATTGTAAAAAATAATTGTACAAAAAAAAATTTTTTTTGTATTTAAATTGTTATTTCAGTTTATTTGAGAATTTTGAGAGTTTATTTGAGACAAAATTGTTAATTTGAGTTTAATGGAAATAACGGCCCTTACACTGTGATAATGTTATTCTTATACATTTTAAAAATTATTTTATTTTATATTTCTTTTTAATTAAACATATCCTTAAACTGGGATGTATAATAATAATCACAATTAGGATTTTTAGAATAGTTTGCTCAGAACAAATTATCAGGAGCACATGCACTTTGCTTCAGACATATTTTGATTAAAATGCACACAATTTGATCACTTTCACACTCACATAGTTTAATTAATTAGATTAATGTGCACATACACATTCAACTGTGATGTTGATTCATCTATTTAAATTTGTGATAGGTCTTCACAATAATGCATCAAATTTGTTACTTTTCTCAGAGTTCTTTTCGATATACCAATCTACAAATAGTTACTCTTCTACAAGATTAAATGCCTATAATGGCATATATCTATTTAAGCAATCTTCTTCTATAGCACTTCTGCATAATAATATATAATAATTTTTAAGTACAAACTATGTTACATGCGGGCAAAATTGTTATATTTCTAAGGAAAATAAATCTGCAGTTGTTTCTTATGTTTCGATATAGTTTGTTGTGTTGATTATATTTAAAAAAATTGTTCATTACTTTATTCATAAACAAACTAGAGTGCATATCTTGGAAGTCTGTGATCTTTTAAATTATACTATTCAGTTATGACCTAGATAAACATAAAACATCAGGGTTGGATTCTATATAATATCAAGTACAAGCAAAACTAACTACTTTTACAAACAGACACACACCCACTTATATAGTAAAGTAAAGTACCCCCCGTCACGCCAAGTGGCGTATAGGGAAATATGGTGTTAGTGACCCTATATTTTACAGACCTTCAGCACATGATTTTTGGGGTAATGTGGTCGGTATTACGCCCGTGCTGCTTTACTTTCCCAGAAAAAAATCCGGTACCCATTTAAGGCTGGGTGAACCCGGTTGGGATCGAACCCTACCCCTTGTCCGTAGTAGTCCAGTTCACTAACCACTGAGCTATCGCGGCTCCCACTAATTTTTAGGGAATTAGTAAAACCCAGGTGTCCTCGCCAGGGAACGAACCCCGGCTGTTGCCGTGGTAAGCCAACCGCCTATCGATTGCGCTAACCGGACACCACCCACTTATATAATACATAAATAATAGCCAGATTTGATAAAAGAAGACAACCATAAAATTAAATTTTTGTGTTATATTTAAATATATTACAAAATAAAAACAAGTTGTTTAATAACAAGACAACCATATTGGAATATAAAAAGAGAAACATCAGTAATCAGTTCCGTACAATTCTCAACAGTAGATATAATTTAATTGACAATAGAAAAAGATTAATGTTATTATAAGACTTATTGTCTACATCAATGTAATAGTTTATCTGTAATGTTCAAAACAACAATAACGAAGCTGAAACATTGTAAGTTTTTATCTTTTATTGTATCTAATCCAGCTTTCCTATGACCCTGTATGGTTTTCAACAATAATAAGCAACAACTTTTCTTGTAACCCCTTTCTTACAAAACAAAATTAAGACAGTTTGTAATATTCTGAAATATAATTAAAATAGTTCCAATATATAGAGCTTTATGTGAATGCTCTGAATGAATTTAAAGAGATACGGCAACAGCAATAAATGAAAAGTAATTAGTCCTAAAACATTCATTAAAACCAGACTAAATAACCACAATATTTGGTAAATGTATAAATATAGCTTTACGCCTGCTAGCTGTAACATAGTAAATGATCATCTCAGGTCCTCAGAGACATGCCTTACACATACACACACATAGAGTGGACAAACCCTAAGGAGTCAAGTCACATTTTATCACAAAAATAGGCAAATATAAAAAATACTAATTAATAAGTCTATGCACAATTTATTACAACAGTATATATATATATATATTGCAGTATGTTCTATAAAAAGTTTTGTAAATCAAATAAATAATACATTTCTAAAAGAATCACAATTAGAGAATAATATTAACATCGGTATCTGCAATGCTACAATTAAAATACAAATTTAACACACACACACACACACACACACACATATATATATGTTATTATTATACCTATTTTTTTATGTCATTAGTTACGTTTCCTACAGTTTGTTCTGAAAAATAAACTTTTTTTATTTCTAGCAATTTATACACTGCTTTTGTTTTCTGTAACTTGTGTTATAATTTGCATTTGTGTTTGACTTTATTTATATTTCTGACTGTGCAAATTTTCATTATTTAAGTTATTTGGTTATTTGATTATTTGGTTATGGAAGGCCCCGGTATCACTGCAAACGAATTAAAATCCATAATTGCTCAACTGCCCGTGCCAGCGTAATCATCCGAATTACTATCTCATCTCCCAAACAAAGAAAGGTAACTGTAGTCTCCAACGTAGCAGTCTCAGCACATGCCAAAGGACATAAGGCGAAACCGCGCAGAAAGTGAACACAGCCAACTGTTCCCTGTCATACGATATCATCATTATTCATCGTAAACAATTGGAATATCGAAACATGTTATTTTAGTTATTTTATTTAGTTCTGTCCTGTATACAGTCCTGCATATAGGAAAAAGCAGAATTGTTCAGGGCAAAATAGCATTTCAGAAAATGAAAAATGTCCTGTGTGACAAGTCTATAGAATATTTAAATGAGAAAGAAAGTTAATCGGTCCTATATAGAACCAAATCTGACCATCTGACTTAAGGAAGTGAATTATGGATAGACAAACAAATGAAAAGACTATTAGATGTCACAAAGAAGGGATTTCTCTAAAGAATGTTTAGAATTTCATTGATGCCAAAAAGACCAACAAGAAAATTCCCAAAGAGGCCAACACACAAAAAAAAATAAAAAATAAATAAATAAAGATACAGTCAATATTTTCAGACACATCATCATCATGTGCTATACCGGTTGGCGTAAACGGTCATGTCCTTCCACAATCTTCTATCCATAGTGCATTGTATCAGTTCTGTTGTTAACTGTTTTCCATGCCATGACACCAAACTATCCAGTATTTTCTCTCTTTGTCATACACGATCTCTCTTTCCTTTTATTTTGCCAGTTGTAACCAAGTATTAGGAAGGACTGAGCGAATGTTTCCCAATAGAAACGGGGGTTAAACAAGGATGTATTTTATCGCCCTTGTTATTTGGAATTGTTATGGACTTCATAATGAAGAAATGCTGCACTGGTAATAAAGGCATCGAATGGATACAAGGAGACCGTTTGGAGGACCTTGACTTTGCTGATGACATAGTTCTCATCAGCAGTCAGATAAAAACGATGCAGGAAAACACAAATGAACTATCATCAATAGCCAGCAAAATTGGGCTTAAGATCAATCATGAAAGGACTAAAGTCATGAAAAGTTTAATTCCAACAGATGACAAAATATACATGGAAAACAAACCAGTAGAAGAGAGATCGATCACTTTATCTATCTTGGAAGTCACATTGATCGAGAAGGGGATACAAGTAAAGAAATTATAATCAGAATAGCTAAAGCAGCAATGTCTTTCAGAAGCCTTGAAAAGTTGTGGAAATCAAAACTCATCAGCACAAACACAAAACTTAGACTTAGACTATTCAAATCAAATGTACTATCAACCCTTACATATGCGTGTGAGAGCTGGAAAACAACAAGAGATATAGAAACAAAGTTGAACGCATTCGAAAATAAATGTCTAAGGAAAATACTTGGTATAGCGTGGAACGAATTCAAAACAAACGAGGAAATTAGAGAAATCGCCAATCAACCACTAATATCTTCAGTAATAAAGAAAAGACGATGGTCATATGTTGGACATGTGATGAGAAGAGATAATAACCGAATAGCAAAGCAACCCCTCATATGGGAAACAACAGGTAAGAGAAAAAGAGGAAGACCCAGGGAGACACTGAGAAGAACATTGATGAGAGAGGCAAGAGCAGCAGGATTCGGCTCCCTCAATGAGATAGAACTGCTTGCACAGAACAGAGACACATGGCGAGATTTGATAAAATATCTTTAAAAGAAAACTGCTAGAACAAAAATTCAGATAGGAGAAGGTGTATCTTGGTCTACGCCCTATGGGCCGGCTACGGCTCGAAAGGTCAATAGATAGAACCAAGTATTCCAACTTTCCTCTTCTCATGATGTGCCCGAAATATATTGATTGTTTCTTCCGGTCAACAACAATAGTGATACGATGTACTGTGGATAGTAAATTGTGCAAGGACATGATTGCCTTCATCACATGGTGATGATGATCCTGTGTACAACTTATTAGTATGGCATTATCTAAGTATTGTGGTAATTTGACTACAGTGTGATATGCATATAATGTCATCGTTTATAGAAAAAACTTATCTTTTTATTTTTTATTTTTATATTTGCCTTTTATCTTGAGGTGAGATATAATTTGTCGTGTTTTGCTTTTATCTTGGTTTCTTCTGCTATTCACTACCATATTGTGCCATCTCTACATTGAAGGTTGACAACCATGGATCTCCATTTTATTTTGCTTTGATAATACACACTGTCATAGGTATTTTTTTTTCATCCATCTCTTGATGTTGTCCAACTTTCATTTCTTCTTCTGCCTTGTTTTACCTTGCGTTTTCTCCTACAAGATGACTATCAGTAAGTTTTTGTGTTTATGTATTCTCAAAATTGTATTTGTCTTATTCAAATTGTTTTAAATAGTAATTTCTTCATTTTTAGCTGTTTCAAAACTTCATTATTTGTTTTCTTCTCTGTCCATAAAATTCTTCTTCTTTTGTAAATCCACATTCCAAGGACTTCACTTTTCTTCTGTTTTTTTGTGTGTTTGCCCATATATTTACACCTTATATGAACATTGAGTGGATGAAACATTTTATTATTCTCACTTGTAGTCCTGATGTTTACCTTTGACATGAGTATATATTTTTCATGTTAAAATTGCCTTTTCCAGTTCCTTTTCTTTTATTTTTGTGTTTCAATCTCCATAACTTTCTATGACATGTCCAAAATAATATATGGGAGCCAGTGATGAGGAGTGTTAGACACTCCAAGGTATGGTGACAGCTTTACAAATAGGGAACACAATACAATACTGACGTTTCGGCTAGTAGCCTTCTTCAGAAAACAAGGACAACAACCACAAACAATGAAGCACAATTATCTATATCTACATGTTAGATGATCAGGAGAATGGAGAGGTGGACAGAAAAGAAGAGAAGAAAGTAGGATTATGAAATAAGAAAGGAGGCTACATGAGGGGAGGTAGGATGAGAGTCAAGATGTGTAGAAAAGAAAGATAGGGAAATTGAGGAAGAGATAGAAAATCAGAAGTACAACGAAGATAATAATATAAAACGTATAAGAAAAGTCAACTTAGCTGGCGAAACTTGACTGTCCGTCCTAGAGCAATCGAGGAAATGAGCAGTGGACACGAGGCCTACAACAGATACGGGTGGAGGGGGAGGAGAGGGGAGGGGGGGGAAAGAAGAAAGCCAGACAAGTAATGAAAACAATGGTGGAAATAGATATAAAGGAGTATAAACAGTGGTCTGGGAAAGAAAAGTGTCAGTGGCCAGACAAAAGGCAGATGCGGGAGAAGATAATAGGCCCCATAAAAGTTAATGGGGCCTAACACAGAGGGGAACAATCCCAACAAAGGAATCGTAGAAGCAAGAGACAAGGGTGAGAACGGGGGAAAGAGCAACAGAGGTAGTCATAGGTGGGCTAAAAAGGGACAGGGTGGAGAGAAAAGAAATAAACATCAAGGAAAGAAAAGAACAGGAGAGGAAGGAGATAAAAACCGGGGAAAGAAATGGAGAGGGAGGAGGAGGGAGGAAATAATAACAGGGGAAAAGAATTAGAGAGGAAGGAGGAGGGAGGAAATAATAGCTGGAGAAAGAAATGGAGAGGAGGGAGGAAAGAAAAACTGGGGAAAGAAATAGAGAGGAAGGAGGAGTGAGGAAAAAAAAACGGGGAAAGAAAGAAGGAGGGAGTAAATAGTAACAGGGGAAAGAAATGGAGAGGATGAGGAAATAATAACCGGGGAAAGAAAAGGAGAGGGAGGAAATAATAACCTGGGAAAAGACATGGAGAGGAAGGAGGAGGGAGGAAATAATAACCAGGAAAAAGACATGGAGAGGAAGGAGGAGGGAGGAAATAATAACCTGGGAAAAGACATGGAGAGGAAGGAGGAGGGAGGAAATAATAACCAGGAAAAAGACATGGAGAGGAAGGAGGAGGGAGGAAATAATAGCTAGGGAAAGAAATGGAGAGGAGGGAGGAAATATTAGCTAGGGAAAGAAATGGAGAGGAGGGAGGAAATAATAACCAGGAAAAAGACATGGAGAGGAAGGGGGAGGGAGGAAATAAAAGCTAGGGAAAGAAATGGAGAGGAAGGAGGAGGGAGGAAATAATAACCAGGAAAAAGACACGGAGAGGAAGACTAAGAAAGGTAATAGTAAAGTGACAAGAGGAGAGGTGGTATGTCCAGAGTGAATAGATAGAGAGGGAGAAGTGGAGTAATAGAGGGAACGAGAGCAGGAAGTAGTGTCCTGAGAGGTAGAGAAGTAGGGAACCAGAGAGATTAGGTGAATAAAAAGAGGCGGAGTAGGAGGACGAGAGAAAGGAAGAAAGAAACGGGGCAGGGGGTAGACTGCAAGAAGAAGGGGGGGGGGGGAGAATAGGAAGGGAGCAGACTAACATAGAAGTGGGATGCGAAGAAGAGTAAGAGGGAGGGAGAAGGGATCAGAGGAAGAGGAAGTGGGGTCCTCAGAGGGATAGGGATACATTCATTCCCCGGGGGGGTGAGGCAACCCCACCGAGTGATCAACCGGTTCTCAAGGGTGAGACGACTGTGGTGATCAGAAGAGCAAGATATAAGGCCAGTGACCAGGACATCCGCCTTCCCCCGATGGCCCCTCGAGTTAAAGCGGGCTGCTACAGGAGTGCCCGCTTCTCGGGTAATGTCATGTAAATGTTCACGGCACCTATCGCCGATCCTGCGACCAGACTGACCGATATAGGTTAACTTGCATCGCTTACAGATGATGGCATAAATGATGTTACGCGAAATGCAAGTAAATCCCTCTCTGATCTCGAAAGGACCATTAGGAAAGAGGACGGTATCAGTCTGGAGATCGTGATCACAAGTTTTGCATACCCTGCGATTGCAGCGGATAGTACCTCGATGGCTGAGGTAGGCAACAGGAAGATGGCCCCTTACGAGAAAGTCACGGAGGTTCCGGTCACGCCTAAAGGCCACCAGTGGTGGGTCGGAGAAGAGCAGACGAGTAGTAGGGTCAGAACGAAGAATAGGTAGGTAGCGGTGGATGGTCCTAATCACAGCGTAGTGGTGAGGGTGATAGGTAAGAGCGAGTACTACTCTATCCAAGGGGGATGAGTAGAGGGGGTAAGAGCAGACTGGCGAGGAGTGTGGAGAACACGACGCAGGGCAGGGAGGAGAGCTGCTTCTGGGTAGAGACGTCGGCGGAAGAAATCAAGCAAAAGGTGGGCGTTATGAAGGAAATCTTCATCGTCTTGGCAAAGTCGACCAAGTCTGAGAAGCTGAGAATAGGGAAGAGAGTTCTTACAAGATGTAGGGTGAGAGGAGTCGTAGCGGAGGAAACTGTGGGAGTCAGTGGCCTTATAGAAGACCGAGGTGAGAAGATGGGAGGTGCCCAAGGAGACTGAGATATCAAGGAAAGATACGGAGGAGGTAGAGATGAGGTAGGTAATGTGGATGGAGGAGTGGAAATGTCCGACATAATCAATGAAACGAGCGATTTCATCCTCAGGAAGGTCAGTCAGACCGATGCAATCATCAATGTACCTACGATACATAAGGGGAAGAGGGCCCTGGTAGGTTTGGATGATTTGGTGCTCAAGATAACCCATGAAGAGGCATGCATAGCTAGGGCCCATTTTAGTGCCCATAGCCACACCGCTGATCTGGGTAAAGAAATTGCCATTGAACTCAAAAGAGTTGAGGTTCAAGACTAATTCCGCTAGACGTAGGAGGACGCCAGTGGCAATGGAGGGTTGGACCCTACGGTCCAGGAAGAATTGAAGAGCTCGAAGGCCGTCGGAGTGGGGAATAGAAGTATAAAGGGAGCAGACATCCATAACGAAGAGGCGGTAGTGACGATCAGGAAGGAGGGTGATAGAGGAGAAGATGTTGAGGGCGTCGTTAGTGTCTTTGACATACGAAGGGAGGCCCATAACTATGGTTATTATTTCCTCACTTCTCCTTCTTCTCCATGCCTTTTTCCCGGCTATTATTTCCTCCCTCCTCCTTCCTCTCCATGTCTTTTTCCTGTATATTATTTCCTCCCTCCTCCTTCCTCTCCATGTCTTTTTCCTGTATATTATTTCCTCCCTCCTCCTTCCTCTCCATGTCTTTTCCCAGGTTATTATTTCCTCCCTCTCCTTTTCTTTCCCCGGTTATTATTTCCTCATCCTCTCCATTTCTTTCCCCTGTTACTATTTACTCCCTCCTTCTTTCTTTCCCCGTTTATTTTTTCCTCACTCCTCCTTCCTCTCTATTTCTTTCCCCAGTTTTTCTTTCCTCCCTCCTCTCCATTTCTTTCTCCAGCTATTATTTCCTCCCTCCTCCTTCCTCTCTAATTCTTTTCCCCTGTTATTATTTCCTCCCTCCTCCTCCCTCTCCATTTCTTTCCCCGGTTTTTATCTCCTTCCTCTCCTGTTCTTTTCTTTCCTTGATGTTTATTTCTTTTCTCTCCACCCTGTCCCTTTTTAGCCCACCTATGACTACCTCTGTTGCTCTTTCCCCCGTTCTCACCCTTGTCTCTTGCTTCTACGATTCCTTTGTTGGGATTGTTCCCCTCTGTGTTAGGCCCCATTAACTTTTATGGGGCCTATTATCTTCTCCCGCATCTGCCTTTTGTCTGGCCACTGACACTTTTCTTTCCCAGACCACTGTTTAGACTCCTTTATATCTATTTCCACCATTGTTTTCATTACTTGTCTGGCTTTCTTCTTCCCCACCCCTCCCCTCTCCTCCCCCTCCACCCGTATCTGTTGTAGGCCTCGTGTCCACTGCTCATTTCCTCGATTGCTCTAGGACGGACAGTCAAGTTTCGCCAGCTAAGTTGACTTTTCTTATACGTTTTATATTATTATCTTCGTTGTACTTCTGATTTTCTATCTCTTCCTCAATTTCCCTATCTTTCTTTTCTACACATCTTGACTCTCATCCTACCTCCCCTCATGTAGCCTCCTTTCTTATTTCATAATCCTACTTTCTTCTCTTCTTTTCTGTCCACCTCTCCATTCTCCTGATCATCTAACATGTAGATATAGATAATTGTGCTTCATTGTTTGTGGTTGTTGTCCTTGTTTTCTGAAGAAGGCTACTAGCCGAAACGTCAGTATTGTATTGTGTTCCCTATTTGTAAAGCTGTCACCATACCTTGGAGTGTCTAACACTCCCCATCACTGGCTCCTTTCTACCAGCTTTACCGCAGCATTGCAATTATTTGCCTGTTCCCCAAAATAATATATACTTTAACTCCTTTCTATCTACCTTGATAATGATTTTGTGTGCTTTATTTGTTTATTATCATAGTTTTGATCTCCACAATACAAGACTTAAATGAATGGAACAACCTTATGTATTTATTATGACAAAAAAAACATGTCAGGCGTCAATGGAGAGGAAAACTCTTAAAGTTTACATCAGTACTTGTGCGTACACATTTATTCTTATGTTCGGTCCATAGATGTGAACATATTGACTCATGTTTAGCAAGAACTTGACTATTTTCTACACATACATTATGCAACACATGACTTCACATTAAATGTTGGTGAAATCTTGTAATGTAAGTTTGCTTGTATTCGCCAGTTTTTTATCTCTAGCAAAGTTCCAAGAGACTGAATTTTGCATGAATATCACTTTTTTCCTATTTGTCACACTGGCAGCTGTGTACTCACATGTCCCCCGCCATACAGGCAGATACTCTCGTAGATCAGAGGTACTCTCATATTTTTATTGTCAAGAGTTTTAATGCTTTGGGTAAATTTTTCCTTTTAATTTTGCCTGGACTGCAGCCATTTTTTTGGCCTACTGTTTTCATTTTTCAACTGCCAAACGTTTTTTAACGTGCACAGAATGCATACAGAACCTCCTGCTTTTTGCTGTTTTTCAAGAGGTCAAGACACCAGATTTTAATACCCAGAGACCAGGGGACCCACAAATTGTACTTTTTGTTTCCCACCATCTGTGGTGGGAATTAAAACCCTTTCAAGTTCTTTCATTATGTAGTTCATCAAACTTTTTGTTGTAAAATCAATGCAATCATTAATCTTAATTGACAAGGCAATAATTCTGTAGTTTTTAAGTCATATACATCTTAGATTGCGTTAATCATTGCATATTCCTGTGATAATTTAAGTTTCAAAAACGTATAGTGCCTCCATCTGTTATCGTGACAGTGATATCACCCTGAGCTGTTCTCGGTGTAGATTATCAAATGCGGTAGTTAGAAGGAATGTATTACTGATGGTGACTTTATAAACAACGCAACAGCCGTAAATGATTGGTCAAGTTCCAGTGTAAAGGGATACGTTTCACGTAAACACGCTTATTTGTAGCAACTGTTTTTGTTCACTTGGCCGATTTCTCCTTGAACCCAGTTGAACCCCCGACGTTGAATGAAACACTTGCTATTTGATCAGCCACGGTTAAGACACTACAGCTGGCCTCACTGCATGTCCTGTGTTCTATTATTAGTACTTCATGCTGCTGACCGATGATTTCTACACCGAACTCTTCCTTGTAGTCCGCGTGCAACCCGTGGTTCGTTCTTCGCTACTTGTTGACGAGTACCTCACTGCTTCAATTTATAACCAAGACCAATGTCTGAGTAAAACCAGTGTACGGTGGTGTCCATGTTTCTGCACCATACAGGAATATTGAGAAGATGTAACATTTTGCTATTCTTAGTTTCAGCCCTGGTGTTATTTGTTTTGATGTTAGTATATTTTTCATGGCATTGAAATTACTTTTTGCCATTCCTATTCTTTTAGTTATTTCAGTTGTACATTTTCCATCACTGGTTATAGCATGTCCCAGGTAGTTGTAGCTCTGGACTGTCTCTAGGTCTTGAAAATTTTCTTTGTTTATGATCGTAGTTTTAGTCTTTTTTATATTCATATCTAGTCCATATTTTTTGCTTGTCATGTTTATTACATTAAGTAATTGTTGTAGATCTTTAGGATTTTCTGCTAGTAGAACAGTATCATCAATATATCTTAGGTGTTTAGGCCTGGCATCTCATTGATGTTTTTAAAGATTTGCTCAGTGTATAAATTGAACAAGCTTGGTGTTAGGATGCATCCTTGTCTTACTCCTCTTTTTATATCAATGGGTGTAGAGTTCTCCTTGTTATATTTTATTATTGCTGTTTGCTCCCAATACAAATTACATATCAGTCGTATGTCTGTGTCATCCAGATTTATATCTTTTAGGCAGTCTATAAGTTGCTCATGGTGTATTCTATCAAATGCTTTGGTGTAGTCTATGAAGCAGGGGCATACATTGATTTGTTTACTTCTATGTACTTTTCAATCAATGTCCTCATGCTGAATATGGCTTCTTTTGTCCCACTGTTTTTCTTCAATCCGAAATTCTGCTCATCTAGTTCATTATTAATTTTATTCTGAATCCTTCCTTGTATAACTTTTAGTAAAATTTTGGTTACCTGGCTCATTAGGCTTATTGTTCTAAAATCGCTGCATTCAACTGCACTATTCTTTTTAGGCAATGCTATTGGTTTTGGAAGGCCTCGGTATCACAACAAACGAATTAAAATCCATAATTGCTCAACCGCCCCGTGCAGTGGAATCATCCGAATTACTAACTCATCTCTCAAACAAAGAAAGGTAACTGCAGTCCCCATTGCAGCAGTCTCAGTACACGCCAAAAGACATAAGGCGAAACCGAGCAGAAAGTGAACACAGCCAACTGTTCCCTGTCATACGATATCATCATTCATCGTAAACAAGCGGGATATCGAAGCAGGATCAAAACGGATGAGACACACAGCTATATGTCTGTGATCACTTCAATGCCAAAATCTTCTAGTGCCTGTATCATCTCTATCTGTATATTGTCAGGTCCTGCTGCTTTTCCCTTTTTCATTGAATTTTATAGCTTTTTCTACTTCAGATTTCAGGATTTTATAGCTGGATGTACATTTTATGAATGGTTTTTTGTCCCTTTCGTCATGAAATAATTCTGTTACGTATTCCTGCCATCTTTCGATTATATCTTTGTTATCTGTTAGCATTCTTCCCTCTTTGTTTGTAATACATCAGTTTCCTGCTGCTTTTTTGTCTTTATTAGTCATTCTTTTTATTTCTGTGTGCATTCCTCTTAAATTTTGTTTACTTTCCAGAGTTTTGATTTCTAGACATCTTTTTCTAAAATGTTGTCAGTTATCCATTTTTGTTTTTTGTTACTTTCCTTTTTGGGTAAGGTGATGCAGGATTCTTGTATGCTGTTTTTTATGCATTACCATTTGGTTGTGACTTTTTCTTCAGGATTTTCTCTTCTTAGTGCTCAATCCCTTCTTCTAGCAGCCTCTGATATGTGTTCTTTACTTGTATAGTATAAGTTTCTTTCACATCTTTCTGATTTAAAGCTGTTGTATCTATTGCTGTTGCAGAATTAGTATTTTGTTTATTTCTCTTTAATTTGATTTTCATTTTAATTATTACAGGATTGTGATCTGAATTAATATCTGCTCCTGGATAGGTTTTGGCTTTCTTGACGCTGTTCCGGAATCTGTCTTTTATCATTATATAATCTATTTGATTCCTCTTCCTGTCTCCAGGGCGTTTCCATGTGTATAATTTCCTTTTCTCTTGCTCAAAGTAGGTGTTACATATTATTAGCCTGTTTTCTTCACAAAATTGAATTAATCTTTCTCCTCTGTCATTTCTTTTTCCTAACCCATGATTTCCTATAATGGTTTTATATCTGCCTTTTCCCACTTTTGCGTTCATGTCACTCATTACAATCAAGATGTCTGAAGATTTCACTTGCTTCATAACTGTATTTAGATCTTCATAGTGTGCTTCTATTTGTTCATCTGTATAGTCTTGAGTATGTCTGTATTATTGCTATGTCAAATGGCTTTGCCTTCATTTTTATTAATATAATCCTATCATTGTATGTCACTTGAGTATTTATATATTTTTGTAGTTCTCGTTTTATTAGAATGCCTACCCCTCTTTGGTGTTCTGTATTGTTGCCTGAGTATATAAATGTATATTTATCGTCTTGTATGTATCCACTTTCCTTCCATCTTGTTCCTGATATGCCTAAAATATCTATGTTTAATCTCTCTGCTTCTATCATAAGATTTTCTAGTTTTCCTTGTTGATATAAGGTTCTAACATTCCATGTGGCTATTTTTAGTTCGTTCCTAAAACAGTAGTTAGAATTTCTCTCCTTGGCTTTCTTTGGACTGTTACGTGATGAGGCTCCAATCTCTTTCACGGTGGTCTGCCATATTCATCTTTCGTGTTCTGAATATGCCTCATGTGTACCACACACTTTGCTGTTTTCGCTTTCTGGGCCGTTGATTATTTTACTAAGTACATCTCTTTAAAACAAGAACACTGTACTTTGTTACAGAACACTACGTAACTAATCGACTACTTGCTGTAAATTCTGATAATCTATACTATAGTAACTATCATAGTCTAATCAGGCTTCTCTGACTAACTTTTCTGGAGAGAGAACAATTATATATATCCAGGGTTGCCAGATATATTTTTGGATTTTAGGCCAAAAAGTGTTGAAAAAAAGCCAAATTAGGCCAAATAGTCAATTAAAAAGCCAAAAAAAAGGCCAAACATTTCTGCTATACTCACATCACACGAAACTCTCCAGATCAAGATTATTAACGTCATCCGCATCAGAGCTACCTGATTCTACAGCATACAAATTCTCTGATGTAAATTCTTTGAGCATTTTTGCTGATGGGATGAAGTCTTTACAACATTTGTTTGAAAGCAACAGTTCTGCTCTAATCCTGACAATAGAGTCAAGCAAATGCAGTTGCATCTTATTCCTTGCTTTTGTCTTCACTGACGTTACAATGGAGAAAATTCTTTCAACTATGGCATTGCTGCATGGGGTGATCAGACAAGTTAGGGCAAAGTTGGCTAACTCTTTGAATGACTGATGCATGCCAATCCAAAACTGTTCACTGTCAGTAGAAAGTCCATCTTTCTTAAACATGGTATCTTCTTTCCAATCAATCAATATAATTTTTCTGTATTGTTCTTCAATAGTGCTGATGTTACTTCCTTCTAGGTGTAAGAAGGGTAAGTCTGAAAACGTTGCTCTCGAAGCTTGATTTAAAATAATCCGTGGACTCAGCTTTGATAGATTTTGAAATATATTACTCGCCGAAGGAAGTCTACGTGTTATTTGATTGAGAGCTTCCTCTAGCATACACATACATCTTTCTTTGACATTTTTAATTTCGTGATGAGCGTCAGTGTTGTTGTTCTTTTGTAGGAACGTATTACATTCTGTTAAAAATTTGATACCAAAATCAACTTGATTTATATCCTTTCTTTGTCCATTTGTATCATACAATCTGTTCTGAAGACTTGCCTTTTGTAAAAATAATTCTTGACACAGTTCATGAGGATCAGCTTTAGTTTGTTGAAAAAGGCCATTGAGTCTTTCAAATTCCTGCACAACGGGTGTTGCGAAAACAAAGAACAAGTAATTGTTATAATCTAACATCATGTCCTTTAACAATCGTGCTTTGTATTTTGTGTCAAACTTTGACTGGGCTAATTCAGTACTCATGAAATAAGCCTTTAGCTCTTCCCAATTCATCAGAATATTAAACATAACTTTTCCTCGCACAAGCCATCGAGTAGCTGATGGTTTCTCAAAAGGCAGTGGAGCAGTTCTGGTTGACTCATATTCTGTAGGTGTATTCATCACTGTAAATAATTCTTTGTAGGCTTCTCGTCTTAGGCTACTGTGGGAAAACCATTGCGGTATTTCTGATAGTAAAAATCCTATATTTGACGGTAGCTTAGCTACTGCATAATAAATGCAAAGTGCCAAAGAATGACAAATACATTTCAGCTGTACACATGAAGGAGATACATTTCTTAATCTAGACCACACTGAGTTGTTACAGCCAACCATGTTTGACGCTCCATCTGATGCAAATCCAATGCAATTTGTGAGACTCTGGCCACATTTTTTTATTTCACCATCAATCAAATTAAATATGTTTTCTCCTGTTGCTTCTTGCACGGGAATTAGCCCAAGATACCCTGTTAGAATTTCCTGTTTTCTTTCACTGAAAAACCGAATTAAGATACACAAGTATTTTTGTGTGGAGACATCTGTAGATTCATCTAAAATGATGGCGTATTTCTTGTCCTGAAAGTCATGGATGAGATCCGTTTTTAGTGCTGGCGATATTATATTTTTTATTAAGCATGAACATTTAGTTCTGTGCAATTTGATGTTTCCTAATGTACTGCCCTGGCCATGTGCTGTCATAATTTCACTCAGATGGTCAATTGTGCGAATTGCACAGTGGCAGGTCATGCTTACAGCAATTTGGAGCTCTGCTGTTTTAACTTTATCGTTATTTTGTCTAGGACTTTGAGTGACACTAAGTTGTGTCTGACTATTTGATGGAACTCTCATCATGTGCTTAGATGATTTCTCATGATTTGAGATGTTTCCTCTTTTTGGTACAATCGTACACCGGCAGAGTTTACAATATGCTGCCTCTGATCCATCAGAAGCTTTCATGAGCCATGGGTATGTTTCTTCCCAAATACTATTGTTCTTACGATTGCTATCATAAGATGCTTTCCATTTCTTTGATGAAGAAGCCATGAGTAACACAAGTAATATCTTTATCAAACACAGCGTAGACTAATGTAAATAATTAGTCGACTTGTTAAGCGCACGTCCTAGGCACACTCCTGTACGACGACTCACGACACGTTCGTTTTGTTTCAATTTTGAAAATGAACTATTTTGAAGAATATTCCTAGAATGAAACATTAAGAATTAAGACCTATGGATTCTGAAAGTGAAAGTAATTTGCAAAAGTGCGCCAAATTCTTATTAAAGTCAGATGATTTGATGCATTTTTGGAGCAAAATAATTATATTTTTAAAGAACTTTTACTGAAATTGTGGTTTATACTTTTTTTTTACTACTGGTTTAGAAAAAAAAGCCAGGAATAAGCCAAAAAACCCAAAAAAGCCAAAGAATTTATTTCTTCTTCTTCTTCTACCTTTTAGCTCCCAGTGGAGCATAGGTCTTCAACAAACACTTTCCAAGTCGTTCTGTTTTTTGCAATTCTTTTAAGATCATTCCATGTCTTCCCCATCATCTTCATCTCTGCTTCAATCTGTCTTCTCCAAGAATTCCTTGGTCTTCCTCTTTGTCTTTTCCCCTGGGGATTCCAAAAAAGGGCCTGTTGTGTAATACTCTCAGTTGGTTTCCGTAGTGTGTGTCCTATCCATCGCCATCGTCTTCGCTGTATTTCTTTATCCACTGGTATTTGACCGGTACATTTCCATAATTCCACGTTTGTGACTTTGTCCTGCCATTTCCATCCCTTTATTCTGCGCAAGCATCCATTAATGAAAGTCTGTACCTTCGTGATTGTCAATTTTGTTATTCTCCATGTTTCACAGCCATATAATAGAACCGACTTAACATTGGAGTTGAAAATTTGTATTTTTGTATTTAGCCTAATTTCTTTGGATTTCCATATGTTTCCCAGTGCAATGAAAGCTCCTCTTGCTTTTGATATCCTTATTTTGGTATCGTTTTCTGTTCCTCCCTCTTTATCTATATTACTGCCCAGATATATATAAGATTGTACGTCTAGTAGAGGTATTTCTCCTAGTTTTATTTGGTTATTGCCAACTGCATTAATTCTCATAATGTTGGTCTTATCTCTATTAATCTTTAGTCCTAGCTGTTGTGATCTCTCATCTAATATACTCATTTTATCTTGCATCTGTTGGTGGCTGTGTGATAGGAGAGCTATGTCATCAGCAAAGTCTAAATCATCAAGTTGTTTGGTCAGTGACCACTGGATCCCATTTCTGTTGTTTTGAGTTATTTTCATAATCCAATCTATGGCCAGTAGAAAGAGAAATGGGGACAGAAGGCATCCTTGCCTTACTCCTGTTCTTATTTCAAATGCTTCTGTAAGCTGTCCTTCATGCACCACACTACATTTTGTTCCTTCATACATTGTTTTTATCAGGTTAATAAACTTTATGGGGATTCCATAATGACTCAGCAACTTCCAAAGCATTCTTCTGTCTAAACTATCAAATGCCTTTTCGTAATCTATGAATCCAATATAAAGTGGGGATTTTAGTTCTAAACTTTGTTCAACTATTATACGTAGAGTAGTTATTTGATCAGCACATGATCTGTTCTTCCTAAAACCTGCTTGTTCATCTCTCAAGTGTTTCTCTATAGCCTCTTTTAGTCTCTCCAGAATGATTCTGCCTAATATTTTTCCTGGCACTGATAGTAGCATAATTCCCCTATAATTTGTGCACTCCTGTAAACTTCCTTTCTTTGGTAGTTTGATCATATAACCTTCTCTCCAGTCTTTAGGTATTTCTTCCCTCTCCCAAATTTTATCCAATAGATTATGTAACATCTTGGTAGAGGTGATAATATCTGCTTTGATGGCTTCCGAAGGAATTTCATCTGGTCCTGTGGCTTTACCATCTTTTAACAGTTTGATGGCTTTCATTATTTCTTCTTTGCTTGGTTTTCCGCAGTTAACGTGTAATTCTTCTTCTGCTGGTAGTATATCTGGAGGATTATTTGAGCCAGGTCTGTTCAAAAGTTCTTCAAAGTGCTCCTTCCATCTCTCCATTTGTTCCTTTATATTACTAAGCAGATTTCCTTTCTTATCTTTGATAAAGG
Organism: Megaustenia siamemsis; assembly: GCA_032433765.1. NCBI lineage: Eukaryota > Metazoa > Mollusca > Gastropoda > Stylommatophora > Ariophantidae > Megaustenia > Megaustenia siamemsis. Next base: position 162,963,514 of record JAVIAB010000092.1, read on the forward strand.
CGTTGATCTGTTTGTATTTTCCACCTAATTTCTTTGTGCTGTTGTACAGTTCTTTCATATTCCCTTTATTTGCTGCTTCTTCTGCCTCTTTAGCTAATTCATCTATATATTTCCTCTTATCCCTTTTAATGCATCTTCTCACTTCTTTATTCACCTCTGTGTAAGCTTCCTGTGTCTTGGCTTTATTACTTCTTGTTTTGCTTTTATTTATGTCTGCTTTCTTGTTCTTTCTTTCTTTAATTTTATCCAGGGTCTCTGCTGTCATCCATGCCTTATTCTGGCGTTCTCTTTTCCCCAGTGTTTCTTCGCATGTCTCTTTCCATATATTTTTTACCTGTTTCCAATGATCTTCTATATTTATAGTATTTTCTAGTTGTTGGAGGACTTGGTATTTGTTTGATATTGTGACTGCGAATTTATCTTTAATTCCTTGTTCTTTAAGAAACCCTACATTGAAATACGTTCTGCCCTTATTCGTTGTAGTATACCTTTTTAATTTAATTTTAAGTTTGGCTAACAGAAGATGATGATCAGAAGCTATATCTGCCCCTCTATATACTTTTACATCCTGTAAGGATGACTTAAACTTATTATTAATACATATGTGATCAATTTGATTTTCCGTTCTATGATCTGGTGACACCCATGTAGCTTTGTGTATTCTTTTATGTTGGAATATTGTTCCTCCTAGGCTCATTTGATTAAGGGCGCAGAAATTCACAAATATCTCTCCATTCTCGTTTATATCTCCAAGTCCATGTTTTCCCATAATCTCTTCAAAGCCTCTGTTGTCTGATCCTACCTTAGCATTTAGGTCTCCCATCAAGATTATAATATCCTTGGCTCGTCTTGCATCCATCTGGCATTGTAGCTGTTTATAAAAATCATCTTTAACTGAGTCATCTTTATCGTTGGTTGGTGCATAGCATTGTATAATGTGTAATTTTATTTTGTTTTTGGTTGTTCTAAATGTTGCTCTCACCAGTCTTGGTCCCACTGCCTCCCATTCTATTAGTGTCTTCTGTGCATTCTTTGATAGCATTATAGCTACCCCTTCGCTATGTTGTGCTCCTGGTTCCTGGTGTCCTGATGATAAAATCATCTCCCCTGTATTCAATTTTATTCTCTCCGCTCCCAGCCATCTTGTTTCACACATTCCCAGAATATCTATCTTGTAGTTGTTCATTTCTGCTGCCACTTGTGCCGCTTTTCCCTGTTCGTTAAGGGTACGAACATTCCAGGTGCCAATTCTGGATGATTTCCTGGTAGACAAAGGGTGAGTCGGCAACCCGGACTCCTTATGGCTTTCTCCGGATTGCGTCATACATCTCTTAGACAGAGAGCCCTTCTCTTTCCTGGTTGACGGATTTACTTTATCTTTCTTTGACTTGTTCATGTTTGTGAAGTTTTTTCGGCTTATTTTTTTACAGTATGGGATAGCCAGTCCCATGCCTAACCCTCCTTTCTCGCCTCTTACGAACATGCCTGGTAGGGTACAGCGCCGCTATTCTTTACTTCCCTTTCGGGCCCCGGCAGCGCACGGGCGCCGGCAGCGCACGGGCGAAAGAATTTCTTTAGGCCAAACAAAAACCAAAAAAGCCAGATTTGTGGAATTTGGCCTAAAAAAAGCCAAATTGGCAACCCTGTATATATCCTCCCCTGCCCGGGTCTTCCTGCCTAAATTAGTGTCATCGGGTGATCTCCTCCTGTTGTCCTGGCTACAACTATAGCTTGTTTCATAAGTCGTGCCCAATTTTAAAAATCAATATCTTTTAAACCGCTTTTTGTAATTTTTTCAAAATTTGCATGTATAGTTATAATGATTAGAACCCAACAGGGAATTAATTTCATTAAAAACAAACATTTGGTTATTATTATTGCTTATTTGACTTATATAAATTTATAACGACCCATTGATGTAGTCAAAACTTAGTGTTTACAGTATTTAAGTTAAAAATAGCGATTACAAATCTATAGACGGTCCAATTTACGATTTTGCACGCTTTCCGCGTGAATTGTCTGACACAATTAGAGACTTGTAGTAAACACGAGACATTGTGTTTTCCATTTCCGTTAATTCAGCGGCGTAACGTGGAACAATAACATTTATCATGAGTCTTAAAATGAAATTCTGCAGTTTACAAAATATCGCAATAAAAATGTATGACTATTTTTGCAAAGAGGCTAAACGAGGAAGATTATTTCATTCTTTAGACAACCAGAGAATAGGACAAGACACATTTTCGATTTATCTAAACGGTCATTTAATCGCTGGATTCAAGCACGTGACCGTCAATGTTCAAAATATACAAAATCACAAGGAAGAGCAAAAATGTTGGATAATTTCGACAGTGAACTTATTAGAAGTGAAATTCGCAAAATGTTGGGTATGAATGAAACTGTTACAATAAGAAAATTAAAAGTATCGCTGAAAAAGAACAACAGTATTGAAATATCAAAGTCTACATTATGGAGGAATGTGAGAGCTGCAGGCTTTACATTCAGAAAGTATTCCAATGGACGAAACATCATCTGTAAGAAGCCACATATAGTAGTCATGAGAAGCAAGTACTTACGTGAAGTAAAAGAGGTGCGCAAGCAAGGTTATGATATTGTGTACTTGGATGAAACATGGATCAATGCTCACCACACTAACCAAAGGGAATGGCAGTCATCAGATGGAAAGATTAAGAGATTAATACCTAGCAGCAAAGGACAGCGCTTATAATTGCCCATGCAGGTAGTCGACAACATGGACTAATACAGAATGCAGAGCTCATTTTTCTTTCAAAATCCATAGACAATCGGGATTATCACTCTGAGATGAATGATCACATATTTAGACATTGGATTGAAAATTCTGTTCTCCCAGCACTAGATCGACCATCTTGCCTAATAATGGACAATGCAGCGTACCACAACATTGTTACACTTGAAGATAAAGTCCCGACGTCATCCAGTACAAAAGATGCTATTAAGATATGGCTCACAAAGGAGCACATACAATTTAATAACATGTACTTAAAACCTGAATTACTATCTCTAGTAAAGCAAAAACAAAGGACAAAGATTTTTCAAATAGATAAGATTATCCAAGAGCACGGTCATATAAGTTTGAGGCTGCCACCTTACCAAGCTCATTTAAATCCAATAGAACTAATCTGGGCAAAATTAAAAGGACAAGTGGCAGATGAAAATACAACATTCAAAATATGCGATGTAAAGACTCTTGCTAATCTCGCTTTATTAAATATAGACAAAGATTATTGGGCTAAATGTGAAGACCACGTCTTAAAACAGGAAGAGGAATATTGGAAAAATGATGGTTTGTGGAATGTTCAACCCCAAACAGTTATTAATCTTTTAGACTCGTCTGATTCAGAATGAAAGTATATAGCCCCCACAATGTTGGCCCCTATATTACCTTAAATTATTTCAACAAACGGTCCTTTTTCAGGACCACACACCTATGAAAATTGGACATACAGGTATACCTTGATATTATTATCATCCGTCCTCGAACTGAGCAGACAATAATTCTCCTGGTGTTTTGTTTTATCCAGTTATTTCCCCATTACGGCCACGCCTTTACCTAGTGAAAATTAATCGTAGACCAGCAACTACGGTAATTTCTATTCTTTAGGGCTTCACAATTTACAATTTTGACAAACATCAAAGAAATATCGCCGCTTTAAGAAAACTGCAGCTGCAAGATATTTGTTAAATATACATTTAAAGGGTCTTTTGCATTCTAATAACATTTGGAAAATTTCAAAAGTATTTAACAAACGGTTAGAGAGTAATAGCGTGTTGAAGTTGGGCAAATGTTTTGAAACGAGCTATAATTTCTCAGTGGTCCTCCAATACAGTACCCATGGAAAACTCTTGAGGCCACAGACTACATTGTCAGACCTGCTGATTGGCTCAAAACTTGTGCAGCTATAAAACATGAGGTGACTCTGTGACAATTTTGTTCCAACGGTTCCCCACTTCTTTCTTGAGCGCGGATCCTACACCAGCTGTATTTTGTTATGGTGGATACTGGGGCCAGCAGATCACAATTCTTGAACCGCCAATGCACGTGTGTAACCCTAAAGTTGTATGAGTGATTCACTTTTCTTCTCACCCCCATTCTTGGCACTACCCCCATTGTCAGGGATGTCAACTATGCAGGAGCATATTCCATTACAGGGGTGTATACAATACTATTACACATCATCTCTTTCTTTATGTTGTCCTGGCCTACAACTTTATCTTTTTTCATTGTTTTTATAGCCTTCTCCACTTCATATTTTAAAGATTTGTGTTGGTTTACAGAGTTCATGCACTTGAGGGTCTTTGCTGATGTACAGAGTTCATGCATTTGAGCAGAAACCTCTTCAGTGCTTTTGTTAGTATTTGACTGTGGTACTGCAAGCTTGGAGTTGGGGATCTGAATGTTATGGAGTTGTCTGATGTGCATTGAAGATGATCTGTTGATTAAACTTAACTTCTCTGATTTTCCCCTTTTGTTAATGAAAAATTATCTAAACATTTCTGTCAACTGTTATTATGTTTTTTCTTGGTTGGTTTCTACATTTTTTTTGGTTAGAATACATCCACATTCTGTGAATTTTTTTTTTTACTTCTGTTTGTGATTCTTTTTATTTATGTGAATTTCCCTTTTAAATTTAAATTTCTTCTCCTTGGCTTCTATTTCCAAACATCTCTGATTGAACATAATCGTTTGCCTATTTGCACATCCCTTTTAATCCTTAGTGTTCTTCTAGCTCATCACATTTGTTGATAGAAAACTTTATATACAAAGCTTTACAATAAGAGATGATCTGATCATGAGAAAAGACCCCATCAAGCAAGTGTTTTGACCCTTTAGTTTCTTGACACTCTGGGGAAGGGGGAAGAGGCATGCCTGGGTTGTCATGATATGTTTGAGCTTTCTGAAAGCTCACAGTTTAAACTAATAACAATTAAACTCTGTGTCTACATAAAACTTCTGATCAAACCTACTGCTCATACTGAGTGCAGTTTCATGTCACAGCCCTTGCATATAGCAGGCAGAAGATTTGATTAATAGCTACAGTAAATGGATTTTGAAGGATGAATACAGCACATAGAAGCTTGTAGATATCCTATTAAAGGTTTGAGCTCAAGATGCACATAAAAACATGAACACAGCATAGTGCATGTGCCCAATAAACACATAATGGCACAAGCTCAGTATGCTATGTCTAAGGCACATTTAGGCATAGGTGCAATGTTGATCCCTTGTATAACAAAATTATACAATGGAAGAATAGGTCTTGTAATTAGCCAGTGTCATATAGATTTTAGAAGCAGTGATCTCTGCAATATGTGCCATTTTGGCATGCAAGGTTTCTGTTTTTGAGATTGTAGTTCTGCCCTATGTGCCGTCTTCGGCTCAAAAGGGCAATAAATAGATAGATACTGGTAAAAATGCACTCATCATTCAAGAATGCATGGCAATGAAAATATTGACAGGTATGGTTCTAGGACACCCACAGTGGGAGTTTCAGAGCTTGACAAGAAAGCTTGATCTGCACGATCATGTTATTGAAGATGCATTGTAATGAAAGAGCTGAGAGTTCTTACATTCTTGTTAGGATCATCAACATTGCACATCAGACATAGGTGGTCCAATATCCACCATATGAACCCAGCCCAAAGGCAGAGGTTGTACCTCTAGATTACGCAGCCCCCATATTAAATTAAATTCTTACATTCACTGTGCTATTACAAATAATATGAACAGCCTCATATGACAAAATAACATAGCATTTAATTTTAGTGAGGGAAAGCTGTACAGCTTCACACATATACTCTGTCATTCATGGCCCACTTCATTAAGTGGCATTAAATAGTCTCCCTGGATGCATTGTATAACTTAGGATTGCTATCTGCCTTTTCACACACCACAATGTGTTGCTAAAGTTATCTTTATACCCACTGAATCTTTAATTTCTTTAGCACAGTTCACATATAACTGCATTCTTTTTGCATTTTAGAACAGATTTCTTATCTCAATGAGGTTTTAGAAACACTAATGATCCTCACTAGTTTAATAGTTTCCTGGGTTGTGGCCACTGCACATACTACAGTTACTTTGAACCACAAGTAAGAAGTCAGACAAGAACCAAAAGTGAATGTGCATGCAAAAGGCAGGTATTGATGGATACATGTAGTTGAAGATGTTACAAAGATAGTCAATTTGTTGGTGTGCACTGATGGAAAACCACAAATGATGAAGACATAGCTTCATCATAATTTTAATGTAGAGGTTTCTTAGAACAAATATGTGTCACACTCTGTATGTTGAAGTCTGGTGCACATGATTTGTCTGATCTCTGTTAAATAAGTGTCATAGACATAACACTGCAACATCCTGTAAAACAGGCTGTTATATGAGGAAAAACAAACAAGATACAACAGGGAGGCAACAGGTTGTGATGGCTTAAATATAAAAATAACCAGAGTTAATTGTTGGCTCCTACAAGTTTTCGTCAGGCACTAGTGTCTTGTTCTTGACTAAGGCATATCAATGAAAAGCTTAGAATATTAAAATGAAATGTATTATCCACCATTACTTATGAATGTGAGAGCAAGAAAACAATGAAAGATATAACAAATCACTAGCATTAAAAAATAAATGTCTCAAGAAAATACTTTGCACACTATGGCATGAAATCAACCAAGGCCAGTGCAGAAATAAGAGCAACGGTCATGCAGCCAGCAATCTCTATATAATCAAGAAAAGAAGACAGATACCTGTTAGCCATGAGAAGAAACAGCAAGGGAATCACAAAGCAAATGGGAAACAACAGGAAAAAATCAAGAGGATTGCCTCAAGAGACACTAAGAAGAATGTTGATAAGAGAGGCATAAACAGCAGATATCAACTCCCTTACTGAAACAGAAAAGCTCACCAAGAAGAGGGACCTATGGTGAGATCAGCTGCAAAACCTGAGTGACATCTGACAGCACTAGAAGGATGATGACATTTGTTGAAACACTGGATCTATCAGCTAATATACTGAAGTTTTGAATTCACAAGTTATAGAGAAGAGGGCTGACATACTTATACAAAATAATTAAAATAGTTATCTTTATTTCTTTCTTCATCTAACTGCTTGTACCATGTAGCACTGCATCATCATCATTGAGTGCCGTCTCCACAGCGAAGGTTGGCTACCATGGAGCGCCATTTTGCTCTATCTCTTGCTTTGATGGTGCAGGTTGTCATCGGTTGATTTGTCCATCTTTTGATGTTACTCGTCCATGTTAATCTTGGTCTGCCTCTGCCTCTTTTACCTTGTATTTTCCCCTCCAGGATCACTTTCAGTAGGCTGTTGTGTCTTTTAACATGGCCTAAGAATCGCATTTGTCTTGTTCTAATTGTGTTCAGAAGTTCTCTTTTCATTTTTAGTTGTTTTAAGACTTTGTCGTTTGTTTTCTTTTCCTTCCATCCAATTCTACCTATTCTTCTATATATCCACATTTCAAAGGCTTCAATTCTCTGTTCTGTTTTCTTGTCTAATGTCCATGTTTCAGCACCATATAGGAATATTGAGAAGATGTAACATTTTGCTATTCTTAGTTTTAGCTCTGGTGTTATTTGTTTTGATGTTAGTATGTCCTTCATGACATTAAAATTACTTTTTGCCATTCCTATTCTTTTGTTTATTTCAGTTGTACATTTTCCATCACTGGTTATAGTATGTCCAAGGTAGTTATAGTTCTGAACTGTCTCAAGGTCTATTCCTTCAATTTTGATATCCACTTGTGGTAGCACTGCAAAGAGAATAAATGTGTAATTTTCAGGCCTTTGCTAGTTGTGTAACTTGAGTTGTTATATTGCTGAATTTACTGAATGTTTCTTGATTTCATCTATTTATCTGAGTTTCCCTCTTGTTCTCTAACCTGATTTCAAGTAATATGTGCAAGCTACAGGTTGGTTGGATGGACATGGACATTAGACAAGAAAACAACAGAAAATTGAAGCCTCTGAAAAGTGGATTTACAGAAGAATCAGATGGAAAGAAAACAAAACAAATGATGGAGTCTTAAAACAACTAAAAATGAAAAGAGAACTAAACACAATTCAAAAAAGACAATTTTTGGGGCATGTTAAAAGACACAGCAGCTTACTAAAATGAATCTTGGCAGGGAAAATATAAGGTAAAAGAAGCAGAGGCAGGTCAAGACTAACATCAAAAGATGGACAAGTTAGCCTATGACAACCTGCACCATTAAAGCAAAACATAGAGTGGAATGGTTTAAATTCACACTCAGATGTTTCAATATTGATGATTATCATCTACATGAACACAATTATTATTAATGTTTGAAAAGGAATAATGCAATATCTACAAAGAGCTGCACTCTGTTTCAGAAATAAGAAAATAATTCTTCCTACTGCTACAATGGCACATTAATTTATTTGAAAAGGATGTATTATATGTGCAATTGTTTTAAAAAATTCAAACTGAAACTGAATTTAAACGTACAGTACCTTGAGTGACAGAAGTGTAAAAAAGTTATTTCTGCCAATGTCTGGTGTTCAGTTCGGTATTGAATATGTTAAGTTACCACAATGAATAATCAAATCACAAAATTATAATTTACAATACCTTTATTGTTATAATTTTCATGTAACAATAAAAATGGCAGCAGAATTAATATCATATATCATGATATGTTGTTGTACATTAACTTCACATAACACATAACAAGACTGATAGCAATATTTATCTCAATTTTCTTAAAGTACCAAATGTAATAACACTTTAAGATCGAGCAAAAGAATTGGTTGCATGTACTGATAAAGAAAGAAAATAACATTCATGGTGTTATTACAGAAATATTTGCCATGAACTGAGACAGAATTGAAACAAATATAAAATACAGATATATGACAATTATATTTGATGCGAAATACAAACTGATGTTTAGTTTTTAAATTCAGTGATCATTGTAATTCTTATTTTACATTTCTTCCATATCTATTAGTTGCAAAACATGAGTTTCATAGATAATGCTCACAATTGTTTTAATACATTGATTTTTTTAAAAGTGAGAAACATTTCTAATGTATAAGAATTACTTTTAACATACAAGTTAAGCCTATGTGTGGTGAGGCATAGGTTTCAACAATAGATAAGTCTTCATTCATTGGGTGCCATCTCCACCTCAAGAGTTAGCTACCATTGAGCGCCATTTTACTCTGTCTCTTGGCGCACATTGTCATAGGATCACTTGTCCATCTTTTAGTGTTATATTATTACAATTAAAAAAAAAATGCAAACACAAAAATCCCAAAATAGTGTTAAATTCAAAAGAAATTGAGAATAGTAAAGTGCTATATCATAGTGAAATATGGACACATACAAGAAAATTGTAGCCCTTGAAATGTGGATATATATAAGAATAGAAATTGAGTAAGCAGAGAGAACAAATCAGCATCCTAGATTTTCATTAATTATCACAATACTCAGGAATCAAAGACTAAGATGGTTAAATTAAAGCAAGATACAAGGATGACCATGAGGCATCTAACACTATCAGTGAAAAGAAACAAAAACCCTGGACAAATCTTATCATAGCAGAAAGGTTAACAGATCTAGGAACTAGAACATTTGTAAATGAAATTATTTCAAAGTTAGAAGATAAAACACAGTAATGAGTCGAGACTTCATAAAATAATTCTTGTCTTGTTCATACTTGAACTTTCATAAAAAAATTGACAGAACCAACCATGACAGAGATTTCTCAGCAAAGCAGCACCTGGCATTTACTGCCAAGGATTGACTTTAGCCTATTTCCAATGATGAGAATACTATATATAGTTGACATGTCAATAATATATATATATATAAAGCAATGAAAAATAACTTGTCATTTTAATTAGGGATCTTTTTTTTCCCCTTTCTGTTTCAAATGTTGATGGTCATATTATTGCTGGCTTTCTATTCTCAATGGCAATCATTGTCAATTTGTTTGCTCAGAGTAGATCATTTATATAATTATGAGCATGAAAAAAGGAAATAACACTGCAAGAGTGAGGAATCGTGACAATAGAAACATTTAAAATGTAAATGATCATCATCAAGTACCGGGCCTACTGGCGTAGGTGATCATGTCTCTCCACAACTTTCGATCTCGGCAGCTATTTATCATTTCTGTTGTTGACCTTCTGCCAAGCCATTCTCTTAAGCTGTCTGTTATTTTTTCTCTTTGCTTCCCTCTATCTCTTCGTCCCTCAATTTTTCCAGTTGTTACAATATATTCCAGTTGTTCTCTTCTCATTACATGGCCAAAAAATGATGATTGTCTCTTTCTAATATTGGAAATTAGCTCTCTTTTTGCTTTGACCTCTCTCAGAACATCTTTATTACTCTTCTTAGCTGTCCATGATACTCTCAACATTCTTCTGTGAAACCACATTTCTACAGACTCCAGTGAATTTCTTGTCCTATTGTCCATGATTTGCATCAATATGTTAAGACTGGCTCTACGTAACATTTAAGAACTCTTTTTCTTGTTTCTGTTGACAAAAATGGATTGCATAGTATCTTCCTCATTTTTTGGAAAGCTGCTTTTGCCTGAGCCATTCTGCATCTCACCTGATTTTGGACATCTTCCGTCAGAGGTTAACAAAGTTCCCAAATATTTAAATTCATTTACCTGTTTTAATATTGTTCCACTTGTCTTTATTTTGCACTGGGGTGGTGTCTTTTTCTTTTTTGTTACCATTACCTCTGTTTTTTTGCTATTAAGACCGAGTCCTTTATTTTTGCTTTCTTTCACTATAATGTCCAACATTTATTGTAACCCATTTTCACTCTTAGCGATTAAGATTGTATCATCAGCATACCTTAGATTATTTATATTATGACCTCCAATTGTTATTCCAGGTATGTCCCTTATGGATCTTAAAATAATCTCACTATAAATATTAAACAAATCTGGTGACAGCACACAACCTTGTCTAACACCCTGTTTTATTTGTTGAAACATTCCCAATTGGTTTCCAGTTCTTATAGCCGCTGTTTGTTGCCAGTACATGTTCGTTATTATTCTTAGATCTTTGCTGTCTACATTTATGCTTTCTAAAATTTTGATTATTTCTTGTGTAAATGATCAAATGAATTTAAAGACAAACATGAAATTACTTATCATCTGAAGAGAACAAAACAATGAGTATCAGTCAATAAAAATAGAAAGTCTGGTTCTTTTGTTGCATGGGAAGACCCAAGGTGTCACAGTCAGGTGAATCTTGCAGCTAGAAAGAAATGTGTGTTAATTTTTCTGTTAAATAAACATATTTGAGTGATCTGATCTACATGAGATATTTAACTGTAAGAGTTTGGCTGTTTATTGTTGCTGAACATAAGCATAATATGATATATATAAATTACATTATTTTGGAAACAATAAATTACTTGTAGATCAAACGAGTTCTATATATTGTATAACTAAAGATACTCTAACAACTTCTTTAATGACACTGAGAGCAAGATATTACCTGTGGGTTAGTCTCTAAAAGATTCACCTACTTCAACATTTCATAAGAAACAGTATATACTTGATTTCACTTCTAAATGAAAATAAAACAAACTGAATGAATGACTGTTTTGGAAGAACTATTTCTTTTAGTGACAAAATAACCACAAAGAAAATACGTGCAAGATTCTTGGCAAAATTCACAACAGTGGCTTTAACAATGGAAGGTTATACTATCAAGGCAAGCCTGGCATATTTACTATGGTTAACATGTTACGGTAGAGGATGTTGTACAAAAACTCTTGAACAAAAATGATTTGTGAATGAAAATTGACAATGAAATAATAATGACGCCACAATGCTGAAATTAAAAACAATACATGTGACTTTCTTTTTGAACCAAAGTGGGCAATTTGACCTTTCATAATAAAGCTACAAGGTTTAACGTCACAATTCATCTACTTCTGTACTCTCTTGGTCAGAGGATAGTCAATCCCTAGCAAATCAGTTCTGTTGTAAGTAGAGTTCAATGCAGAAGGAGGTCGATGCCTGGGAATCATGACCTAGGCAGGCATACCTCCATAAGAGTGTCAAGTAGGTAAATGGGCCAAAACACTTGTTTGATGGGGTCTTCTGATTATCAGAATAATTACCTCCTGCCAGTAAACTACAACATAGTGTATCTATGCCTGTAATCCACAACATAATGCATTTCTGCCTGTAATCCACAACATAATGTATCGATACCTGTATACCACAGCACAATATATCTATGCTCACACAATGCCCTTTTTAGGGTGGGTGCTGAAGAATAATCTCTGCCCTGCAAATACAGAAATATTAGTACATTAACAGGCAAAATCAAATTGTCTAATGCAGTGTTTCTCAAACAGGGGTCACAGGAAATTTCATGGTGGCTGTGGATAAAAAGAGCACAATAAAGGGGGCCACGGCATGACACTAAGAGGTTAACCATAAGTTTGTAGAATACAGCGCTCAGGTATCACTTTTTTCCACTCAGTGAATTGTTCCATTAACAGTGCATATAAGAGAAACGAAAAAGAAATACTGTGCAGAAAAATACTAGGGAAGACTCAACCATGGGTCTAAGAAATAATCAAGGCTTACAAGAGCTAGCAGCAAATCGTCAGCTGTTGAGAACTATGACTTCTGTCATATTCTTCGGTCCATGAGAAAAATGAAAGTACACAGTAAGTGAAAGCACACAGCGGAAATATAACGGCGAACTTTGAAAGTGACCAACCTCAAAGGAAGGATCACTTTTGATGTCTGCAGCAACATTACTTTCTCTTTCCCCCCTCCCAACTGCTGTCTACCCTTGCTGTCCTGTCCTCTTTAGTCATATACAAGGTGTGTGAATGAATGCCAAAGGTGTGTATAGAAAAGAATTACAAGTTTGCAATCAGAGCATTAAATAACAAAGCATTTGTCAGTCCTTTAGTGGTTGCCCTGTTTAATAGCTTAAAAATATGTTATGATCCTTTGATTTACAAGTACACTATTATAAACAAAAGTATATGGTAGTATATTTTGTAAACAGAAAATGTATTGATAAAGTTATGACTATTCACTTATAAAATGTATTTACAGCATTATGCACTTTAAATATATAGATGCTGAGTACATTTGGGCTACCTCGGCAAAGAAGAAATCTCGACAATAATCAGTTGAGTAGCTTGGCTATGGATTTACCCTGTCAAGACCAGGCAAAACTCATATGCTTAATTTGCAATATTACACTTTCTAATGAGAGTAGGTGACCATTTCAGTGCAACCAGAAGCATTTGGAAACGTCCCATGAAGACTAAAAAGGAAAAACCACTGGAATAGTTTAGCGCATAGAGAAATAATTTTGAAGCTAGATCTACGGTGAAAAAAAGTGTTTAAAAGAAAAAGGATTAATCACTTCTTATGAAATATCCAAAGAAGGAAAACCACACACATTAGGGGTATTCTTGATACCTTGAGCTGAGTTTATTGTTATTACAACTATCATATTAAAAGCACATACTTCTATGTAAATGCATTGTGTGTATGTATATATATATATATATATATAAAATGTTAAAAAGGTTGAGAAACACTGGACTACTGGAAAGAGAGGAAAAAAATAAAGAGAGACTGGTGCCTTCTTGAGAGAGAATTTAGTGACTCTGGGGATTATTGTTTATGGCGGCTGTTTCTTCCTACATGCCAGTTTAGAGTTAGCAGTTTTATTTTTTAAATTTGAGTTTGTTTACTTTCAGAGCCACAATCATTATCTGCTGAATTTGTCTTTAGTCAGATCTTCTGAGGTACTTCTATTCATGTCCAACATCTTTATATCATATGTACAGTTGTCTTTCCAACAACAAAAACTGATCTCCAAGTAAAATGGATAACAAGTTTTGGTCAACAAGTTTACTCTAATAAATGAAATAAATATTCTCACCTGGACACTATGCACTGGACATACAGCACCCCTAAAACTCTTCCAAGAAATAAGATAAATGCTGCATTACTTTTCTTTAAATTGTAACAAATGAAGGGTCTTCCTTTGACAAAAAGGAAGCAGGATTGAAATGATTTTATTTGATTGTGTAGTTTGTTTTCCCTCTTAAGTTGTTGCTAATCAATTGTACTACTTGTTTCATACACTTTTATTTCACAACTATGTACCATAATGTGAAGCAACAGATGCACATTGTATCCTGGATATACGGTCAGTAGAAGATTATAAAAGAATGGTATCAGAAATAAAAATTAAAGCACACGTACATTTATTCCAGAGAAGTTTAAATGAAAAGAAACACAGAATGACAAAAACATGTAAAAGTGAAATACATTTTTTCAAAGAAATTATTATAACATTGGCTTTAATGTAAGTGACAGCTGACAATAAGCAAAAAATCTAATTTCAAAGTGAGTACTTTTCAAATTGTCAACATACAGAACATAAGATAAGTAAACTATTTGTAACTTTAAATAGTCTGAAATGAGATAGACAAAGTAGCTTCTAACCACTTCTAAAGCAAATATAAACTGCTTTTTGTTTTAAAAGGCACAATGCTTGCAAATACAGAAAAAATATAATCTGATTTTATTTCTGACTTGCTCATATGGCAAAATTAAAGTTAGATCTTAAAGGTGTTTTAGTATTGCATTATATCTGAAAGTTGAGTTTGATGTTACTGTATATGGTTGAATGTGAGATACTTTGTGTAATGTGTAGCCAGCACAATTTTCATATATACTGTTCAATACTAAAAGTAAAACATGTTTATAGTATGTGCTGACAAACATGCGCATCCACTCAGCAAGTAATCTAATATATATATATATATGGCCTTGACAGACAGTTGGTAGCAAGCAGACATGATTAGGTAGAAGTTTAGTAAAATATTAGCATCTTTATGGTGTTTTACTGAACAGCTGCCTACCTAGCTGAATCTGTCAATGTTGGATGGATCAACTGCAGGATGAACAAGATGTATTTTGTGATGCTTCGCCTCAACTCCTTTCTATGGCGTCTTTTTGTCTTCTGAATCTGACATCAAAGCTTCCTCAAATGTTGCTGTGCCATTTTTTAATTTTGCTCTCCGTGTTATGATCTGATGCCAGACTTTCACATTTTCTTTCATCGATAGAAAATTCACTTCAGAAAACATCCTTTTACTCCAACAATGGCCTACCCTTAGGCCTTTTTCTGTCCATAAGTTCACCATATATTAATTATTTGGGAATTTGTTTTCCATTCTTTGGTGACCCAGCCATCTCTTAGTCTCTGACTCATAACTGTTGTCATGATGGATGGGACTTTGGCTTGTCGCAAGCTGTTAGAGTTGGTTACTTTGTCCTACCATTTGATGTTCATTATCTTTTGAAGGCAATACTCATAAAAATATTTAACTTTTTCTAATGCCCTTTATTGGTGGTCCAAGTTTCTGATCCATATAAAAGTGGACTAAGCATGTAACTTTGGTAAATTAGAAACGTAGTCCTCAGTGTTAGTTTGGAGTTGGTCCACGCTCTTTATTTAAGCAATCTAATATGTTGTCTATAATCTAAAAATAAATTCTCCTAAAAATTATCTGGTCAAATCAAGGAAAATAAAAAGAAAAAAAACCTAAAAAATAAATCAACAGAATCAAAAAACAATAATGAAGGTTTTCATTAACAGAACTGTGGAAACTTATACTGAAGAAAAAAAAAAGAAATAATCATTAACAATGGAACATTTTATAAATGATAAATCTGCTGATTAAAAGAAAAGAAGAAGTGGAGGTGTGGTGGTCGTGGGTGATACTATGTCATGTCTTTAATGTCCAGTAGCTGAAAATAATTACTGGTAAGCATGTGAAGAAATAAAACAATACAGACAGCAATAGAACAAAAAAATAATGACAATATGTACAATTAAGTAAAAGTGAAACTATAATGTTCATATGAAAGAGACTTAAATTAGAACAACAATAGCATTTTTACTGCAGAAACAAGTTCTTCAAAACCACAATTAAAGCAGAAAGTAGAGCCAACATATAACAATTTTAAAGCTGAATTCATGTTATACACATACTTTGATAACATTATGGGCTTCATTTCAGACTATAATAAATTAACCACTTCACTATCGGACTTAATAAAAAAAAAAAACACAACCACGTACCAGACAAAAAAAAATAAGGACAATAACATGTATTCTTTAGAGATATGTCTCTGGACCTATTGCACCTACATGCTTAATTTTAAGATGTAAACATTATGTCTACGTGATGACGTAGAAATAAGTAAATGGAAAAATGTGTGGTATTTTCATAAGGAAAATTTGAAAATCTTTGGGCGTTTTTGTCTTTGTTCATAAATCAAGTACCAAGCCTGCTGGCATAGGTTGCTAGTAAGGCTGAGTCCTTTATTTTTGCTTTCTTTCACTATAATATCCAACATTTCTTGCAACTCATTTTCACTCTTAGCGATTAAGATTGTATCATCAGCATACCTTAGATTATTTATATTATGACCCCCAATTGTTACTTCAGGCATGCACCTTAACGATCTTAAAATAATCTCACTATACATATTAATCAGATCCGTCCTTGTTACTTATGTGAAAAAAAAAAATTAAGTCACAGAAATAGAAGAATAGAACAAAGACAATATATTTAATAATTTATTAACTTTATTTACTGTTATATTTATTACATTGTTATTCCAAATAGTTCAGTTTCGTATGGTACATTTTGAAGAAGGCTACCATTTTCCTTTGTTATGAAAATACAGGTCAAGTCTCAAATGACTATTTACAACATTTATCAGAATACAGCTGAAAAAAAACAAAAAACTTAAAGAATAAAAGTGATGGAAGGAATACAATCAAAAGTCATGGCAATAATTATTGCTTACATCCCCTTACAAAATGAATGTATTGTTTTAAAGTAAAGATATATGTATTCATCTGCAGTATCCGATACAGTTTTACAGTGGATGAAAATACATGGCAATAAGAGGGAAGGGGTTAAATGTTGCAAGTAAACAAATCTGATTGATTTGATAGATATAAAAGTTTATGTGTAAATTCTACTTGCTGCATTTTATTCGGTGTACAATAGCAGTAAAGGAATATGATGAATTGATTTTCTACCTAGACCATTAATACGTTCTCCCTAAAAATATTAAAATGGTTTTTCTCACTGATTATTTGTGTGGAATAGCAAGTTTGTTTTATATCGCAGATTTTTTTTTTTTTAAACGTTTAATTGCTTTGCACAAATTGCTTAACTTTTGGCCTATCTTTGTCATTGGACATCTTTCTCTCACAGACAATAATTTATAGATTTGTATCTAAAGTGGCTTGGAAATATTCAAATTGGTTTGAAGTACAAAAAGGGATGAGGCTAGGATGCATCCCTCTTCAATATTTATGCTGAGAACATCATGAGAAATGTCAGAAACAATAATAAATTTGTGAAGTTTCACTCTTTTACAATAAATGCCAATTTCAGAACTCAGATACACTGATGACACAGTCCTCCTTTCGAACAGTGCAGAAAGATTAAAAAAGACAAATGAATATTAAAAAACACAGCGAAGAGCAAAAACTCTAAACATACAGAAAACTAAGATAAGATCCACTGACAAAAGAAAAAGCCAACCCAAAATCATCAACAGTAAAGAACTTGAAATTGTAACAAACTATGAATATCTGGGATCTGTAGTAACTTACACTGGAGACTGCCAGAAAGAGATCAAAAGATTAGCATAGCAGCACAAAAACTCAACATCATGAAGAACATGCGGCACAATACCAGCAAGGCAGTAAAATTAAAATTACCAAGGATGTGTATCCTTTAGATAGCAACATATCTTTGTGAATCATGGACAATCTCACAAACAGTAAGGAAGAAAATTTAATTCATTCAAAACAAAATGCTACAGAAAAATCCTTAAGATAGACATTAAAAAGAACTGGCTTATAAACACCATTCTACACAGAGGAAATTAAAATACTACAACCATGTAAAGACATAGTGGGCTGGAAAAAACAATAATGGTAGGCATGGTTCCTGGGTGACACATCACAGGCAGACCAAGAAGAAGATGGTTTCAAGACAGAGAGACCTTGAACATGACAAAAGTGGGAGATCTGGCTAGAGACAAGAGATCCTTACAGATGAACTGTGGTGAAAGCAACGTTCTGCAAAGGACATGTGACCTGATGATGATGATTTAAAGTGACAGACCAGTGACTCTACCTTTCACTTGAACACTTAGAGCCTTTTGTGCAATTACTAATTCCCCTACTTTCAAAATAGATTCACATACCTTGAGCACCCTCACCCAAAATGTCACCACTGATGATAAGTGCATATTAGATTATCCAAAGCTGGCAGAACATCCCAGCAAATTATATATCAATGCTTGGCATTGTTGTAATATCAGTTTACAGACAAAGTTATAGGTTTTCAGAGTTGCTGTGTTCCTAGTATAGCACACATGTAAAACCTGGACTGTGTATAGGTACCATACATAGCCAATAATATAATATCTACACAATTTACTAAAGAAAACTGTTGAACATCAAATGGCAAGACAAGATACAGCTGTATTGGATAAGTTGATATCCCCAACATATATACTATTTTGATGAACTTACAAAACTACTGGACAGGCCATATAGTCATGCGAAACTACCAGCCAAAAATGTTATTAAATGGCAAACTACAACTGAGTGCTGATGCTTCATTTTGCTGAAAAATGCAAAATTCAATTTTTGTAAAAAATGGAATAAAGAACCCAACAAAGAAATAAAGATAAACTATAGCAAAGCTTACGTTTATTCCATTGTCTGTTTGTGTTATCCCATTTTCTGATGAAGGCAGCATGTTTGTTGTATTACTATTTTGCAAAGCTGTCCCTATACTTTTATAGTGTTTTCTTTGAACTTTTCAACACAGCTGTGTTTTTACACTAAGACATACATGGGGAAGACAGATTTCCTGTCCCAGGCTGATTTATGACCTGAATATTACTTCAGGGATTGGACATGATACAATGTCTATCAATATGTACGCTGCAAGTCCATCAGTATTTTCGGCTAACACATAGCGTTATTCGCTGATTTTCCTGAGTTACCAAGGGTTGTTTGATAATGGCCGACAAAATTTCCCTGGTCACAGAAAAAATGGAGGGAGGGGGGAATTGACCAATTTCTTCAAAATCGGTTAATTTTTGTCACATTATGTGGAATCATATCTCACAAAATCAAGGGGGAAAAAATCAAACAACAATGGCAACACTCAGGGGTCACTGGAAGA
Organism: Megaustenia siamemsis; assembly: GCA_032433765.1. Classification (NCBI taxonomy): domain Eukaryota; kingdom Metazoa; phylum Mollusca; class Gastropoda; order Stylommatophora; family Ariophantidae; genus Megaustenia; species Megaustenia siamemsis. The sequence goes on from JAVIAB010000092.1 coordinate 162,982,842, forward strand.
AGCGAACAGGAAGGTACACAGAAGGAGGTAATGTTTGAACACAGCAAAATGTCAAATTTAGAAAAATGTGTGTTTTGATGCAGTATTTTTTACTACGGTATTGTAAAATAGGGTTAAAGATATACCCAAGACATCATTACAAGCATTCGATATTAATCTTGACAGAAGATGCTGCACAAGACAGGACTACTTGTTACACATGTCTTTGATGTGGGGTTACAGCTTGTGAGACATCTACATGGTTAGCAACCATTGGAACTTTTGATAATCAGATTACCTTCTATTGTAAAGCTATACATAAAGAATTTCCAATCACTATTTATAATTGTTTTTGGTGTATACAACTATGTTAACATGCCCAATTTTTTACATCGGCACATTAACTCTAGATTATGATACCGTAGTAAAAATAACCTAATAAAAAAAATTATTAAAAATTTGATAGTTTGGTGTTCAAACATTACCCCCCCCCCCCCATATGTACCTCCCTAATTATTACTTCCGATGACCCCTGAGTGTTGGATTTGTCTCAATTGATGTTGGACACCCCCCCCCCCCATGTGATACGATCCCATAATGAAAAAAAAAAAATTTGCAAAAATGTAAATAAATTGGTAGTTTTTATTTATTTATTCATTTTTTGCTGTGACCAGGGAAATTTCCTTGGCTGTCAGTGATAACAAACAAGCCCTTGTGACTCATAAAACTCAGTGAATAACACTTTGAGGTGGGCGAACACACTGATGAACTTACGGCAACCATCTGAATAGACAAACAACTAGGCATGTCCAATCCAGGCGGCCAATCTCGGGTCATAAATCAACATGAGACAGGAAATCCAAGTTCCCAGTGTGTCTAATTAGTAAATGCAGAGTTGTGTGACAAAAATTCAAAGAAAAAACTACTTTTAGTGCTCCTAATGTTACAATTAAGTGGTAGTGATTTATATTAGAAATGTAATGACGTGCATCACAGATAGGTATCGTAATCTAGGGTTTAATTAAAGAGTTATGTACCTTTACCCAGGACTTATGTTAGTGGTCAGATTATCCTCATCACGCATCGAACAACAGCCCATAAGTGCACAGATCTCCTCCCCAGCAAGACACAAAATGTGAAACAATAAAATGATTCACAAGTCTACCTACGATTTCCTCATAGCTCTCCTTAATATCATGTATCTTGTGCACTGAAGTCAAAATACATTTTTAAATAGTATCACCGTAACACATCTTCCTTACACACTAAAAACGATAATGAAATATACATGTAACAAATGCAATTACAACAAATCTAAAAATTTGTAATCGTGATGCAAAAGTATTCATTCGCAGATAATCATGCAAATTACAATATGCATGTTTAACTCACAGAATACAGAGTGTGTTCTGTAACATAATGATAGGACAGTGAAGTATTAAACTTAACATTACAAGGTCATAGCATTTTGGGACAGTAACAGTACTCTTCCTCATCATTAATATATTCTCTAACTCAGCAAGCAGAGTATCAATTTTATTTTTCAGCAAGGATGGCTGGAGAGTGTCAGGATGAGATTGAGTTATTTATTTAAGAACAAAGAGTTTCAATGTTACTACAGTAGTGGACATCTTTAGACAAACAATTTATGTTCAAGATTAAAGCAGAAGTAATGAAGAAATGTGCACTATCCTACTTGTTATTTATCACATACATAAGCAAGATGGCAAACCCATCAGGCACAAAAGAAACACATGAACAAATTACAGAATAAGTCTGCTTTTATGCTGTATTACTTTTGTCTACACAGATCTGAATAGTTCATCTTCAAGTGTTTATAACATTGTATCAATACATGTCAAGTTATTACACTTTTGTTTATAACATTGTATCAATACATGCCAAGTTATTAAACTTTAGGGTAAAGCAGCCTCCTTAACCCTAGGTTATGCCAGTGCGCTGCCGGGGCCTAAAAGGGGAGTAAAGAATTCTAGCATTGTTCCCTACCAGGCATGTTTGTAAGAGGTGACTAAGGAGGGTTGGGCACGGGACTGGCTATCTTGTACTATAAAAAATTAAGCAGCAGAAACTTCACAAACATGAAAAAGTCAAAGATCCATCCAAGAAAGATAAGGGCTCTCTGTCTTAAGAGATTTATGACACAATCTGGAGAAAGCCGCAAGGAGTCTGGGTCGATGACTCACCTTTTGTCTACCAGGAAATCCTCCAGAATTGGCACATGGAATGTACATACTCTAAATGAACAAGGAAAAGTTGAACAAGTAGCAGCAGAAATCACAAATTAAAAAATAGATATTCTAGGAATGTGTGGAATAAGATGGTTAGGAATCATCATCATTGAGTGTCATCTCCACATCAAAGGTTGGCTAACATGGAGCTCCATTCCGCTCTGTCTCTTACTTTGATGGTGCAGATTGTCATAGGCTGACTTGTCCATCTTTTGATGCTACTTGTCCATGTTAGTTTTGGTCTGCCTCTGCCTCTTTTACCTTGTATTTTCCCTTCCAAGATTACCTTTAGTAGGCTGTTATGTCTTTTAACATGCCCCAAAAATCGCATTTGTCTTGTTTGAATTATATTTAGCAGTTCTCTTTTCATTTTTACCAGTTTTAAGGTTAGGAATAGAAAGGATAAAACTAAACACAGGAGAGATGATTTTATCATGTTGAATCATTCTAGACAGGTTAAAAGAGGCCACAGAGAAACATTTGAGTACCCCCGTCACGCCAAGTGGCGTATAGGGAATATGGCAGTGACCATAAATTTTACAGATCTTTAGCACATGGTTTTTTTTTGGGTAATGTGGTCGGTATTGCGCCTGTGCCACTTTACTTTCCCAGAAAAAAATGCGGAACCCATTTAAGGCTGGGTGAACCCGGGAGCCGTCGGTTGGGATCGAACCCTACCTCTTGTCCTTTGTAGCCCAGTTCACTAACCACTGAACTATCGCGGTTACTTTATATAGGATTCACAGATTATGAAAAGCCATTTAATAGTTTAGACAGGAATGCTTTGGAAGTTACTATGTCATTACGGAATCCCCATAAAGTTATTTAGCCTGATAAAAACAATGTATGAAGGAATGAAATGTAGTGTTGTGCATGAAGGGTCGCTTACAGAAGTATCTGAAGCACCAGGCATTGTCAGCTCAAACAATAAAGTCCCCAATAATATGAAGGCCAGACAACTAGATGCTAATCTACACCGTGACTTCTGAATTCCTGCATTGGGTGCAAGGAGTCCCCGGGCTGACGGGTCTATAAAAAGACGGAGTTATCTGTAGCCACTTCATTTCGGCTGCACAGCAACCTTCTAGGGCAAGACAGGTAAGTTGAACTATTTTTGAGTGTTGCGTATTAAGTGTAGTTATCTTGTGCCGGGTATACAGTGTAAGCCTTAGGGGCAATGCAGCAGGAGGTCGATGCCTGGGAGTCATGACCCAGGTGGGCCCACCTCCCCTAGAGTGTCAAGAGGCTAAAGGGCCGAAACACTTGATCGACAGGAGGTCTCCGACATAAACATATCAGTCACAGATATAGTAATCTAGGGTTAATAAAAAGTGATTTTTTTTTCTTCTTTAAAGTTGGGATAGAGTGGTTTTTCTTGTCATCTCACATCAACAAATTATTCCACAATAAAATTTCAGCTAACGTTTAACAATAGTAATGTCAATATTATTTATATACACGATCCAGGTTTCAGATGTCAGCATTATTTCATACAAAAAAGTCATAGCAATGTTGCAGACACACAATGGATTACTACATAAATGATAAACAAATACACAGTGTCTAAGTAGGAAATAGCTGTCATCGTCTGTGTATATGTGAGGTAATCCATTCCAATCCTTGATATAGCCTAAACACAAAAATCAAGGAGAAAATTCCTTAGTTAATATCAGATGGTTTGTATATAAAATAATTACAGTATTTCTTAATATTAATGCAATATATATATATATATAATATGAGTAAATTAGTTCCATAAAGATCAATATATCTAATTTACTCTCTATGTGTGCACATATAAATATATATAATAAAAATAAGATTCACTGTACAACAATTTGTACGGCTGCTTGACTTTAGTTTTTTAGTTTGGACTGACATCACAACAGTTGGGACATCCCCATATCTGCTGTTATCTGTTCTAGCAACCATCATGTCTTGCACTGACTGAACGGGTTGTATTCTTTGCCACAGTGAATGCTTTTCCTGCTTTTGCCCCTCTTGGCGCCGTGTCCCATCATTCTTTTGACATGTGGATTATCTTCAGCTTCCTTGTCGCCATTCAAAGGTGTTCTTTTAAAGCCCCCACAATGTCATACACGTCCAATTTTAAGGTTTCATTTGCCATGGCAGACCCCACTAACGTGTCAGGCTATCTCACAGCCATGAACTCCCATGTGATATATTAAAGTTTTGACTATTGACATGAGTCATGTTACATGACTTAAAAGTGCACCCACTCCCTGCAGGGTGTGTTCTTGTCATTCCAACGAAGCTTGCTTTGTGAGTCAATCAATATGACCACAATAATATACACGAATGATTAAAGTGAAAGGTTTTAAGTGAAAGAAGAAAAGTACATACCCTTCTCCAGTTAAGCCACAACATGCTTGTATGTGCCAAACGTGGTCTTTAATTGCTGTCAGATTAAGCTGTTGTGAGATCTCAGCTGGAGACATACAGCCTCTGATATCTTGTTTGTTAGCATAGATGAGTACAGCAGCTTTACGTAAATCCTATTATAAAAGTGAAAAAATATATTACAATAAATACATATATGATATAGCACTACATAGATAAAGAGATACTTTATGGTCAACTAGCAGATGGTAAAAGAACTAGGGGTCACCCAAAACTGATCTATAGACATGTGTAAACATGACATGAAAACTCTGAACATAAACCCTACAGCCTGGGAAGAATTAGCTGCAGACCGCAATCTTTGGAATCATCATCACCGAGTGCCATCTCTGCATCAAAGGTTGGCTACCATGGAGCGCTATTCCACTCTGTCTCTTGCTTTGATTGTGCAGATTGTCATAGGTTGACTTGTCCACCTTTTGATGTTACTTGTCCATTTTAGTCTTGGTCTGCCTCTTTTACCTTGTAGTATATTTTTCATGGCATTAAAATCTCTGGAAACACACTCTAAAGCTCCAACTCAAGCAAGAAGCAGACAGATTCATAGAAAAAGAGAATTCACTGCGAAAGATGAGGCCACAAAATATTCCTTTATTGCCTCTGTTTATGAAACATCTATTTTAAAAAACAACCATTTTTAAACTTTCTGTATGAAAGGCAAGCTCTAACATGCCCATTCTAATTCACTAGTTCAGGGAGTAGTGATAGCTCAGTGGTTAGTGAACTGGACTACAAAGGACAAGAGGTAGGGTTCGATCCCAACCGACAGCTTCCGGTTCACCCAGCCTTTAATGGGTACCAGATTTTTTCCTGGAAAGTAAAGCGGCACAGGCATAATACAGACCACATTACCCCAAAAATCATGTGCCGAAGGTCTGTAAAATTTATGGTCACTAACACCATATTACCTATACGCCGCATGGCATGTCGGCGGTACTTTACTTTTTTTTTTAATTCACTAGTTCAGAACTTCTATATAATCAAACTAGGCTAAAGCGAATCTATCAGATATTACAATCATACATGCAACAAAAGGAGAATGTTTCATAAAAATATTTTATTCGATAAGTGCACTGAAAATATATCACAGTTGTTTGTTATCTCAAAGTGGCATTTTAGTTGTAAGCTTTGAAAATGTGCAGCATTTATGGATGAAGATGTTCGAACTTAGTACATTATACTCATACTGAAAATTAATGTTTTATAGAGGTGGTTTCAATTCATGACACTAGAAACAAAATGTAACATCTTAAGCTAAAGTCTATATGTATGTATTAATGATATTTTAGTAGCTAATGATCATAATTAAAAGGATCAAATATTAGCAAATTTGGGAGTTTCAGGGGATGAAATATTCAACTTTTAACCACAAACATTTTTAAATTTTAAGATGCAGCTTTATTTTAATCACTGTGAATGTATAAGAGCAGAAGTATGTGCATTTTATCTTCCTGGATAAGCACAAATAAGCAAATGAACTAAAGTATCAATGACAAATCACTGTGATATGTATGTGTCAATGTTCAATAACATGCCAGTTACCTTACCTCATGTGCTAACATTTTGTATAGTTCCTCTTTTGTAATAGACAGGCGTTCTCTATCAGTGCTATCAATCACCATGATAACAAACTGTTAAGTAGAAATAGAATCATTTAGAAGTGTTACTCTTCTGTTATGCTACTCCAAATTGTTCCCCAGAAGCCTGATTTAATACTATTATAATGAAACAATGTGAGAACGAAATTTAGATAGTTTCTTCAGATATTTGTAGAAACACTATCCGTAACATGCAGGAGTACATGGTAATGACAAACCTGACAAGTAAGCTTAGCACACATACTGCTGAGAATTATATAAAACTATCATTATGACTATTTCCCACTTCTGAGATGTTATGGGCCATGAAAATAAAAGCCAAATGCCCAGTTCAGTTACCATGATGTGTTTGGGCCAGTTTGTATTTCAAACCTGACAGGGGGGAAAAAAAACTTGTATGACCCTACCATTATTCAAACCAACACCCATCTATTCAATTAACATGATATTTTTACCATTGTGGCCAAGCACTCTCTTAAAATTATAAATGAATGCATAATTTTAAATTACTCAATTGGGAAAAATAGTACTCTATTGACATATCAGAGGGATGGTGTGTGTGTGTTTGGGGGGGAAGAAGAAGAGATGATAAAATATAAATTTCACCATACTACTAAGTCGCAGAATTTGAAGTGGAGGAGACAAGTGCTTCCTATCTTACTTTTTTTCCACACAGCTCAGTGCTTGCGTTAGTCCGATGACTAAAAGAGCATACTTCATCATCCGCCATTAAAAGGATGTTAAGTGAGCGTGTCTGTGTTTGGTTTGCAGCATAACTGTGATATTTGTGCCTTTGCCCAACACATACGACTTCAGCATCACATTTTTAAGTACTGGGTTGTCTTCCCTTTTCGATCCCTACTCGCTTAGCCAGACTAGACAGGTTAGACTGTTATTAGAGGCACACAGAGAAGTGGAGCAGGGTCTGGTTCACCGATCCTGGCGCAAGCCATCAGCTGTGGGTCGCTGACAACTTCCAGCTCTGCTGTTGTGAGATGCACCTTCGCTCCCCTACAGCTCAGTGAGCCAGACACTCATTCCTTTATCAGCTGGGTGAACTGAAAAGTGCCAAGGTGCATTTAAACCCATGTTCACAGAGTCAGCTCATATAATAATGCCAGAGCGTTATGACTTTGCTCATGATGATCCTTATTAAATATGTAATGAACCATTAGCTCGCAAGTGATTTCTATTACATGAAAAGAATGACTACTAAAAGTCTGCCCAGACTAGCAATAAACAACCAACAGCTAGATATTTCAACAAAAATATACAAAATTATTGATATACATCACATTTATTTATCAGTTAAAAATGGAGAGAGAGAGAGAGAGAGAGGTAGACAGACAGAAACAGTTTAATGCAAACATCTTCAGACTCTGGGTAAGTAAACTACTGAAGTCTATGTTTAATCATCTAGAAACTACTTACCTCAGAATTGGTGTAGTATGTGTTCCACGAGGCTCGTAGTGACTCCTGGCCCCCAATGTCCCACATAAGAAAATGTATATTTTTCCATACAACTTCTTCGACATTGCTTCCAATTGTGGGAGATGTATGAACAACTTCATTCATCAAACTGTAATATTTGTAATGTTCTTTAAGTTCATGTCTTCACTTACTATACTAGTAAGAAATTACAACCGTCATTATCCACCAATTTTAATTCACCTGAACTTTCCATTACTCTGCTAAAACCTGAAGTTGTTCTGTCCAAAAAAAAGCATTAGGTCTAGATGTACTTCTTGTAACAATTTCCAAATTTGGGATAATGACCAAACTCAATCTCAAAATTGAGGGGGAACAGACAACTTAATGGGGCTGTTTTCAAGTGATGTTTTAGACTTGACTAAGAAGCTAGCCACATTAAAAACATGTCCCCCTAACAATGAAATGTTTATTGAGATTTATTTGGCATGTAAAAGATGGCTCACCCCCAACAAGACTAAGCATGTAGCATGACAGTAATTTTTAATGCCTTCTTTTTGAAAGGAAAAACCAAATTATCCTATTGCTGCTTGTTTCTAGAGCAGCAAAGAAAAAAAGGGTAGTCAGTAGTATCTTCTTTTTAGGCCAATGGCGACACATTGAGAAGAAATTATAACGCTTTATGTTTGACTTAAATTAATGTTTGCGCAGAATAAAAGGATGAAAATGCCAGAACAAAATCACTAATGTAGAATTATGGAAAAGTATCAGTCTAGAACTAGTGGACAAAGAGATACAACAAAGACAATGGCTTTGGATGGGACACACACTGTGGAAGCCAACTGAAAGCATACATGACAGGTCCTTTTTGGAATCCCCAAGGGAAGAGACAAAGAGGAAGACCAAATTACAAATTGGAAAAGATAGGTGGAAGTAGAGTTGAAGATGATGGGGAAGACATGGAATGAAGATCTTAAAAGAACGGCTTGGAAAGTGTTTGCTGAAGACCTATGCTCCACAGGGAATTGAAAGGTAGAAGAAGATGCCTGGCTTAAATTTAGTTTTAGTTGACGGATAATCTCCACTGCACATTGGACAACTCCACAGTGCTCAGAGTCCTTCTCTAGCACTTCTCCCAGTGAATGACAGGAGCAAAAGCCCTGAAAATGGCTTGAGCTCAGAATCATGAATACTGATGCACTCGCAAAGATCTTGAATATGAAGTGGGTAATCAGGTAGATTTTTATCTCTCAGTAATTTCTGCTCTAGCAATGCCCATATCTGGCCTACTCTTTTTTATTTCTTACTTCTAACATTTTTTTTTAAACACACTGAGAGTGCACACAAGACCTCCTGTTTTTTTAATATATTTTTTGTCTTTACCCAGGAAGGCTAGACATCAGATTTCACTACCCAGAGACTCGGGAACAATAAAGCCAAGAAAAATCCATAGATTTACACAGTTAGAAAATTTCACGATTTCTGATGATCCACTGCTAGGTTCTGTATTGTTCTCAAATTCGTAGTTTTGCCCTCTCTATTAATTATTCTACAGAGTTTTGTTTGGTCTTTCTTTGTTTTCTTTTGCCATCTGGTCTCCACAAGAAGGCATGGCTGGGAGTCTTCTTTCATACATTCTGAGCCTATGATCAATGTACTTCCAGCATCTTATACTTTTAGAGCTTGACATGTTTCCTTGGTTTTTTTTCTTGTATAGATTCATTTCGATTACCTCGACTTTGCTGATGACATAGTTCTCATCAGCAGTCAGATAAAAACGATGCAGGAAAACACAAATGAACTATCATCAATAGCCAGCAAAATTGGGCTTGAGGTCAATCATGAAAAGACTAAAGTCATGAAAAGTTTAATTCCAACAAGTGACAAAATATACATGGAAAACAAACCAGTAGAAGAGATCGATCACTTTATCTATCTTGGAAGTCACATTGATCGAGAAGGGGATACGAGCAAAGAAATTAGAATCAGACTGGCTAAAGCAGCAATGTCTTTCAGAAGCCTTGAAAAGTTGTGGAAATCAAAACTCATTAGCACAAACACAAAACTTAGGCTATTCAAATCAAATGTACTATCAACCCTTACGTATGCGTGTGAAAGCTGGAAAACAACAAGAGATATAGAAACAAAGTTGAACGCATTCGAAAATAAATGTCTAAGGAAAATACTTGGTATAGAATGGAACGAATTCAAAACAAACGAGGAAATTAGAGAAATCGCCAATCAACCACTAATATCTTCAGTAATAAAGAAAAGACGATGGTCATACGTTGGACATGTGACGAGAAGAGATAATAATCGAATAGCAAAGCAAGCCCTCATATGGGAAACAACAGGTAAAAGAAAAAGAGGAAGACCCAGGGAGACACTGAGAAGAACATTGATGAGAGAGGCAAGAGCAGCAGGAATCGGCTCCCTCAATGAGATAGAACTGCTTGCACAGAACAGAGACAGATGGCGAGATTTGATAAAATATCTTTAAAAGAAAACTGCTAGAACAAAAATTCATATAGGAGAAGGTGTATCTTGGTCTACGCCCTATGGGCCGGTTACGGCTCGAAAGGTCAATAGATAGATAGATAGATTCATTTCATGTTAATCGCAATTTCTTTTGACTCATGACTTCTGTTTCAGCAATTGTTGGATATTTTAAGACTGTGGCTTGTTAAGCCTCCGATCAACTGTCCATAACAAGCATAAAGGAAACAAAGTCCTCCCTCTTGAACTGCAGCCGGAATAACCAGTCTAATATTCTTAAAAAGTATCAGTGATATTTCAGTCAAACAAAAACAATAAATAGAAAGCATTAAAAAAAAGTTGAAAACAGATACATAAAGGTACATATAATTATGTTTAGGTTGACTTGAGTGCATAGACAGTAACAGGTCAAATATAATCTTCAAAATAAAAATTCCCAGTAATTAAACTCAATGTTACATTTGCAACTAATATGAGACTATCATAAACAAGGCCAAATTACTGTTTTAGTGAAATGCACCAATTTTTAAAATGTTTTACTTACAATTGATATAAAATTGTTGTCTTTCCAGCATTATCGAGTCCTACTATGATAATTTTGTGTTCTGTAAACAAGAAGTTATTGCATGAGTGAAAAAAAAACACTAAAATGTATGATTGGTCAGTGATAAATAAAGTTTATTGGAGATTTTTGGTTTGATCATTAGTTATAATATGAAATAATTAGAAACAAGGAAGAAATGAATAGAATTAGTTTTGAACAGAACGTAGACAAATAAAATTGTTTGTCCATCTGAAGAGAACACTTTACTCTTTCAGTATGTTTCGCCACACTGTGCAACATGCCAATTTCGTGTGAACACCATCAAACCATATTCTTTTTACATGTTTTGTATCATCTTGATATTCTATCTATCTATTGTCCTTTCGAGTCGAAGACGGCACATAGGGCAGAACCACAATCTCAAAAACAGAAACCTTGCATGCCAAAGTGGCACATATTGCAGAGATCACTGCTTCTAAAATCTATGGTCTGTTTCCATAACAATGCTTTTTACAATGATAGCTTGTCAAGCCATCGATCAACCTCCTTAGTCGCCTCTTATGATATGCCTGGAAGGTCACAGTGTCACTATTCTTTACTTTCTATATAATGAGGTCCTGGTAACACACGGGAGATCTTGATATTGGTAAAATCTAATACCTTGTTCAAATATCTAAAAATTCATATATAATATGTTATGTTAGATAAATATAAATATGTAGATTAATTCTTAAAATCATGACAAATTTTGTCTCTGAAATCTCTTCCATTGCGTCGATAAAAAGTTTCCGTACTGAAAGAGTTAAAAAGAGGTGCAGCAAAATTAGAGACAAACCCAAATTAGAGTGTCAACATGAAGGAAATCCTACAATTGTATTAAATACCAACCATCACAATGGCTGAGGCTTCCAGAAAAAAGATCAATATTATAACTATCTTAACTTACAAAGAGATATACAAAGAAGTGAATAAAAAGAATTCTGAAGGATTCAATATGTCTACAACAGCTGACAATCTGGTTTAATAGTACAATGAAGATAAAGATTTCACAGAAATTATATACACATGTGTACTCTTTGTTTAAATAAAAATAACTCGTTTTATGATAAGTTTACAATATATTTGGGAGCCGTGATAGCTCAGTGGTTAGTGAACTGGACTACAAAGAATAAGATATAGGGTTCAATCCTAACTGATGGCTTCCGGTTCACCCAGCCATTAATGGGAATCGGATTTTTTTTTTTCTGGGAAAGTAAAGCGGCACGGGCTAATACCGACTACTTTACCCCAAAAATTATGTGCTGAAGGTCTGTAAAATTTATGGTCACTAACACCATATTCCCTATACACCACTTGGCATGACGGGGGTACTTTACTTTTTTTTTTACTTACAATATATTAATTATAAACCATCATTAATATTATGATGGACTTTAACTTTGCAATGACATCCTTAATATTGTCAAGTCCATGACAGAGTATCAAAGAGAGTTGCCTAGATGATGTGTTGGATGAAGTCTCAGTAATAATACATCTGTGTGTTGATTTAAAAATTTTTTTATTAAATGTGTTGAAGTACAGAGTACAGTAGTTTAATTAGATCAGAAAATGAACAATAGTTTTTTTTATTTTTAAATCCTAATTAAAATCACTGAACCAGGACATTGATATATCTATTTATTGACCTTTAGAGCCATAGTCGGCCCATAGTGCATAGACCAAGATACTCCTTCTCTTATCTAAATTTTTTGTTCTAGCAGTTTTCAATTCTTTTAAAGATATTTTATCAAATCTCGCCATTTGTTTCTGTTCTGTGCAAGCAGCTCTATCTCATTGAGGGAGCTGATTCCTGCTGCTCTTGCCGCTCTCATCAATGTTCTTCTCAGTGTCTCTCAGGGTCTTCCTCTTTTCATTGATATAATAGATAAGGATAAAGTACTTAGGTGTATGGATAGGAGCTTGCAACAAAATAACTTGATGATTTAGAAAAATTAATCAGTACAACAAGGAATATAAAAGAACACTAGAAAAATGTTGCTAACAAAGATGAAATTTCACAAGATAAAAATCACAGGTTTAAGAAAATATGATAGTGCACATAAGTTATAATTTGAAAGTATTAATTCTTTAGCTTTGAAGTAATTTATCATATTTTGAATGTGACATGCCAAGTAAAGGTGTATTTTCTCTGCAGCAAGCCTGGAATAATGTTTTTCGTCGAGGAATGAGATACCAGCAATTTAATTTAAAAAGTAAAAGTAAAGTACCCCAGTCACGCCAAGTGGCGTATAGGGAAATATGGTGTTAGTGACCCTATATTTTACAGACCTTCAGCACATGATTTTTGGGGTAATGTGGTCGGTATTACGCCCGTGCTGCTTTACTTTCCCAGAAAAAAATCCGGTACCCATTTAAGGCTGGGTGAACCCAGAAGCAGTCTGATGGGATTGAACCCTACCCCTTGTCCTTTGTAGTCCAGTTCACTAACCACTGAGCTATCGCGGCACCCCAGCAATTTAATTATTTCAGATTTTTCATAAATCTTGTATTATTAATACAATAAATGAAAATGAATACATTAAAAATGGTCTTGCACAAAATTGTAACTATTAAAACTCAAAAAGAAAACTTTGAGAGATTCCTTTCACAAATTAATATTAAGAACACATAATTATATAATAATATATAAATGAAACATATTTAAAACATTTGTGAATTACATGTATTTCATATTGTGTCTAATTTGATATATCATAAGATAAGTTTTAATTGTAAATAGGGAGTATACATGAGGTTGAACTTGATGACATCAGACAATTCACAATGTAAAGACATACAATTGTAGAGTGAATTGGAGTGTCAGTCGCTGGACACTGTGGGACTTGCTGAAGAGGGGAACTGAGCACCTATGGACATGTTCGGAGTGCAATGATGATGACTCACAAATAACTAAATTGTAGAGTAAATCAGTAATATAATTTCAGAGATAGGATTAAGATTGTTAATACAAGTTTGATTCTTATTCTTCTTCTACCTTTCAGCTCCCAGTGGAGCATAGGTCTTCAACAAACACTTTCCAAGTCGTTCTGTTTTTTTGCCATTCTTCGTTAAGATCATTCCATGTCGTCCCCATCATCTTTATCTCTGCTTCTATCTGTCTTCTCCACGAATTTCTTGGTCTTCCTCTTTGTCTTTTCCCCTGGGGATTCCAAAAAAGAGCCTGTTATGTAATACTCTCAGTTGGCTTCCGTAGCGTGTGTCCTATCCAGCGCCATCGTCTTAGCAGTATCTCCTTATCCACTGGTATTTGACTGGTACATTTCCATAATTCTATGTTAGTGATTTTGTCCTGCCATTTCCATCCTTTTATTCTGCGTAAGCATCCATTAATGAAAGTCTGTATCTTCGTGATTGTCAATTTTGTTGTTCTCCATGTTTCACAGCCATATAATAGGACAGACCTAACATTTGAGTAGAAAATTTTTATTTTTGTATTTAACCTAATTTCTTTGGACTGCCATATGTTTCCCAGTGCAATGAAAGCTCCTCTTGCCTTTGATATCCTTATTCTGGCATCATTATTTCTTCTTTGCTTGGTTTTCCACAGTTAACGTGTAACTATTCTTCTGCTGGTAGTATGTCTGGAGGATTATTTGAGCCAGGTCTGTTCAAAAGTTCTTCAAAGTGCTCTTTCCATCTCTCCATTTGTTCCCTTATATTATTTAAGCAGATTTCCTTTCTTATCTTTAATAAAGGCATTGATCTGTTTGTATTTTCCCCTTAATTTTTGTGTGCTGTTGTACAGTTCTTTCATATTCCCTTTATTTGCTGCTTCTTCTGCCTCTTTAGCTAGTTCATCTATATATTTCCTCTTATCCCTTTTAATGCATCTTCTCAATTCTTTGTTCACCTCTGTGTAAGCTTCCTGTGTCTTGGCTTTATTACTTCTCGTTTTGCTTTTATTTATGTCTGCTTTCTTGTTCTTTCTTTCTTTAATTTTGTCCAGGGTCTCTGCTGTCATCCATGCCTTATTCTGGCGTTCTCTTTTCCCTAGTGTTTCTTCGCATGTCTCTTTCCATATATCTTTTACCTGTTTCCAATGATCTTCTATATTTATTGCATTTTCTAGTTGTTGGAGGACTTGGTATTTGTTTGATATTGTGACTGCAAATTTATCTTTAACTCCTTGTTCTTTAAGAAACCCTACATTGAAATACTTTCTACCTTTATTCGTTGTAGAATACCTTTTTAGTTTAATTTTAAGTTTGGCTATCAGAAGATGATGATCAGAAGCTATATCTGCCCCTCTATATACTTTTACATCCTGTACTTAGTATCAATACATATGTGATCAATTTGATTTTCCGTACTATGATCTGGTGACACCCATGTAGCTGGCGCAGAAATTCACAAATATCTCTCCATTCTCATTTATATCTTCAAGTCCATGTTTTCCCATAATCTCATCGAAGCCTCTGTTGTCTGATCCTACTTTAGCATTTAGGTCTCCCATCAAGATTATAATATCCTTGGCTTGTCTTGCATCCATCTGACATTGTAGCTGTATATAGAAATCATCTTTAACTAAATCATCCTTATCATTGGTTGGTGCATAGCATTGGATAATGTGTAATTTTATTTTGTTTTTTTTTGGTTGTTTTAAATGTTGCTCTCATTAGTCTTGGTCCTACTGCTTCCCATTCTATTAGTGTCTTCTGTGCATTCCTTGATAGCATTATAGCTACCCCTTCACTATGTTGTGCTCCAGGTTCCTGATGCTAAAATCATCTCTCTTGTATTTAGTTTTATTCTTTCCGTTCCTAGCCATCTTGTTTCACACATTCCCAGAATATCTATCTTGTAGTTTGTCATTTCTGCTGCTACCTGTGCAGCTTTCCCCTGTTCGTTTAGGGTACGTACATTCCAGGTGCCAATTCTGGAGGATTTCCTGGTAGACAAAGGGTGAGTCGGCAACCCGGACTCCTTACGGCTTTCTCCGGCTTGCGTTCTACGTCTCTTAGACAGAGAGCTCTTATCTTTCCTGGATGGCGGATTTACTTTCTCTCTCTTTGACTTGCCCATGTTTGTGAAGTTTTTTCGGCTTATTTTTTTACAGTATGGGATAGACAGTCCCATGTCCAACCCTCCTTTCTCACCTTTTACGAACATGCCTGGTAGGATACAGCGCCGCTATTCTTTACTCCCCTTTCGGGCCCTGGCAGCGCATGGGCGACAGGTTTGATTAATCATGACATAATTTATATTTTTTTATTTATCAACGCATGCTCACACACAAAAAATAAAGAACAAAAATTATTTACTATACATCAATGGCAAAAAATTGATGTGTTGCTATTAATAACTTAAAATGGTAATATTACCTTCATTTGTAAATAGGCTCCATAGCTTTGACAAAAGGATACCCATTTCAGTATTTCAGTTTACAAGGTTAACTTGTACTCATAATGTTATGTAAGTTCACTTCTGCAGTATGCAGGAAAAGAAATACCCTTCACATATCTCCCACATTATGACCCTGTTAAAACAATATTACACATTACTGTAAAGGATTCTGAAGTTGTAGATACTTTTAAATGAATGGCTAACCCATATAATAATTAACGATTTACATCATCTTGCCTGTCTCTGTTGGAACTTGAGTCCCACAACAGCCACACTCAAATTTTCTCTCTCATGCGTGAGTTGCCTAGCATCCGCTTCAATCAATCCCAGCCTATCTGTGATATCTTGCAATACTTTCTTCAGATTTTCCTCTTTCAAGTTTACTTGGAACTATGTCCTCCATAATTATCTTTTCTAGACCATTTTGTTGTTATCTATCTATCTATTGCCCTTTCGAGCCGAATGAGGCACATAGGGCAGAACCACAATCTCAAAAACAGAAACCTTGCTTGCCAAAGTAGCACATATTGCAGAGATCACTGCTCTAAAATATATGGTGCTGTTTCCATAACAATACTTTTTACAATGACAGCTTGTCAAGCCATCGATCAAGCTCCTTAGTCGCCTCTTACGACATGCCTTTTTGTTGTTATACATGACCTATATTATATATATATATTATTTTGCGTGTATTGCTGTTATTATGTTCTTTATCAACTAGGTTTTTGGAACAATAAGTTCTCACAAAATTTACATGCTTACTCTTTTCTCTGTCTATATTATTCTGAGTAATTTCTGTAACACTTGCATTTGAAGACATATATTTTTAATAAATCTACTTTCACAGCCATATGTTGCTATGGGGAAAAAAAACCTATCTTCATAAAAACCTAAGTTTCATTGCTACACCAGTTCCTTGCCATATGTTGTAGAGTTATTTAATTTATTCATAGCTTTATTCAGTATTCTTTTGATCTCCTTGATAGTCTTTCCATCATTTATTATTCTATAGGTAATATATCATTCTCCTGTGTGTTACGGGGCCTCATTATGAGGGAAGTAAAGAATAGTTGACACTGTGACCTTCCAGGCATGTCGTAAGAGGCGACTAAGGAGGTTGATCGATGGCTTGACAAGCTGTCATTGTAAAAAGTATTGTTATAGAAACAGCACTATATATTATAGAGCAGTGATCTCTGCAATATGTGCAACTTTGGCGCGCAAGGTTTGTTTTTGAGATTGTGGTTCTCCCTACGTGCCATCTTCAGCTCGAAAGGACAATAGATAAATAGATATAATATATCATTGCCACACAAAAATATACACTAAACAACAATGATATCTCCTGATGATAGAACCTCAAATCACATTGACCACCTGATCATCATTGATAGATGTACGAGCATACAGAGGTGCTGATGTTAATAGTGACCACAACCTGTGCATTGGGAAAATAAGTTTAAAATCTAAAAGCCAGCAGAAGAGATCAATCACACATAAAATTGATAGTCGTAAACTGAAAGATGGAGCCATCAAGAAAAAATTTAACATAGAGCTAAGTAATTGTTATGCAGCACTAAGTGAAATAGACATGAATATCAATGAGACGTGGGGTTCACAAAGCAAATTACTAATAACAGCAACAGAAACAAGTGCCGGACTGAAGAAAATGGAAAAACGAGCATGGATTTCAGACACTACATTAAAGAAAGAAGAGAAGCAAAGAGAGCCATGATTAATATAAAGACAGATCTTGGAAAGGTCCTGGCAAAAGCAACATACAAAGAATTAGACAACAAAGTAAAAAGTTCGTCAAGAAGAGATACAAGAGCTTATATAGACAATTTGGCAGAGACAGCTGCAATTACAGGAGACAACAGAACTCTCTATACTGTACAAAAGTTGCTGACTAACACCTATACATCCAGTGGAGCATCAATTCTAGACAAAAATGATTCAATGCTAACAACAAGCGCAGACTAAAAGCACGTTGGGCGGATAATGAAGAAATGCTGCACTGGAAACAAAGGCTGATGGATACAAGGAGACCATTAACTTTGCTGATGACATAGTCCTTATCAGTAGTCAGATAAAAACGATGCAGGAAAACACAAATGAATTATCATCAATAGCCAGCAAAATTGGGCTTGAGATCAATCATGAAAAAACTAAAGCCATGAAAAGCTTAATTCCAAGAGATGACAGAATATACATGGAAAACAAATCAGTGGAAGAGATCAACCACTTTATCTATCTTGGAAGTCACATTGATCGGGAAGGAGATACAAGTAAAGAAATTAGAATCAGAATAGCTAAAGCAGCAATGTCTTTCAGAAGCCTTGAAAAGTTGTGGAAATCAAAACTCATCAGCACAAACACAAAAGTTAGACTATTCAAATCAAACGAATTATCTACCCTTATGTATGCATGTGAGAGCGGAAAACAACAATAGACATAGAAACAAAGTTGAATGCATTCAAAAATAAATGTCTAAGGAAAATACTTGGTATAGCGTGGAATAAATTAAAAACAAACGAAGAAATTAGAGAAATCGCCAATCAACCACCAATATCTTCAGTAATCAAGAAAAGATGATGGCCATATGTTGGACATGTGATGAGGAGAGATAACAATCGAATAACAAAGCAAGCCCTCTTGTGGGAAACAACAGGTAAGAGGAAAAGAGGCCGACCCAGAGAGACACTGGGAAGAACATTGATCAGAGAGGCAAGAGCAGCAGGAATCGGCTCCCCACAATGAGATTGAGTTGTTTCTACAGAACAGAGACAAATGGCGAAATTTGATAAAATATCTTTAGAAGGATTGAAAACTGCTAGAATAAAAATTTAGATAAAAGAAAGAGAATCTGGGTCTATGTCTCAAAAGGTCAATAGATAGATAGATAAATATTCTTATAAAATTTGACACATTATCTAACCTAGGTGATCCTTGGGACAAGTAGTGAAAAGAATATTAGATATGCTGTCTGCTCTCAAGATATACTTTACTTCAAATGTTTCTTTCAAATTCTTTCCAATATGTGTGCGTGTGCTTTTTTTAAAATTTTTTATTTCTTGCAAAAATCTGCATTGTGTTTCTGTTGCATTGAGATCAGGGTGCTGTTTTTCACAATTACACCAAACCGATATAAATTTCTCAAATGCCACTTGCTGAGGTGGATAAAATTGCTGTATCCATCATAGCATTTCTTATCTCTGATAGTGCCTGAGCATCAAACTGTTCATTATGTCTTTTCAGACTTCATTGATATTTTTAATTATATTTTCAACACATATGTTGAATAGATAAGGTGATAAGATGCACTCTGTTTAGCTCCTCCTTGCTCTATACATAACCAGTCTGATGTATCATTTACAATGCACACTGCTAATTGTTGTCCCAACACCACCTTTTACCATATGCACTAGGTGTAGTACACATTTAAGAAAATGAAAAATATCTTATGCAATAAATCGATGTCAATAGAAGTAAGAAATAGCGTTCATCTGTGCTATATAGAACCAATTCTGACCTATGGAAGCGAATCAAGGATAGCAGACAAACAAATGAAAAGATGATTAGAGGCCACAGAGATGGAATTTCTTAGAAGAATGTTCAAAGTTCCCTGGACAGCTAAAAAGACCAATGAGGAAATTCCCAAAGAGGCCAACACAAAAAAGACAGCTCCTAAAAAACATCAGAAAGAAACAATCAATAATTTTTCGGGTACATCATAAGAAGAGGAAAGTTGGAATACTTGGTTACAACTGGCAAAATAAAAGGAAAGAGAGATCACGGACGACAAAGAGAGAACATACTGGATAGCTTGGTGTCATGACAAGGAAAACAGTCAACAACAGAACTGATACAATGCACTGTTAATAGAATTATGTGGAAGGACATGATCGTCTACGCCAACCAGTATGACAATTGCTTAGAAACTATCAATCATTATTTGAAACATAAATAAAAAACTGGTATACATGGTATGAACAATGTGTTTGCAAGATTGAAAAGTGAAATATGAAAAAGTACCTAAATCTTTGTTAACCTAATTCTGTTAAGTGAGCCATACTTATAGTTTGTCCACAGTCAGATAAGAGATATCTGAGTTATTTGAGGACCATCACCATTGCACTCTGAACATGTCCATAGGTGCTCAGATCCCCTCCTCAGCAAGTCCTGCAGTGTCCAGCAACTGACGACTACAGATCTGTGTTGGATGATAAGCCCTCTTATACGCCCATTAAGTTTCTCATTTCTGGCTGTTCCCATCTTAACTCGCATCTATTTCATCTGAAGAAGTGACGTGTACTCATGGTTGTCAAAGTCCTGTGCCCTTTCCACATTTCAAAGGGCATTGATGACATCCGCTCGATAAATTGGTTGACCGTCTTCAATGACATTACAGCTAGCCAACCTGTTTGCCCTTTCATTTTCCCATACCCCCACATGTCCAGGGACATAGACAAAGGTGACCTTACGTATTTTTTATTTCTGCAATGACTCAACCTGTTGCATATGTACAGAGCCCACCTCCACTTTTCTTATCATGCTCATCGAATCACTTAGTATGCAGACATGGGTGTAGTCTTGTGACTAACCAGATGAATGCCCTGGTCACTGCCATCATCTCCATCGTCATATTACTCTTGGTCATAACATATGCACCACAATCTTCTTTGACTATTCTGCCTGCTGAGCATGCTGTAAATGCCCATGAACTCCTTTGGTGTCACATTATGGATTCGTCTGTACAGATGTCTGCATCTTCCTCATATGTGTTATCCCAAATGAGGCAAATGAGACCGCTGACCTCCTCATTGACCACAACTGAGTTCAGCTCCCTACATTTCTTGTTAAGTATAACAATAAACAAGAATGTGCCCCTGAATGACATAGGCACAGGTATCCATTCCTCTCCAGTGTTGATACTGGTAAGCCCACAGACCTGTTTGATGACATCTTCTGCTCAGCCCACTCATGTTGACAGCTGCCATGAATTTTAAGGTGGCTATCCTTAGGCTTTTGTTATCAACATGGTCAGTAAAACACAGGCTACGATCAAACTTGACTCCTAGGTATATCATCAACCTCTCCTGTACCTGGTCACCTCATCAGGTCCCATTTGTACCACCAGTGTTTTTGTGTTAACGATACGATTATTCACTTCAGGGAGAACCATGCAACTGAAGCTTTATTAGGATTAACCAACGCACCTTGATAAGAGAGTTTGAAAGATAATTTTTTTAAGTTGGAAAAGACAGATAACTGTCTGTGTGACAGAAGTAGCTGAAATTTTAAAGGAAACCCTGAGAATATAATAAATCTGCGTTTAAGAAGAATTTATTCCTATAAAGTGACAACTATGTGTTGAGGTGGAGGAATTTTATGAAACAGCTACTGCTTATTTAGAAAAGTGGATAACAAACTCTAAATGAGTAAGTTTTCCACTACTATGTGAATATTACTAGGCTCTGTACCAGAGTGGACTGATGTTCAAATTCAGAACAATGAACATACAATATAAAACATAACATTTCTAGAGAAGGCAAAGACATATTAATAGAATAGATGATTCAGTGTTATTTGATCAGTTTTCTTATTTGAAGCAGAACTTAGCAAAACTGCAGATAATTTCTAATCAGGAATAGTAAATGTCCCACCGGGACAGGACTCGACGAACTGTGAACATATACATGTATATGACTACAATATGAATAATACATATACTATAATACTACTAACTTATACCAAAAATTATTGTAGGCTGTACTAGTGTACTGTAATAAATATTAATAAATGTAGGGGTGAACTTACTGAACACACAGTGTATTTCACTTCACTGAACAATTGACTCCCTGATAGTTCAGACTGCAGTCCAGTGACTCATCATCATCATTGAGTGCCGTCTCCGCAACGAAGGTTGGCTACCATGGAGCGCCATTCTGCTCTATCTCTTGCTTTGATGGTGCAGGTTGTCATCGGTTGATTTGTCCATCTTTTGATGTTACTCGTCCATGTTAATCTTGGTCTGCCTCTGCCTCTTTTACCTTGTATTTTCCCTCCAGGATTACTTTCAGTAGGCTGTTGTGTCTTTTAACATGGCCCAAGAATAGCATTTGTCTTGTTCTAATTGTGTTCAGAAGTTCTCTTCTCATTTTTAGTTGTTTTAAGACTTCATCGTTTGTTTTCTTTTCCTTCCATCCAATTCTACCTATTCTTCTATATATCCACATTTCAAAGGCTTCAATTCTCTGTTCTGTTTTCTTGTCTTCTAATGTCCATGTTTCAGCACCATATAGGAATATTGAGAAGATGTAAGTAACATTTTGCTATTCTTAGTTTTAGCTCTGGTGTTATTTGTTTTGATGTTAGTATGTCATTCATGACATTAAAATTACTTTTTTGCCAATCCAGTCCTATTCTTTCTCTAATTTTAGTATAAAAGTGTAGTGTAAGTGTAATTTATATACTTAATTTTATTTTATATAAATATCATATGGGTACTACTAGTATTAATTAAATATGTGTATTATACTTCATATCTATCATCAGTGGGAGTCTCACTGCCTGCAGGAGGATGGGAAGACTGACTGACTACTGACATTACTGACAACTGACTGACTGAGTCATTCAATGGAAATTCGACTTCAAATTAAATCTTAAGTCTAAGTTATACTTCAGCTGCAGCTTAATTTTAACAAATTTAAAAACATCATATTAATTAATGAAACTACATTCATTACCATGCAAATATCCTTACCATGGATGCCTTACCTTGAAACAGAAAAACGACTCCATTTCTACCCAATAGCCAATAGCACAAAAAGAAAGCAGATACTAACCACACAAGTATCGGAAGTGGCAGCTAAATTAAACAGACGATAGTTGTTCGTTCTAAATGCACATATTTTGTGTAAGTAGACACTAATACGGTAATACCCTATTCGTTGTCGGTCTGAATATCCGCTGGCTCCTGCTTTGATTCTTTGATTAGCGAACGAATGTTATCTCTTGTACTCTCTTGCACACTTAACAATTCAATAGTTAGTACATGTACATACTCTCATTGTGATACATTTTTCACCGATTTATTGTTAAGTTAAAGGTACACACTGTGACTGTCTCTGAGACTCTGAGTGTCTCATTTACTCTTAGAAATAGCCGTTCGTGACGTGTGTTTGAGTTTGTTTATAGTTTATGTCTTTGTCTGTTAATTTGCTAATTAATTTAATTTAAACTGTTATGTTATGATTAGTGTAGTGTAATAATGTTAGTAGTGTCACTGTCACTGGTGGTTAGGGTTCGAAAAAAAAAGTATTGGACATTACAGAGAATCTGAGAGAACAACCATGGGAGATACTTACACTAACAATAAATATAAATAATACAGTCAGTTAAAGTTACAGAGAGTAAGCCAAAATCTAACCAACCTAATTAAAAGTCGCTACATCAACAGCAGCTGCATAATGATAATGATAGTCAGAACAGTTACACTGTTACAGTAGCTTTACACGGACCACCTCGTATCAGGTGTAAGTGTAAGTTACAGAAATGGGTGTGTACTTACGACTATCCCACCTGACATGAAGTTTACTATATAATTATATATGCAAGTTAGCCAACCCGACAGAGTAGAGGTCAACAAGCTTTTATTTGCAGGTGATCTGGCACTAATACGTGGAAAAATAGAAGACCTACAAGAACACCTAAATAAACTCAACAACAGCACAGGCACAAAATACAACATGAAAATCAACAAAACAGAAGTCATTATTGTTGCCAAAGATAAACAGAACATCAACATAACTGTAGAAGGCAGGAAACTAAACGAGTAGAGTAATTTAAATACCTAGGAAGTTAGTGACAAACGATAATTTACAAACAGCAGAAATAGACTCAAGATGTATCAAAGCTTGTCAAATCATTGGACAGCTATTACCACTATCCAATAAGGAAATAACTATTTGAGGCAAAACGGGTGTTCTGCAATACAATCTTCATCCCAACGTTGTGCTTCCAATGCTAGTCCTGGATCCTAGACGCAAGACAATAAGAAAAATAACCTATACTGAGATAAAATATGTTAGACAAATGACAGGAAACAGCCTGAGAGACAAGATCAGAAATGAAGAACTGAGGAAAATGCTAGGAATAGCCCCTGCCGTAGAAAGTCAAGCAACTGTTGTTAGTGTTACACTAACAGTGTTTCAGGCTGGTGTAAGCCAATTACTTTCTTCTATTTTATTTTAATAATAGTTGAAATGTCAAAGGGACTACTAATCTATAAATAAAACATCTGCATTGACACACATTGTGTTAGTTGGTGACCTTTTTATCGCTGACATCTCCCACCATGACAATTCAATCACATGATATTCATGCAGTCTATTCATGGTTGCAGATTCAAAGTGATTGTGTTCTTTATTATATTATGATTTTTTTTTTGTCTGGCATACTAAGATCATTCAGAATGTCAGTGCAGTCTGTTGTTGCTCTTCTGCACCCAACATCAGCCAGCCAAACTTGCAAACCAGTAAATTAATTTAAACAAGCTTGTTACTGAACTAAACGTCTTGTCATTAAAATAAAGCAGACTAGACCTTATTAGAGTCCCTAACCACTGCCGTTGAGCCCAGCCAGTTCTGAGTTGTAACCTTCCTGAACATATTCATTGGGTCACTGAGTTAACACACATGTACAAGTTTTTTTTTCAAGCCATGTCAGTGATTTTGTTCCATAGTCAAACCACTTATAGTTAATGGAAAAGCACCACTGTCTTCTAGGTTAGTCTTCCTTCACAGTTCTACCTCCAACATGAGCCATGAAAGCCCACAAGCAATGTAAATGCCAAATAAACAGACCCATCTGTGTAAATGATTGTGTCACTCTCCGAAGAGTTTCTGAAAATCAAAGCATGTGTTTCTGCTTCACCAACCAAGGAATTTTATTGTCTGCTTTCTTTGTCAAGTATGATGAATATGGGAAAGAACATACTGCACCCTGATGACACTTCTACCCATTCGTTACTGGGTTTTATGTTCATTTGAACACACCTGCTAAACAATATCCATTGCCTGACTTATCCATGATTTTCCTAATTTTTAACCTGCTACCTTTTGTACTTTTTACTTTTGTAAATTTATAGTATAGCAGATAATGTGTGACAGCATTGAGGTTACATACTCAGTAAAGTCTTAATCTATTTGCCATGATGGAAAGATTGAGGTGATAACGCATCAGGCGGCATTGTCCTACGCTAATTTTTGTGCACTAAAGGATGATGCAAGTTGTCTTGTCTTGTATACTTTCCAGTCATTCCATTTGCATATTGCTGAGTGTCAGAATCACCATTGTATACTCACTCGCAGATATGACCAACACCTGGTATAAGAAAAAAAAGATGGCATTAAATTTGTGCTGCTGCCATGACCCTTATTGCATCTGGCCTCTTCATATTAAACAGTACTTTCAGGTATCTTATTGCAAAAGTTCTCTTCACATCAGACCACTATAAAGTCAATTATTTTCTGTAACTTAGTTTCACTGTTAGCGATTAAGACAGTGTTATTAGTATACCTCAGAATGTTTGTTATAACCAATTATGATCACTTAATAATAATCAGACTTTGGAGTAAAAATATTATCCAGGCACTTTGATAACATTTTCACAAAAACATTTTTTATATTTAAAACTTCATTGCCATGCTAGTATCCTTCAAAGACATCTCATTTCAACAGTTGTGGTCTTTGATTTCTCCTATGTTTTTAATGTCCATGTAAAATCCATAACAGATGAAAATTAAAAGGTAGGCATTGTGTACATTTGTTGTATAAGTAATGTAAAATTAATACGATCTTTAAAAAGAAATTAAACAACCCTCATAGATTTACCACAGGGCCAATGTCAGTGATTTCAAAATTCTTGTGCTGTTTTGAGAAATTTCTGTGTGATCAAGATCACTTTCCTAATGGTGCAGTTTTAAAATACAAGAGCAGATTAATCTTTTTAATTCTAATAATAAACCAGCCCCTTTATTATACTTTTTTTATTGTTTCTTGTGATGTAATGTATTATATATAATACATGATTATATATATAACATGAAATATTGATGATTATTTATTTTTTTATTGTCACTAGTTTGAATTTCAAGCCACAAAACCATGAACAGGGAGAGTACTCTTGATACTCTTTCAGCGTATCCTTTTTGGCTATTTTTATTAACCCTAGTTTACAATACATATCTGTGAGTCCTGTTTTCACGAAACCGTCGTAAAATTACTACCACTTGTTACATTGAGTTTGGAAAATAAGATTTTTTTAACTTTTACTACACAGCTGTGTGTTTACCCACGCAGGGACACAGGAATCAAATGCTGTAATTAATTTCCTGGGTTACATTAAATGTATTGCCTGACATTAGACCCTGTTGTGATGTGGCTACCAGAGGTGTTACATTGTCTATTCACATGGTCACCGTCAGTCTGTTCACTGTCTATCCCATGTTACAAAGGTTTGTTCTGATGTCTTGTCTATGGCCGAGGAGATTTGCCCAGTCATAAAAGCGAATTTCTTGAAAAATTAGCTCAATTGTAAAAAAAACAAACATTCCTTTTCTATGATACAGTAGTACATTTGTGTCTGATCCAACATCATCTTCATTGAGTGCCGTCTCTGCGTCGAAGGTTGGCTACCATGGAGCACCATTCCACTGTCTCTTGCTTTGATCCAACATCAAAGAAAACAAATCCAACACTCAGGGGTCACGGTCACCGCAAGCAGTAATTAGGAAGGTTTATTTATTTATTTATTTTTTTTTGTTGGGGGGGGGGGGGGGGGGGAGGAGGAGAATGTTTGCATGCAACAAACTGTCAAATTAAAGAATTTGTATTTTGAGGTGGTAGCTTTCATGGCAGTATCGTAAAGTAGGGTTTAACTTAAGTAAAACACCAAGCAGTATTTGTAAAACTAGAACAAAATCACCTCACCATCATTTTTTCTAACTTCCAGTTGCTTTGACTTAGTACATTGTAGTTTGATACTGCACTCCCCAATATCATCATCAAGTACCGGGCCTACTGGCGTAGGTGATCATGTCTCTCCACAACTTTCGATCTCGGCAGCTATTTATCATTTCTGTTGTTGATCTTCTGCCAAGCCATTCTCTTAAGCTGTCTGTTATTTTTCTTTTTGCTTCCCTTTATCTCTTCGTCCTTCAATTTTTCCAGTTGTTCTCTTCTCATTACATGGCCAAATTAGCTCTCTTTTTGCTTTGACCTATCTCAGAAATTCTTCATTACTCTTCTTAGCTGTCCATGGTATTCTCAACATTCTTCTGTAAAACCAAATTTCTCCAGACTCCAGTGATTTTCTTGTCTGTTGTCCTATTGTCCATGATTCACATCCATATGTTAAGACTGGCTCTATGTAACATTTAAGAACTCTTTTTCTTGTTTCTATTGTCAAAAATGGATTGCATAGTATCTTCCTCATTTTTTGGAAAGCTGCTTTTGCCTGAGCCATTCTGCATCTCACCTCTTTTGTACATCTTCCGTCTGAGGTTAACAAAGTTCTCAAATATTTAAATTCATTTACCTGTTTTAATATTGTTCCACTTGTCTTTATTTTGCACTGAGGTGATGTCTTTTTCTTTGTTGTTACCATTACCTCTGTCTTTTTGCTGTTAAGGCTGAGTCCTTTATTTTTGCTTTCTTTCACTATAGTGTCCAACATTTCTTGTAACTCATTTTCACTCTTAGCGATTAAGACTGTATCATCAGCATACCTTAGATTATTTATATTATGACCTCCAATTGTTATTCCAGGCATGTCCCTTATGGATCTTACAATAATCTCACTATAAATATTAAACAAATCTGGTGACAGCACACAACCTTGTCTAACATCCTGTTTTATTTGTTGAAACATTCCCAATTGGTTTCCAGTTCTTATGGCCGCTGTTTGTTGCCAGTACATGTTCTTTATTATTCTTAGATCTTTGCTGTCTACGTTTATGCTTTCTAAAATGTTGATTATTTCTTGGTGCTTTACTTTGTCAAATGCCTTGGTGTAATCTATGAAACATAGTATAGATCTGTTTTCACCTCTATGGCTCTTTCTACTAAAAATCTTATGATATAAATGGCATTGCTTGTTCCTTTATCTCTAACAAAACCACACTGTTCATCGCTAATTTCTGGACTGATATTGTCAGTACCCCAATATCATAACATCGTCATATATTGGGATATTCTTAGCATTTTGTATTTGATTGCAAAGTGAAGACAAATTATAATGACAGTTTTTATTAGGTTTTTACTATTCAACACTGAAACATGTATTCATCTAGCCACCACTGAGTTGATTCGGGGTATTATTATCTGTGACAATGACCACACTGAAAAAAACAGCAAGTCAGAAGAAGGGATACCAATGAAGAGTGCTATACATGGAGCCAAAAAAAAACAGTAACCAACAGAGCATTGGTGCTGTCAGCCACAGCATGCTGAAAGATATACCGAAGAAGGGATCTGAGAACTTACGGGCTTGTTCAACTTGAAATGATGCTGATGTAATGGCTAACTGACTAAAATGTACGTATTTTTATTTGGGAAATAAGTTAGCAATACAAAGTCACTTGTATTAGTAGTGAGTTCAGTTGTTTTACAGCTATTATGGTTATCCTCTTCTACCTTTCAGCTCCTTGCGGAACATAGGTATTTAACAAACACTTTCCAAGCCGTTCTTTTCTTGCCATTCTTGATCATTCCATGTCTTCCCCATCATCTTCATCTCTGCTTCCATCTGTCTTCTCCAAGAATATTTTGGTCTTCCTCTTTGTCTTTTCCCCTGGAGATTCCAAAAAAGGGCCTGTTGTGTAATAGTCTCAGTTAGCTTCCAGTGTGTGTTCTATCCAGCACCATCGTCTTCATTGTATCTCTTTATCCACAGATATTCACAATCTTGAAAAAGGAAAAAGATAATAAATTACCCAAGATTATGATACTGTTATAAAAATTACCACCTCAAAATACAAATTCCTGAAATTTGACAGTTTGCTGCTGGCAAACATCCCTCTCCCCCATACCTTCCTAATTATACTCCCAATGATGACCTCTGAGTGTTGGATTTGTTTCCTTTGATGTTGAATTTTTTTTTTTTTCAATGGCATTGTAAAAAAGTATGATGGTATGATTGAAAAGGGACTTTTTAAAATATAAATTTCACCGATTTTCAAGGAATAAGGAATTTTTTTTAAATAATGGGATAAATCTATTCGGCCATCAGTGGTGGGATATCAAACAAACCTCTGTAACATGGGATAGACAGTGAACAATGCTTTGAGGGAGCCAAACATACAGCGGCCATATGAGTAGACAGCATAACACCTCCGATAACTATGGTGTCATGCGTTCAAATTTCAGGCCATGAATTTAACATAACCCAGCATCCAATTCCTGTGTTTCTGCTTGGGTAAAAACACAGTTGTGTAGCAAAAGTTCAAAGAAAATCTTATCTTCCTGAACAATGTAAAATGTGGTAGTAATTTTTACTACAGTATCGTGGGAACTTAAGCCACGGGTAGATTTTGTAATTTTGGTTTAATGAATTTGATTGGTTTGAGAAGGTAGTCATGAAATTACAGAACTAATTGATCTGTATGGACACTTTATGTGCATATCACATTCTGTTCTTTCCTTGACCCTTTCCTTAGAGATCTGCAGGTACCCTTTCCATCAGATCGTGAAGCTGAAATAGCTCATGGTTCTCTCAGTGTAGACAGGGAACCTAAAAGAGGTGGTGTTAAGAGAACCATGAAAGTCCAGGATAACCTTCTGCATGTGTAAGAAATTGAAATGTTACATTTTGTTGCTTATAACTGCTGCTGTTTCTTCTTTTTATTATTATTAAAACTGTTAACATTTAATAAAAGGTATTCTTTGATCCTCACAGAAAATATCTGTGTTAATTGTTTTAATTTAAAAAGAAAATCTTACAAGTTTTCTTTTGTGTTTACTAATTTGTGTGTCCTACCTTTCATCCTAATTTTTTTGGATCCTAATGGTAATTAGTAATAGGTGCTTTGCATATTTTGTGTTTGATTTAGTTATTATTTTGTTTTTAATTTACTTTTTTACATTTGCTAGTCAAGTGCCTTTATGATGTTTAACATAAAAGTATTATGTATATATTAAAATATTATTGTTTAAGAAGTTCCTGGTTCTGTGGTGTCCATACTTCCCTGTTATATAACTTTCATGTAGTGGCAATGTTGTCTTGTAGACAAGTCACTAGTATGATTATTTTTAATATTAACATTAAATTCCTATCCTGCTTCTGTTATCTAGATTATTAGTTAGTTGACAGATATCATCACTGCACATTGGAGAACTCTACGAGGGCACAGATTCCCTCTTCAGTATACTCCTCAATGTGTGGTGATTGATGACCCCCTTTTGACTCTTTTGGTTTACCAGACTTCTTTGGCTGCCTACATAACACTTTTGTGACTTGCATCACCCCGTGGAGCTCTTATTGTTCAATTAATTCACATTCACTGCCTGAATCATTTACTCATCCTGCCTTTCTGTTACCAAATATATCACAATTTTTATAATCCACTGGCTCCATCTGTGTATCTGTTTTCACTGTTTGAGGTGATGGGAAGTGGTGCGGATATGAGGACATTCCAACTCCAATGAAACAGGTATCACCATATCCCCTACAGATTAAAAAATATCCAAATAGCCCATCTTAGATTTGCAGATAAATAAGTGCAACTGGGGTAACAAAAAAACCCTGGGTTGGGTTCATTAAAGTACTTGAAATTGAATATACTTTTGTCTGTGTAGACAGTATTGATTTACCTAAATATGTAATACTTTTCTTTAACCACCATTTATTTATTACTACTGCCAAGTTTCAAATTCTATATTTTATGTCGCATCTTGCGTGTCTCTTGCTTAATATATTCTGTGAAGTATAGCTGATGAACACATGATTTTTATTCACCTTTGATTTATATAGTCAGTTCTCTGTGAATGATCTGATTTCAAGTGAATTAGATAAAGACACATAAATTAAGTTTAGGAATTAGTTGTAACTGATACAACTATTTTTCATATTGTTGGATTTGGCATGAGCATTAGCATTTTTCAATGAGGAGTGAGTTATCAATAGAGACACATTAAGGTAAAGATCACATAACAAATGTAATGTTGCTTAAACTTTATTGTACACATTATATATATGTACTTTATAATATTTCTTTTTAAATGTCTTAAATGCAGGCATTTTGAAGCTCAAGAAAGTCGAACACTACGTGTCAGTATCAATTCCTTCTTGGACCACCTAAAGCTTGTGTCTCAGACTATGGAAAGCTTTGGTCCACCAAGATAGTTTACCTGTAGAGTCATGAACATATTGCCTCTTTAAATTCAGCAGTTTTCAAGATATGCCACATTTCTTGTCTGAAGCAAAGTAATTTTCAGATACAGTATCAGCAATTAAGCACATGTTGCTATATTCAGTAATGTAAGGATATGACTGTTTTATCTAAAATGCAGTCTACAGTCTTCAAATTATGTAATTTTTTTAACGTCAGCTTTACTGGTGCAGTATTTACTGTTAATTTATGTATCTCTAGTTGAATTTTTGCCACGTTAGCGATACAATTTAGATAATGACTTGAATATTTTTTTACATGATTGATTCTCTTTTATTTTCTCTCATTTCTTTCTCATGGCATAATGCACTGACACATGGCCATTCTCTTGTGTATTCCTTTCTGCTTGGTTTGTTATCATTATATACTGCAGTTAGCCTCCTTGTAATAAACACAAATCATACTTTCAGTGCTTATTTCTGTAGCAGTATTCAATACAATTGCTAGATCTGTCTACTATTCCTTTTTTCATTACTTGCATGGCAGTGTACAACACTATAATGTTCTTGTTCTTTCCATCAAAATAAAGAAACTATAATCTTCTTGCAGACTACATTATGTGACATTTTTACATTTTAATTCTTTTCCAAAATCTATCTTGAACCATGAGATAATTTCTGACTCGTACATATTCTAAATGTCACTGCTTAAACAAAAGAAAATTATGGAGATCTAGAATCACCTATGCTAGTTGCCATGTAATTTGACCACATTTTTTGTATAAGAAACTGTGCATTAGAACTGATAAGGTAGAAGGAATTCAAGGAAATCATGAAGACTGCACTGTGGACAGTGGTGAAGTCAAGAGAACAATGGAATCAACTAATGTGAAATGTCAAAGGAGTTGAAGGAAATTATAATAAAGACCACTTTGTGGTAAATGGTGAAGTCAGAAAAAATTTGAATGGGCTAAGCCTGTGACACCAAATGAATCAAATCAAATGGCCACACATCATGGAAAAGCAGGGGAAGTTTGTTTCCTTACAAGAGGTCACACAGAATTATCGTCACTAATTGCTTTGCCATATTTGTGTTCTGTTTGAAATATCTTCAAGTGTGGAATCGTACAATATCTGAATATGCAGTGTTGTTACCTGCACATAAAAACTGTTTCTATATACATGATATTCTGAGGATTGTTTTTAAGACTTCCTCATTAAGAAGCAAATATTGAAATGTTTTGATTTGTGATATGTGTATTTTTATGTATTTTTAAAAATTGACAATATGCAGGAGGTGTGTCTATTGAGGAAATGGACTGGATTGCACACTAACTTAGATAGCATTATTGATAAAGTAGGTGGGGTGGAGAGAAATATTAAGCAGAGAATAAACAAGGCAAGAAAGTTGCTCTCCAGCTTTAAAAAATGTGGACCTCAAAGAGCCTAAACATAAGCACCATCCTGAACTATTTAATAGAAATGTAAAAAACAGTACTATTTTATAGCTCTGAAACATGAATGATACAACTAAACAAAGGATACAAACATTTATAAAAAATTGTCTAGGGAAAATTCTGAACATCAGATGGCACAACAATATCGTTAATGATGATATCTGGGAAAGAACTGAACAAGAGCTATATATTAACAGATTATAAAAAAGAAAATAGAGATAAATGAGCAGACTGTGACAAAACAATGTGCCTGTATAGTAAGACAGGCATCATCATGGAATCTACAGAGAGAAATGAAACAGGGAAGGCCCAGAAATACAAGAAGTGATATCATGGATACATTAAAAGACTGATCTTGATGGACAGTAAATAGAGGGTAAAAAAAGGACTGATGGATGGAGATTCCTTGTCCATGGCCTATGGTCCCAAAAGGGGGTCTTGATTGATGTAACTGATGTCAAGGACTGCAGTTTAAATGCAGAACTTCTCATAGTTAAAATAAAAATAATGAGATTTTTGTGTGGGTGGGTGTGTGTGAGAGAGATAGAGAAAGTAGTAAAAATGTTTGACTAATTGTGAACTAAGAAGAATATCTCTACTTTTTGTTGTCTGATTATAAATAAATATGAAAATGAAATAGTTTGCATTAAAAAAAAAACTATTGTTGTCTGAAATGTGTTCACCCTTTAGATTTGAAAATGTAAGTGAACATAGTACCTTGGCAGCTAATTATTGTTAAACTTTAGAAAGACACAACACATCAAATGTCCATCTTATTGTTTCCTTTAATCTGTTTTATAATTAGGTAAATTTTGTTTCTATTTCTTGAGGATTCCTAATGATTCATTTTAAAAAAGAAATGGTGAAAAGAAAACAAATTCAACAAGAAAGAACCACAACTTTCAAACTAAAGAAATATAACACAAATAGGGCTTCAACAATGTATGTAGTAAACACTGTAGTTTACTCTGTGGAATACTCTTTCCTGTTCAATTAAATCTATGTACAAATTTTAGTTGTGTTCTGTCATCTTTTCTGCTAGCGGTTTTAAGGTGAATTGAGCATCAATACATCCTCTATTTGTTGAAATCCTGTTTGAGAATTGCTTAACTGTAGTTCTGATCTTGGTCTCAGTTATTTCCCATAATTTTGGTGTATAACTTTCCTACATGGGTGAGAAGTGAATTACCTCTATATTGATTGCAGTCTCTCTTGCTACCTTTATTTGTCCATATTGGTACGATGATTGCCTGTTGCCAGTCTTCTTTTTGTTGGTGCCATGCTGCATTGAATATTCTGTGCAGGCATGTAACTCGTTTCTCCTGCTGCTGGTATTATTTCTACTGGTATGTTATCTATCCCTGGTAATTATTTCTTGGTGCATATTTGATTACTTCTTCAATTTCCTCTTTCATGATGTTGAGTTCAGTGTTTGTGCATTCTTGCATGGTTTTTTTTTTGTCTTAAGGGTAGTTGGTGCCATGTTTAACAGATCTTCAAAGTATTCTTTCCATCATAGTTGCATATATTAGTTATTTGATATTGGCTGTCCGTCTTTGACATTTATGAGCTCAGTAGAATCGTGGTTTTCTTTTCTCACTCTTGTTGCTTTTACTGTTTCGTGGAAGTTTCTTGTGGGTGTTCTTTTTTTCCAGGCTATGGCATATTTGTCATATTCCATATTCTTGGTTCTTATTCTCCCTCCAATTTTTAGACAGTTTCTTCTTTTCTTTAATTACTCCACTGATTGCATAATTCCACCATCTTCTTCTTCTTTTACCTTTTTAGCTCCCAGTGGAGCATAGGTCTTCAACAAACACTTTCCAAGTCGTTCTGTTTTTTTTGCCATTCTTTTAAGATCTTTCCATGTCTTCCCCGTCATCTTCATCTCTGCTTCTATCTGTCTTCTCCAAGAATTCCTTGGTCTTCCTCTTTGTCTTTTCCCCTGGGGATTCCAAAAAAGGGCCTGTTGTGTAATACTCTCAGTTGGCTTCCATAGTGTGTGTCCTATCCAGCGATATCATCTTCGCTGTATCTCTTTATCCACTGGTATTTGATTGGTACATTTCCATAATTCTATGTTAGTGATTTTGTCCTGCCATTTCCATCCTTTTATTCTGCGTAAGCATCCATTTATGAAAGTCTGTATCTTCGTGATTGTCAATTTTGTTGTTCTTCATATTTCACAACCATATAATAACATTTGAGTTGAAAATTTTTATTTTTGTATTTAACCTAATTTCTTTGGATTTCCATATGCTTCCCAGTGCGATGAAAGCTCCTCTTGCTTTTGATATCCTTATTTTGGTATCGTTTTCTGTTCCTCCCTCTTTATCTATATTACTGCCCAGATATATGTAAGATTGTACATCTAATAGAGGCATTTCTCCTAGCTTTATTTGGTTATTGCCAACTGTATTAATTCTCATAATGTTGGTCTTATCTCTATTAATCTTCAGTCATAGCTGTTGTGATCTCTCATCAAGTATGCTCATTTTATCCTGCATCTGTTGATGGCTGTGTGATAGGAGAGCTATGTCATCAGCAAAGTCTAAATCATCAAGTTGTTTGGTCAGTGACCACTGGATTCCATTTCTGTTGTTTTGAGTTTTATTTCATAATCCAATCTATGGCCAGTAGAAAGAGAAATGGAGACAGAAGGCATCCCTGCCTTACTCCTGTTCTTATTTCAAATGCTTCTGTAAGCTGATCTTCATGCACCACACTACATTTCGTTCCTTCATACATTGTTTTTATCAGGTTAATAAATTTTATGGGGATTCCGTAATGACTCAGGAGCTTCCAAAGCATTCTTCTGTCTAAACTATCAAGCGCCTTTTCATAATCTATGAATCCAATATAAAGTGGGGATTTTAGTTCTAATCTTTGTTCAACTATTATACGTAGAGTAGTTATTTGATCAGCACATGATCTGTTCTTCCTAAAACCTGCTTGTTCATCTCTCAAATGTTTCTCTATAGCCTCTTCTAGTCTCTCCAGAATGATTCTGCTTAATATTTTCCCTGGCACTGATAGTAGCATAATTCCCCTATAATTTGTGCACTCCTGTAAACTTCCTTTCTTTGGTAGTTTGATCATATAACCTTCTTTCCAGTCTTTAGGTATTTCTTTCCTCTCCCAAATTTTATCTAAAAGATTATGTAGCATCTTGGTAGAGCTGTTAATGTCTGCTTTGATGGCTTCCGAAGGAATTTCATCTGGTCCTGTGGCTTTACCATTTTTTAATAGTTTGACGGCTTTCATTATTTCTTCTTTGCTTGGTTTTCCGCAGTTAACGTGTAACTCTTCTTCTGCTGGTAGTATATCTGGAGGATTATTTGAGCCGGATCTATTCAAAAGTTCTTCAAAGTGCTCTTTCCATCTCTCCATTTGTTCCCTTATATTACTAAGCAGATTTCCTTTCTTATCTTTAATAAAGGCATTGATCTGTTTGTATTTTCCACTTAATTTCTTTTTGCTGTTGTACAGTTCTTTCATATTCCCTTTATTTGCTGCTTCTTCTGCCTCTTTAGCTAGTTCATCTATATATTTCCTCTTATCCCTTTTAATGCATCTTCTCACTTCTTTGTTCACCTCTGTGTAAGCATCCTGTGTCTTGGCTTTATTACTTCTCGTTTTGCTTTTATTTATGTCTGCTTTCTTTCTTTAATTTTGTCCAGGGTCTCTGCTGTCATCCATGCCTTATTCTGGCATTCTCTTTTCCCTAGTGTTTCTTTGCATGTCTCTTTCCATATATCTTTTACCTGTTTCCAATGATCTTCTATATTTATTGCATTTTCTTGTTGTTGGAGGACTTGGTATTTGTTTGATATTGTGACTGCGAATTTATCTTTAATTCCTTGTTCTTTAAGAAACCCTACATTGAAATACTTTGTAGTATACCTTTTTAGTTTAATTTTAAGTTTAGCTATCAGAAGATGATGATCAGAAGCTATATCTGCCCCTCTATATACTTTTACACCCTATAAGGATGACTTAAACTTATTATTAATACATTTGTGATCAATTTGATTTTCCGTTCTATGATCTGGTGACACCCATGTAGCTTTGTTTTCTTTATGTTGGAATATTGTTCCTCCTAGGCTCACTTGATTAAGTGTGCAGAAATTCACAAATATCTCTCCATTCTCGTTTATATCTTCAAGTCCATGTTTTCCCATAATCTCTTCGAAGCCTCTGTTGTCTGATCCTACTTTAGCATTTAGGTCTCCCATCAAGATTATAATATCCTTGGCTCGTCTTGCATCCATCTGACATTGTAGCTGTTTATAGTCTATATTCTATCCAGGTGTTTTGCTTAACTTTTTTATCAAAATTTTAACTTTTTATCCGGGCTAAGGCATATTTGTCATATTCCATATTCTTCTTGGTTCTTATTCTCCCTCCAATTTTTCAGACAGTTTCTTCTTTTCTTAATTTCTTCACTAATTGCATCATTCCACCATAGGGTGCTCTTTTTCTCTTCTTTTGTCCTTAGTTTTGTTCCATATACTGTTTTAAGATGATTACTGTTTGCTTAAACTGCTTCCACTCTTCTTCTACTGTGCTTACTTTGTTAGGGAGTTTCTTGAATTCTTTTCTTAGTTTTTCTTCTAGGGTTTTCCTTGATTCTTGATCTTTTAATTGTTTTATTGTTTGTTCTTTTTATTTTTTCTGTTTGTTTGCATATCTTCTCTTTGTTTTTGACTGTCTGAGTATAATCGATCGAGTTTGTCAGGTCGAGTAATTTTCCATGCTACTGTATGCAGTAAACAGTACAACCTGTGGCTGCCCTGCTGCCTTGCCGGTAAGCTCGGGAGAGTAAAAGGCTAAGGGAGGGTACCCCGAAGTAAAACAACCCCACTGCCTTGTGGGTGAGACTTTTTAGTCAAAGGCTAGTGGAGCCAACCGACGGAAAGCAACAGAAAACCACCGTCGTAACTTCATTGTACAATCATGAATCGCCATAGAGCCAGTCTTAACATATGGATGTGAATCATGAACAATAGGACAACAGATAAGAAAATCACTGGAGTCTGTAGAAATGTGGTTTTACAGGAGAATGTTGAGAATACCATGGACAGCTAAGAAGAGTAATGAAGATGTTCTGAGAGTCGTCAAAGCAAAAAGAGAGCTAATTTCCAATATTAGGAAGAAACAATCATCATTTTTTGGCCATGTAATGAGAAGAGAACAACTGGAATATATTGTAACAACTGGAAAAATTGAGGGATGAAGAGATAGAGGAAAGCATAGAGAAAAAATAACAGACAGCTTAAGAGAATGGCTTGACAGAAGGTCAACAACAGAAATGATAAATAGCTGCCGAGATCGAAAGTTGTGGAGAGACTTGATCACCTACGCCAGCAGGCCCGGTACTTGATGATGATGATGAGTATAATCATAACTATTTAAATGGTCTGTGTTGTCTGTAATATCAGGGACAACTCTGCTGTCGGTTACTCTTTTCCTGTTCTGTTTTCTTGTTAGTATAAAATCTATCTGGCTTCTGCATGTTGTATCATTTCATTTGTGCCAGATATATAATTGTGACTCTATGTGTTTGAAGAATGTGTTGGTGATAAACGAATCATTTTCATTGCATAATTCCAGCAGTCTACTTCAGTTTTCATTTATCTCAGCTGTATTTTTGCCAAGGGGGGTCCCTGGATATCTCTGTTCTCACTGTTGCATTTCCCAAGCCTTGCATTAAAATCTCCCATCACTAACACGTCGCCTTCATCAGTCTTGTTGACAATTTCATTTTGTGTTTCATATAATTCTTCGCTTTCTTGTTGTTATATGGTGCATAGATCTGCATGTAAATTGTTTTTGGCCATCTTCTAGTAGTCTGGTTGAGATTATTCTTTCAGAGTAGTATTTTATTTCTATAATATTCTTTGTTTGTTCTGGATCAATGATAAAGCCCACTCTGTGTTTTGCTCTTTCTGTGTTTTTGACTTCTGAGAATGTTATCATGTAGTTCATATGATTTTTCTTTATCTGGTGTCTGCTAATCCTAGTATTTTAATTTGTATCTTTGTTATTTCTTCTATAAGCTCAACTTCTTTGTTTTTTTATTCTGCTTATATATCGATTAGAGGCCATAGAGATGGAATTTCTCAGAAGAATGTTGAAAATTCCCTGGACAGCTGAAAAGACCAATGAGGACATTTTTAAAGAGGCCAACACAAAAAGGGAACTCATAAAAAATATCAGAAAGAAACAGTCAACATTTTTCAGGCACATCATGAGAAGAGGAAAGTTGGAATACTTGGTTACAAGTAGCAAAATACAGGGAAAGAGAGATCACTGACAACAAAGAGAGAAGATACTATATAGCTTAATATGGAAAACAGTCAACAACAGAACTGATATGATGCACTGTGGATAGAAAATTGTGGAAGGACATGATCCCCTACGCCAATCAGTATGGCACATGATGATGACGATTGATGGTTACTACTTTATATTTGTGGTTTATCTCCATTTTCCCGTGATTTCTTTGAGCATAAAACATTTATCCCTTACCGACCTGTTGAGTCTGTCATAAATTATGGGTTTAACTTAAAAACACCTGTTGGGGGTAGCCCGGAGATGTTTCCCCATGTGCTAGATTGCTAGTTGTCACACGCAATCTTTTACGGTTTAACTACAAATAAATTGTTATATAATTACATTTTAAAAGTACTTATCTGATCTTATCCTCATCCTCCTTGAATAGAACACTTTATACAACATTTTAACAAATGATATACAGATCACACTGTAAAGTAATGTGAAGATTCTCTCCAGGCCTGATAATCATGGGGAATATCATTTTTAATGATATTGGTTCATTTTTGGGTTATGTGTTTTGTATGACAGGTTATCCTTACTTTCCAGCAAAATCTCTGGTACCCATTTTCAGAGGTAGGGTGAACCCCAAAGCATTGTCAGTCTGGAAAAAAAAACTCATGACATCTGGCAATTGAACCTGGACCCTCTGTATCAGTAGCAAGTGCACTAAGCATTCAGCCACATATTAATGTGCCTTTGATAAAATGATTAATGAGACTGCTGCTGGGTATATGTTATCAGTACCAAGCTATTGAAGAACATTCTAATAGTGTACCCAGACACCTTTCTAGAACAAGAACAAGTGCTAAGAGATGAAAAAAAAACCTCTGACAGACCAATATTTAAATTTATTCAAATTGACATCTGAAAGCGTGTTTTCATTAAATATAATGTAATTTAAAAAAATATCCTAGTGCTGGGCATATAATGAAAATAAGGCATTAATTTATGTTTCCCATCACCATTTATGTTGATGATTTTTTAATTCTTCACTCCAGAAGCTTTTAGTCAAATTGACAAGTTTTAAAAAATTGTAATTGAGTTATTTGCGGGTCATCATCATTGCACTCCGAACATGTCCATAGGTGCTCAGATCCCGTCCTCAGCAATTCCCGCAGTGTCCAGCAACTGACGACTCCAGTTCTATGTTGGTTGATAAGTCTTCTTTAACGGCCACTAAGTTTCTCATCTCTGGCTGTGCCCATCTTAACTCCTATTTCCATCATCCGAAGAAGTGACGTGGATCTGTGTTTGTCGAAGTCCTGTGCTCTTCCCACATCTCGGAGGGCATTGATGATGTCCACCTGATCCATTGTTACCTGTCCTCAATGACAGCGCAGCTAGCCAACTTGTCTGCTCTTTCATTTACCCGTACTCCCGCATGTCCAGGGACATAGACAAAGGTGACCTTACGTATTTTGGATTTCTGCAACGACTCCACCCATTGCATGCGTACAGAGCCCGCCTCCACTTTTTTTATCATGCTCATCGAATCACTCAGTATACACATGCATTATACACCATAGTAGTCAATGAAGTGAATGCAATGAGAAGAGATTGAGCCAGAAATGGGGATATAAGGGAGTAACACCAGCCGTGGATTATATTGGACAACAGCAGAATAAAAACTTTGGACATGTAACATGATCACCACCAAACAGCATTTCTTAGAGAGCCTTTAAATCACAGAAACAATAGAAAAAGGGATAAAAGGTGGGCCTAATATTTTTCACATATGTTGGTTTTTAATTTTAAAAAATCTATGAAAACATTCTGAATGTTTCACATAATTAGGGGAAGCAATTTTCACATTAATTAGTTTTATTTGAAGACATGTCATGTATAAAAATCTGCACACAATTTCCACTATTTCAGAAAAACTGCAGTATATTATGATACCTATCTGTGGGTCACATTTTCATGATACTGCCAATAAAATTACTACCACTTAATTGTTACATTCGGAGTTCAGAAAATAAGGTTTTCTTTAAACTATTGCTACGCAGCTATGTTTTCCCAAGCAGAGACACTGGAATTGGATGCTGTAATCATTTCCTGACTTATGTTAGATTTATGGTCTAAAATTTGAACCCATGGCACCATGACTACCGGAGGTATTACGTTATCTATTCTACCGATGGCCATCAATCCAACCATATGTTCAGTTCTCTCTAACCATTGTTTGCTTTCTATCCCATGTTACAAAGGTTTGGTGTCTCACTGAGATCTCCCCAGTCATAAAAAAAAAAGACAAAAAATGAATTTCTTGATAAATTTTCTAAATTAAAAAAAAACCCTTTTGTATGATACCTAAGTACTTTTTATGGTAGGCATGGATTGTGTCTGATCCAACATCAAAAGAAACAAATACAACACTCAGGATAACAAGAAGTAGTAAATAGGAAAGAATAGGAATTGGGGGAAACTGTCATATTTCAAAAATGTGTATTTTGAGGTGGTAATTTTTACGACAGTATTGTTATGTTGAGTTAAAACAAAGTACAATAACCACACTATATTTTTCTGTTCCAAATAAATTATAATTAAAAGTAATTAACAAGTGGGAAATATATTTATTATAACCAAATTGTTGAACAATCTTGCTTTAAAATAGTACAAGTACCCAAAAAGTAATTTTAGTTTTGATAACTTTTTATTTAGTCAATATTTTGAATACTTAGTATTAAATAGTTGAAAAGGTATACTTGACATGTATCCGTGCTTCACTGGACATAACTAAGCTTTAAATAGATAGATAGTTCATATTTTAATCTCTCTACTAGCTAATCCTCTCTTGTCTGTTGATCATGGTCTGTATTGTATTCAATGGCACTACCATCAAGCCTAATGTCTACATTTTTAGCAGCTTCCATGGGATGAAGAGGTGGCAAATGATTACGAAAGACTGATCTCAACACTTGTGTCCTTGACTTTTGATCTATGGGTGGCTTGGAAGTGATCCAGTTTTCCTTGACTGCAGGCTGGGTAGATGGGTTATTTCCCAAAAATAAGTCTCCTACAACCTGAAGAAAAAACAAATTAAACATGACTGCAGAAAAACATATTACCAATAGTAAATGAGAAACAAAAAGTGTGCTACAATTTTACATAATCACACACACAATGAGAGACAAAATCTACATTTTGACTAAAAACTTTATCTAGAGTTGAATAAGTAAAAGCAGAACATATGATTATTTATTGATTTTCCTTCTTAGATATTTGTCCAATTTTAATTATTTTGCTATAAAAAAATTATCAGTTTTTTTAATGAACATAAATGTCAACTTGTCACCATAGAGATGAAATGTCTGAGAAAGGTGCTTGGAGTCACTAGAAAAGATAGAATCAGGAATGATATGATAAGAGAAAGAGTAGGCATTGAACCAATCCTAAGCTACATATTATAGAAACAAAAAATAAAATGGTTTGCCCATCTAAAAAGAATATTGTGTAATTCATTACCATTCAAAGCATATATAAAAAGAGGAGAAGAGTAAGAAGAACAGACAAAACTAAAAGAAATGGTTAAAGCTGCCAAAAGGACAATAATCAGAACTTTGTATTGAGCATGAAAGGATTAATTCTTTCTATTTTTCTTTTTAAAAAGGAAAGACAACAATTAAAGCAAGAGTTATCAAGAAAGTCAGGAAAAATCTTGGCTGTGAAGATGAAGTTGAGAATTCAAATATATGAGAAGTTTCATAGTACTTTAAGAAGTGATGCCTAATTTACAAGATGTGATGAAAAAATGGTTAGATTTTATTACAAAGTTTTCTTTCTAACCTCCCTAACATTCTGTATTGATGGAAAAGTTCTCTCAAAACTGTTGGGCCTTCGATGCGTCAATGAACGAGGTCTCCGCTGGAATGGATAATCTTGTGTTTTCTGACTCACTGGTGCTCTTGCTGGACCTGCAGGTGAAGTTAAAAATGAGCAATTGTGCATCCTTTTAAGTTTAAGCAAGGAAGGCTGAATAAAATATAGATTCAGTCCACTGTCCCTTACATGAAAGTCAATTTATGATAGATTGTTATCAATCATTTTTTTGGTTTTTATCTCATTTCAGCAACATCATCACTAAAGTTTATTTTAGTAGTAAGACTCATTATTTTATTTTTGCAAATTTCTGATTAATTTTATGAGATTTACATTAATGTTAAAAACACTTTACAATATTAATATTGCTTATAAAAAATAATATACATTTTTACTTAATAAAGTTCTGCCAACAATGGTATTACATTTCTAAATATAATTGTGAACAAATAACTTT
The DNA here is from genome assembly GCA_032433765.1 of Megaustenia siamemsis. Classification (NCBI taxonomy): domain Eukaryota; kingdom Metazoa; phylum Mollusca; class Gastropoda; order Stylommatophora; family Ariophantidae; genus Megaustenia; species Megaustenia siamemsis. The sequence goes on from JAVIAB010000092.1 coordinate 163,026,423, forward strand.
TTAACAAATTTTTATTAATCACTGACCTGGTGTAAAGGATAATGCTGATGTTGAATTGTTATATGTGGCATTTTCATCCACTGCTGAGGTCAGTGGTCTAGATGGTGATCCAGACTGCAAATACTGAATAAAAGCAGCAGGTGTCAGAAGCTCACAGTTATTAGGTGCTGTGGAGACTGTTCTGTTCATTTTCCTGACCTGTTGTGAGATCCTTGCTCTGTGCTGAAAAGCTTGCTGTAAAATGCATTGGTCTGAAAGTCCTGCCACTTCTGTCTGTTGTCTGAAAGCAAGAGATACAATTCTATACATATACAGCAACCACTCATAAAGTTCATGAAAAATAATTTATTTTTATAATCCAATATTCTTATTTAGATTAAACATGTGTGTATGTATTCTGTATCAGTGCTTTTCCACTAACATAAAACCTTATTAACATCAGCATCTGTTTCTACTATATTTTTCATGATAATCTAACTTTACAATTGCCATTTAAAATTGTGTTACTTTAGATACTACATATTTTCAGTCGTTTTACAAAGTCCTATTTCCTCTTTTCATTGCTTTCTTTTGATCAAACTCACTTCATAGATCAACATATTAGTTTGTTAAACTTATTGGGTGAATCATGTGCTAAAGCAGAATTTAACCTGGGAGCAAAGTTTCTTTATACTTGAAATGATTACTGAGGTAGCAATTATATAGAGGGTTACAACCCTAATGAAAGATCCTTTGAACATATTTCCCTGTGGTTGCATTCTGAGAATATTGTCAATATATTTGGATGGATTTTATTTAGTATATGCCAAGTAAAGAATACTCCCTGGTAAATTTAAAACAAGGGGAATAAAGTAATCAAGTTCACAGTACTAAGCCTTAGCATATGGGGATGAGTGGTCCAGTGCTCTTCTTTACTATTAATTATCTTTGCCAACTTTTGAGCCCAGTGCCCATTATTTTCAGTTCAATTGACTGAAGAGCATCAAACTGGTGGAATTCATGTTAACTTCCATATCACTTGGCTAAAACTGTTTCGATGCTCTGTACTGTAAATATGTGTATATATATATGAAAAATTTGAGCACAATAATAGTAATATAATATAATACAATATAATAATGTAACATAATATATAATATATTCTAATTTCATAAGCTAATTTCCAATATTAGGAACAAACAATCATAATTTTTTGGCTATGTAATGAGAAGGGAACAGCTAGAATATATTTTGACAAATGGAAAAATTGAGAGACAAAGAGATAGAGGGAAGCAAATAGAAAAGATACCAGACAGCTTAAGAGAATGGTTTGGCAGAAGGTCAACAACATAAATGATAAATAATTGTTAAGATCAAAAGTTGTGCAGAGACATGATCACCTATGCCAGCAGGCATGGTACTTGATGATGATTTGTAATTGCATATTTTTCTGTTTGTGTCTGTATGGTCTGTATTGACAGCATTGTTGGATTAAATTATGTTGATTTTCATTATCTAAATACACCATAAACACAATTATTTTTATTCAGCTGCATTCTCCTCATCATCAGCCTAACCTGCATTTCCACATAATTTTGCTTATGGTCACTGAAAAATGTGGACACAAACACACATCTCATACTATTATCTATTATTAAACCTTCACCTGTTCATATACATTTGTAGTGTTTGGGCCAATAAAAAGAAAACCAGCTGTCTTAAGAGCTTATTGTTAATTTTCTAAATTTCACAAAACATAGAAAATGGGGTCTTAGCAAACTTTGTAGGAACAACCTTGTAATTCTAATTCTTCAGCCACAGTAAGAGAAAATTGGAGGGAAAGTTAAAGAAAGCAAAAATGTAGTGAGAATAACAAGTCATTCATGAAAACAAAGAGTGAATAAAATGTGCTGGACAAATAAGATTCTGCCCTAGATTACGAGACAGTTGTAAAAATTGCCACTTCAAAATAATTTACCATAATGTAACATTTTGAGTTTTGTCAAACTTTTTTTAACTTTTGCTACACATCAGTGTGTTTACACAAGATGAGAAACGGGGATCGGATGCGGTAATCATTTCCTGATAATTACTCATTTTTAGCCTTAAACTCAACCATACATTGACGATACTATAGTACTTTTTACTACATGAGTCAAAAAAATAATCCAACACTGAAGAAAAGAAATCAAACACTCAGAGGTCACCAGAAGTGATAATTAGGGAGGGGGAAAGTGTTTGACCATGGGACAGTGTCAAATTCCAAACAAATTTATTTTGAAGCGTTAATTTTTAACTACGGAATCGTAATCTAGGGTTAAGCAAGATACAGTTGAATATTAAAAGCACTCCTACAGTACATTTCAACATCTGTTGTTTATGTTGTATAAATGAAAATTATGATCCTGGGCATTTTTTTCCCTTTTTTTACTTTACTTATTTATTTTTTTGTGTATTATAAATAAAGTAACAAAAAAAGGAAAACAAATGCCCAGAATCATAATTTTCATTTATACAACATTAAACAATAGATGTTGAAAGCATGCTGGATAATATTATAATGTTCACTATCTTCCAGCATGAAACTGAATTTCATTACTACAGTCTCACATTTGGTTAGAAGTATTTCCACTTCCAAATGGTAGGCCTGAAAGTTCAAGCCTGCTAGCTGAAGGTGGGTTCTGATGGAATCTTTGATTTGAGCACTCATTCAGGTTTACTGTCCCACTTTTTGAGGTAATTGTAGGCCTTGAGGAAGCTACAGGGATACCAAATGCTGTCAAAATCAAACCTCCTGAATCTTGGTTACAAGACTGGGACTGGTCATTATTTAAGGTTCTTGTCTGCAGAACATTCCTATTAATAAAAAAAAACAAGTTATCATTACATACAAATATGCACACATGTATACATGCAAGTTTGCACAGACATGCACATACACATATGTATAGTCAAATCAATGTTAGATTTGTATAAACATTGTTGAACTTACTACAGTTACAAAGAGGTAAGAAGTGCATCCTGTATCTTTCACACTTTCTTGTTAGGATCTCTGGAGAGACAAATGTTAGGGGAGTAATGTAGGGGAGTTAGTGATCTGTTGCAGATTCAGCATCTTTTACAGTCAGATTGATACCAAAAGTAGCACAGATGTGTTCCTTTGGAATGAACCAATGTGACTGAATGGGTTATTGGGAGGCCTTGAAAGCATAGAATTGTCATAAACCTTACCCAGGTGTAAGTTATATAAAGGTTTTCTTTTTGCTGTGTTCATTCTTAAGTGTGTGTAAGAGTGAACAAGAATTAAAGTGAATAATAAATGAGTTTTTCAATGATAAAGGAAAGCTTTAACATTATTAGTTCAAATTTAAATAAATTTACTTTAACTCTTCTAGAATCTAGTAATGACAGCCTACTTCTATTTTTCTGAACCCATCTATTCTATTGGACCCATCTATCTATTCAAGTGGAGTTCTATAATTGAACTTAAATCTTGTTTCTACTATTTTAGCAAACATCTTACTTACGTAGCTGAAAAGCAAGTTACCTCAGTATTGTGTGTATTCTTGATTGTCCCCTTTATTTCTTCACAGTGGTTTTATCTCATATTTTGATATTCTTTTATCATCATCAAGTACCAAAGCCTACTGGCGTAGGTGATCATGTCTCTCCACAACTTTCGATCATGACAGTTGTTTATCATTTCTATTGTTGACCTTCTGCCAAGCCATTCTCTTAAGCTGTCTGTTATCTTTTCTCTTTGCTTCCCTCTATCTCTTCGTCCCTCAATTTTCCCAGTTGTTACAATATATTCCAGCAGTTCTTTTATCATTATATGGCCACAAAAATGATGATTGTTTCTCCCTAATATTGGAAATTAGCTCTCTTTTTGCTTTGGTCTCTTTCAGAACGTTTTCATTACTCTTCTTAACATTCTTCTGTAAAACCACATTTCTACAGACTCCAGTGATTTTCTTGTCTGTTGTTCTATTGTCCATGATTCACATCCATATGTTAAAACTGGTTCTACATAACATTTAAGAACTCTTTTTCTTGTTTCTATTGTCAAAAATTGATTGCATAGTATCTTCCTCATCTTTTGGAACGCTGCTTTTGCCTGATCCATTCTGCATCTCACCTCTGTTGTTTATCTACCATCTGAAGTTAAGATTGTTCCCAGATATTTAAATTCATTTACCTGTTTTAATATTGTTCCACTTGTCTTTATTTTGCACTGAGGTAATGTCTTTTTCTTAAATTAAGGCTGAGTCCTTTATTTTTGCTTTCTTTCACTATAATGTCTAACATTTCTTGTAACACATTGTCACTCTTAGCGATTAAGACTGTATCATCAGCATACCTTAGATTATTTTTATTATGACCTCTGATTGATATTCCAGGCATGCCCCTTATGGATCTTAAAATAATCTCTGTCTTTCTTATAATAATCTGTTATTCTTTCACTCCATAATAAATCATGTTTTATATTTTATCTTATCCACCCTCATTTATAGGGAGCCGCGATAACTCAGTGGTTAGTGAACTGGACTACAAAGGGCAAGGGGTAGGGTTCGATCCCAACCGACAGCTTCCGGGTTCACCCAGCCTTAAATGGGTACCGGATTTTTTTCTGGGAAAGTAAAGCAGCACGGGCGTAATACCGACCACATTACCCCAAAAATCATGTGCTGAAGGTCTGTAAAATATAGGGTCACTAACACCATATTTCCCTATATGCCACTTGGCGTGACGGGGGTACTTTACTTTTTTTTTACTACCCTCATTTATGCATGCAAGAAACAACTAGAGAAATAGAAAATAAATTAGATGTATGTGAAAACAATTGCTTCAAAAAAATACTTTGTATACCATAGAATGAATACAAAACTAGTGTAGAAGTTAGAGAAATTGCCATGCATGCAACAATATCATCTATAATCAAGGACAGGAGGTAGGCACTTTTCAGTCAAGTGAAGAGAAGAGCCAGCAAGAGAATCTCAAAGCAAGTCTTCAAATGGGAAACGGAGGAAAAAAAAAGGCTGAGCTAGAGAAAGAGTAAAAATAAACATTGTGGTGTAAAGCTGCAACAGCAAGCATCATCTACCTTGCTGAAGTTGAGAGTTTTGCCCAGTACAGGGACATGTGAGATGCAATGCAGGCACTGTGTAAAGTCTGAAGCTTAATAACAAAGATCGTCAAAGACGGAGAGTCCAGAATTTCTACCCCACGTGTTGTCTTCAGCTTGCAAGAACAGATAGATTAGATAGATATATCTGGCATGACATTAAATTTGTTTATGTGCAAGTCTGATAAGTAGAGATGAAGGGAACAGTGATAAATACATACCTTTGTACACCTCCTTGTGTTTCTTGATTTGAAACAGCCAAAAGTCCATCAATTGGACATGTGGGATGGGAATGAAGCAGCCAACTATCTATGCAGTCTTTGTGAAACTGAGAAAAAAATATATAACAACTGATTCACAAATCACCTCATTGTTAAAACAATTCATGTTTGCATATTTTATTAATAAAGAAATAATTTGGCTAAATTAAAGATATATTTCAGTGACTTTGTATCATTACAAAAAAATGAATATCATCATCTGCCTGCCCAATAGCTTGATAATTAACTGCTTCCACAATTTGTTAACTGAGTACATGACGACTTTATATCATTATTTGTTTACATAGCCACATTTCCAAGCAATACTTGACCGTTCTTCTTTAATTTCCCCAATATCACTTGTCCTCACAGTTTCCACCGTTATTAAAATTATATAGGCCGTTTTTTTTTATGAAATAAATATATACAGCTAATAAGCACACATAGTCATTATCAGGTAGATAGGCCTTGAAATGTTTGCTGAATCTACCTGGAATCTATTTCTAGGTCTTTGTCCTTTTCCTGAATGACTGTCCTCATATTATCAAGATGCTAACATTGAGTTGTCTCTGCATGACTAAGCAATGAATGTAATTTCTTTGAAAACTCTTTATTCCTAGGATATTTGTTTAGGTTATTTAAAAAACAAGTTTTAGTTGCAATAAATAGTACCTGCACAACTTATTTTTTTCAATACTATGAGATAGTCTTATCAATATTGTTTTCTTAATAGGATGCCCCCACTCTTGCAACCATAATGTAAATTATTGGAACTAACTGTGGTGACGTAGAATTAATACATTGTAGCACTTATATTGTTTAGAGTAATAGACTATGAAATACCTTGTGTTTACATGGTAGCTTTCTGACATATTGGCCCACAACAAAACCACGTAGACAAACTCTGCACTGACAGCCTATTGCAAGCAAGGGTCCCATTTCCTTCACACGTTCTACAGGAAGAGACTTTAGTTGTTCTTCTGATAAATGGCTCAGATCAGCTTGACTATTTCTGTAAAGAAGATTTAATATAAATGAAGAAAAAAGGAAAGAAAGAATGAAACAGAATGAAAGAAAGAAGGAAGGAAAGAAAGAAAGAAAGAAAGAAACTATCAACATTCAGTATGGCAAAAAATGTCATTACTGTAGCAGTGAATATCTTTACTCTGCACTCCATGAAAATCCATAACCCAAATGTCTTTACTCTTCTTGTGAACTGCTCTTTTGAATAAATCTGGATATTTGTCTGGTAATGAACTATTGTGTACTCTACCAACAAAGTGCTTCTAGCTTAGATAGGTCTTCAGACCATTAGCAATTTATTTATTAAAGAAAAGTAGCAAGGGGGTAACACTGACCTCATTATCTTAAAAAAAAATAATGTATATAAAAAATATGGATAATAATACATACCATATGACACGATGGGGTTCCACAGAGAAAAACAAAATGTGACAGATTAAAATAAAATAGAGCGAGAGAACATCAATATAATTCTATGAGTTTAAATATAAAAGGTTTCATGACTAACTCATGCATCCATTTGAAGCAAAACTCACCTAGCATTTCAATTTATTGTAGCTATAAGAAGATATCTCTTTCAAATTCATCATCATCATCAAGTACCGGGCCTGCTGACGTAGGTGATCGTGTCTCTCCACAACTTTCAATCTCGACAGCTATTTATCATTTCTGTTGTTGACCTTCTGCCAAGCCATTCTATTAAGCTGTCTGTTATTTTTTCTCTTTGCTTCCCTCTATCTCTTCGTCCCTCAATTTTTCCAGTTGTTACAATATATTCCAGTTGTTCTCTTCTCATTACATGGCCAAAAAATGATGATTGTTTCTTCCTAATATTGGAAATTAGCTCTCTTTTTGCTTTGACCTCTCTCAGAACATCTTCATTACTCTTCTTAGCTGTCCATGGTATTCTCAACATTCTCCTGTAAAACCACATTTCTACAGACTCCAGTGATTTTCTTGTCTGTTGTCTTATTGTCCATGATTCGCATCCATATGTTAAGACTGGCTCTACGTAACATTTAAGAACTCTTTTTCTTGTTTCTATTGTCAAAAATGGATTGCATAGTATCTTCCTCATTTTTTGGAAAACTGCTTTTGTCTGAGCCATTCTGCATCTCACCTCTTTTGTACATCTTCCGTCTGAGGTTAACAAAGTTCCCAAATATTTAAATTCATTTACCTGTTTTAATATTGTTCCACTTGTCTTTATTTTGCACTGAGGTGATGTCTTTTTCTTTGTTGTTACCATTACCTCTGTCTTTTTGCTATTAAGGCTGAGCCCTTTATTTTTACTTTCTTTCAAATTACTCACATGAAAACTGTGTATGAAGTTATATATTTGGGAGTATACTCAACTATTGAAAGAGGAAAGTGAATGAACTCAACAATTTTACAGCAGCTGACATGATTTTTTTTTTACCTTTCTAACTGTAACAGCATATCATAATCATTCTCTGAGATTTCTCTGTGCATAAGGTCATTAGCTAAAGCTAAGGGCAGACAACCTCCTAGAGCTCTTGAAGCAGAATGCCATCTTTGATTTCTTTTCTGTAAACCAGAGAATAGAAAATGTATTCTTCATTTTATTAGTATAATAATAGATGACATTTATACTGAAATGTTTTTTGTTATATGAAAATCTCACTGCCATCAGTTATAAAAAAACCATTTGGAAAATCTCAGCTGGATACATGATATCTTCAAATATGAAGGAAAATTTCAGTAAAATGTAAACAAAAAATCACAATAGAAAAAGTTACTTTACACATGTACTATTTTTGTTGCAGTACCATTCTGTTATGTAAGGGGGGGCCTCGGTAGCCTAGTTGGGAAAACCACCCGACTAGACTAGCGACGTTTGGACAACCCGTGTTCAATTCCCGCTGGGAGCAGTGTGAATTGTACTCGTGGTTGGGGAAAAAAAAAATACCCCCGCGGTCGACCCAGCCGTTGGCAGAAATGGGTACCAGGGTATTATCCTGGGAAGGTGAGGAATGTCGCTTCGCATCTGAGTTTCGATGCTTGAGGCTACACTATACAGAAACATCCGAACATTTCTGGATAGGTGGCCGAGCACATATGGGTGGAAAACTTGCGTGCTAAGACGCCGGTTCAAGTCTCGTACTTTACCTTTAACTTTATCTGTTATGTAAACTGATTAATTATTTTTTAGAGATTTATAAGTTAATAAAATAATATTTTCTTAAATAAATTATGGCAACAATATAACACACACTAAAGAACATATTAATGGGCTCTACAACCCATTAAAAAAAAAGAACGTAAAATATTTATGTCATGTCATAGGACTCTTTAGATTTCAACTGAAGAAAATGTTTAAAATAATTTGTGATAAGAATTTAGGTCAAGTATTATCAGTTTTGCCCATGTGTTACTGGGGCCTCATTATGAGGGAAGTAAAGAATAGTGACACTGTGACCTTCCAGGCATGTCATAAGAGGCGACTAAGGAGGTTGATCGATGGATTCACAAGCTGTCTTTGTAAAAAGTATTGTTACGGAAACAGAGCCATAGATTTTAGAAGCAGTTATCTCTGCAATATGTGCCATTTTGGCATGCAAGGTTTCTGTTTTTGAGATTGTGGTTCTGCCCTATGTGCCGTCTTTGGCTTGAAAGGACAATAGATAGCTAGATAGATTGTCAGTTTTGAGAAGAGAATTGCAAAACTATTCTTCTAACAAGCTCTGAAATATTGGGTCACAATATATCTATCGGCCTATGGTAATATGCTATCGCAACAGTCTATAGCAAAGTTAGCATTCCTTAATTTTTTTTCCTAAAACAATTAAATCCATATCTGAAAATTTTTTCTGTGAGTAAAAATATATTAAGTTGAAGGAATTAGACACAGTTAAATAAGAAAGAAGGCTTTGCTGATAAAGTAAACTAGCATTTTCTTAATGTGAAACTTCCTAATTATCATAAACATACCTGTCTGAATTGGAATGAGTGGTCTGTGTGAAGTGGCAAGTTAAAGCATTTCTGGCACAAGAAAAATCCTGAACAAACAGTACATCTAGAGGTAAAAAAAAATCCCAGGCAAATAAAGATAATAACATAAGAAGTATAACCAAATGAGAAGTATCAATAGAGATTCAATAATTCTTTAAAACAATATGTAATATAAACAACAGGATATACAAAATAAAATATAACTAATGTAAAAAACTAATGTAACAAACAAAGAAAAAAATAACCAAACTTAGAATGTTTATTACAAACTCACAGCAGTCCTGTTGTTTGGATCAGAAAATGGACAAAACAAACTAAAATATTCAGAAACTGCAAATATTTGTTAAAACTTGCTTAAGGAAGCTATTTCACATCAGATGGCCAGGTAACTAGACAATTAGAAATAATGAACTGTGGCAAAGAATAAATGAACCCACAGTTGAAGAAATTATAAGAAAAAAATTGTAGGGATGGAGGGGCACACATACTGCACAAGCTAACTAAAAGCATTACCAGACAAGCTCTCACTTGGATCACACAGGGAAAGAAGAAGCAGAGAAGACCGTGAAACACATGGAGACGAAACCTTGAGACTGAGATTGCAAAAATACATAACATCTGGAAATGAACTGAGCAGACAACAAATAACAGAATGCACTGGAGAACTCTTCTTGATAGCGTACCTCTCAAATGAGAGTGAAAAAAGGAAGCCAAGAATAGAATACAATTTAACTGATTAATATAAAGACTGAGAATTTGGTGGCTGAATGGATTAAACTGGTTAATTCCATGGTCTTTTTTTTGTAAGTGGAATAAAAGCATGAACATGTACACAACATAGTGACTGCACTGGGCATTCTAGTTAAATTCCCAGAACATCAGTTTATCATAAATGGGATACAGTAGACAGTGTGTGTGTGTGTTAAATATAAACACACAACACAGCATCTTTTAGTACATTTGAGACGCGGTGTTCTTGAAAAGACTACATTTGTCACGTAGGCTAAATGTTGACAATTACAATCTTCTATCTAATCTACTATCTTCATCATTATTTCCATTCTTGAATTTATTCCATACTGCGTGGTTAAACTGTCAAGATATTTTTTTTGTATGTTGTTCTCTAATGATTATAGTTGACTCATCCTTCAGAACCACTGATAATATATATATATATATATGAGTCATCATCATCATTGAGTGCCGTCTCCGCATCGAAGGTTGGCTACCATGAGGCGCCATTCCACTCTGTCTCTTGCTTTGATGGTGCAGATTGTCATAGGCTGACTTGTCCATCTTTTGATGTTACTCGTCCATGTTAGTCTTGGTCTGCCTCTTTTACCTTGTATTTTTTCTTCCAATATTACTTTTATTAGGCTGTTGTGTCTTTTAACATGACCCAAAAATTTCATTTGTCTTGTTCTAATTGTGTTTAGTAGTTCTCTTTTCATTTTTAGTTGTTTTAAAACTGCCTCGTTTGTTTTCTTTTCTTTCCATCCAATTCTACGTATTCTTCTATAAATCCACATTTCAAAGGCTTCAATTTTCTGTTTTGTTTTCTGATCTAATGTCCATGTTTCTGCAGCATACAGTAATATTGAGAAGATGTAACATTTTGCTATTCTTAGTTTTAGCCCTGGTGTTATTTGTTTTGATGTTAGTATATTTTTCATGGCATTGAAATTACTTTTTGCCATACCTATTCTTTTATTTATTTCAGTTGTACATTTTCCATCACTGGTTATAGTATGTCCCAGGTAGTTGTAGCTCTGGACTGTCTCTAGATGTATCCCTTCCACTCTGATATTTAATTGTAGGTCTTGAGAATTTTCTTTGTTTACGATCATAGTTTTAGTCTTGTTGATATTCATATCTAGTCCATATTTTTTGCTTGTCATGTTTATTACATTAAGTAATTGTTGTAGATCTTTAGGATTTTCTGCTAGTAGTACAGTATCATCAGCATATCTTAGGTTATTTATTATCTTCCCATTAATGTTTATGCCTGGCATCTCAGTGATGTTTTTAAATATTTGCTCAGTGTATAAATTGAACAAGCTTGGTGATAGGATGCATATATGAGTATGATATTTTTATTTTGAATCTGTTAAGGTTTACTCATTACTTTCACATCATCATCATCATGGGCCATACTACTTGACGTAGGCGATCATGTCCTTCCACAATCTTCTATCCACAGTAAGTAAAGTAAAGAGTCCCATCACGCCAAGTGGTGTCTAGGGAATATGGTGTTAGTGACCATATTTTTTTTTAGACTTTCACATGATTTTTGGGGTAATGTTGTCGGTATTATGCCTGTGTCACTTTACCATCCCAGAAAAAAATCCGGTACCCATTTAAGGCTGGGTGAACCCAGAAGCAATTGATCAGGATCAAACCTAACCTCATGTTCTTTGTAGTCCAGTTCATTAACCACTGAGCTATCGCAGCTTTCTATACACAGTGCATCATATCAATTCTTTTGTTAACTGTTTTTCATGCCATGACATCAAGCTATCTAGTATTTTCTCTCTTTGTCATTTGTGATCTCTTTTTCCCTGTATTTTGCCAGTTGTAACCAAGTATTCCAACTTTCCTCTTCTCATGATGTGCCCAAAAAATGTTGATTGTTTCTTTCTGATGTTTTTTAGGAGCTCCCTTTTTTGTGTTGGCCTTTTTGAGAATGTCCTCGTTGGTCTTTTTAGCTGTCCAAGGAACTTTCAACATTCTTCTGAGAAATCCCATCTCTGTGACCACAAAATCATCTTTTTATTTGTTTGTTTACTGTCCATGATTCACTTCCATAAGTCAAATTGGCTCTATATAGCACCAATGAACTTTCTTTCTCACTTGTTTCTCACTTTAACATCCCTCTCCTGTATAGGCAATGCATAACTACTTTATGAGTTCTGCTCCTACTGAATCTTGTCCAGATGGTCTATCCCGTCACCTCCTATACAGACCTTCTTTGTCTGTCTACTTTCACACAACATCTGAAAGAGTTTAATTTTGTATGAGCTAAGTAGCATTTCCATATTTTTACATGCGCTTGTTTCACATGTAAAATAGAAATGTTTTCTCGATAGAAGAACTCTATCAACAATGACTTTACCTTATATCATTCTAAACTTGATCTTGATCCTTCCTGTACTGTTAGACATTGCATAAGGCTTGAAGTGTTTTTTGCCACCCATCTCTATTCTGGGTGAGATATTTTACCTTATCTAATGAGTCTACTATGCCTGCCAACTTTGCTTCTCTTATCTTGTGGTGTTACAATGAGTCATTCCACACTACTCAACAATAATTATAGGTTATATAACTAATTTTTTTTCTGTCTTAATCTCTCTTAGTGCACATTATCAGGGCAAATCAGAGGTAAAACAAACAAAATGGATGCTTTATTGCAAAGAGTAAAACTATCATGGTTGTAATGATTTCATTTTACACAAAACAGACAACAAAAATTGAAATTAATTAGAAGAATGTTGTTACTGATACAAAATACTTTTAAAAAATGCATGCACAGCATGTTGAAAAAAAATAAAGAGGTAGATGTATAGAAAGAAATATTGAACAAAATTATGATAATTAGAATATATTTGTGAATAAAATGAGTTATTGTTTTTGTGTTTTTCTTCTTTCCTTCCTCTTTTGCCTTTCAGCATTGCGAGAAAATATAATTTGGTGTCTTTTGCTCTTCCGTTTTCCTCTGCTGCTGTTATGTTTCATAGTGGTTTTTAATATTCCGGCAATCCATCTTTTTTGTGGTGGGTCCTGGGTGTTCTCGCCACGTTTACTGAAGACTTGTGTTGTGTTTTGATCTTTCTGCCTTATCATGTGGCCAAACCATCTGATCTTTTCTTTCTTTATATATTCTATGGCGGGGGTTATTCTAGCTTTTTCTCAATTCTTTATTTCTGATATTATCTCACAGGCTGTTTTTTGTCATTTGTCTCACAGATTTCATCTTGGTGGTGGTTATTTTTGTTATTGTTCTTGCATCTAAGGTCCAGGACTGGCATTGGTAGCACAATGATGGACTGAAACGAGTGATTAAAATATAAAATAACAAATATTAACCTGTAGCATTTTCCTTCAATAGGAGCTATTCCACAATGTGAACAAGCTATACCAACATGTCTGTCCAGCCTTATTCCAGGTGCTGGTGGTGCTGTGTATCCTGCATTTTTCATCTCTGTCTTGAGAAGGTCGAAAGGTCCAAAGTCTTCACGACAAATTGGACACTTGATTTTGTTATCTTCAGAAGTCTTGAGCTGGTGTTCAGCCCACACCTGCATACACTTGATATGAATGCTGTTACCACATCCATACCTGGATAAATAATTCAAGAGGACATTCATTTTAAAAAATATGATGTGACCTTAATTAATAAGCATAGCTTCTGGTAAGCTGAGAAGGAAGAAGAGAGACCTAAAAGATGATGGGATCAAGACATCAATCTACACACAATGAAGCAGTAACGGAGCTAAACATGCTGTCAGAATAATGTCCTCCTTTGAACAGATAACCTGTTGATGATGACTTTAATTATCTATTTAGTAACAAAACATTGTTTTGTAATTTCATTAATTATTTTTCAATTGCATTTTTTTTATTCCAAATGAAACCTTTTCACTTTTAATAACATACAAATGTTCAGTGAGTAGAACATGACAGGTTATGTTAATATAAATAATAACTGTAGACAGTCCTTCCACACCTAAAGAGTGTTTCTGAAGCCATGATTATCAATTCAATCAAATTACTAGTTCAAATGTCAAGAAGATGGAGGTAATCATAGGGAAGTGAAGTATTGTATATTTATGTATTAGACCAATGCATTTGCATATGAGGAAGCCAGTGCTCTTTCATGCTGTTATTTACTTTCCCTAACTTATTGCGTCAAGTACCAATTTTTTCAGGGTACAAATAATAATACATAAATATTATTATATGGGGAACTTCCGAGGCGATAATAGGGAATAATAGAACAAAGAAGTATGTGTTAGCACTCGGAAAAATTGACAGACAAACAACAATAGAAAAAAACGAAGAACAATATATGGTCCGAAGTGGGATCGAACCCGTACTCAGTGGCACCGCGCCTTGCCACGAGAAGCCGAACGCTTGGCACACTACCACGCAGCCAACTAAAAAATTGGCTATTGCAGTAGTGTCTTACACGATGACGTTCTCAATGACTATAGCATAGGGTAACGATCACAGACCGGAAATAAATTGTATATTTGTACTTTCCTATTAATGCAAGTATCTCCCAGTAGGGCTGAATACTTGTGTTGCTACAACAAGTATTCAGCCCTACTGGGAGATACTTGCATTAATAGGAAAGTACAAATATACAATTTATTTCCGGTCTGTGATCGTTACCCTATGCTATAGTCATTGAGAACGTCATCGTGTAAGACACTACTGCAATAGCCAATTTTTTAGTTGGCTGCGTGGTAGTGTGCCAAGCGTTCGGCTTCTCGTGGCAAGGCGCGGTGCCACTGAGTACGGGTTCGATCCCACTTCGGACCATATATTGTTCTTCGTTTTTTTCTATTGTTGTTTGTCTGTCAATTTTTCCGAGTGCTAACACATACTTCTTTGTTCTATTATTACCAATTTTTTCACCTGGACAGACTGGAGTGTATAAAGCTGTAATTGAACCCACAATCTGAGGCAAGGCACCTGACAGCAACAGAGCTGAAAGCTGTCAGTGACTCATAGCTGATGGCCTGCACCAGGATTAGTGAATTAGAACCATCTAGACTCTACTGCACTTGTGAGGTGAGTTTAATTTGAAGTCCATAGGTCATGTCCTAAACCACTGATTTAAAAAGTAAATTTTGATTCATTATGAAGGGTATAAAGGCAAGAAAATATACAGCATATTCACATATGATAAGAAATTTTGTGGAGGCAAAGGCTGCAGTTTTCTGTCTTGACTCATGAAGCTGCCGCACAATATTTAGCTCATGTTTCTGCAGGAGCTCAGTGAAATCATTTATTATGTGACTTTTGATCTTCTTCATGTCCCGAAGCCTAGTCATCAACTGTTGTAGACAATTAATAGTAGTTGGCCAGACTCTGTTCTCACTTTCATTTATTTAAATCGTGCTTCATGCTGCAAGCAGTTTCAAAAATGTTTCTATTGTTCTTATTTTTTGTTCTGCTATTAAGGGATGCATTAACAGTTTTTCCTCAAAAATCTTATTTCATATCCTGTGATCTTTATTTTTTCCATCATAAAAGCTCTATCTGCTACAGATATTTAAGGGATAGTATGAATGCACTATTTCTATTTTTTTTAACCATTTCAATGCTTGGGTATTTTAATTCTAAGCAAAATGTACATGTTGCTGATTTATTTTCTCTAGACACTTTGTCTTATTTTCTTTACTGAGTATTTAATCCTAAGTGAAGTGCTTCCAATGTATGAATTCAGTAGAATGTCAAAACACAAAATTATTGACTATTATGTTTGGGAGAGTAAAAATAAGCATTTTCAAAGGTGGAGTCACAGAGTTTTACTCTACTAAGAAATCATTAAGGCAGGCAAGGATGTTATATATGTCATTATAAAGACACAGGTTATGTACAGGCGGCACTATGTGTCAGTTAGAAAGTTTTGCACTTTAGAATGAAGGAGTCATGGCATGTACAAGAAAATTGATGTCAACTTTAGTCCTTTTCTACATATTCATCAATCACAAAAATTCTCTTCTCGCATTGCTTTTTCACCTTCCTGATGTATTGATCACAGAACTGATCAAAATTGGGTTCTGAATCACATCTGCAGTTCAGTAATCAAAACCTCAATTTCTATTTCACAAGCACTCCATGTTCAACATGTATTTGTGAGAAATTTCAACCAATAGTATATCTTCTTGACCAACCCATACTTCTAGAAGCTGAATGAATATCAAGGGAATATTATGAAATTTGCTTAGATAACATAAGTGTGAAATTTTAAAATAATGAACAATCTTTAAAAACAGTGTTATCTAAGAATGAAGATAACAGGCACATACTTGCAGTATGTAACAAGCAACTTTTTAAACAGCAGCTCCTCCTGGCAAATAGGACAAACATCATCATGTGCAATCTCTCTCTGTTCTACAATTTTGCGTCCATCTGTAGATTCTATTACTTTTGCACCTTTCAAATGCTGCTTTGCTTGACGCTGGTCTGATGTTGCACGGCCTTGTAATATTTCATTAATTTCCCGCTCAACCAATGCAAGTTGCCATGATACTAAGAAAAAAAAAATTATTGAAGCACAAGTTAAATATTACCTAAAGTTAAAAAAAATTACAGCTGTTGAAACAAAAGTAATATTAGTAAAAGTGTTGATTATTTCAAAATACTTTTTAAATAACTACAATAAAGCAAAATTAATATATGGCTCATCATCTCATCGCGCGCCTTCTCCGCAACGAAGGTTGGCTTCCATGGATCGCCATTCTACTCTGTTTCTTGCTTTGATGGTGCAGGCTGACATAGATTGATTTGTCCATCTTTTGATGTTACTCGTCCATGTTAGTCTTGGTCTGCCTCTGCCTCTTTTACCTTGTATTTTTCCTTCCAATATTACTTTTAGTAGGCTGTTGTGTCTTTTAACATGCCCCAAAAATTTCATTTGTCTTGTCTTAATTGTATTTAGTAGTTCTCTTTTTATTTTCAGTTGTTTTAAAACTTCATCATTTGTTATCTTTTGTTTCCATCCAATTCTACCTATTCTTCTATAAATCCACATTTCAAAGGCTTCAATTTTCTGTTCTGTTTTCTTGTCTAATGTCCATGTTTCTGCACCATACAGGAATATTGAGAAGACATAACATTTTGCCATTCTTAGTTTCAGCCCTGCTGAAATATATGGCAATAAAGACTAAATCTAACAAAATTAAACTCTTTAACTGTAACTATAAATTTGTGTGATTTATGAAAAAAAAATTTCTAACTACAATTATTTTGTTTATGGTCACATTTATAGTCTTATTAACAGAAATTCTTGTAACAAAAGCATGTTATATTTATGTGTTATTCCAAACACAATGTTTTATGATAAACTGTGTTTATCAAGGCAAAAATAATGGTGATTGAAAATTATTAGAGAACATAACTATACTGTGAGAAAAAAAAAAAAAAAGTAAAGTACCCTCGTCACTCTAAGTGGCGTATAGGGAATATGGTGTTAGTGACCATAAATTTTACAGACCTTCAGCACATGATTTTTGGGGTAATGTGGTCGGTATTACGCCCGTGCCGCTTTACTTTCCCAGAAAAAAATCTGGTACCCATTAAAGGCTGGGTGAACCGGAAGCCGTTGGTTGGGATCAAACCCTAACTCTTGTCCTTTGTAGTCCAGTTCACTAACCACTGAGCTATCACGGCTTCCACTGTGAGAAAAGCTCTCAGAAAATTTTTGCCAAAATTAAATCAGCACTCAAGGAACCACTCAAAAGGAGCAGCTAGGATGAGATAAATGATTGGATAAAAGGAAGATAATGGAGCTGGATAGGCAATGTGCTCAAAAGAGATCCAGAGACAAATACAGAACATGCAGTCAACTCTGGAAAGAAGGTGGAATGGGAGGCAAACCAAGAACAATCTGGTATAAGACAGTGGAAACATAGAAGAACAGTGTTGGTCAGATATGGGGTACTTTGCAAATAATGGTAAAGTGTAATGGCCATTGTGTTTCTGTGACCAAGGAAAGAAGTAGTAAAAAAAAAGTAAAGAGCACCGTCACGCCAAGTGGCGTATAGGGAATATGATGTTAGTGACCATAATTTTTATAGACCTTCGGCACATGATTTTTGGGGTAATGTGGTCAGTATTACACCTGTGCTGTTTTACTTTCCCATAAAAATTCCAGTACACATTTAATGCTAGGTAAACCCGGAGCTGTCGTAAGGATCAAACCCGACCTCTCGTTCTCTGTAGTCCAGTTCACTAACCACTGAGCTATACATTACAGGGTAGAGACCATTAAATAATAATTGACTTCAAAAATATATTTTTTTTGACATGGACTCATTAAAAAACACACTGTAATATGCTGAACAGATTACTAGTAATAACATACAATAACAAACAATCTAATCCAGCCTTGCCATGATTCTATATAGTTTTTATCCTGTTTATCCCCATAATAATATCATACTTATGTTATATTTAAAAATATATGAAAATATATTATATTTAAGTGAGATTATTTAAAGATCTATAAGGGGCATGCCTGGAATAACAATCGGAGGTCATAATATAAATAATCTTTGATTTGCTGATGATACAGTCTTAATCGCTAAGGGTGAGAATGAGTTACAAGAAATGTTAAACATTATAGTGAAGAAAAGCAAAAATAAAAGACAGCTTTAATAGTAAAAAGACAGAAGTAATGGTAGCAACAAAGAAAACGATATTACCACAATGCACAATAAAGACAAGTGGAACGATATTAAACAGGTAAATGATTTTAAATATCTGGGAACAATGTTAACCTCAGATGGTAGAGTAATAACAGAGGTGAGATGCAGAACGGCTCAGGCAAAAGCAGCTTTCCAAAAAAATGAGGACGATCATAGACAATAGAACAACAGACAAGAAAATCACCTCAGGCTGTAGAATACTGTAGAATATCTGAGGCTGTACAATATTAGGAAGAAACAATCATTATTCTTTGGCCATGTAATGAGAAGGGAACAGCTAGAATATATTGTGATAACTGGAAAAATTGAGGGACAAAGCAATAGAGGGAAGCAAAGAGAAAAGATAACAGACAGCTTAAGAGAATGCCATGGCAGAAGGTCAACAACAGAAATGATAAATAACTGTCGAGATCAAAAGTTGTGGAAAGACATGATCACCTATGACAGCCGGTATGATGATGATATTATATTTAAATACATGAATATTGGAGGACAATAAATAGGGAAAAATAACCAGCAAAATAATATACAAAGATCTTGATAGGTTTTTACATATGAACTTTGTTTTAAAAAGTTATTATTTTTTTTTTCTACTGTGTATTGATCATTTATTTTTTTTTTACATCTGTAATATTTTGGAAGACTTCTACTAATTATGGTGGTTGTAAAGACGATAATATATTATAGAGTAAATGTTTCCTCCTCCATTTGTGGAATGGTGTTAGTGACCATATTTTCCACAACAAATGGTATATATTTGGACGATGTTGTTGGTATCATGCCAGGCTGCCTTTACTTCCAAGTAAAATCTCTGGTATCTATTTTTGAATCCTAAAGATGATAATGCTAATCAATCAACATATAAATCTTATTAAATTCAGTGAAGGATCAGGTCATCATCTTCAGACTAAAAACAGTGCATAAAGTTCAAGATTTTAAACATATATATGGTTATGGATGGCCCCAGTATCACTGCGAACAAATTAAAATCCATAATTACTCAACCGCCCATGCCAGTGGAATCATCCGAATTACTAACTCATCTCCCAAACAAAGAAAGGTAGCTGTAGTCCCCATCATAGCAGTCTCAGCACACGCCAAAAGACATAAGGTGAAACCGCACAGAAAGTGAACACAGCCAACTGTTCCTTGTCATACGATATCATCATTCATCGTAAAGAATTTGAATATCAAAACATGATCAAAACGGATAAAACACACAGCTCACAGTGTGCACAGAGCACTTAACTCAGTAGCTCTTGCAACAAGCCGGACTTGGAATATGAGGAAACTGTAATAAGGAACACTTTTCATACATAGCCTTCAAAGGTTCCTGTCGTCTATCCACCATATTGACCGGAAGTTCATGTCCTCCTGAAAATGATGATCAGCATATTTTTTTTTAATGATGATGTTAGGACATAGTTTTTGACTCCAATTCCGAATATATAAAACACAGTTAGTCATCAGAATATCCCCGTCACACATCAAACAACAGACCATAAGATTAGCGTATGGCTGGTCTAGGGATATATGATGAGCCATTATGATGACGTAGCACACACAACAATGGCTGCTCCCATAGATTCCAAATTACTCTAGTGAATGCAGCCTACAACAAACAAAACACGGTGCAAATTCTCTAAAGAGAAAAAACTTTGGCTGACTTGACGGAGCAGTTCACATTAATTAGTTGTAACATGTAAATAACTTGCATCAAGCAATTCCAACAATGGTCATGAACAGCACTCAATGTGACATAAAGCGCAGATCAACTCTAGCCGGTGGAAGGTCGCATTCACAACACTTGATTTGTCAAAAAGGAATATTGCTGCGCGTACAACTCCGCTTCATTGGTGCAGATGTGTTAAGTAGAACATCATTTTGACTTTAATGTAGAAAATTGCAATGGAGAGTCAAAATTAATCAGTCCCCAAATGCAATTTCTGCAGCGATTGAGAGAACATGAACTTCGTTCCACCATCTTGGAAACGGAAGCCTATATGTGTATATGCACTACAAACTACATCAAACATCCTGCGAGGCTGAAGCTAATTCAGTGCTCTGAGAGATGCACACTGGTATAGTGCAGTTACACAAAACAAAAACTTTATGGTCAGTTGCCAGGGCTGTCATAAAGCTACTAAATTAACAGTAAATATAACTTTGCAGATACAGATCTTAGAAAATGTAAGTGGAAGAGATAAAGTCAGCCTACATGGATCATGGATTGGCAATCTAAACTTGCGTAGTAGGAGCCAACATATATGCTTGCACAAGTCTCGTTCTTTCTTGAACACTGAGCAAGTGCATGTGTGTGGATCTCCAAGGAAAACCTGAAAGTTTTGAAACAAAAAAGTCAAAAATAAATTTTAATGCCAGAACATTCATGGAACATGAGCAGTTAATGAGTAAACTCCCTTGTATAATGACCTATTTACTCCAACAAGAGCAGAGAAACTTACTCTGAGACTAATTATGCTGCAGGAAGAAAAAGCAGCATGATAGCAAAAACTAACACAGTCAGTTATGGCAATTAATATTTCTGTCTTACACAAATTAATGTACATTATAAAGTAAGTAAAATTAATGAAAAATATCATTCAACAAACAACTAATGCAGCAACAGTAAATTATACATCATTGTTCATTATCATATTCTGAAACCTTGGTGGTTGCTGGAGTATTCCTGATGACATTTTCATATTGTTTTATGTTGTCCTCTCTTCTCTCCCCATGTTTGCCCAATTTTCTCTTGTCTAATACTATTCATTGATGAATGGTCTTCGTGATGGTGGAGATCTTGTGATATAGTCTTACCATTTTAATTTTCACTTTACTGATGACAGTAGGTATCAACTTGGTCCACGGATAATTGGGTTCTCTTGAGCATATTCCCATTGCTCATATTGTGTATATATATATATATATATATATATATATATATATATATATATATATATATATATATATATATATATATATATATATATCCCGTGTGCTACCTGGGCCTCATTATATGAGATGTAAAGAATAGTGACACTGTGACCTTCCAGGCCTGTCATAAGAGGCGACTAAGGAGGTTGATTGATGGCTTGACAAGCTGTTATTGTAAAAAGCATTGTTATGGAAACAGACCATAGATTTTAGAAGCAGTGATCTCTGCAGTATGTGCCATTTTGGCATGCAAGGTTTCTGTTTTTGAGATTGTGGTTCTGCCCTATGTGCCGTCTTCGGCTCGAAAGGACGATATATATATATATATATATATATATATATATATATATATATATATATATATATATATACTTCTATACTATTTCACTTCTGGAGTCTAAATTATTCTTTGTGGATAAAAAGCCAGTGTCTATGATTTGCAGGCATATTAAAATACTATTGCCACTACCATGTGTAATAATCTGATTTTGCTATTAAGGATTTTAATTCTCCATATATATATATTCTTGTCATTGTCTTCACAAAGGGCTAATACTTCTGGTCTTAAGCTTTTATCAGTGAAAACGGAGAACAGACACTTCAATTGTTTGACCATTTTAAGTGCTTCTCTAATTAGTTTAATTGTTCTTTCATTACCTTTGGTCTTGCTACGGTACAACCATTGGCACTTGCGCCATAATTATGAAAATAAAAATTTGTTAGTGTATAACATTAAAAAATACTATTGCAAATAGAACTTCTAAAATTTAAAACTTTGAAAATATGGATGGCCTAATTTGTTTTATATTTTTCAAAATAAAATGGATAAGCAAATCATATTCATGGTAAAAAAAAAAATGTTTAGACCTTCACTGATTTGTCTTCTCCTTCCTCTTGTAACAAGAAACCAGTTGGACCTGTTTGCCTCAGGATATAAATTGTTGAGTTAAGAGCTTGTGACTGATGCCAGCAGCAGGAATTGCTAATTGACTTTCTCCATTGAACACTTCTAGACATTGCTGCTACTAAAGGATTAAAAAATGATTATACCTTAACCAACAAAGATAAAGGATTTGAAAGCAGTATGAAGTCCAACTGAATATATTTCATCTTAATATAAACTTGATATCTGCTTTAATCTATTTAAATTTGATTAAATTTATGCTAACTAATACTAAACATATATTTTGTTCAACTCACTAAATTTCAAATGAAAATATATTTAGTATTCATCAACTATTAAATAAAAATTATACAATAACACCAGTTTCATTTAATTTGAATGCAATTTTTATAGCTTATGTGTTTCTTACTTTGTGTCAAAAGTAGCACTATAATTTAAATTAATCATTCTAAATACTTAAAACTGCTACCTTTGTGTAGAATATAGCTGAATTACTGAACCTGAAATTCTGAAAATACTTTAATCAAATTTGTAAAATGTAGAGCATTTTCATACTTAAAAATGATTTTAAATTTCACTTTCCATATATTGTATGACATAAAATAATAATTTATAATTCTGATAATTTTAACATTATAAAAAAAGCTTTTGATCTCATAAAATGAAATGATGTGTTTGAGAAAATCAACAAATGTCATTACAAAAAGTAGGCCTATAATACCAGGAAGGCTGTCAAACATGATAAAAAAAAATATTCGAAAATAAAATACTTATCTGATAGATACCATCACGAAATTTACACAGCCATATCATCAACAGACCTACAAGAACACTTGAATAAACTCAACAGCACATGCACAAAATAGAACATGAAAACCAACATCAACAAAGCTGAGGTCATGAATGTTGCCAAAGAGAAACAGAACATCAACATAACTATAGAAGGCAGGCAACTAAAACAAGTAGAGGAATTCAAATACCTAGGAAGTTTAGTGACAAAAGACAATTCAAAAACAGCAGAGATAGACTCAAGATGCATCAAAGCTTGTCAAATAATTGGATAGCTATTGTCCAATGCTATTGTCCAACAAGGAAATAGCACTAGAGCTAAAACGGGCACTCTACAATACAATCGTCATCCCAATGTTGTGCTATCAATGCCATCATGGACCCTAGATGCAAGAACAATAAGAAAAATAACCTCTACAGAGATGAAATGTGTTAGACGAATGACAGGAAACAACCTATGAAGCAAGATCAGAAATGAAGAACTAAGAAAAAAAATAGGAATAGCACCCCCACCATAGAATATATAAAGAAACAACAGATACAATGGTTTGGTCACATAACAAGGCAGAGCGATCAAAACACAACAAAATGAGCCCTCAATAAACTTTGTGAGAATACCAGACCTAAGAGCCGACCACGAAAAAAATGGATCGATGGAATATTAGAAGCACTTGGAATCATAACAGCAGCAGAAGTGAACAGAAGAGCAAAAGACCGCAAATTATATCTCCCCTCAACGCTGAAAGGCAAATGGGGAAGGAAAGAAGAAGAAGAAAAAGAAGATATCATAAATGAAAATGATAAAGAAGTTAAGTCCAATAAATTATAACAGTTTGGATAAGTAGTTTCTTGAGTAAACATTGCACTTTATTCGGTGGTTCTTAATCTGCCATTAGAAGACCCCTAATTCTAGAGAAAAGAGAAATAATGTGATGGTAAAATTCTGTTTCCAACACAGCTTGTTCCCAATAATGGTGCCCATTGGCAGTAGATTTTTACAACAATACCGTTAATCATCATCTAATGCCATCTTGGGAGGGAGTTTAGGTAGCCCACTCAACCTCTCATTGGTACAAAAGATTTATGACTTTGAGATAGTGGCTCTGTGATCGTGTTATATCTTATCACCTTATCACCTATATTTGCTCTAAGTATGCATGTCCTAATAATCACAAATTAATCAGCACTCGTCTAAAATTAGGTTATATTTCATCAGGTAAGCACACTGGACCATACAAAGTCACATCAACTAAATGTCCACACTTAATTAATGAAAAAGAAATAATAGCACTTGAACTGAGAAGTGATCTAATTTGAGACTTTCAAACGAATATGAGAACTGATGTAGTTTTGTTGTGACATCAACTAAGGGGAGATCACTTTTTCATTGAAATAATTTATCGGACTATACTATACCTTTACCATGAAAATCTGCATCTTAAATGCAAAAAAGCAAAACTTTAACTTTAGAACATAGGAAAGACTAGGTGTTAACTAAGTTCACTAACTTAAGTAAGACTATTCACTAATTTATAAACTTAAGTCTAGTCTTAGACAAGAGCAACTCAACTTCTCAGTGAGTGATGCACTTCAAATGACAATTGATTTACTGGTAATGTACTACTACCATATTTAACATACAATATTTACTAAGTTCTTTTTACTACTCTACTACTTCAAATTACAAATTACTACTATTACTATTTAAGACTTAAGTTAGTACTGTTTAACAGTGTTTAAGTATTTAACTACTAACGTTCTACTTACTGTACAAACTCTACAAACTTAGTACACTAAGACTCAGTATCAGTAAGACTGTTGATTGTTATTTTCATTGCAAAATTTTATTTAATAATAAACTTTAATAAAGTAAATTGTTATATAAATTGTAGATTATAAATAATAATAGTAAGAGTAGTAAGTAGCAGTGGCGGATATTCAGAGGAGGCAACAGAGGCCAGGACTCTAACATTTTATCAGAATACATAACCCATTCACACTTCAGCTCATTGGTTAAATGGCATTACCATAGTACTGGTAGGTACCAGCTACCTTATCCAGTTTGCCATGATATCACTCAAGTAATTCAAGCCGTTACTAATCATCATCATGTGCCATACCGGTTGGCGTAGGCGATCATGTCCCTCCACAATCTTCTATCTACAGTGCGTCATATCAGTTCTGTTGTTGACTGTTTTCCATGCCATGATACCAAGCTATCCAATATTTTCTCTCTTTGCTGCCCGCGATCTCTCTTTCCTTTTATTTTGCCATTTGTAACCAAGTATTCCAACTTTCCTCTTCTCATGATGTGCCCAAAAATATGTTGATTGCTTCTTTCTGATATTTTTTATGAGCTCCCTTTTTGTGTTGGCCTCTTTGAGAACTTCCTCATTGGTCTTTTTAGCTGTTACTAATAGATAAGTTTAATTGCTTATCGAGAACAAATAACTACAACAGTACATCTACATCTATATATTTTGTATTATATATCAGAATTAGGGAGGCTATTTTCAGCAATAAGTTCCTGGTTCCTATAGTAGCGTTGGGTTAGTCAATCAGATGATTATTATTATATATTATAACAAATAGTGATTTGTTGACATAATGGAGAAAATAAAAATAGTACCCTACTCTATGTCACTGCGCTGCATGTTTATATAAAAATAACTGGAACAAAGCTATAAGAAATTGTAATTAACAGCAAAACTATGTTCTTTTTCTAGCTTGCAATGGAAATAACTAAGATATTATGATATAATTAAAATTATGTTAATCTAGAATAATAATTGAAGGAACTAATTAACATAGGGGCATAGTGTTATTTTAATTACTGTAACTTTTATATGCAAATTATCAAGTGAAGGTAAAATACAAGACTTAATTCGGCGCCTTAGCACACAGGTTTTCACCCATATGTGCTCTTCCACCTATCCAGAAGTGTTCTGAGACTTCTGGATAGTGTCACTTCAAGCATCAAAACTCACGATGCGGGATGGCATTTCTCACCTTTCCAGAGTAATACCGTGGTATCCATTTCTGCCAGCAGCTGGGTCGACCGTGGGGGTATTTTTTTTTCCAGCCATGAGTACAATTCACGCTGCTTCCAGCGGGAATCTAACATGGGTCATCTAAACGTTGGTAGCCCAGCTGGGTGGTTTTTCCAACTAGACTACTGAGGCCCCAATTTTTCAGGTTAAAGGTCAACATATAGGTTGAATGCAAACACTGAAAGATGATTCCAGATGATTAAATTATTGTTTCATTATTGGACATTCCCCTTTCATAACCAAATGACATTGGAAGAATTAGCTTGCAGCTAGAAAGACCTGCTCCAAAACTTCCACAACTTCAAATGAAAAAAAGTAGGAGCAGAATATTTAATTAAATTGATAAGGTATGATCAATGATCAACGCAAATTCAAATCAAATGGTCAAATGGCTATCTAGTGGTACAATGAAGTAACCAACAGTAACATCTCTTAGAACATCTATTTTGTTGGCCTTGTTTGCTTTTAAGCACAAACGAAGGTATCTGGTCATCTGCTATCTATCTACCTATCTATTGACCTTTTGAGCCGTAGCCGGTCCATAGGGCATAGATCCGTTTCTCTTATATAATACTCTTTCTCTTATCTAAATTTTTATTCTAGCAGTTATCAATCCTTCTAAAGATATTTTATCGAATCTCGTCATTTGTTTCTGTTCTGAGCAAGCAACTCTATCTCATTGAGGGAGCCATTTCCTGCTGCTCTTGCTTCTTTGATCACTGTTATTCTCAGTGTCTCTCTGGGTTGGCCTCTTTTTGGTTATTATCTCTCCTCATCACATGTCCAACATATGACCATTGCCTTTCCTTGATTACTCAAGATATTAGTGGCTGATTGGCGATTTCTCTAATTTCTTCGTTTGTTTTGAATTCATTTCACGCTATACCAAGTATTTTCCTAAGACATTTATTTTTTAATGCTGTCAACTTTGTTTCTATGTCCCTTGTTGTTCAGAAAATTTGGGCTTGAGATCAATCATGAAAAGACTAAAGTCAAGAAAAGCTTAATTCCAAAAGATGACAGAATATTATACATGGAAAATAAACCAGATAGACTACTTTATCAATCTTGGAAGTCACATATTGATCGAGATGGGGATATATTATAAGTAAAGAAATTAGAATCAGAATAGTTAAAGCAGCATTGCAATGTTTTTCAGAAGCTTTGAAAAATTGTGGAAATCAAAACTCATCAGCACAAACACAAAACTTAGACTATTTAAATGAAACGTACTAGCAACCCTTACGTATCCATCAGCTATACTAACTAGGTATAGTGATATAATAAACTTTATCTAGGGCTGTCCTTATCTAGGGCTATTTGTTTAGAAACCATTTGCAAAGAAAACAGCTCGAGGAGTGAATTTACTCAAATTTACTGTATGAGCATCAGTTCTGTATTACTATATAGTCATATAATGTAAGTACGCCGGTAGCCTATGTATTGCTGCTTATTGAACTGTTACTAACTTATTGCATTTGTTTTTAATTATAGCATTATACTATTCATCGTTTGATTCATGTCATAAAATGATAAAACATAAAATGATGCGACCACTCATCACTTCTGACCTCCTCCAGTTTTGAACTCACGTCCGCCGCTGGTAAGTAGTAGTAATTATTGAATAATTATTCTCTTGTTCTCTCTTTCTTCTCTCTACTAACTAGTTAAAAAGTTAAAATAGACTTATGTTTATGATGCATGTCAGGTAGAGTAGTCCGTCTATTTGAGTTGCGACGCAGCCATATTGTTTATACCACATCACTAAGGCCGCTTTTCCGGCAATGGAGTGGTCATTGTATACTAGAAATAAACAGATATAAAATATAATATAGCATATTAAATACTCCGCGGGGAGTCGCGAGTAGAGATGCAGAAAACAATATAAAATAAACACAAAATGGTATAAATCAGCTTAATTAATGTTTTGCTGTTTAGCTTTCGTATTTGGATTTCTGTGTTTAGAATAGCTTACAGTAATTAAATACAGTAATTAAAATAACACTATGCCCCTATGGTGAGACTCCCGGAAGTTCGTGATAGTTTGGAGGGTCTTATAGTCTGTTGTTTGATGTGTGATAGTAAAAGTAAGTAAAGTACCCCCGTCACGCCAAGTGGCGTATAAGGAAATATGGTGTTAGTGACCCTATATTTTACAGACCTTCAGCACATGATTTTTAGGGTAATGTGGTCAGTATTACGCCCGTGCTGCTTTACTTTCCCAGAAAAAATCCGGTACCCATTTAAGGCTGGGTGAACCCTGAAGCCGTCGGTTGGGATCGAACCCTACCCCTTGTCCGTGGTAGTCCAGTTCACTAACCACTGAGCTATCGCGGCTCCCTTTGATGTGTGATGGTGATGGTCAAATCACCAACTAATAACTACATAAAGCTTGGGCAGATGGTGCTCGTAAACCTGGGAGGGCCGACCATCTAAGTGCAGAATCCCTCTATAGAAAAGACAAGCTGCCGCGTTGCAGGAAGCTTCGGGACAATCAAAGGCTAAGGAAAGCAAACCTGAATACTGGCTGAAATCGGATGCACTTAATGCACTGGCGCAGAACACAGTGCAACGTTTTAACAAGTAATCAATCAGATATGCCACTGTACACTGGACAATATGACTACAAAACATGTTCTACAGGATTGCCTCCAGTACACAGACCTGAGAAGAGCAATGTGGTCCACACCCACCTCCCTGGAAGAGAAACTACATGGGGCAATCGATTCACTTAAACAGACAGCTGACTTCATGAGAGAGTCTGGAATCCTACTCTGATTGAGTCTTTATCGCAGAGAGAGAGAGAGAGAGAGAGAGAGAGAGAGAGAGAGAGAGAGAGAGAGAGAGAATAGCTTGTTCTTTACTTGATCTTGATGAAGAATGAAGGTCTTGCCGAAATGCCTATTTCAAACAGTGTTTGTCTCGTCTCTCTTTTAGTTTAGCTGCTTTATATAATTTTATGTTTATTTTTGCATTGCATACTAGAGTAAAGCACTTCAATTTTTATGTACTAATACGTTTGTTAGATTAAAATAACCTTACCGCCAACTTATATTTAGTTCGAAATTAGCTTCCCATATTTAAAACTACATTAAAATCACAATTGGTTTCTGTTTATTAAATCTTGATTTTGGCCTTACTTACACTAGATATCTGTTTTTTTTTTTTTTTTTTTAAACAGAAAAGAAAATTGAAGTCCTTAAAAAGAGGTCTTTTAGAAAATGGAAATAATTTTGCGGACAATAAAGAAAACGAATAATGAAGTTTCAAAAATAGCTGAAAATGAATAAGGAGAAATTTAGTACAATTTGAACAAGGCAAATAAAATATGCTGGGCACATAAAGAGCCCCTAATGTGTACAAAACTCAACAGAAAGGGAAGAAGAAGACATACGCATTAAAAAAAAACCGTAATACCTTAATACAATGTAATCGAGGTATACTTGAGACTGATGCCAGCAGCATGAGTTACTAAATGGCTGTCATCAATGAGCACTGTTTTACATTTTATAGCCGTTCAGGAATTGTTGTCCAAACTCAACATACATTTTCTCGGAAACTGTTAGATTGCTTTGAAATTTTGAGTGCAATCTTAGTTTCTCCCCATACTTAATACAATATTTCTTTTTATCTATCATAAAACTGATCTAGTGCAGGGGAGAATTGAAAAAAAAATATAGAAAAAATGACATGGTAAAAGCTTTACATAATTGATAGACGATACAAATTTAAACAACGTTTCGGCTCAATAGGCCTTCATCAGGAACAAACAAACAGCACACACACATACACACACACCGATATATAATAAATAAAACTAATCCTACATAGCTAACTAGTAATGAAACATCCAAAACAATTTAATTGAAACTGGTTTACAAACAAAAAATTCCTTCCCCGTGTAGAGAACCGTGGCCAGAATGAGAAAGGGGGATTCGCGGGTGTGCGCTGTAAATACCCTGTTAGTAGGATGGTCAAAAGCATGTAAAGGGTTCTAAAAATATGTGAGTGGGTGAAACACTGCCTACGTTACCTCTGCTACAAAGACACTGACAATGTCTATAAGTATATAAAAACCCACACACTCATGTATATACACACACACAAATGCGTATATATACATATATATGCATACACCCAAACATATGAAAACATACATGCACATACACACCCATACAGTAACAATTATATATATGTAGAAGTGTGCGTATAACGCCCACATAATCAGATGAGTACACACCGAGGTCAGTGGGCATACACAAAGGAGAAAGAGTAGAACAGAAGAATAACAGGTACTCGAAAGGAGGAAAGAAAGAGATGTCTGAGAGTGGGGTACAATAAAAAAAACATGTGAAAGATGCAATGCACAGACAAAAGAAGTATAGGTGACCACCGAAGTATCGCAGTAGAGTCTAGTAGAGGGGAGCTATGAATAGCATGGCATAGTGGATAGACTAAAGTACCCAAACTTGGGCAGCAGAGAAAATTATACAATAGGGAAGGAGCAACTAAAGGGAAACTATATGTGCAAGTGAGATACATTCACGCCTCGTGGGGTCAGCGAACCAAATTGGACTATAAGGCGATTCTCAAAAGCAAACCGGCTACGGTCGCCAGAGTGGCGAAGGACAATACCAGAGATACGGATGTCGTCTTTGCCCTTGTGGTCTGAGGAATTGAAATGGGATGGCTTTGGAGTGTCAGTTTTCTGTTGAATATCTCGAAGATGTTCAAAAAATCTTTCCGCTAAACGTTCTACAGACTCGTCAATATAAGTCATGTGGCATCGTTGGCATATGATGGCATAAATGATGTTTCGGGACATACATGTGAGCATGGCTTCACTCTAAGTTTATCTAAGTTATTTAAGCCGCTAGAGCTTGTGTGGGCTAAGCTATTTAAGTTATCTAAGTTTATCTACGTTATTTAAACGTATAAGAGACATAACTACATAGTAATCTTAGAAAATTACC